>OX375812.1:21423981-22623981 GCA_947359405.1 Antitype chi
ATCCGGGTCCCTGCACGCCCACACCGCAACCTAGTCGCGCCTTTAGTACAAGATCGCGCCCAGGAGGATACTTGGTGTACTTTTGTTACTGACCTGCACATCTGGAAAATGAAGACCTTGGGCACGCCGATGAGCGCGGGCATGTTGCTGTTGTTGAAGTAATCGATGATGTCGTACAGCGAGATGAGCTGGCCATCCTGGCAGCGCACACTAAGGTCGGAGGAGTGCGCGCGCTCGTAGCCGTGCGAAGACACCACGATGAACACGCTCTCGATGTCCTCCAGCACGCTGTTCAGAGACTTCAGGGTCTCGACAGTCTCCTGTAACGTCAGGATACGAACGTCAGCAGTCTATTTTTGTGCCCCTATAACTGAATACCTAGGTACACGAGTTTCTATTGTTTAAGTGGGAGAGAAGATGCGGCGCAACTAGCTCCCTACACCTACAATTACATGGTGTAATAATATTGAATGCACTCCAATGATCAATTATATTGACGGCTCATAGGCGTCAATGTTTTCGCGTCCGTGACGTGCCTAGTGTTCCGTGAGCATGTCAGACAAAGACTTGCCTAGAGCTATCGTGTATGGTCTGACCGTGTTAGAAACACGGATGTCTTGCGAAGGGCGAATATCTGCGGAATTTAGGTCTATTTAATGCGTCGTCTTCTGCGTTGGTCTGGACATGTTGTGAGGATGCCTGACGAGGGGATAGCTACGCGCATCTTCTTTTCTGAACTCAAGGACGGCAAGCGGAAATAAGGTGGCCAGTTCCCCAAATACAAAGACGTTCAGAAAAGACATGAAGAGATGCAACATAGATCCCTCTTGCTGGGAGGAATAAGCACGGATAGACTTGTTTGGAGGTGTTTGGTACAGCAAAATATTTATGACTTTGAAGACCAGCGGATGAGTGATCTCAACAGCAAGCGAGGTCACCTCAAGAATAAACCAACATACAATATTTATTTATTTTAATTATTTAAACTTCTCGCACACAAGAAGGTACAAAGGCGGACTTAATGCCTTCGGCATTCTCTACCAGTCCACCAAGGGTGGTGAAGATATTAGATGGCAGGTGCTTAGGTTGAAAGGAACAATGATTGAAAAAGAACTATACAAATTGTATCATAATGAAAAATAAATAAGATTGGTACCTAAATAGGTTATATACTTATAATACACATACATTATCTACTATAATATATATTTTCCTATTATATATATATACATATATACATTCTCAAGGGAAAGAGGAATTTAGATGACTCTATGCTATTCGTTATGAAAATAACTCTGCAATTTCCGCTTAAATGCATACCGACTGGTGGCCGTCCTTATATGGAGAGGAAGCGCATTCCAAAGAAGAATGGACTGAATATGAAAGGAAGAATGAACAAAGTCGGAAGTATGAGAAGGAGAGTAGAAGAAGATTGTTAGAAGAACGCAGATTCTTAGTGTGAGAAGAATATAGATATTGGAAATGAGACACAAGATAAGATGGAGGTGTAGGAGAGTTAAGAAAGGAGAAAAGCGTAGTCAAAGCGTGCAAACTTCTTCTTTGGCGAATGGGCATCCATTTGAGCTCAGACCTATAGCTCGACACATGGCCATATTTCCTAAGGTTGAAAATGAACCGGATACAATTATTGAGCACTCTGTCGAGCTTATCTAGCAAAACCGCATTCAAATCACAATATCAATATCATTACCACAATGGCGTTCTAACGTGACCGCACTGTGTACGTACCTTTACAGACAAGATTTATTTATTTATTTAAGATAGGTTACATTAGCCACACCAGAGCACACGCTCGTAACCTCAGGGGTGCGGGTTGTTCGAAAGAGATATCGTCGCCCCTGGCACACAGGCAACTCAGGGAACACGGGTGGGTTTTAGTCAGTAAAAGTCTGACACTGTTTCACCTGCTCCACCCAGCGCGGGAGAAGTTAATTGATGATTTCCCACCCTCGAATACATTATTGCCAATAATGTATGCAGATCAAAAAGAAATGGTGATGATGATGTCAGAAATGTTGGCACGGGATGGCTATTCACAACCATTCGACTGGTTTGCGAATCGAAAATGACACATTTTCATTTACGTATTTACCATACCCCCGACAGCAAAAAAAGCTGTTGAAAGAATGGCAGTCGTACATATGATTAAAACTGAAAAAAAAAACGGGGTTTTGGATTTGTGAACAGCCTTAGCAGCACTCTTTAGATAACATTGATTAATGTTCGATTTGGCATGGAACCATTTCAAACGGTTGTTTTGTGAATAGCTATGAAGATCCTGGTTAGACTATAGCAATTTCAACGTGGATATATCAACTACAAATACACTGAAACATTTCAATATTATTGCAATTTACAATCACACATGATCTCAAAACAATAAAAGATCATAATTATTTTTGGCAAGCACAAGAAACTGGAACTACATGCAATATAAATAAGGTTCCTAATAAATGAGAAGGAGCTGATGCACACTTACATTCTTAGTGAGGTTGAGGTAGCCGAGCCTGCGCAGGCCGAGCTCATGGAACAGGTACTTGAGGTTGTTGCTGTCCACGTCGCTGCCGTTCCGTTTGGTTTCGATCTCATTTTTAAACTCTGCGTATGTAAAGTCCAGCAACATGCCGCGGTTGCGTCCCCGCGTCCGGTATAGTTTTACGTCTGTAACAAAGCAACTGTGGAGACTGACTGACTAGTCCACTAACATTTTGGCACTGAGATAACAAGTCGTTATGACTTTACCCAAAGTTTCAGTAAGCCAGTAAGGTACACAAGCTGAACTTTAGGCGACTGATTTAGTGAGCCAATTTTTCGTGAGACGTGACGTAAGATTTTGAAATCGCTGGTGACTAAACTCGCTGTGTGTGTACCTAGCAGTCGATTTCCTATGCAATAATGTAATACTAACTGCTGGGGACTAGCAGTGAATGTTTCTCAGCTGATATTATATGATGTTGCGTCAAACCTTTACTGTCGTCGTCTTCCATAAACTTTTTGCTCTTTATGACAGTAAATGGGGGCACCATTGTTTCGTCACAGCCTGAGCTATCATTCTCGGAGGCAGCTAGCGGTGGCGGTGGCGGAGGCGGCGACGTCCGCGTGCTGTCTGCAAGACGAACTAGAGCTTTAGCACCTGCATTATATTACATATGTTTTACTGACTACTTACTTTCACTTTACTTACTTTTATTTGCGTCAACTTTGTTTCTGTTTAATGGTTTGTTGCTGAGACTGTGGAAATCGTCATTGTTTGCTGGAACAGGCTTTTGTTCTGAAAAATAAGACCAAATTATGATAAATATTGTCTGGTAAAGTTAATATCATCTACATATTTCCTGTAGGTTATCCTCAAGAATGCCATGTCATTTCTTCAATCAAACAAACTAACACTGAATTCTGATTCAGTGTGATTTTGGTTGAAGAAATTATTGTTAATTTAGGGAATAGAACCTTGATGTGTGCTACAGCCAGCACTCACATTGAGTTTTAGTTAGGGGAACCTAGACGCGGGCTCGAACTCACTGGTTGGCCTGGCTAAAAATCACGCTGTCTCACCAGGCTTCGTGTCCGACAGAGATAGTATCAGTGATGAGCAGTTAGACGCTAGTCTACACGCACAACGTTATTGAGAGAGAAGTAGGATCGTTTATAATAAAAAATTCGCAAAAAAATTAAGAAAAGTGCTTTGGAAGATCAGGTTTTATGAAAAAATACATAAATCCATGACCAATAAAGTTTATTGAACTTTGTTGGTACCGACTTGGGTTTGGAGATTTTACACTTCTTTTATTACTTAAACACTCCCAAAGTTAAGTAAAATTAGCAAGAAAAACTACTCTTTGTTGGCTCCTAACTTTTTAAAGCGTTTTTATTTTAGTATTCTGTTTCCGTACAGAAAATATTAATAATGAGACAAAACAATATCATATTTTACTTTGGATGTGCCATGTCAGACAGTGTAGTAAAACACTCCCGAAGTTTGTATGCAAAAAATGTAGACTAGGTTCATCTTAAGTTTCTATTTATCCCCCAAAATAACTTTATGCATGTAAATTAACAAAAGATTTTGTACAACTTACTAGGGATGGGATTAAAATTTCGCGGTGTAAATGAGAAAGGGCTATTGGGGTCTAGATCGCGCACCAGGTCCCAGTAGCCCAATTCACCTAGGGCATCTACCAGATGGCCAAATGCAAAAGGTCCACGAAGCACAATGTTCCTGTAGAGCTTACGTTTACGATCCCTCTCCAGTTCAGCAGTATTCTGTAAATAAGGTAATGTTGTATTTGTGTTATTGTGGCATTTTCTTTAAAAAATGGTTCAGGTCAGGGTTTAAAATAGATTGAGATATATTAATACAAGTTTGAACCACACCTATGTTGCACAATCAAAATGTGTACTTTATACTAGTTCAAACATGTTGCATCATGTAAATTAATATGTTGTGTTTGTTGTGCGAAAAAACCTTTACAAACAATTAATTTATCTGAGATAACTTAGTAGCACTAATTGTACTATTGCTAGGAGTTGGGCTATGCAGATCAGATATAAAAAAATTATGATAATATCTAATCAGATACATTCATCCCTACTATAAATATTGTATATTACTTAATATAATTAATATTAATATTATAAATGCGAAAGTAACTCAGTCTGTCTATCTGTTACGCTTTCAGGCCTTAACCACTATACCGATCGTCACAAAATTTGGCAGAGATATAGCTTGGGATATGGAGAAGGACATGGGCTGCTTTGCTTTTTTACGCAATAACGGACATCCACGCGGGCGGAGCCACAGGCAAAAGCTAGTATTATATATTTTAACAAATTAGATTTGAGCCTGGAGTTTCTGGACACATGAAATAAAAATGACTATGACTCATTGGTTGGGTCATACTTAAGTGAAAACGTAGGAAACACCAATACTTTGACTTGCCTTGTATCGCTCGATCATTTGCTCGGAGAATACGCCTTTTTCATATAGAGCTGTAACGACCGAGTCGAGGTCCGTTCGCTCCACCAGTGAAGTAAAGTTACTTCGAATAGCATCTCTGTGTTCTTGCTGCATGATGTTGTATTGTGAACCAGTGATTATTTATAGCATATAACTTTCTTCGAATGACTTACAAATTAATACGAAGGTAGAGAAACTTTAACAAAAGCACCAAACAAAAAGACTCGTCTCTAAAGAGAATTAGAGATTAACAAACAAACACTCTGCTTGAACGAAATAAAAATGAGAATGACTATGAAAACGAATGATGAGATGAGTAATGGACTAAGGACTGGGAGTAAAACGTCAAATTATCTGACAGTGACAGCAAAACAAACTTTGTTTAGTTTCTTTCAATGTTGCTATTTTAAATTACGCCGGTTGGGTGTGATCTACACTTATATTCTACTATTCAATGAAATCGACTCAGTGGAGTGCTACGGTCATGACCACAGATGACTAATATGGTCATGACTACGGTAGACTTCGGTATCTACAGCATCCCACCTATCCCGGCACAGTAAAATTATACTCAATAGACAATTTGTAATATTACCAGGCCCGAATTTAGAGACCAAGGGACCTAGACACTGGGCGTTTCCACCCACCCCATCCGGAAACCTTGCAAGCATTACACGCAACGCTTACTTTAACCTTATTAAATACATGTTTTCCAGCTGGATTTTGGAATCTGACTGAAAGTTTTCGTGTTTGGTCGTCTAGGCATCGCTTCAGTCCGTGATGAACTGAAGAAAGATCAATCAACTACTGTCGTGTGTCTACCCGATAAATTACTCTTTGTTATGTACTCTTTGTGTGTGTCAGTCATATTGAGCGAGTAATGAATGACCGTCTACTTGGTATGGATCGCGGCACATAAGTTGAACCAAAATCAGAACAAACAACCGAAGGAGCGCGTGCACTCGTTGCTTCGCACGGAAAAATAATGAGGTCACCTTCCAACATAGTCTACTGAAATTTGGAAATAAATAACAGATTGCGGCAGGTAAGTTGAACAAAATCCGACATTTTGGTTCAACTTACGTGCCGCGATCTGTACTTTGGTTACTACTGTTTCATGCTGGATTGTATTCGAACGAAATGTGCATTGTCTCCAAATCATCATCATCATCATCATTTCAGCCGAAAGACGTCCACTGCTGGACATAGGTCTATTTGTCTCCAAATAAATTAAATTATTTATTGAGTTTAATTCAAGATTTATGCATTTTTATACAAGACATCATCATGCAAATGTCTGTAGGTCATCAAGCTCATGCCATATCGCCACGCCACCACACCCAGCAATTAAGCACAAGCCAGCTGGCAGGTATCTGCCAGCTGGCTTGTGCTACATTGGCCGTATGGCCAAGCTTGTGAAGCTTGCTCTGCTGTGCTATTACAGTAGGCCCATCAGAATAAGGTGAACTATTGATTCGTGTAAAACCTTTTGGATTACATTTAATACTTTATTTTAGCATGTGAATATATAGAATATTCTATATTATCATGGGATTGTGAGTCTGTGGATTAGTGTAGAATCTATGGTTTGTACACACGGCTACACATCAAGCTATTCACATTCACTTATTCAGATCTCGCACTGTACGGAAATCCTATACGATGCGAGATCAGCTAATACTGGAAATTATAGCTTGTTTTTTTTTTTTTTTTTTTGGGCCTTGGCTTCGCACGGTTTGTGCATTTAGCCAGTGTCAAGTAATTTTTCTTTTCGATCAAGTAAATGGCCCGATATCGGGCACGAAGTTACAAAAAAGTCATAGTCGTCTTTAGTCAGTCAAGTCAAAGTTATTGTAAAGCGGTAGCAACTTTACAACAACCTAACATGAGTTTTTGGGGGAACACGAAAAGTCCACGTTAGTCACTTATTTTCACCTTCACTACACTTGTGCACACACATGTAACTAAATTGAATAATTCACTACCAAAATTATACAATTTAATTCGCTATTTCACTAAATTTCATGAAAATGAAAATTCGTGCGACATGTTCCAACCCGATCCCGCCAAAAACTCCAATTATAGCTTGTTATGTTGCCGTGTGTATAGGTTTACGGACGTCAAAAATAGTGCCCATACCATACGTCATTTAGTCATTTCCATTTTTTTATGTAATCTCAAATTCAGTTTATTTCTCGTTCCGTTCAGTGACAGTCAGAAAGCGAACTTCTTTCATAATGAAGCTGATATTATTAGCTATTTGTGCTATCGTAGCTGCAACCGCAGCTTACGAGAATTCCGACATTAAATCGGCAAGAATTGAGGTTAGATATGCGACACCCACTTACCGAAATACAACAGCCCATAACTTTGTAATTAATATAAAGCCTGTTTTTTAGACTTGCAGAGGATGTTCGCTAAATCGCCTACCGGAAGTAAAGAAATTTGTGATGGAAGATGCTCCTTTTTACAATGACTTGGTAGTGAATTTCATCTCTGGAGCACCTCCAGAGTTAGTGCTGCTTGGTGAAAGCGACAACGAGCTGGAGCGTTTGCAGCTGTCGCAGCTGACCCGTCAGCAGTGCAATGAACTCGTCCAGGAAAGAGGTTTCACTAAGAAAAATAAAGATAAAGAACTATAATTTAGTTCTTTGTGGTGTAATTAATTGTAAGGCATAGTAAAGCATTTATGTAACATTCCTACTCATACATACCTAAGAGAACAAATTTCCATTACTTAGTTATATTATTGTAAAGCCAATTTTGAACAAACTTATTCTAAATGGTCTAGACGAACTAATATGTGAGATTGATAACACCGGTTTATCTTAGAAGATAAAACAAGTCAAACGCCCATATATTAAGTTTTGTTTATTCAGTTTCATACATTCATGTTCTGTTACACATTACAGAGAACTTTACACAATGACATGTTTGGATATAAAATCCTGTTTAGACTGTAGTTATGGAATGCTATTATTAATTATCAACAATGGTATCAAACATTCATGATGAAAAACAGATGTATTCTATTTTGATTAGCTTTTATTGTACTTTACCAGACAAAAGTAGTTCAATGCCATTTTTGAAGTAAAATATTTCTAACAGACAATACATTGTTTCATTTCTCTAGATTTAGTTTTACATCAATTTTGATATAGGTATGTCTAGAAAAAAAAAATACGAATAATATTGCATGATATCTTCAATAAAATATATTTGTGTGTACCTGCTGCTTGAGAGGTATGCATGTACTGTACATCAATTTTCTTGCAAGTCCTATCTATCCTAAAAATTAATAATTGCATTTTAAAATTAATATTTCCAGTCTAGTAAAATTATTTATTCATTCATTCCATTTTTTATAAAAATAACAGCACTTAGAAGTGGCTAACAGATATTTACAAGGATGAAGAGAACAAAAAGGGTGTATAACAAGTGGTAGGTAGCATCAGCGCGTGGCGTGCGGGGTTCAGGTGAGCAGCGTGCAGTCGAGGTCCTCGTCGCGGCCGTCGGAGATGTTCCGGCGCAACACGCGCGCCACCACGTCGCCCAGCGCTTCGCGCGCGCCCTCCTCTAGCAACGCCATGCATTGCTGTACACACACACAATACATAGTATCAATACAAATATTGAGATATCGCCTACAGAACAAAAATGGTCTATCCGACCAAAGGGAGCGTATCACTCAGGACATTTAATCTACTGAAGATTGCAATGACTTCAGACTTCTTAGGCGAACAATAAACGCGTTTCACGAGTTAGGCTAAGCGCAGCTTATTCACCAGGATTTCACATGTTTATGTGGAATACTGAAGTAGCACAGCTAATGAAAAATAATATATCAAATAAACGAAATTTCAATACCAGAAATATGGATATTATAACAATTATATTTTCCCAAATCCTCAAAATTGCGACATTAGGTATGCGATGCATAGGGATTGATTGTTATCATAATGCGCAGATAAGGTTTTCTGTTATTATTTCCAATCTTATTCTGTTAGTGCATAATCTCCAAGAAGCTATTAAACCCACACGTTATCTATGTAGATCACCTGATAAACCTGATACTAATCTCTTTATCTCTAATACATCATTATTTCTTCGAAATGCAGATTGCTTGTTTATTCTGAGCAACATTTGGCGTTGTTATCGTAATATGTGAATGTTGTGAACTTGTGATACCTGATTATTCGGAAAGTAATGATTTTGTGATACCTGATTAGTCGCACGTCTGGGGGAAACTTAAACTACTAATTAAACTCGTAACTAATTCTGTGAACGTTAATGATTGCACATGCTTCTTGCGTGTATACACTTATTACTCGATCTTCATCTTCTTCTTAGCGTGTCTATAGCAATCTAAATACAGTCAGCCCAGAATTTGGGTACGAGCTGGACATTAAATGAAAATCTTACAATTTATGAAATGCATGTTTTTTGGCTAGTTGGTTATAGTGTCGATTCTAATGGTTTTCTTATTGGGAAACCATGTGCATGTACAGGCAGGGCTGTCGCCCATGATCAACAGTGGGTTGCACACGAGCCGAGACCAACAATATTGTAATGGTCAAAAGCTTGATGAGATATAATAGTTGCGAGGCGAGGCAGACTTGCTTTAGTAGTGAGTAAGACTATTTGAAACATAATATTCACCAAGTGGAATTGCTCGTCGTGCGGTAGCCTGAGCACGGCTCGCAGCGCGATCTCGGCGTTGGCGCGCACGTAGGTGTTCTTCTCCTTGGTGCCGTTGACGAGCGCTGGCAGCAGCGCGTGCAGCAGCTCAGCGGCCGGGCCCTCCAGCGGGCCCGGGCCCACCAGCGGCTCCGAGCGGCCCAGCATGTGCGCCGCGCGCGCCATCAGCTGCTTCACCTCGTTGCTCGGGTGGTTCATACTCTGTGGGGTGGGCAGACGTATTCAATTAGGAAACAGAACGTGGTCGATACAGCCAAACGGACAATTCAAAGATGATAAACCATACGAGATGTGGAAGGTAGATTGTTAATTTAGACACATATGCAATAGAAGTCATGCCTTTGAGTTATATAGCAAACTCGAAATAAAACAATTGTAACAAAAGTGAATCATTACTCACTCTAACAAACTGCGAGAGTATAGCAGGCGGCACGGGTCGTCCCTCCTTGAGGAGGTACCGCATGAGGTAGCCTATGGCGCGGATGCCGTTGCAGGCGATGGGAATCTTGTCGCTGGCCAGCAGCGCCAGCAGCGCGCGCTCCACGCGCTCGCAGTCGCGGTACACGAGGGCCGGCGTCTCCTTGAGCGCCACGAAGAGCGCGGCGGAGCGGCCGTGCGCCAGCTGCCAGTCGTCGGCCGGCGCCAGCACGTGGTGCTGCAGCGCGGCGTCGCGGTGCGTGTCGGGCAGGCAGTGCAGCAGCGCGCCCAGGCAGCCGGCCGCCTGCGAGCGCGGCGGGTCGTCGGCGTGCGCCAGCAGGCCGCCCGTGAGCGTGGGCAGGACGGCCAGCGCCGTGCTGGCCGTCATCTTGTCGCCGCCCGCCGTGATGACGCCGCGCAGCGCCTGCAGCATGGTCTCCTTGATGAGCGGGTCCTCGATGTTCTTCATGGTGTTGTGCATCTCCAGGAACAGCGGATCGGCGCGCGAGTGGATCACCACTAGCTGCGAGAGCGCGAGGCACGCCTTGATGCGCACGGGGCGGTTCGGGTCGTTTAGCGCTTTGAGGAACGTCGTCTGCAGTTGTGGGAGGAACTGCTTCAGCATCACGCCCACCTGGGAAAAAGCATAAAATTAATTATATGTCAGTGGTTTACTCAGGCGAGATTGTTAGATTTTATTTTATTTATTTATCCTTAGATCAGATATTAGACCTAATTCAATAGTGTGGCCATCAGCTATTATAATCTCTCAAATATATTTTCACTAATAACAAAAGATGCTGTATGTCAATATGTTGACAGATTGCTTAACAATACAAAAATAATTTAACAATATATGTGCATTTTGTATATAATATAGTCTAGTAATGTAACTAGTAGTTACTAACTACTAATGACTGACTAATGAAATTAAGTACCCAACCTAAGGTAGCTGTATCACCAGTCTTAAAAACAAAGTAACTTAAGATCAAGAAATAAAAACCTCTCTTTTATTAATTATATAATAGCTATGATGCTAGAAAATTCTCGACATATGGCTAACTTGACATAACAAAGTACATTTAAAAAAATTGCTCATTCATGTCCCTCACGAACTTCGTGTACTATGCGGTTTGATCGGGTTGGAAGTACTTACAATCGTGCAAAATGATCTAAAAGAGACGATATCGCTCTCAAGAGTATCCAATGCTCTCCAAGTGTTGATATTTGCACAAAAACTTACCTTCGTCAACAAGGTAGCTAATGTCTCCAGCACAGCCGCTTTAACGCTGGAGTTGAACCGGTCGCCGAGGATCCTGATGAGCGGGCCGGTGATGTGCACGACGGAGGGCTGGATGGCGGCGGGTGACGTCAGCTTGATGATCTCGCCCAGCATCAGCGCCGCGTTCTCCTTGTCCTCCGGGAGGCCGTTGAGGATGGACTCGCGGAATAGGGGCAGGATTGGGGCTAGACCCTGGATAATGAGAGAAAAGTTGATAAGAGTTATTTAATGCCTAAAATACGAGGTTGGTTTTACGTTTATAAAAAAAAAAAAACTAAAACATTTTTTTATAAATGCTATTAAATGTTAAAATATAAGAGCTAATACCTATAAGAGCTAATACCTATAAGAGCTAATACCTATAAGAGCTAATACCTATTAGAGCTAACTAATACAGTAAACAAAAAAAAAAAACAAAACTCCTAATAATATTAGATTTAGTTCAGGAGACAGATACTTTTCAAAACTTCCTCCCTGCTACTATTTCGCTGTGTCCAACAGGGTCCATAATGATCTCATCAAATTTTAAGTTACCACCTAAGTAAACATAATGGTATGCAATAAATAGTTGAGTGTCAGTTATGGCAAAAACTAAGTATGAATAAAGTGTTACTCTTTTTAAGGCAAGATTGCAAACATTTTTAGGTCGCATCTATCATCTAAAAACCCTCACCTTAGGCAAACAGAAGCCAGGCAGCAGCTCATCGGGCTTGAGGTCCGCGGTCGCGTACCGCACCGCCTGCCGCACGTCCGACACGTGCGCGATCTGCCGCTCGGGGTCCAGCGACTTGGCCAGCGCGCCCAGCGCCTCCCAGGCCATGAGCAGCACGTCGCGCTCGGCGTCGCCGAACAGCAGGATGAGGCCGCGGATGAGCTGCGGCACGTGCGGCGCCAGGTCGGCGCGCGTGTGCGACACGAACGCGCACAGCAGCGACGCGGCCGCGCAGTGCCTCTCGCCTTCTGTCGTGCGGATGGTTTCCAGGAGGGTGTCGATTATGCTGTGAAACAATTTATTTATTTGTACAACAGTTACGAGGTCAGTGCATGGGGCTTATCACTATCATTTTCAGTCCGGGCAGTGAGCAGGGTGTGGACCCTGCTTACCGCCTGGACCCAAAGCGATAGTTTACAGTTTGTTCTCACATGAAAATTCACTTTTATCACACGCTTAATTTTTTGTTCATATAGGTCTTTAATTAATTAGTGAACCAATGTTGGATTGTGGCATTCGGCATCTTAGAGTCGCGGTCCAAGCGATCTAATAATGTAATGAAATGAGCAGATACAGATTCTTAATCATTTTGACTGTGTCGTGTGAACGTGAAACGAAAATGAAAATTCACACGAGTGTCCATTCCATTCAATGTTGGTTCCAGCCTAATATTCACCAGCTTGCGACAAACAGGCCCAGAAATAAGTAACGTGAGCACTGACCTCCTGACGCCGGGCGGGTCCAGCACGGGCAGCAGCGCGTCCCTGCAGTGGTCCAGCTCCTTGGCCTCGTCGGCGCGGCCGCGCGCTGCCACCAGCGCGTTGAGCAGCGCGGGCAGCACGCGCGGCAGGTGGCGCGCCAGGGCTCCGCCCGCCGCCGCCGCCAGCGCCGACAGCGCGCGCGTGTCCACGGCGCCGCCGCCCGTCAGCACCGGCACCAGGTACGGCAGCACGGCGCGGGACTTGATGGCCATTATCTGGGGGGGCGGGGATCATGGCAGGAAAAATTGTCAAAACCAATTAAGAGTCCTTTTTACCTGTTTCGTTGATCCTCAGATCATATGAAGATTTTCTAGATTGGTGTCTGAAATGGTCTTTTGTGAAAAGAACTACACAGATTGAGTGAGCCTGTCCAATTAGTGCACCCATTTGTCAGTAATCGTACAGTTCAACTCAGAACTTAAAGAGCTCAACAATTCGATGAACAATACCAAAGTAGTATTTATATCGCTGTGCCACAGCAAAACACAGCAAAATGGGTAACGCCAAGCTATCGACCCGAATATTTTTAATTGTTAAAAAAGTCAAAGTCAAAGTCAAAGCATTTATTTCAAATAGGCACTTAAAAGGCACTTTTGAACGTCAACATTTACATTGAAATAGAATTGATTCTAGTCGCCCCTTCCAAAATGTAGTTTCGTATGGAGAAGAATGGGCAAGAAACTCCACCGTTACTCTTTTAAAATGTTTCAAGTACAATATTTACATTCATTATATGATTATGTGTGAAAACGATGCACCCAGAATAAAATTACCATACCAAAATGGGTAAAAAGAATCAAATTGAAGCAATCAGATAAATTAATTCTGTGATAGATACATGGTGTTCACACATTTACAAACATTGTAAAAGTAAGTATAGGTATGATTTTCCTACAATATTAACAAGTAATGAGTCAGTGTGTGAGTTAAAATAATTACTGAGTGTAAATCAATGTCATAAATATAATTAATTATATGTACAATTCAATTAGCAACCAGTTTGATTTTGTCTAGACTCTAGATTGTCCTATGGAGCAGGACCAGCATGTTTCCAAGCATTCTTATCTTGGATATAATCCTCTAATTTGTAATACGCTAGTTTACAAAGTTTACTTTTAATGTGAGCTTTAAATTTCCTTTCATTTAATTGCAATATATCACAAGGTATTTTGTTGTAACATTTAACACAGTACCCCATAAAAGATGTATGTACTTTAGCTAATCTGAAAAATGGTTGATCTATTTTGTCTTTGTTTCTAGTATTAAAATTATGTCTATCACTTATTTTATTAAAAAGATGTAGATTTTTTCTTACATACATAATATTTTCATAAATGAATTGGCAAGGTACCGTCATAAATCGTCAAAAAAAAAACTTATCTTGGTCTATTCCTCATTCAAACTAAATTGAATGATGTTTTTTACTGAGAGTCGAGAGCATTCTCAGCACCAACGACCAGGAATCATGGAGCCTAAATACAAAAGTTACCCCAACATACCTGTTTGAGTCCGTCGAGCGTGGCGTCGGCGATGTCGGGGTCGGGGTCCTTGAGCCCGTCCAGCATGTGCGGCAGGATGTCGTCCAGCGCCTTGTTCCCGATGGTGGCGTGCAGGCTGTCGAAGGTGCGCGCGGCCGCCATGCGCACCTCGGGCAGTGGGTCGCACAGCGCCGTGCGCACTGTGGGCACCTGCGGGGGGGGCGTTACTGGCGGGCCTTACATTATTGATAAAATCGCAACAAAATCCGTTGCATAGTTTAGAAGAGCAGAGCGGTCACACAGCCCGACACAGAACGCGACTATAATTCTTCTTTAAAAAACTTCGTAATGTCTCAACTCCTCACCAGTCCATCTGCGAAGCTGAGCACGGCATCCCTGGAGGTGGAGGCGAGAATTTCGCCCAGCCCGATGCACACCCCCTGGCGCTGATCCGCACGGTCCGAGCGCAGGCCTCGCTCGAGGATCGGCACGATCTCCGGCAGAACGCGCTCGCCCAGCTGTAGGCGAAACATGATTAATTAACTTTCATTAAAACACACTTCTAACTTGCCTATAAAATGTTCGTTCATCCATAAACAGATCGTCTCTTGGTTATGAATTTTCAAAACTCCTTCCTTAGTGCTCATTTTCTCCATAAAAAGAACTCTAGACCGAAATTTCATGCTAGATAGAACGGGCGGTTTAAGAATGTTTGTTGTATAAAATGAAATTTATTTATTTGCCAGAATATAGGTACTTACATGATAACATTGTAAAATAATTTTAGTCTCATCATATTCGACTTATCAGGTGTGCAAATATTCAGTAAAGATTTGCACGACTGATAAGTCGAATATGGTGATAATTCGAAGTGTAGTCTAGAATATTGCCAGGTGCAACGTTACCTTGCGCACGAGGTCCCCGAGTGTCCTGGCGGCGACCTGGCGCTTGTCGTAGCTGGTGGACGCCAAGCAACCCAGTAGCAGCCCGAACAGCGTCGGCAGGATCTCGCGCAGGGTCTTGGGCGTGTTGGTCACTACCACCTGGAGAACGAACGTTATTAGGGCCTTGCATTGACAGTTAAAAAGTTAGAGTTTCTCAGTGATTGATGTTATGGCATGTTTACTCCTACCACAAATGGCACCACATTGTAGGTCTTGTAATACTATGCAAAAACGCCAAAAATCCAGTTTATATGGAACCACCTTGTAAGTAAATCCTTTCAAACAAAAGAACAATATTTCAAAACCGTTTATAAATGACGGAGCTCTAAGGTAACTTGCTCCTTTTTGCATCATAGATACTCCGACATAAAATTAGTTTTCAATCAAACCCAGTCAAGAAAGCAGGCCGTACCTTCCACACGTGCAGCGCCGCCTGCCGCACCATGAGTGCGACGTCACTCCTGCCCATGTACAGGCCGGCCAGCACTCTGTTCCTCCTCTCCGGCCCGAGCGCGTTGATGATCGCCTTATGCGAGTGCTCCGTACCGAAGTTGTCGTCCTCCGAAGCCGTTTCCGTGCTCATCTTACCGGAGACACCGGAAATACGGTACAGTAGGTCCCCAAGTAACTGTACCGAACTGTATCTGATACGCCAGTTGTCATCGAAGAGACCTTTCTCTAACTCTGGTAGGAGCAGAGTTATGGCTGATTCAGCATAGAGATTCACGATCCTCTGTCCGGCTTTCAAGGCAGTTTCTCTGACGTATTCGTTCTCGTCGGCCAGCGCCTTCAGGATGGGGTTGATGATCTGTCCGATGTACGGCAGGAACTCGTCGGTGAAGGCGCCCGGCATGTAGATGAACATCATGATGTAGCCGTCCTTTACGTGTGGGGCGATGTCTGTTCGCTCGGCGGTCGCGATTATGTCTGTGGGTTGAGATCGTGAGTATGTAGTCGTGTTTTTAACATCGCTCTTCATATTACAAACACATTAACGATGAATATTTATAATATAGTGAAAAGGTATGTTTTCCAGTATGCTTGCAACACAAATCACTAAATGCGTTGACTTATTTAAAACATCTTTCTCTATCATTTGCAAACTTTTGACAGACACAGAAAGATGTTTAAAATACGTTTAGCGTTGAAAGCATTTAGTGATTTCTGGTGTTAGCGGGCCCTAAACTCTTCTCTGTAAGTACACAAAGAATGCACGACAATATTGTCATATGTAACTCACCAGGCATGATCTTGTGCAGTTTGTGCACGCCCAGGCCGGCCACGACCTCGGACAGGCCCTGCGCGGCCCCCGAGCGGTCCACCGAACTGGACTCGGACGTGAGCGTGTGCATGAGCCACGGGAGCAGCTCCTCGAAGCTGCTCTCGCCCATGCCCTTCACCATGGCGCCGAGTGCGCGGGCTGATACTGAACGCACCTGTAATGTCACACGAAGTTTTAATGCAGTCGTGTTACAAGGAGAAAAAATTCTGTAATCAATATTTTAACTGAGTAAAATAACTTTGGAAAAAAAAACACTACTATCTGTATTTAGTTTTTATTTTTGTATTCTGCCACCAACTTCTAAAATTAAAATTATTTTTCACTTTGATGCCCTGTATACACACTAATTGAGAACCTCCTTTTGAAATTGAGAAGTCCGTTAAATATCACGATCAGTTGACATACGAACATTGGAAGTTGGCTACCAGATAGCATTGGACGGTTACTTAAAACTAAAGACAGATTCCTATCACTGAAAAATATTCCACAAACCTCAGGCACAGGATCTAGCAGCGAGCTCTTCAGCCCCGGCATAATATTGGGCAGGTACGGCATGAGGTCCTTCTGGTCGGTGAGCGAGTACATGTTGCCGATGATCTGCGCGGCCATCTTGCGGGTCTCCGTGCTGCGGTCGAGGAAGGCGCGCTGCACGACCGGCATGATCAGCGCCAGCGAGGGCGCGTCGATAAAGTGCACGAACTTTGTGTCGAGTAACGTTTGGAGACACGCTGATGTCCTGTTGGATGGGTCCTGCAGGGCTTCGAGCAAGACTGGTACGATTGCTGGAAGAAAAGACATACATTATAACATCTATTCATCTTTACATATTGTAAATTGAAGTCGCTTCTCGTGTCTGTCTGTACCCGCTCAGACCTTTGAACAACACAATGGATTTGATGTGGTTTTCACCATCATTTAGAGAATTTATTCCGAAAGGTGTTTATGGTCCGATTTTTCAATCCTCAGATAAAAGTACCAATAGCTACCTGAAGAATAAAGTTATTAGAATCTTTTTTCGTCAGATAAATGGTTGTCAATTTTTCAAATAATATTTATCCTAGGAATAACTATCCGACCGAATATCTCATCTGTGAAAACGCTAACTTAAGGGAGGTGAAACAAATATACAGAATAAACGAATGTTAGAAAGGGACGGACTATTTCTTTGATTATTGTTAATGCCATTCAAACAGATGGCAGCGTCATGTTACTTTCAATACGTTACGAGGTTGTAAGTTTGGATGTGTGCTGTTTTTATTTGTTATTATTAAATTGATTGAAATAATGGAAAACCAAACATAGAGCGTTCAGCAAACTTTAATAATGCTGAGGTTCAATTACTTGTGAGTTTAGTCGAGAGGTATACCTAAGCAAATAATAGGAAAAAAAAAAAACTGACGCTGTTACAAACAAAGACAAAGAATCTGCATGGAAGAACTTATTATTAATTATTTAAACTTATAAAACTAACATCAAAGACTAACATCAAATTTAGTAACATCAACGTCATTTATCGATGGAATAAGCGGTTATCTGGCCGTTAAAGAGGCAAATATATTTATTCCTAAGATAAGTGAATTATTCGACGAATAAAGCCTATTTGACGATTGAACAACAGATTTTTTTGCTATCTATCGAAGAAACCATATCTGTCTGTTTATCTGAGGTTTGAAAAATCGGCCCTACTAAGTATAATACATTGCTGGTAATTTAGCATATAATAAAGAAATCTCGATGCTTTGCCAAGCCGTACAATCCGTGCAAAGTAGGGGCGGATGGCTAGTAATACTTGTAGAAGACAAGTAGTCTAATATAAGAACACGAAGTATTAATCAACCTTTCTAAATTGTCTATAATATTATTTTAGCGGGACTTTATTAGTTGAAGATCTTGGTTATGCCTCTAAATTACGAACCGATTTAACAACAAGAAAAAAAAAACACGAAAATGGAGAGACTTAGCTTGCGGCGTATAATTTAGTCTGTCACTACATAGCCCCTGTGGCCTAATGGATAAGGCATCGGCCTCCTAAGCCGGGGATTGTGGGTTCGAGTCCCACCAGGGGTACAAAACTTTTTTAAGGTCTTTCAACAATTTTACAACCTTTTTTGCATATGTTACAATATGTTATAACAATTTCTCTTAACATAATTCTTATGAATTCTCTTGTTTTTGGTTACGTTTGCATCCTGCGGGCACTACTTCATGTAGCCGAATAAAAAAATGTATCTTACGTAAAATTTTGGTTGGTTTACATGTGAGCTAGACTTCAACCATTAAGTTTGTTACTCGATGATTGGGTACCAAAAAATCCAAAATTTCACGAAGAATAAAATTGAATGGAAAGGTTTGTCTGGTAGATATCGCTATTAACAATAAAGCAGCCGTTGCATCTGGTATTTTTCCCACGGCAGCGGCAGCGCAAAAGCTTCTAATACACCGAAACCACGCTTGTTAAAGACGGGTTGCCGAAATTTTAGTGTACAGACGCCAGCAGGTCAAGCTATCCCAAACTGTAAAATTTTCCCAATTTAACATGAACCTTATCATATTGTAATAAAGTTGAAAATCTATCAAAGAAATTTGACAGATTAGGGTACCTTGATGTGCTGGCCTCTGTACAATAAACCGCATACTATCTTTACCTTGAATCTCAGGGTTTCTGATGACGGAGCCGATGACTCCTAAGGCCTCGGCGCCTGCCTCCTGCACGCGCATGTGCGAGTCGCTCAGCACCTCGATGAGCTTGGGCACGATGGACGGCAGGCACGACGACAGTTGCTTGGGCGCGCAGTACGCCATCGCGCCCAGCAGCTCGATGGAACCTGGCCGAAAGGTTGGGAGACTCTAATTATGTCCAGATTATAGACTGAACTCCCTGTTTCTTCCATCGTTCTGCCCGATTGTTTTTCGTTAGTATGTTATCTACACATTTAACTTTATCATATTCCTCATTTTAAATCTTCGTCATTATAATCAACCTATAATGTTCACACTGGGTGAGCTGGTCTGGGCTAAGTGGGTTGTAATCTACCACGCGGGCCCAGTGCTGGTTGGTCTTCATTAATGTTCTGTTGTATAGTTATGTACACAGTTTATATCTTGAGGATCACATTAAACAAAACGAATCTTCCAATAAATCAGGATTTCAGGTCACCAAACTGGTTTACAAACATGAATGAATACTATAGCATTAATATTTTTTACAATGCAATAATTCCTGACCACTCTTCGTCGCTGTTTCTTACCCGACTGCCCCAAAAATAATAAAATGTGTGACGCTAACCAGCCTTAGTCCTCCAGTTATCGTCCTGCAGCGCCTGCAGCAGCGAGGGCAGCACCAGCTTGACGCCGTGCGCGCTGAGCTTGCTCATGATGAGCTTGGCGGTGTCGTCGGCGGCCGCGCGCACGTACTGCGACGTGTCGCCGAAGCACAGCAGCAGGTGCGGCAGCACGTGCACGATGTACGGCTCGAACAGCCGGCCCAGCTTGTAGCACAGCATCTCGAAGCCGAACAGGGCGCCTGGAAGTAGACGGTTCATTACAATCAGCCTATAATTGGACTCAGGCCTCCTCTCTGTGGGAGGGACTGGGCCATAACCCATAATCCACCACGCAGGCCCAGTGCGGGTTGGTGGAGGTCACAATGTCTTCGATGTTTTGATTCTAATACATGCCGGTTTTTTCACGATGTTTTTCTTCACCGTTTTTAGAGCAATTTGTACGTCGCGAGATCTAGGTTGAGAGCAGTATATATTTTACCTTCGCGATATTTAAAGTTTTTCTTCTCCTGTATAGCCTCAGTGAGTTTGCCCATAACATCGAGCTGCTTCAGCGACAAGATGCCCAGACCCTTGATGATACCAGCGATACCGTACGCTGCTCCCTGGAGAAGTTGGAACACACACAACAATAAGTATGAGGATCTTGGATTGAAAATCGTAAGATTAGCACGGACTATTAGAGCAAATATTAATTGGTTAATATCACGTTATTTTATTTCTTTAGGCCAAATTAATTTTCATTAACATTGTGATAAAGTTTAGTTTTAATTGACTTTTACGTATTATTATGATTGTTGTAAATATGTTTACTCACTTTCCTGTCTCCATACTTCTCGGCGGTGAGCAGTTGCTTCATGAGCTTGTTCATGATGGCCGGGATCTCGTCTTCCAGGGCTGGAGACCCCACCAGGTGAGGGAGGCAGTTGCTCACTGCTTCTTGTACCTAACACCAGAGTTTATTTTTAATAGGGTATTTTACTTTAGATGAGAAAAATCTAAAAATATATTTTTGAGATAGCTTAGACAAAACGCAGTCGGAAAATGTTAGTTTTAGTTCATGAAATAATAAAATAAATTTTAATCTTCAATCAGTTTTTTCTGTTTTTGAACACCATGAAATAGTAGCTGCCATGTTATTACGTCGTACCGCTGAATAAACTAGTCAACTGAACAACTTTGTAGTTTTATTATTTTCGTAACCAAAGCAATTTTTATTGAAATAATAGGTCTTTACCTATGAAATTGCCGTTTTGTATGAAAAAATTTAAACGAATTTTTTTCATGTATTTTTTATTTGTATTAATCGAAGTAATCACCCATGCAATCAATGCATCTTTGCCATCGCAGTGGCAGTTTATTGATGCCCTTCTTAAAGAAATCAGCTGGACGGGAGGCAACAAATTCTTCAAAGGCATTTTGTACTGCCTCTCGGGTATTGAATTTTTTTCCCGCCAAGAAGTTATCCAAATTCTGGAAAAAGTAGTAGTCTGTAGGCGCAAGGTCTGGTGAGTAGGGCGGATGACGGAGAGCTTCCAACCCCAGTTCTTGCAACTTGGAGACCGTCTGCTGTGCAGTATGAGGTCGCGCGTTGTCGTGCAGGAGCAGCGGAGACGAGCGATTGACCAATGCTGGTTGGAGATGTGCCAGCTTCTCCATCATTGTGTCCAGTTCTTCACAGTACACATCTGCAGTAATGCTCACCCTGTTTGGTAAGAAGCTGTGATGAATCACACCGGCGCTAGACCACCAAACAGTGACCATCGCTTTTCTAGGGGTAAGTTTTCGTTTAGGGCATTGTTTAGGTGCTGAACCAGGATCCAACCAACTTGCTGAGCGCTTGCGGTTATCAAACAGAATCCATTTTTCATCGCAGGTAACAATGCGGTTCAAAATTCCTTCATTTGTGTGTCTGTTGAGCAGTGCAAGGCACGTCTCGACGCGTACTTCGCGCTGACGATCATTGAGTTCGTGGGGCACCCATTTGTCAAGCTTTTTTACCTTGCCAATTTGACGCAAATGGACCAATATTGTTTTGACGCTAACGTCGAAAGCTGCTGCTAATTCAGCCGTAGATTGTGTATCATCAGCTTCCACAATCGCCTTTAATTCGTCATTGTCGACCAAAGTCTTCGGACGACCGCGAGGTTCATTTTTCAGGTCGAAATTTCCAGAACGGAAGCGAGCAAACCAATAACAGGTGGTGCGTTGGTTTGTAGTGTTAGCTCCGTAAACGTCGTTGATGTTGCGTGCCGCTTGTGCCGCGTTGCTGCCACGACGGTACTCATATTCCATAATTACTCGAATTTTTAACGTATCCATGATGACGAAAAAGATTGAAATGCGATGAAAATGTAACACTAATCAATAAACAAATGACTACTTTTGAAAAAAAAAACCATGTTTTTAAAATAAAATTAATTTGAAATTAGAATTCTTACCCAAACAAAAATTATTTTGATTTGAAATGGCCAGTACTGCAAAACGGCAATTTCATAGGTAAAGACCTAATATTATCTTACATTCAGGAACAGCAAACCAACGATAAGTAGAATAGTAATTAATTTTTTTAAATGATAAACAATCATCATACAAAATATCAGCTCATTTGTTTACACAGCAAACTGACGTCATACCCATAGACCAATATGGCGTCCACTGCATCCAGCGTTTTCGTCAAATTACGCGCGAAATATGAAAATGTAACATTGAAATTAATTTTTATGGCACTAATCGATTAAATAAAAACGTTGTTTTTTTTAGTGGTTTATTAGCATTTTAGAATCTAATTAAGACACTTTTCAAAAATGGGTGTAATACCCTATTATTATTACCCTACATCCCGACAAATCCGTAGCCAAGCCTGTTTCGAAACGATACCAGTTTCTTGTCTGTGGCATACAATAAAATTGAAGTAACAAATGATTTGAATCGTCTGGCCGATACTTTCACCACACCCTGTTCACTGGAGCTACTTGCCCCACCAGTATAGTAGGCTACATACTGACCTGCTGGCTGGGCGTGGACAGCGCGGCCACCAGGCGCAGCGTGATGGGCTTGATGCGCGCGTCGCCGGGCTCCAGGTGGCGCGCCAGGGAGCCCACCAGCAGCACCACGCACTGCCGCACCGCGTCGTAGCCGCCCGACTTGGGCGCCTTGTCCAGGAAGTTCTCGAACACCGGTAACTGGCTGCTGAGGGTTTCCTGGAAATACAAAAAAAATAGGCTAGGACTTTGCTAATCTCTTATGTAATCACCTCCATCATTTTGACGAAGATCCTGATGTGAAGTGGATTACAATTATTTTGTAAAGGTTAATGTTGAACAAGCGACTTTAGTGCAGTATCGTATGAGTTAGGTTAGGGGTTTTTAGCAAAGGGTATTTACAAAAACATATTTTGATTGAGTAGTTGTACCTTTCCATGCAAGTCCACGATGGCCATGGCCGCGTTGAGCATCTCCCCGCGCACCACGTCGTGCCTGTCGGCCAGCGCGCGCTCCACGAAGAAGCGCATGGCGGGCGGCACGGACTGCGCCGGCAGGCGCGCCGCCAGCTGGTGCAGCGCCAGGGCTACGCCCCGCCGCGCGCCCCACGAGTCCACTGCCTCCGACACCACGTGCCCGAACTGGTCCAGTTTCGCTGGGATCAACTGTTGGCACGTGCTTTGTATGTAAATTTTTATTCATTTTCAAATAGATAAAAAATATGCTGCTTTTTTTTACAGAAGTAATTTTTCCCTAATACGCGACTTCTATAATGCTAATGGTATTTGTTTATGGAGTATCACGATTGGTGATACCTTATTCACGTTACAATCTAGCGTATTAACTGATAAATAACTTAACGTCAGTTACACAAACTGTCAATATACTCACAGGTAACTTTTGAGAGTAAATGTTCTGCAGCTGCTCCAGCACATATTCCGCCGCTATCGGATCAGTGCTGCGCTGCACGAGATGCGCAAGCGCAGCGGCCGCAGCGCGCTGCACCGGCTCCGCGGGGTGCTGCACCTCTTCCAGCAGCAGTTCCACTAGATCAGGTTCGCGACTCCATTGTTGGGCGAGGGGCAGTTGAGACCAGAGATCTTCAGCCAACTTCCTATGCAATGAAAATGGAATCATTCACGGTTGACAGAAAAATCAACAATTTATTTTGGATTAAGGCTAAATTAAAAAGATCTCTCACTTGTTATCCTCCGAGGTATCGAACGTGGCGACGAGCAGCCTCTTGGTGAGCGTGAGAGCGTACGTGGGGTCCTCCAGCAGCGGCGGCAGGCACTCCGCCACGCACAGCAGGGCGCGCAGGGCTGCGTCGCGCACCACCTGCGGGCCCGGCGGGCAGGGTCAGCAGTCGCCACGGACAGCCACATCCACATGGAGGAATCGGGAGTACTGGCACTCCCAGTACCAACCAATACTCACGTTTGGAAGTGGCAGTAAAAATGATTGGATCAGCCGAGGTGATCAGGGCTGATATTAGGATGTTATTATTTATTTGCTCTGATATTAGGAAGTTGCTAGCTATTTCTATTATTACATTAAACTATTGTGAGAAAATCAGGGAAGGCCATACCTCCATTGGGTTCTGCAGACCAGCCAGCAGACACGTGACGTCATCGAGCGACAGGGTGGCGCGTGCGACGCAGCGCGCTGTCTCTAACAGAGACACTGTGCACGCTGCCTGCACGCGGCCGCTTGTACTGCCTGCGGAAATAGTCACCATGAATACGATGACAGATGATTGGATCCGATTTCGGCGGTCTCTCCAGTTCTGGAGCCATAGCACTTCATGGCGAGCTTCTCCTAGTCTGCTCGGACTTTCGGTATCTCGGTTCACTCGTGCAAAGCGATGGCGAAGTACATCGGACGGTTAAGCACAGAATAAACACTGAATTAATTAAATGACAGCAGGTCATCCTACCTACGCGGTACTACCTCCTATAAACTTGGAGAAGATATATAAAACCATGGTAAGACCTGCTCTTGTTTGGGTCAGAATGTTGGACCACAAAAGGGATGAATGAAAGGCAATTACATGCAGCTGAGATAAGAATGTTAAGAGGGATGTGTGGTGTTAGTGGAATGGTTGAATAAGAAATGAGTACATAAGTGGAAGCCTGAAAGTGGCCCAGATAACTGAAAAGTTTTGTGGAAATCGGTTGTCATGGTATGGGCATGTGATACGGAGGAATGAGGAAAATGTCGTGAGGAGATTTTTGAGTTTGAATGTCGATGGCTATAAAAGTAGAGGGAGACCAAAGAAACGATGGATGGACTGTGTGAATGATGATATGGTTAGAAAGGGTGTGACTACGGAGGTGAAGACTAATAGAGAAAGAAGTGTGGAAGATCAGACAAGTTGCGGGGACCACAAATAAATTGGGATAAGGGAGGCGAATGATGATGACATTTAATTTTCCAAATTTTTTGACAAAATGTTGATATTGATTGTAGCTGAGATGAGATCGGGACTAGGTTTTTATGACTTCAAAAAGAAGGAGGTTATCAATTCGATATGTTTATATGATTTTTTCGGGCATAACTCCGTTATTTATAGACGGATTTGCAAATTTTTTTTTGTTTGAAAGGGGTTTATATGAAATTAGAATGGGACTATTTCGGAAATAGTCCCATTTTAATTTCATATAGATCTGATGATGCGTTTCGGAGATAGACAACGGAACTCTTCAACAAATTACAGCAAATCAACCGCGATTGCTGCTATCGCATAAATATGCATTGTTTTGATCAAGGGTGATGAAATTTCGAATTGGCGTGGGGTAGGTACTAGGACCTTCCTGAAAAACACTACAAAGTCAAAAATTACTTTGATTTCGGAAGGCGGTGGCAAAAAAATTAAATACATATCCAAAGTCACCGACTTCCGAAATTACAGTAATTTTTCACTTTGAAGTGTTTTTCCGGAAATCGGTTGTTTAAAAAAAAATGTTTTTTTAATTGTAACTACGTGAATTGTTTTTCTGATGGTCTACTCTATAAGTTCTTAAAATTTAACAAACCGAGACCCAGTGCTTGGTATTGTTGCGCTAGTTTTTCTTCATTAGGAAGTGGTGCTGGTTGGGCCTTTGGGAATTGTCGCGCTGATTTTGAAATTTGAATAATCGAACACATGCGGCCCCAGGCGCTTATTTGGTTGCTTCTATAACGGTTGCTCTGATACGTTCGTTCTCAAACACGACGCATGGCCAGCGCCACGCAGATCTAAGCTTCGTGATTGTGAACGGTCTGGTCATCTCTTGGCTGCCCGGCTTATTTAATTATTTTGTTTTACAATTGATTTGATGATTATAACTCTAATAAATAATTTCGACGTGATTGATGTAACCAATATTTTGTAATAATCTTTTGATTTAAAAGAGTATTTATGGAGTTTCTTGCCGCTTCTTCTCCATATGAACCTACTACGCTTTGAAATGGGTAACTGACTTCGTCTTTCTGACTGACCGACTGTTCGAAAATTCATAAGTGTCTGTACATGGTTTAATTGAAATAAATGCTTTGTTTGTCATTCGTAACTTCTTACATTTAAATTGTGATTCTCTGATGATGCTAATGCTACAGATCCTTAGCTTTATCTGAGTAAAGAGTTCTTTGAAGAGCATATTACTTTAATATACTTACTGATCAGGTCGATGAGCATGCGGAACATGTGGTCGATGGGGAAGAGCGCGGGGTGCATCATGTCGCAGTCGACCCGCAGCGCCGCGTGCGCCTCTATCACTGACAGGCCGTTCAGCATCGTCTGCTCGTCTGCTCGGAGCGCGGAGCTCGATAGGCCTGCAAACAAGTCAGTTCGAAGTATTTACATGTCGTGTCGATTTTTGGATCGAAAAGAGGTGACAGGCTTATCCTTTGAAAGGGCTCCAGACTGGCTCTGTTTGGGATGGGTCGAGGATACCCCATTTGGCTAGATTAATTCTACAGTGACCAACCTGGACCCACAATTGGTTAAAAGATTTCCAGATTGGCCATAGCATTGGTGTGGGAGTGGAGGCGCTGCCCGTCGTGTTTCTGTTTGTAATTATGTGGCAAATAAAAGACTAATTAGTCTTTTTGGTTACAAAACCCTTCTTTGCAGTTAGGTTAACAAATGTTATCAAATATTTCTCGTCAATTTTCTGGTTTTTCTCCAACAACCATTGTTGGTTATCATTTCTTCTCATGCACCTGTTAACTTTATTCACTAACGTCTCTAAATATCATTTCATCAAATTTGAGCATTTTTTAACATCACTTGCAACTCAACTCACCCAGCTTCAGCAACGGGAAGGCATAGCAGAACCCTGGCGCGGTTAAGTGGTTGGTCTTGTGCGCTGTATCCTCGTCATCATCACCAGAAACCTTGCTGCAGGTGGTCATGTATAACAGGTTGATGGTGCGCGCGGTGGCTGAGTCTAGCTCGTTATCTTCCCAGCTCGGTTCCAAGTCGCATTGTGGTTTGTGGAGCCTGACGGATGGTAAGGAATTTATTTGAGCTACAATAGCTATCATGAGAATGATAGGTTATTTTTCAATACGGCCGGTACGGTCAACCGCACGTCATAATAACAATTAAACAACGAAAACCATAGTTATTGCAACGAAATAAAGGCGAAGTCTAAGTCAAACAGTTTCAATGGACGTGACTGTTGGCTGATTTTATACATCACTCCACTTGAGTTGATTTCTAAAAGCAACTGAATCAGCAGCTAGGCTTACCCCTAGTACCAATATAATATTGCGATATTCGGATTACATTCCTCAACTGAGTTTTCTACACAGGAATTTGCGAGAGTTAAAATGTATTTTGCATGGGTACATAAGATACTGCTGATCTTGAAAAATACAAGTACATTAATACTTCAGCAAAGTTAAATCATTTATTTCTACTCTCTTGGTTCGATGAATTCAAATTCGCAGTCGAAAGCTTCAAAACTTGACAGCCGGTAGATGATTTTTCGAAGCGTGTGACAAAAACACGGCTCAAACACTGCGTGAGACACTTTATACTTAGATTCTAAGATTTAAAAAAATGTTATATAACACAATTTTATGTAAGAGGGTATTTCCCAATTTACTAAAAACTATTTTAATTTGAAGATTGGGTATATTTAACAGAAAATTAAAATAAATTGATTTATATCCATTTGCTCAATTAAAAACGATTAAAATCAAATTTATTTTTCGCTGTTTTGAATTTACCGCCAAAACGCACCTTACGGTGACTTTTTTTATCGCGTGACCACACGTGACTTTAGATTTGTACAAGTTCTTGTATAACTTTTTCACGAAAACAAACGGCGCAGACTCGAATTACGCCTGCTTAATATTTTTTTTTAGAAATAGGTATTAATTAATTTTACTTTATTTAATTTCTGGATCTAACTCCAACTAATTAATGGACCAAACGAAAGGTTCCTATTCCTGCCTATCCTATTCTAGATTGCACTGAAAGTAAACTGTAAAACTGATTCTATAACAAAAAAAATAACAGTAGAGATAACAATTTTATTTGAATCACCGTCTTTAATTTTTTTTAGCATTTAATACGAGTAAATAATGGGCCGACTAGTCGGTACAACACTACTATTTAGTAATTTTTAACTATATCAGTATTCAGCTGCATCCGGTTAGACAGCAAGCCGACCCCAACATGATTGGGAAAAGGCTCGGCAGATGACGATGATGATGATGAGCTAGTTTTTTCACGACCTGTCGGTTGTGTTGCCAGCGCAAAAAAAAACCAGCCAACCAGAAACTCCATAGTTTCTCTTTTAGAATATTTTATTTACATTAATTATATGTGTAGATGATGTAACTGGAATAAACTTACTAGACTACAATAGATACAAAGTATTAAAAAGTAAGCAATGACATTAATTAATTATGATAATAGATGTGCTCACACATTTACAATATTGCAAACATAGCTGACTTTTCCTAATATTTTAAGTAATAATGAATCAGTAAAACAGACTCGAGTAATAATGATTTTGTATTAAACACTTACCGTAGCGTAAGCCTGGCTAGAATATCTCCCAAAGCCAAGTGGTTAGGCAGTAGCGCGAATCTAAGATTTTCGTAAGCGTCAGCGAGACGCGGCGCGGCGAGGGGGCTCCGTAAGGCTCCTAATACGGCGAACACGATGCGTCGGGCTCCGCGACACAAGGCGGGGGCTGAGCCACGCTGTACTGCCTCCAAGAGGCGCACTGCTATCACTACGCGCAAGTTTAGCTGGAAGAAAGTCCTGGTTATAACCTTGGAATGAGCTAGTGCATAAAAAAAAACCTTACATATTTTTATAATGGATGTAAGGATACTAGAAGTTGACAAATTAAAAATAAGCTCACCGCACTCAGTCTTTGTCGTACAGCACTTTCCTTAGCCAGCTGTGCTTTGATAGCTTCTTTCTGCTTGGCTGATAGGGGCACCTGGAATAAAACGTCTGTTTTGGATTACAGTCATTTTTTATAGCCTATTATGTACTTATGTTAGTTACGAGCCACAATTATTTTTTCTATAGCTGTGACTCCCGAGAGTCTTATTTATTAATTTAAACACGCATTCTTCTTCTTCATGTCAGTAAATTTTGTTCTGTTTAGACGGTAGATAAGTCTTAGTTTGGTGTTTCTTAGTCTAGTTTTGATAAGGCTTTCTTACGGATAGCCTAGGTTTCAGACTTGCACCGCTTTTACGAGTTGGCAAAACATCGAGATTTCTTTATTATATTTGTAAGTTTAATATAAATTTACTCTATACATCATTTTAAGCTTACAGCTTCTGGAATACATGCATGTTATGTAATGAAATGTACTGAACATTTTCAACCATTACAGCATATTTTTTCAAGTGAAACTTATAATGCGACTTCCAACAAGGTTGCGTTAAACGTTTAACGCTAAAGGTTGCGTTCAACGTTTAACGCTACCGAGGGAGAGAGAAAGAAAGATACACAAAAGTAGAAAGTAGGAGAGAGAAAGAGAGTGAGTCGGTTTCACTTCTTCCGCGCGGAGGGACTCCACGCACTTTTTTGTAGAAGGGATCCCATACTCACACTGCATACTGTAAATGTGTGGGAACTAGGGCTTAATACAAGAATAGATATGACGCGGTTCTCTTCAAGTTAAGGGTAGATCGCATGATAAAGCCATACAATTGGTAAGCTTTACTTACAATTTTGTTAATGTGTAAATCTAGGCATAGTTTGGAATCGAGTATAACGCCAAGATCGCGAATTGAATTTAATTTAATGAGGCGCGTGACAAAGGGTGTACGCGAAGTTAAAAATGTGCTTCTTTTTGGGGAAAGTAAGGTTCTTTTTGGGGTTAGGTGTGCTTAGGTTCGTTCCTATGATAGTAGTCTGTTAATTTGTCCGGGACTTGCTATAGTATAATGCAATCGTTAACGGTTTTGATGGATTTGTAGACTTTGAGATCATCTGCATACAACAGGAATTTTGTGTTGTAAAAGCAATAACCTATAAATATGTTAAATAATAACGGCCCAAGGATAGAGCCCTGCGGGAAACCGGATGTAACTTCGAGTTTGATATGTATCCGTTGATTACCACCCTTTAGTAGCAGTTTGAAATGTATGCTGAACCACCGCAGCAAGTTACCTCGAATTCCGTTGAAGGCAATGTTATCCAGCAACAGTTCATTGTCTATCTTGTCAAAGGCCTTGCAAAAATCGGTGTAAGCTGCGTATACTTGCAAGTCATTTGGAATACAATAAACGATTGAGTATTGAAGACCAATGCGGATAGACAGACAGACACGAAAAGCTACTTTAATTGATAATCTGTGTGATGTGCCACTGACCTCTTTGGCCTTGCCTTCTCGCTTATTCTTCTCCTCCAGTTCGCGCCGCAGCTGCAGCTCTTCCAGCTGGTCCTTATAGCTGTACGCTTTGCTCTCACGTTTCAGATTCATCTCCTTATTATCTTCATTACTAGATAAGAAAATAAACGCTATCACTTTTTGTACAGTTGACTTTTCGGGAACTATTAATTCCGAAAAGCCTTGCTTAGTTTGATGTACTAAATATGTAGATAAAGGGTTTATAATGATCTTTTTACACCCTTTATAAGCTTAAAATGATTTTTTCTTCTACTGACTCACCCAGGCACGGAACTCTTATCATACAGCACTCCCTCAGGCGTGAGGTACGTGAAGTACTCGTCACGCGTCACGCGTAGTAACTCAGGGTCCTGTAGCGTGTCCAGTGCGCACTGCACCGCACTACCCGCTAGCACTTCTGGGTTTGTAGCCACGAGGGTAGCTACCACGTTTGATAAAGTCTGCAGGAAGAATGTTTTTTTTTTTAATTCAAGATCAGGATAGACTTATGTAAAATGCTGGTATTCAGATGCATCCAGTTAGACTGGAAGCCGATCCCAACATAGTTGGAAAAAAACTAGGCAGATGATGATGACCTGGATAGACTTATGACTGACTGATTAGAAGTTTTTGGAATTGAGGTGTTGAGAGATATTTCGAAAATTGAATAAAAACTGGGATTCCTATCATCAATACCAATAAAAATAACGGTGTGTTTGTGTCACGTCTCTAGCATAGGAAGCTGATCGATAGCGAATCTCGAATTTTAATTGAAATAACAAAAAACATCCTATTTTAGTCGTTATTCGCAAAAATGACTTACTTCCATACAAACTTTAATCCCCTATGTGATCTCTTTAGCAGTTAAATCATCCGTCCGAAGTGTTCACTTTCGCTTTAGAAGGAATTCATCAAAATTTCACACGCAGCGGTTTAGACTGTGCGTTGTCTATCAGTGAATGAATTTTAGATTTATATGAAGTAGATATTCTTACGTCGTTAGGCGAGTACCCCGCGATGTACTTGTTCTTGAGGTTGTTGGAGTACAGCCCCACCAGCTTCCTGGCGTCGTGGTGCAGGTAGCCCAGCAGGCGGCGCCACGCGCGACTGCTCACGGCTGCCGCCAGCGGGTGGTGGCAGCTCGGGAGGATCGCTATGGCTAGCTCTTGTGAGTCCTTCTCTGGGTAGTCTGTGGGAGGAATGAAGGTTCAGAACTCCATTGGTTTCTTTTTATTTTAAGTTCTTGTTCGTGATCAAAGGCAGGTATCGAATTGCACTTTGACAATTTACCGAGCTGGCAGCTGTAACCAAATAGCGATGTCAATGAGGGTTTTCTGAAATGACGTTCACTAGGTGGCAGCACTGAGATGTCAGGTCCGGGCACCTGTCAAAAGTGTCAAAGTGCCTACGGACTGAACGGTGAACGAAAGAATGAAACGAATGACATAAAATATTTTAAGTTCATTGTAGACCTGGAAGACCTCTTGTCAAAGTGGCGCCAACTGGTGGCTTGAATATTCATGATAACCCTCATTATAAAACAGTCAAAATTATAATGTGATAGTTATAGGTCCAAAGCTTCATACTGTCGGGGTACGTAGCAAGGCGTCGGTGTTTTGAGGAGAAACAAATGTTTATGTTGAACACTATTTATCAATTCATTCTCAAACTGTTCTTAATGTTAAAATGTTGATGAATACACCCGGCTAACGCGGTGGACAAAAGTGCACTGAATCTAATATAAAATAACAAGAAATAAGTAATAAAATGAGGTCAACGCGTCACGCCGTTATTGCAAACTAAGGTGTTCGGTGAAAACACCGAACACATATCATACTTCATCTCGAGTTATAAGTTGAAACTAAAGGAGAAAACTCACCTCTAAACGAACACAGCGCATGAATACTATCCAGGATCATCTTGCCTGTCACCTCTCCGCCTCCCTTCTCATCGGTCGGCGTCTTCTCCTTACCACTGAACACTTTGCCTTCTTCCAGCACTTCATTTAACTTTAGCGCTAAATGCCTCGCCATTAAGACCCTATCTTCCTTGGCAAGTAGCGCTTTAACTTCCACTATGGCGGTAGTACGGACAGCCTTGACCGGTGATAGTAAACCAAGTATGAATGCTCTGTAAACCGGCGAGTTTTGTTCACTGGCAACACTTTGGTAGTTTTCCAACACTGTTCTGCATAGCAACACCACCTGTATTAGGACTATAAAGGGGTAAATGCTATAGTGACACTCAGTAATTTTAAAATATATAGCGTTACATTAAGTATAGTTCGGATAGGTAAGATTAATACAAGGTAAATTTAATAAGAGAATTATTTAATAAATATATTTTTTTAATGGTTTCTGCTTTGCAAATACCATTGCAAATCCATAAAACATTATCATCATATTTTTAAGCTTGAGAAATAACTTGTGAAATGAAGTGGGCCCATACATACCCATATACCTATATATATCAATGTCATTGCATACCTTTGTTATAATTATAAGGCTAGCTAGTGAGATCCTTCTTTACAATACTACTGGCTTTAAACTAGAGATCCCGATTCAGACGAAACTTAAAGCATTCTATTTTTGCGCTGTAAGTGTGGCTCGCTTTCTGAAAACCACCCCCACATTTAGGTTTCAAACTACTAGAACTGTAGAATTATGTTGATCCTGTATTAAGGTTGATCATATCATAGCTCTGGCTTACTACCATACCAAGTCTCTAGTGCAGCGCCACTAGACATGGGTAGCTCATGAGCGAGTTATGAGAAAAGAGCTAGCTCTTTTCGATAGACGTCGCTCTGGCTCACTCACTTGCTCGCTAAATAGCTCACTAGCTCAGTTAGCTCACACAGACTCACTAGCTCAGTACTTCAGCGAGACACCGATGACCGACCCAAGTCACCGGTCGAACGGCTCATTCGGCTCGCTTCGTAATACTTCGGTTCGCACCGTTCGTTCTTCCAACAATAGCTCTCCGGTACAATACGTCATTGTAGACTATAATACGACATAATCACTGTAAATCTATTTTTATGGCAATAGGGTATTTTACTGTATATGAGAAAAAATCTAAAAATATATTATTGAGATGGTTTAGGCAAAATGCAGTCGGAAAATGTTAGTTTTAGTTCATGGAACAACAAAATAAATTTTAAAATACAATTTAAAGATATCAGTTTTTTTAATCTGTGTTTGAACACCATGAAATAGTAGTCGCCATGTTATTTCGTCATACGGCTTGTCAACTGAGCAACTTTGTACTTTTATTATTTTCGTAACCAAAGTAATTTTTATATAAATAATATTTTGCATTCAGTAGATTCGGAGTTGAGCCGTTGAAGCGAGCGGTCGCCTTCTTTGAGCTCGCAGCCTCGCACCAGATGTTGACTGGGGCCTCGAATTTGAAATCAAACCGCGTGTGTTTTGTGTTTTGCCACAGTGTATTTTGTAAAATTGGTGAAAGTGTAACATAACTAACGCAAGACCTCAAATACCCCGATTAGAGCATTAAGCTATAAGCATAATACAATGAATAAAAAATTATGTTAAAGCCAACAGTGTTATAGAAAATCGTGTGGACATTTGCATTAACTTATGCAGTTAAAATTGAGTCTCATCCCCTTGGAATAAGATCCAATTCTCTTTGACTCAATTAGAGGCCTTGTATAGTTTTGATTACACTTTAACCACAAACAAGTAAGCAAAAGTGATATTGAAGTGCGCTTCAGCCTGCAGTGGAGACGGGCTGCTGGAGGACGACGGACCCCAGAGGCAGACTTGGTGAGATCGCTCCTATTATTACAGGGATTCGTTTGCTATAGGTACTGCATGCGGCGGGCCTTTATTCGCCGCGCGTGATCTCTGAAAATCAAATCACCTCCTTTGTGGACCAGTGTGCTTACACCCACTGTAATAGAGGAAAGAACTTGATACACGCCAATATTCTAGCACAAAATACGGTACCGTCCAAGACACCGTACTTAAGGATCTTACTATTGTAACAGTGTAATGAATTCCACAGTGAATTGCAAGGGGCCACGGTCAAAAAAATATTCAATCGGAAACAGATGGCCTAAATAGGTACCCCGAACTATTCCGTTGGCTTTGCACGTTTTTGCTTTACAGATAAACAAAGAATTAAAACTAACAAAAAAAAAGGTCAGCCCATAAAACAAACTTTAAGGTTAGCAAGTTTCAGCCCCTACATACATGTGTTTCTGACTACCCCTACAAACAAAAGCGCTTACAATGGATACAATTGTGCCCATTTTAAAAGATGGAAATTGTTTGTTTAGGGCACTAGCCCACCAAATAAACATTTTAATGGGCTTAACATTTGATCACAGAAATGTCCGTCAAGACCTAGCCACCTATGTTTTGGAACATCAACAACACTTCTAAATAATATACAGGAATTTCTCCCCAACAGCATTCTCTCCCAGGAACAAAGGATAACAAATTATATAACCGCGCAATTTAACGAAACATTCTGGAGTGGCGAAGATATAATTATCGCCGCGTCTGAATTCTACCTCGTAAACGTGCATGTACACATAATCAACGGAAATACACAGGTGTATTACCCACAGGCGATCCAGTACCCGGCAACATACGAGTACACATCCTCTATCAGAATCACCACTATGATAGCTGGGTCCGGAATAATGAAAAACAATACAGCAACAACCCGAAACTCCTAATGCAAATACCAACATTAAAACACCACATCATATCAAACCAAGAAGTAACCGGTGCAACACACGCCAAGAACAGGAAAAACCCACGAAACCTCAGCCTCAAACGAACAGCCCCCAACAGGTAAACCCGTTATCGCCGTGTGAACAACGACAGGCAACACTATTTACACCGTTATCTGACGTAATTGCACCGGACCTCTATCGTAATTAAGTACACCTGCCCAGACTTGTGCATTGCAACCTGGAACGTCCGCGACGCCTCAAAACCCGGAAAAAATCGAATAGACGCTGAACTTTCACGCAGAGGCATTCATATAGCCAGCCTACAGGAAACGGATGAATTCAGGAGCATACAGCTCCACACGCTACAAATGGCACGCGACCGGCGAAATGGGAAGAAAACTAAAAAAATCCGAGGGCTTTCTGATACCAACGGTTAATATAACAAAACCGATAATCGAACCACACTGCGAAGGACCAACGGTGGACGAATAACAGGAATCATCAATAAAATGCGAAACGGGACAGCCCCTGGAACGGACCAAATGGTAATCGAACTGTACAAAGCGATGCCCCAAATACTATAGGAAGCTGTTACTAAACACATGAATAACGCCTGGACACAGAACACTTTAGGTACCCGACATGTGGCTTGAGACCGTACAAGTCCCAATCCCAAAAAAAAAATCCTAAAGACGCGGACGATTTCCGCCGCATATAAACCATTTGTAACACGGGTTACAGAATTTACGCCTCATACTTACAAAAAAAAAAAAGTAAACGATACAATAACGGAGCTGGGAAATTACCAACCAGCGTTCTTAAATAATAGATCAACAGATGACCACATTTTTACGCTCAAAAGGGTTCTAGACGAAGGATGGCGTGCAGGTAAACGAATTTACGTACTCGCCCTCCACATAGAAAAAACCTTGACAACGTTGACTTCAACGCATTAAGAGATATATTACTGGAACGAACCAACAAATCGATGACCAACAGGATAATCAGGGCATGCTGGAATGAAAGAACATGCATCAAATGGTGTGGTCAGCAAAGCAGTTGGATTGTCAAAGGAAAAGGAGTTAAGCAAGGGTGCCCCCTGTCCCCTCGCCTTTTTACATTGGTCATTGACGAAGTCCTTAGAACACTAGAAGACACTATCATTTAATCAAACTAGATCAGGACCGCGAAATTTCACTTTCCATGGTATTATCATTTGCGGACGACCTTATCCGTAATACAGATAATCTAGAAGGTCTAGAGCGTATCTTATACTACATTAAAGCCTTACTAAATAGCGTAGGCCTCCAAATAAACGAAACAAAAACAAAAATTCTAATTAGGGACCCCATAACATCACAGCAAACGACCAACGTGACCCTCAACGGAGTAAGTATACTAACAGTGGACGTAATCAAATACCTAGGCGCATACATAACATCCGCATTAAGCAGGAAAAGCACAATTAGAAAATGATGCCAACAGGCCACGAGAAACGCCAAATCATTACTACCATTCATACTAAACTCAAAGATGGACTGGAAGTTAGCTGGACTTATGTACCGAATGGTTATCGTACCTTGTATGATATAAGGCTTAAAACTATCGACCCTCACCAAGGCGAACAGATCAAGACTCCGAAAATATGAACGACTTATCATGAGAGACTTGATTAACCATGCCAGGAATAAACCAAGAACTAAGAAGATGCACCAAATCTTAGACGGAAAACCGTAACAAGACGCATCAAGAACCACAGGATGTGCTACTTGGCACACGTCTTCAGACGGGATAAACCACACCTATTGCATGCAGCAATGCAGTATAAGGCTAAATCTAAGGAGGTCGGACGACCTATTTACACATGGAACGACAACCTAAAACAGGACATGAAATACTTCAACATGGGAATCACGTATTGGAAGGACATGGCTGGAGACAGAAACAAGATCAAGAAAGCGGCTAACGATATCTACAAAAAAACAGAAGCTGATAGCAGTGAGAATTCAGAAGACGAATATGAAAACAACAACACAGAACATAGTGAAGCAACTGCATAGAAAAGAGCTAAGAAAACAGTTAAACCTGCACAAGAAGCTCGACCTGAATCAACATGCCGGCGACGTCGTGAAAAGATGCCCTCCTATAAAAAATACCACCCGTCTCTCCACTAGTCCAATGCTTACTCAAGGATGCATATCCGGTAGGCTCGCAATCCTTTCCTATCCTAAGGGCCTGTCTACCTGACCATTACCGCGCCCCCCGGTCTACTTCTTGATATGCAATGGCCTCTGTAACACCATGAAGCATGAGGCTACAGAGGCTAGTGCGAATCTTGGGGTTCATTCGATTAATCGAGTCTGGTCAAACCACGCTGGGATCGGTGCATTACATTACATTACATACATTACATTACATTACATTACATTACAAATAATATTTTGCATTCAGTAACAGCAAACCAACGCTAAGTAGTAAAATAACTCATTTTTTTAATTATAAACAATTGTCATACAAAATATCAGCGCATTTGTTTTTAGCAAACTGACGATGTCGTCAGTTTGCTAAAAACAAATGCGCTGATTAGATGCAGTAGACGCCATATTGCTCTGTGGGTATGATACCACAGAGCAATATAGTCTACTGCGTCCAGCGTTTTTAACAAATTACGCGCGAAATTTGAAAATGTAAAATTTAAATGCATTTTTATGGCACTAATCGATTAAATAAAAATGTTGTGTTTTTTTTAGTGGTTTATTAGCACTTTAGAATCTAATTAATACACTTTTCAAAAATGAGTGTAATACCACAGATTACTGAATAGTTACTACGTAACAGATACTTCACTCAGTAGAAAATTTCCAATACCTATTACGATAATTGCCTACTCCCTCGCGTCAACAACCACTGTATGCTAAAATGCGCCTAAATGCTCAAGCGTACAGCAGTGATTGCTTCGCACCGCGCGATTCCACAGTAATCGCAGGGCTGCCTCTTCGATAAAATTAAATGAACATAACTTTTTATCTATGTTATTGAGAACTGTGAATATGTTCTGACTTTTATGTGGCAGTTAAATTTTTTATCATTTATAAAATATTTAACCAACTTAAAAAAAAGGAGGTGATCAGACATACAGGCCAAACTGAGAAGTTTGACTTGTATGGTTTGTAGGTATGTATGTTTGTGCGCGATAATCTCGCGTTTGGCTAAACCGATATCGATGCGATTTTCAGAAAAGGATTTGTTACATTTAGGAGAACGTTTTAAAATAAGTATAATACTTCTTAGTTTGATGATGATCTTCGGAGATGTTCACTAGAAATGAAAAAAAAAGCCTTAAAAAAAAGAACCGACTTCAAATAAAGCACTAAGCCGTAAGAAATATTTTTTTTTTTATGTTAGTGCTAACAGCTGGTAATTACGAATCGAAAAAGCACCGACATCAAAGAAGAAATTATTTCTTACGGTTTAGTGTTTTGAAGTCGGTTCTCTTTTTTAAAGTTTGTTTTATTATATTTGTAAGTTTGTTTTGTTTTATATATTGGTGCTGACTGTGGAAGAAACCTAGATAAAACATAATTATAGACATCAGTGTGTAGGTAAAATAATCCCTTCTTTTGCTTGATTTACACCCATCTACAGCACATAAGGCACCGCACGGCATCGTAATACGCGTACGAACGAACAGCACTATTAAAATTGAACGGCGTGCGCGCGCTTCGCTTGCGAAAACCGCACTGAATTTGATCCGCCGGCGGACCGAGATCGCTCGGCTGGGCGGTAGGCACTTATAGCGCGCAAGTACATGGAGTGACGGAGGCCTGGTAATACCCTATTGAGTAGAAAATTCTTTGGCACATTATAAAAAGGAACCGCATTGTTTATTTTTTTGCGTGTTGTTTTCGTAAACTCATAATATTATATAAACAGACAGAAAATATCGCTCTTTGGAAGTTGGAGTTAAGTTAAACATAACTTTAACACCTTAACTAAACAATGACTATTGAGCGAGCCGAGCCGTTTCTTGTGACGCGCGTGCAGCATGAGTCAAATGAGCTAACAGTCGGCGTCAGAGTCACTGAGCTTTAGAAGATCTAGTGAGCTAGAAGAGTGATGTAGCTCTTTACAGTGAACGAGCTAATCGCTCTTTTTCTTTTCAGTGAGCTATTTCGCCCATTTCAAAGCGCCACTAAACCTATTAAATACATAATTATACTCGATCATAAGTAGCGTATTCTTATTCTGATAGATAGTTACCGTCATCGCTAGCAGCGGTGAGCACTCGATCGTGCAGCAACACGTGCTTGTCTGGGTGCACCAGCGCGGCCCACACGCTGGCTTTGCTGGGAAGCTCGCGGGACGTGTCCAGTAGGGTCAGGCCCAGCATCGCGCAGATACCCTCGCTCACTACTAAGTGCTGGGGAAATCAAATGATTATGATATACTTGGTGAAACTAAAGGAGTTGACCAAAGTTGACGGAGTAAAATAAACGAAAAAAAGTAAGCAAATGGTTTTGTGAAAAATGCTTACGACCATGGACTGAACCACAGCCGGAAGCGAGAGATCACCCGCACCAAGTGTCCCGACGGGCACAGCGCTGTTGGCCCAAGCTGAGCACACCTCCAGCGTATGTTGCGCCGTGGCTTCGGGGCAGTCCACACAGTGATGACAAGCGGGCGTCTGCTCCTGACCTATGCGACTGCCTACCTGCAATCTGTTACTGAGGCCCTTAGGCAAGACTGATTGTCACTCTTTCGGGCTGGTGACTACCTGTAACGACTGTCAAGGAACCCCTAAGGACATCCTCTAGATTGAACAAGTCCTGTATCACCTGCAGCGGCTGCTGCGTGGCCTTCTCCACGGCCTTGAGCAGCGCGGGCTGCAGCGCGGCCTTGTGCGCGGCCGTGGCGCCGCAGCCGCGCGTCACGCGCCACCATGCTCACTATCAGCTACTAGTTACCTGCAGCGGCTGCTGCGTGGCCTTCTCCACGGCCTTGAGCAGCGCGGGCTGCAGCGCGGCCTTGTGCGCGGCCGTGGCGCCGCAGCCGCGCGTCACGCGCCACCATGCTCACTATCAGCTACTAGTTACCTGCAGCGGCTGCTGCGTGGCCTTCTCCACGGCCTTGAGCAGCGCGGGCTGCAGCGCGGCCTTGTGCGCGGCCGTGGCGCCGCAGCCGCGCGTCACGCGCCACCATGCTCACTATCAGCTACTAGTTACCTGCAGCGGCTGCTGCGTGGCCTTCTCCACGGCCTTGAGCAGCGCGGGCTGCAGCGCGGCCTTGTGCGCGGCCGTGGCGCCGCAGCTGCGCATGCACGCTGACACCATGCTTACGTACGACGTGCGCACGTTCTGCGTCGTGCTCTTGGCCGATAGGTTTTTCTGAGGTAGAGATAATTTATTGAAATTACACACTTGATGATACATTGACTCAGCATTCTACAACAATCCTGATGGGATTTCTACATCTAGAAGCACTTTATGGCCTTGTCCAGACAGTTACCGTCGCGCGATTTCACGATCGTGCGATCATTTGTTCAGAGAAACCGGAAGGCATCCTCTTACAGCGAAACGACCCGTGCGTGTTTGCCGATCAAATGAACACAATGATCGCTTTCTGTGAGGACATTTATCTTCACTGAACAATCTTAACAGTATTTTTTATCAACTATGTTTGTTTTGGACTTTGATCACGCTTGATGAAAAGGCATCATTTGAAAAAATATTCAACTTTTTAGTTGCAAAACACTGGAAGTCATTTAAATTTGAGTACATTTGATTAGAGTTACCTTGAATATATCCAGTATTTTATCCGGCATGGGTGCATCTAGCCCGCTGGTCCACTTCTGCAGCGTGTCTAACGCGACACACAGCGTGCGGTCGTGCGACTCGCTGTCCAACACACGGGCCAGCTGGCTCGCTACCTCGTCGAACAGCGCCAGGCGGTCCGCGCCGCGCACGGGCAGGGCTCGCAGAGTGCTCACACCCTGGGGAACGACACGACGCGACGTGATAAACAGTTATTACTGGCTGTTGCCTGCGGCTTCGCCCGCGTGGAGGCCGAAAATTATCCCACGGGAACGTACTATCGGGATTAAAAGTATTTTATGGGTTGATCCAGGTTGATCTCTATAAACTATCTGTGTGCCAAATTTCATCCCAATCCGTTCAGCCGTTTTTGTGTGTGTAACAAACATCCAAACATACAAACTTTCACATTTATAATATTATAGTATAGTCTACAGTATGATAAACTCGAAACGTAGCTAAATTAGTATGTAAGAATCGTAAAGGATAATAGGTAGCATTCTGTAATTTCAGCCAAACCCCATGGAATGGCGTGAGTATGTACAATGTAGAGAGTAAAATGCGACAGTAACAGGGTATTACACTCATTTTTTTAAAGTGTCTTAATTAGATTCTAATGCCACTAAAAAACACAACATTTTTATTTAATCGATTCGTGCCGTAAAAATGCATTTAAATTTTAAATTTTCAAGTTTCGCGCGTAATTTGACGAAAACGCTGGAAGCAGTGGACGCCATATTGGTCTGTGGGTATGACGTCAGTTTGCTAAGTAAACAAATGCGCTGATATTTTGTATGACAATTGTTTGTAGTTGAAAAAAAAAGTTATTATTCTACTTATCGTTGGTTTTGTTCCTGAATGCAAAATATTATTTAAATACTTTGGTTACGAAAATAATAAAAGTACGAAGTTGTCAATTGACATGCCGTATGACGTAATAACATGGCGGCTACTATTTCATGGTGTTCAAAAACAAATTAAAAAAACTGAAATCTTTGCATTTCTCATAAAGAGTAAAATACTCTATTGAAAATACTGACAAAAATAAGAATAGAAATGACTTTAAACATTAACTAAATAGTAATAACGAGGTTTTACCAATCAAAAGACTAGCTAAATAAATAAATTTCAAACTTGTTTCCTCCCTAGGTAAAGTCAATATGGTCATTTTATTATGGCTTACAAACCTCTTCTCTTTTTGAAAGCAGCTCTAAACCGGCAGTGTATGGCGATTTACGTCTGATAAGTTTAATATACTTACAAGAAGCACCGCGATCTTGTCTTCACTAGATGTAAGCTTGCCACTAGCGCCATTGTACTCGGCGAAGGCGTGCGTTAGCAGCGCACGCGCAGCCGTCACCTGTGAGCAACGTGCCGCTAGCCGTTCCAGCGCACATAGGGCTTCGCCTCGTACCCATTCGTCTTTTGAGTGTAAGTTAACTGGAAATAATAAAATTACTTTTAATTTCATGTTCAAAAGAATACTAGAATTTTCTTAAGACAATAAACAGTACAAAGTTTCGTTATTCGTCTAATTTCGGAAATAGTGATGCACACAATTTGGGTTTAAATATAAGCTGATAATCGATAATGATCTTAATTGCCACTGAGCTAAAGTTGACTTTAAAAAGAATTATGAAAATCAAAATATTATCAAACTGTAAACATTCAATCAAGTCCTTACCAATCAAACTCTTCCCAATATCCACAGCTAATCCATCTAGCTCCACATTAAGACTGGCGAAGACTTCCCCTACTGCTTGCACGATGGTCTCAGGGCTTCGCAGCATGGCCTTGTGCAGGGCTGGCAGTAAAGCGTCGCGGACCTCCCCGGGGCCGAGCTGACGCAGCAGGTCGTGACAACCCTTGATGTAGTTCGCGTTCGGTCGAGCTTTGACGCTGATGACGCTCTTGGTGAAGCTTTCCAGCATTTTTGTCTGTGGTAAGAAAATATGATCAATCAAACTGCCTAGATTGCCTCTTGCCAACTATGTTTTTATTTTTATTTTATTTTATTTGGGAAAACAAACAATCGTACATTGTATATTATAACTAGATACACAGTATGCTATAGGTCAATGTACAATCCACTACGTTTCCACGTGTTACTAGCTTAAATACGAATCTAATTGCTAAAATTAAGTACAATCAATATACCTATAACAACAACTTACATTTAGTTGGTAATCTTAAAATCCAAATAGCAAAAAAGTTAAAACATACTTAAATACTACAAAACAATCAACAATTTTGAGCAAGACGCTTAATAATTAGTTTTTTAAATTTATGTTTAGTTATGGCAAAAACATCGATTTCGTTAAAATTATTGTTGTAAGCCTGAACCAATCTCTGCAGCGGCGCTCTCTCTCCCGCATTTGTACGACAGGGAGTCGTAGCAAACAGTGGATAAGAGCGCGCCTCACGTCTCATGACTGTTCTAGGTACAATATAATATATTTTGTTTATCAAATCTGAGCAATCAAACCTATTATGTACAAGTATTATGTTGGCGCAGCTTCCAATATAACTGAATGCAGCAAACTCAAACTCTAACACAAAGCATTTTATTTCAATTAAACCATTTACATGCACTTTTGAATTGTCAAAATAGCTAGCAAAATATCAGTTTTTTACATAAAAAAGCTGCCTATCTGACCTCCACAACACAGTAACTAGGTAACACAACACCCCTTGGTAAGATTGGTTGTCAACTTTTAGGGTTATGAATGCCTGTAATAATTTTCAAAGATCTTCAAATGGTGCTGAGGACCAACCGCTTAGCATGATTTCCTTTCTGTTTTTGTCTCTTGTCTATTGGTTTTGTTTCTTACAAAATAAAATAGTAGTAGAATTATTCATTGTAACATCATAATGTTCCGAAAGTATGCAGCATGTCATAGATACTTATGTGTTACATACTGAGGGTCTAATTGGAAGCTCATGCCAGACTGTCAGACATGTCATCTATTCAATGTAACACACAAAATACTTCTTCCAGTTTAATGATGATTGATGTTGTTATAGGTTATAATATCCTGTCAATGAGTTATAGTCATAATTATACCTTGTATTGTTCTATAGTGCTACCATCCCCGATTTGCTGTAGATGTCGGCAGAGTGTAGAGAAAGTGACGCAGATGTGCGGTCCTGAGTCAGGCGGGATTGCTAGCAACACTTCTAGCCATTTGGATAACTTTTCCTTGCCGATTGATACCCAGGATGTATGTAGCTAGAAAAATAATAAAAGGTAAGTATATGTATAATTTTGGATGCAGCATCAAAATGACAAAGGCCAAAATCAGGGCTATTTTGCTCATGAGACAAAAGATGAAGACTAAACTAACATTTTAAAGCTTTTATTAACATGCAACACAACTTTAAAATTTCTGCGCCAAATCTAGTTTATGTGTTGAACCAATTCTAGGCAGACTACTGATTTTGCCAACTTACCATAGAAAACGCCTTATCATTCTTCCTGTGGTCCCCATGTGCGGTGATGGCAGCAAGCAGGTTGGCCTGGGATAGGACAAGTGCATTGTAGTCCACTCCATTCTCCTCTGTAGACTTGAGAGTGCCATCAACAAGGACTGTGGACCAACGCAGAGCATACAGCCCGCTCTGGCATATGCTTTTTCTGTAGAATTAAATTTATAGTTAGTGGATAAAAAATTATTAGTAACAATTTTTGCCTATAGATTAAAAAAAATCATAACTGTTGAATCACTCACGATGAAGCTGTGTTCTTAAGCTGCTCCGACACTTCAAGCAGAACGGGTAGCAGGCCTTTCAGGGTCCATTCTCTGTGGGTGGCAGCGAGGTATGCGACTAGGCCCTTCACATACGACTGGGAGGTGGAGTCACGGTATCGGTGTAGCGTGAGCACCAGCAGGCGACACACAAATCGCACTGCTGGCTCTGTTATACCTGGTGCAATAACACAGCTGTGTAATGTAACTGACTTTTCAAAGTACATATTTATAAAATGATGGTATATGTGAAATGAATTATTAGAATAAACTGCAGATAAGTATTCAAAGCATGCTACATTTTGGTCACCACTTATCATATCACATGCTTGTTCCCAGGGTTGTAGTGTAACACATTTCGATTGAAAAACAGCATATCTGGTTACCTTTAAAGTGTAATGGAATATAATTTTAAGGAATTTAATTGATTTCAGATGAGATGATGCTAGTGCGGAAGAATGGCACATGGTAATGGCACATTTCCACAAAATTTAGTTTTAGAATTTGCAAATAGCAAACATGGTTTAGTAATCTATGTATGAGACACGTATCTTTTGCCTTTGTTTGTACCTGATTAGAGTGTTAAGAACTTACCTAAAAAAAAGATGCAACTAAGTAGAAAAGTAGAAAATATTGCTTTTATATTTGACTAAAAAACACTATGGCCAACCACTCTCTTTACAAGTGAGTTTTAATATTATTCAGGGCATGGCTATAATGTTGAGAAAAAGGCGCTATTTTCCAAAAGCTAATGAAGATTTGTTTATTATTTCTGCTATCTGTCTTTAATCACATAAAGTACAAAAACTACTTTATTAAGCCTAGTTCTATCTTCTAAGAATCCTAAATGAAATAAACTGTCATGTTTTTTAAATGCGATAAAATTATTATTGCTCAATACCATCTTGTGAAACTGTTGCACCATCATAGCACAAAACCACATTGTAAAATGGCTCCATTCTTCCTAAAATTATGAATGAGTAAACAACAAGACTTGTTGCATTTCAGCTCAGACTATGTATATTTCTAATAACAATCACAGATAATCGTCAAGATTGCTAAAAAGTACATTAAAATTTCATTTTTACAATAATTTTCAGTAAACTGATTGAACATACTGCTACCAAAGTGCTCTGTGCACAGTTATTGATGAATTAATTTCTCAGAATTTATATTTAGATGCAATCTATGTTGCACAGAGCGTCCTCTGATTGGCACGTTAAAAACTCAATCAAGTAAGAGCAAAATATTGAGCTACATCTAGGGCTCTGTGGATCAATACAGCTGTACATCCAACCTACAAATACTTTGGAGTTATACGCAACAAGCACACAAAAATTACACCTTTAAAGTAAATTATGAATAAACTTAGACCTAATTGTTACTTACCCGGTGTGGATAATACATTCCGAATTTCTTCTACAACCTCACGTCTTCCTTTCAAACTTGCGGTCTGGATTTTAAATGGTATATCCTTCAATTTTTTTAATACCTGCCAATAGAATAATCAGTGATGAATGCGGTAACGTTTTGGTACCAATAAGATGTTGAAAGGTGGAGAATTTACCTCGGAATCTGCCATTTTCCACACACATTTATTGAGAAAATTCTATTGAAAAAGCACACACGTCTCCTCGCTAAGCGTACCACAGATTAAAAAGAAATACTGCACCGAATCAGCTGTCAAAACAAGAGCTGCCAGCTAAAAGGAACCATAATTTAATTATTTTATTCTTCGGGTTTCGTATCCTTTAGGTGCGGTACACACTATTCCAGTCTAGTAAACCAGCGAGACAATCCAGTCCAGTGTTAGACTGGATCATAAAAAAAACAACAATGCATGTTTAGTATTCAACGTTTAATCCAGCACTGCTGGATCGGCCGATTAAACTATTCCAGTGGCGCTGGACTGGAATGGGCGAGTTGGAATTACTGACAATCAGCTCCGTGGATTGGATTGTTCCCTGGAATGGGTACATTTGCCTACATTCCAGTGCCGGGACATATTAATCAAGTCATCCGGTGGCATTCCAGCGCTGGTTTCGATAGCTAGACTGGAACGCATGACCTACGCTTGTGATCTACGCAAAACGTCCGAAGCCAAAAAAAGTAAAAAAAGACCACTGTCTCTGGGTCCACCGTCTCTCTTTCCGAATTAGAAAAATAGCGCTGTGAGCGGTCACATCAATCATTTGCGTTCCGATAGATGGAACATAATTATCACGATTGTGGCAGCCGAGAGCTATCGTTTTTATCAACAATACGGAACGCTCGTGAACGCGCTAACAGCATAGCTAACAGTGCTCACTCAATGTTAAAACCTATTTACACCCTATAAAACTTGTATACACCAAAAAATTGTTTAGGTGGCGATTCTAGATTGAATAGAAGCACTATTTCTAATAAATCTAAGTGCACAACTGTCATTTTTGACAGCGCTCACGGTTATATTCGTAGACAGAAAATATATTTTTAAAGCGCATAGTCGGCGTAACGCAAGATGGCGCATGTCAAGAAGTCTATGACGATTCACGGGACATCGTTATCGCGCTAACGCCAATTCGGAACGGGTCACACGCTCAAATCGATACTATCGTAACTCAGAACGCTTAGCCTACACTGACGTTGATTTATACGTCAGTGGTAGCCTAATATCACCGTCAGCGCTGTCAAAAATGACAGTTGTGCTGTTTTGAGTCGTGTCGTATCTTTAGCTAACTTAGATTTATAAGAAATACTGCTTCTGGCTGGAATCGCCACCTAACCAAATAGTAGTTTTATATGGTGTAAATAGGTTTTAACATTGAGTGAGCACTGTTAGCGCGTTCACGAGCGTTCTGTATTGTTGATAAAAATGACAGGTCCCAGCTGTCATAATCGTGTTATCGGAACGCAAATGATTGATGTGAGCGCTCACGCCGCTCACAGCGCTATTTTTCTAATTCGGAAAGCTTCCGTGATGCTGCCCAAGCAAACGCACAACCAGTGTGACCATATGTGGCAGGATCCTGCCTTTTTGCCAGATTTAGCCCTTTATTTTAACCTCTGGCAGAATCAGTTGACGTTTTCGAAATCTGGCAGTACTTAGCAGGACACATGCTGGAAGACTTGGCAGTAAAGCCTAAAATAAGTAAGTAGGTTTATGAACAAACAATACAAAATTCACGACTAACACAGACAGGTTAAAACTTGATGTTACTGTTACTGATGATGACGGGTCAGTACCTAATGCAAACCCAATTCTAAGTGTTGATAAATTTTGGGGTGCCACCTAATTCTAAATTGAAATGGAAACTTACGTAATTGTTTCCAATTTTTCTAAAGGTTTCTGGTTTTGGGTTAGTTTTGTGCTACTTGTGAAAGAATATTCTCGCAAATCAACCTTAAAAAATTAACCCAACTCAAAACCCAACCAAAAAAATATGTGTCTATTTATTTTAATAAAAACATTTTGGCTTAATTCAGCATTTTTAGCTGATGGGTTTGGCAGGATTTATCCATTTTCTTGCCAAGTGGGGCAGAATTGTTATTTTGATGTTGGTCACATTGCAGAACTGTCAAACTGTGAAAACATAAATCTTGGATTATGAAATATTGCTGAAAAAATATATAAAAATGGAGAAAAGACGGGAAGAATTATTGGAATTGAACTCTTACATCGAGGAAATTGATAATAAACTAACGACGATCTTACAAACTCTTCAATGGGATAGAAAACATTTCTTACAGGTCCTGTGATAATGTTTACAATTTTATTATAATTTGCATAATTCCTAGTCCTCGAATTGCTTTGGTATTAAACACCGAATTAGACAGCATACGACTCTTCATGTGTTGTGCTAAACACCACCCTCAGACCTTAACACCTTATTTGACTAACTTGTTCTTTCGTGCGAAAGTATCATAACCTATACTGCTGTATTAGACAGGAAAAGTTTTTGTTCAATGCGCAAACTGTAACCATGAATTCAGCATATCATTCTAGACCCCCAGCGCAGAAATTTTTCGTCAGATATAAAAAAAAAAATCAGCTGTTCCATACATTTTCACCGTGTAGGTACTGCACTTTTCTATGAAACAGATGATTTTTTTTTGTATAACCGACGAATAATTTCCTCGCTGGGGGTCTAGAATGATATGCTGAATTAATGGTTACAGTTTGCGCACTGTACAAAAACTTTTCCTGTATATCTTTATATATAAAATTCTTGTGTCACAATGTTAGTTACCTTACTCCTCCGAAACGACTGAACCGATTTTGATAAAATTTCGTGTGCTTAGGTAATAGGTAATACGGGCTGTTGTCCGCAACTCCACGTCTAAGCGCGTATTTTGCGTACGGGTGGGAAAATCAGCTATTCGATCCACCCCAGCATTTCGTGTGGTTATCGGGTAGGTCTGAGAATCGGCCAACATCTATTTTTCATACCCTTAAATGTTAAGGGTGGTCCACCCCAATTTTTTTTATATAATGCAAACTCCGTATTCATAGTTAAGACAGGACAACGTCTGTCGGATCAGCTAGTCCATGTCTAATTTAAGTTGATCTTCCAGAACCCTATGCTGGTAACATGCAGATATGATTCCAACCACAAAGTCCCGCCTGATAAGACTGAAGAACATGAGAAGGAATGCTTTCTGAGACAAAATGGCTACTCCAAGGATGATCAGCTACTACCAGATCCATTGGACTTGGAATCTAACACACTCGTTAAACTCAGTAAATATTAAAACAATACTGGATAATTTATTGTAATATGGATGAATTATTGTAATAATGTATCATTGATCCACAGAGAAAGAAGATGTCAAGCAAATTATTGCTAATGCTTCAAGATCAGATTGTTCATTCAAAAAAGGTATGCTACACAACATCATTGGTTCCCACTATTTGATATGGATTCCTCTTCAACATACAAACAATATTAAATCTCGCTCCTTTTCAGTTTATAGGAAAATTGTTCAACAGTCTGAACCACCTGATCCATGTTTTATTGTATCCTTTAAAATGTGTAGTTTGCAGTGTCCACGAAGTATTATATTTGAGTCAGGATTTATTTATAGTTTTTGTATTATAAGATTTAAGCTTAGTAACATAACCTTTCACCAAAAAAAAAAATGTATGAAACCCTGATCATTCAAGCAATTGTGAACAGGGTAGTTTAATAGGGTATTTTCCAATTTATTGAAAACTATTCTAATTGGAATATTGAGACAAAATATGTAACAGAAAAATAAAAGTAAATTGATTTACATTCCTTTTCTCAATTAAAAACGATTAAAATCAAATTTATTTTTCGTTGTTTTGAATTTACCACCAAAACGCTACTTAAAATGACATTTTTATCACGCGACCACACGTGACGTCAACTTTCTGTTTACTTACTAACTAAAATAGTTAGTAAGTAAACAAGTGAATGTCGAGTTTATAATCAACAAGATTTTTAATGGATACAAAGTGATATTACTGGTGTGCGGTGCCTCTGTGCACAAATACTTCTAAAACGGCGCCAAAGTAAGTATTTGTACCGGTACTGTTTACACAAAGCTGACGTCACGATGTCACGTGATAAAAAAGTCATCGTAAGGAGCATTTTGGCGGTAAATTCAAAACAACGAAAAATATATTTGATTTTAATCGTTTTTAATTGAGAAAATGGATATAAATAAAGAAATTTTTATTTTTCTGGTAAATATATCGTCCCAATCTTGAAATTAAAATAGTTATTATTAAATTGGAAAATACCCTATTGTTGATATAAAATTATACTGATAACACACTCATTTCTATAGCATGAATTATTTGTATTAACACATCCATAACCAATAAGTTTCCTCAACCAAGGCGTGGGTTGTCGCGAAGCAGAGCCGCTGTCACTGGAGCGTCTTCAGGTCTCGTACACTGCCGACGAGCGCCGCGCGATACATGACGCCGTGGTCAGTGCAGTGCCCTCCTGTCATGACCTGAATGACTTAGCTTTGCTCAGGTTAGTGTTTATTATTCAAAATAGTAAACTCATACTTCAATACTATGTCTGTTTGTCTGTTAGCTTTTCACGCCGTAACTGCTATAGATTTCCGATGAAATTTGGCACACAGGTAGGCCATAACCTGGGTTAGGACTTACTTTAAATCCTAATGGTATCTCCATTCCGATAATTTTCCGAACACCATGCTGGTGAAGCTAGAAGCTAGTGTTAAATAATTTCCTTCCTTGCCTTCTTATCACAGTGGTGCCCATGACAAGAGCTCGAGGGTAATTCTATCGCGCCAGGAGATCCTGTTTGAACTGCGCAACATGCGCCGGCGCCGCACCAAGTACCGCGTCGCCGCCAAATCGCGCAACTACTCCGATGTTCTGCGCGACGTCATCAGGACTCAGGTACGGGATTGCGCTCTAGGGAACTCCACAATTTGCTATTATTAGTAGTTGAAACAGCAGTGTAGAAAATTATACAGGAAAAGTTTTGGTTCAGTGCGCAAACTGTAACTATGAATTCAGCATATTTATCATTCTAGACTCACAGCGCACTGAATAAAAACTTTTCCTGTAGATAAGTCTAAACAAATTCCTGATCAACACCATGTCAAGACACCTATGTCAGAAATATGTTGTTATTTAAACAATTTATAATATCTGACGCTCTTGTGTGTCCAGTGTCGATGTACTTCGTCTCTTTGTTTGAACAACTGTTACACTTTGTCTTTCACGGTCCAATAGATCATAATAAAGTACATACAACTGCAAAGTTGTGTAAGAATATTGTTGTTATGATTAATTTAAATAAATTATTTTATCAGATGGAACACTACACTGATGGTAAAAGCGAGACGGAACCAAACGAAACTGTGGATAGGGATGCTAATCGAAAAGATACGCACAATAAAAGCAACCATTCTACACCGGCAGCCAAAGAACATCGAAGTAGACATGATGGAAAGTTTGTTCCAAAGCCAATTAAAATTAAAATTGAAAGAGAAGATTCTACAGACAGAAATAGAGATTATAATAGAGAAAGATCAGATAGAGCATATAGACATGAAAGCGGAAGTAGGGATAGACGTGATAGGGGCAGTGACAGACGTAGACGTGATGACAGATCTAGAGAGAGAAGATATGACGACGATCTCGAAAGAATTCAAAAGTACGGAGAGCATTCTAGGAAGAGAAGACATGGTGACGAAACTAGAGAAAGACGATATTATGATGAGGAAAACGGGAGAAATGAATATCGTACAGACAACGCATATAGGTCCGATAAAAGATCAAAACAAACTCAAAGACATATAGACTATGATCCTGAATATCCAGTGAAGAAAGAACCGGGGCTAGATGACGAACTAAACAACACCCGTAGAGATACATCAAGAGAAAAAAGATACGAGGAAAAAAGAGATAAAAGTCACAGACATAAAGACAAAAAAGAAAGACAAAGAGATAGAGAGAGATCGAAAGAAAGAAGGAGACATGAAGAGAGGCCTACTGAAAGGATACACATTAAGCAAGAAAGAGAAGACAGCGTTACAAGTGATGATACTATTAACTATGAGAAAGAGAAGGCAGATAGGAAACGAAAGAGTAAAAGTAAAAGACATGATAGGTCTAACAGAGATGCAAGCTACGATGGCCACAGTTTAGGAATCAAACAAGATAAGTATGATAAATACTATGACGGTCATGCCGAAGAGATTTACGATCCTAATAAAAAAATTAAAGTGGAGAAATGAAATAAAATATTTGATTAAGCAGTTGCTTTTTGATTTTTAAAGACTTACTTCCTCAAATTTTAATAACACTGTGCGACAATTGATTATTTTCTCCTTTCACTGCAGAAAATAGGCCTATTCTAAACATGCATGTCGAGTGCTTCTGTTTATATCTAACTTTGGTTAATATTAACGCGATTCCTGATAGAAACATTTGATTCTTCCCTCCCCCTCTTCCTGATTAAATTGCTTTTACCTTCATTGATTTTATTCTTCTCTCCTCTCTGTTTCTATTTGTTTTTTTTTTATAGTTCTATTAGGACTAAAGGTTTTTTTCTTTTGGTAACAGCCCTGACCACACGTCATATTAAATGGTCAAACAACACCACAGATAACGCAATATCCTTCAGCGAGCACACATCTTAATTAACGTTTGAAACAATTCCTAAAGTTCGTTACTCTCACAAAATGTTTTTCATATTCCAACTAAAAATTAGCGGCATACCGTCTGAGCGAGATCTTGTCTCGTCAAGTGCAGCGGACCGGAGATTGGCGAAAATAATAACATAAAGAGTACGCCACGGGTTGTGGAGCACGCTTTATAATAAGTAGGTTGGTATTATAGGTACCTCGCATTAGTGTATGAAACATGTACCTACCTACCTATCTACATAATGTAATATGTAGATTCAAACTGTAAGTAATGAACATGGTATGAGTAGCAAATTCATTACCTTTAGATATCTATTTTTTTTTTTTCATAGAGACTGGAGATAGAGAAAAACCGAATATTGCAATTTATCACCTGCCTGTGTAATTTCAGGAAAATATCGCTAACAGCCATTAAGGTGAATCTAATCGACATTTTTTCCATACATTGTGTATTACTCCACTGTTCGACAATGTACCTACATCAAAAATTAAACATGGTATGGTTTTGTCTCATTATTAATATTGTCTGTGTGGATACAGAATACTAAAATAAAAAGCCATTAAAAAGTTCTGAGCCAACAAAGATTCGTTTTTCTTGCTAATTTAACCTAACTTTGGGCGTGTTTAAGTAATAAAAGAAGTGTACAATCTCCAAAACCAAGTCGGTACTGACAAAGCTCAAATATCGAAAAGTTAAATAAGCTTTGTTGATTTATGCAGTGGTTTCTTCATAAAACTCGATCTTCCGAAGGAGTTTTCTTAATTTTTTACGCGCCTCTTTTACTATAAGTGATCCTACATCTCACTCAATAACGTTTTGCGTGTAGACTAGCGTCTAACTGCTGAAATGCTAATCACTGGTACTGTCTCTGTCGGACACGATGCCTGGTGAGACAACGTGCTTTTTAGCCAGGCCCACCAGTGAGTACGAGTCCGCGACTAGTGTCCCCTTAAGTCAATATGGTCGAGTGGAGCATCGGCAACAAACTTCATTTTAATATAGACAAATGGTCGCTCGGTGGTCTTTCACTCGCGCCCGGACTCCTTTGTATTATCAATACAAGGTAGAGGATGCACCGATGCAACGAGTGTCGCAGGTACGAGACTTAGGGGTAATCTTCACTCAGGAACTAACCTTCCGTGAGCATATCAATAAGATATGTAAGAAGGCATACCGAAACCTGGGTTTCGTACTCAGGCAGGCTCAGGGGTTCACCAACATCACGACACTCAAGGTGTTGTATGACGCGCTAGTCAGAAGTCACCTTGAACATAGTGCAGTCATATGGGCTCCTCATGAGGCGAAATATAGTGTCATGCTGGAACGTGTTCAAAATAAGTTCACTAGGCACTTATATTTCAAGCTGTATGGGGTATATCCATTGTACCCATTGATGTACCCTACACTTTTTGTACTGGGTATGGTAGGGTACAACGCGTTAAAGGTGCGACGGGACTTTGCGCTCGCAGCGTATGTAGTGAAGCTACTGCGTGGCGGGGCGCATAACCCGGGAGTGTTGCGGCACCTGGAACTTTGCGTGCCTGACCGGTACGTGTGGAGGCGGCGATACCCGCCCCTGCTTGCTGTGCCTGCAGCCAGAACCAAACTGCTGGCGAGGACTCCTCTCACTAGAGCCATGCGTGTGGTGACCGAGGTTCACGAGAGGGTTGATGTATTGTGGTGCAACTTCAGTGAATTCGCAAAAGTTGCATTATATATAATATGTTATTTAGATGTAGGTTAAGATTTAGAATATAGTATGTATTTTATTAGATGTAGATTAAGGATTTATCATGTAAGGCCACACTATCGCATTGGATCGTAGATCTGTAATGGTAGCTGTAGGTGAGATTTGAATAAATAAATAAATAAATATTCCCTACACGGCAAGCATTGTACTCTCCCAAGTTTTTCTTTCACAATCATACAATCTAGGAATTCACCGCAAAAATAAAGTAAAAAAAGCGCCCGTACCTGTGAATGAACGAGAAAGTTAATCGATCATGCAGATATTTGTGATTTCTGATCGATCGCGATCAATATTTATCGGTTCTCTGCATCTTGCAACGATTAACATTTACTTATAAAAAGCTGATTCAATTACCTGCAGCTGAGTGTCGGAAATACTTTGTCTCAATTAAGCAATTATCGTGAATACCTCTTTATTATTTTCTTTTGGGATGTCGACTTCTATAGGTATACATACGATAGGTACCTACCTTTTTTCCATAGCTCAGGCTGTGGGAAATATTGTGACTATCATGCTGCCCTCTTCAGCAAGGGTGAAAGAGCTCAGGATGTTCAGTGGAAAGCAAATTGCTTCCCGTCCAGAGATCTGACCGACCTAAAGTAGCTATCTACCTCCTTACCTAGTTTGCTTCCTATCGGAGTCAGTTAAGTGTCTACCTTACACTAAAATAATCTGATAGTAAAGACGCAAACCGTTATAGCATAATTTGCCTATAACGTTCCCACTCCTGGGACCCAGGCCGCCTCTTTGTGAGAGGGTTGGTCGTAAGCCGCGGTTACCACTGGGCCACTACTGGTCTCAAACAAACCGTTATAAGTTTTATGAATCTGTAAGAACTATAGGTTAAATTAGTTTAGGCATAAATGTATTAAAATTTACCAAACAACATGTAATTAAAAAGCACTATACAATATGAAAATTCATGAACGTACGCTTGACCGCCCAAAAGAATCATGAAACTATGACTCAGACTTCTAATAAAGACACAAAAGAGCTGCGCTTACGCCTGTGATTCAGCTAATAAACAGTAGATAAATTAACACAGAAGGCTTAATCAAGAAATAAGTTTAAAACATGTTATCATAAAATCAATTGAGCTGGGTGTTATGGTCATGTGGTGGCAGGTGGCAGGTTTACCTATGTTCAACATTGGACAACAAGTTGCAGTTAAAAATAAACATTGGCGAGTTGTATGGTGTCGCCAACCCGCCTGCCAAGCGTGGCGATTATGGCAAGCCCCCCAAATTGGGGGAGGCCTATGTCCAGCAGTGGACGTCTTCCGGCTGTAATGTTGATGATGATGTATGGTGTCTGGGTAGTCTATGGTAACCCTGGTGGTAGGCACCTCATCGTGATCTGGAACTGTCTACGAGTCAACGTTTCATTAATTCTTGCCTGTTCCCAATTGCGTATGCTAGGATTGGTTTCAACTCTATCTTGATGAAAGCTTTTTACTTCATTGCCTTCAGCAGGTAACTTTTATTATTTGTCGACAGTGATTTTTCTCCACCCGGTTATTTTGCGAGACTGATAAAAATAATTATACCAAGAAAATTTCCAAGTAGCCGTGTGTTTACCGCTGGAATAGGTGCGCGTACGCAATGGGAGTGTGACGAGCGGCCGCGATGCTCACGCGTCGCTGTCACGGACGATATCGTGTTACTCACAGAATTCATTAGCTACATCTAAGTAGGAATCTGCATTAATATTTATATGTGATCTGGAAGCAAAATAAATAGATGTCTTTCAAGTTATTTTAAAGACAAGATTGATTGATCTGTGGAATGATAACGTGGGTTAGTGACGGGCGCTATTTCATATTGTAGTTTCTTGATATGATATTGTAGGTATTTAAAAAAAAAAAGGCTCTGAACTGAGTAGCACACAAAAAAAATCTTTTACATTATTTATTTACGTATTCATAAACATTTTTATTACTAATATTCAAGTATGTATCTATTTTATTTGCCTGCGTCCGTGTGTCACTGCGGGGTGCCAACTGAAAACCAGCGCTGGGTGTCTAACGCCCAGCAAATGCTGAGATGGTAACCCTTTCGGTATGGGCACGCTCAGCACAATTTTACTGCAATTTTATTGTTATGTTTGTTGTTCTCTTTCTTTTTATATATGTTTGTTGCTGCTGTGTTGTGTCTGTGTCGAATAAATGTTTTCTATTCTATTCTATTCAAAAAGTCGAGGGTGACCACACGTCAGTCACCCAGCGTGATACTAGAAACAGTCTACAGCTGGGCTAGAAGAAATGGTTGGGCTCGGCTTGATTGTAAAGGAAGCCGCCTTTGCTATAAAACCAGTAATATCTACACAAAACAATTATTTTGTGCCCGATGCTGCAAGTGTTGTTTTCTTTTACCTACCAAGGTAATTTACATTGAATGGAACCTATTTTAACTAGATACGATACCTACTAACTGAAAATGCAAGTAGGTAGGCACATTGCACAGCTTACCAAAGTATCTAGGTCTGCCACTATCCACTAGCAGGATTGTAGCGAAGGGTTGATATGTATTTAAGATACTTTGCTTAGATTTGCCCATAGCCTGTAACGACCTGAATATTTAGACTTGATAAGAGCTCAAAGGCTCCCAAAACTCTGTAGTTTGATTTAAATTAGATGGTCGTCAGGTTTCCGTAAATCGCACGGTAGCACGTCAAGTGCTAGTTAATCTAATTTAAATCACTACAACTTCACATTTAATAACCTACTTCTCTTCTTTTCTCCTTTTATGTTTTACACTCAGTATAATTTCAGTAATAACTACATAAACGGTTACTATTTGCCTAATAGGCGCATTAAATCGTTCTCGTGCGGGGCGGATCGATATACGATAACAGTCAATTAAAAGTGAACGTCTTCATTAGCCTACTTATGAGCCAATCAGTACGTCCCTTCTGCGGGCCTCCAGCACAATGATAGAAATCAGTGTACCATTCGATGCAAAGGATGTAGAAATCTTCGTGTCAATTCAACAAACGGACAGACCGCGGTATCGATCAGCGAATTAACTGTTTAGTTTTGGCTTTTATGTTTGAAAAAGTTCAGTAAGTTAGCAGTTTTGAAGTAGTGAGTGTTTTATTTTGGAAAAAAAATCTAGAGTCGGGTTTATCAATTCTAATATCGACTGTTTATTAGTGATTGTCATGGAAATCAAGTCACTTGGTTCAAATAGGTTCATTTTATATAGGTAGATTCTTTTACATATTGTGAATGAGAGAACGTTGTAGGCCTTGCAGATTAGATTTGTAGACGATTTTCTATTGTTTATATTCATTCCTCTAAGTACCTGGTACTTATTGACTGGCCTGCACTGTCCTCCCATACCTATTATCACTGTAATTTGAAAACATTGTAAAAGCCAACTATTTTTAAAAGAATAACCGTGGAGTTTCTTGTCGGCTCTTCTCCATAGGAAGCGACAAATTGGAACCGTGCACCTAGCTTCTGATGTTACTTGTGTGCACGATTAATCATATTCTGTTTCGTTTTGGAATAGATGGCTAAACCATTGCTTCATATGTTCGAAAAATTTGTCTGCTCAACAACGTAAATAACGCAATGAATATTATTGAACTGTCAAAATGATTATGATTAATCGCGTGTTACGCAATCTGCACCCTAATTGCGTAACGCACGATTAATCATAATCTGTTCGTTTTGAAACAAATGGCTAAACCATTGCTTCATATGTTCGAAAAATGTGTCTGCTCAGCAACGTAAATATTGACGTGAATATTGTTGAACTATCAAAATGAAACCGATTATGATTAATCGCGTGTTACGCAATTAGGGTGCAGGGTGCAGGTTTATGTGAAATATAATATTTAGATAAAGATTTTAGTTGTAGAGGTCAGATGGCTGCTGTTCTAATTTTAGTTCTGAATCTGATAGTACTGGAATTTGACCTCACTTAGGCGTCGAAATAGGTCACAACGATGAGGAAATTGAATTTCCTTGCTTAGGTAGGTACTCCAATGCAAATGTTTCTTGAAATAACTTTCTCCTTGCTACTCCCTACGGACTAACTGCTTTAATAAGTAGGTATGAATATCTTCAACAAGATTATAGTACTCTATTTAAATAAGTTATGTATCTTGTTATTTCCAAGTCCCATGAGTCAGGCCGTGACAATGATTTGTGGTGTAATTTCACGCGTTCTGAGCACTAAGCGTAACTTATGATACAATGTACTGCGACAATATTCAGTAAACTTGATTCATGTTAAACCTATTATTGCCTATAACACTAGTTTACAGTACATCTGTTGCCGAATAAATTTTAACTGTTGCTGACTACATATAATATGCTCTTTTCAAAAATATTATCAAAAGATTTTTATCAGCTCTAGTTTCTGAGTTTCAGCTATGCAGGTATAAAACAGAAAAAAACATGTACTTACTAAGAAAAACTTTTACTAAATAAATAATTAATCATTGAGTTCTAAAAAACTTCGTTTTAAAGCTCTTCTCTGATGTGTAGGCTTTGCAAAATGGGGCTGTGTGCAATAGGTACCCCAGCGTATTTATTTCCATTATGTAATAGAATACATTTTAGGCTACGTTTTGAGCTGTCAATAAATAAACGCCAGTCGTTTGGTTCGTATTGTTTCCAGCCCATTTTTATCAATAAGTTTTTGATATCTGAGCAAAGGGTAATACCGTTTTCATCGGAAAAATAACGCCGTAATTCCTTGTCTCTTTCACTATAAAAACTTATTTTAGTATCTGAGGACAGCAATTTTTTTAAATTTCAGTCTTGATGCTAACAGTTCTGAGGCTTGTTTAGAAAGATTTAAATCTCTTACAAGATCATCTAACTCATTTTGGGAAAAGCATTTTGGCTCATTTGACATACCTTCAAAATCTGCATAATTTTGTGATGAGCTTGGTCCTTCAATGTCTTCTTCTAAGGGTTCAGATATATTTTTAGGCACTGAAGAGTCAGGTGAACGCTGCACTGGACGTTGTACACAACTAGTACTTGGGTACTGCCATTTAGATCGATTTTTAGTGTTTAAACCGTTTACGTTAGCGTTACAAAAATACCAGTCTTCGAGATGATTTCGTGGTTCTCGCCAAATTGTAGGTGTTCCAAATTTAAAGGCACTTCTTTTACCACTTTTCCATAATCTTAAATATTTCACACACGATTTACAAACACAATTGGGAGCCCAAGACTTCTCATTTTTATCCAAGAGCATCCCAAAATACTCAAAATAGGTATTTTTCACCAACTCTGATATAACTTTTCTACAATCTTTAAACACATATTCTCCGCATATATAGCAAAAATGATCTGGATTGTTTAAACAACGTCTCCTTGAACTACTTACTCAAGACGCAAAAACTTCAGATACTAATTTTAACACAGTAAAATACACCTGTTATCGATGAATATATACGCTTCAATAATAAAAATAAAAAACAAAGTAACTCGAGCTGTAAAAAAAAATTGAGGGTAGATTTGACAAAAACAAGTCATAAGTGAACATTATCAACCACAAAATTCGCGGCAACAGACAAAAAGTTAAATTTTGTAAACTAGTGTAATAGATATAATTACTGTTCAGCCAGACCGCGATAATTTTTGGGCTTAACTGTATTTATTAGGTCTTAATCATGAATCAGAAAATAAATTGTATTGGTTTTGTAACCTTGGTTTGCTAAGGTCTGAAGGTTGTTTGAATTTAGATAAATTAGAAACTTGTTACTCATTTGTTATTCTTGTTATTCTGTATTAGTATGAGTTTTTTAGAAGATATATACTTCATCAGATTGAAATTCAATCACGATGAGTGCCCACGATAATTTATTTGAATTGGAAGTAACCTGAGCGAATTGTAAGAGAATCTGCAAAAAAATTATAATTTCGGAATCAAAGAATAGATTAGAAAAAATCTATCAATTTATAATTATACAGGAAAAGTTTTTATCCAGTGCGCAAACTGTAACCATGAATTCAGCATATCATTCTAGACCCCCCAGCGCAGAAATTTTTCGTTGGTTATACAAAAAAAAACAGCTGTTCCATACATTTTGACCGCGTAGGTATTGCACTTTTCTATGAAACAGCTGATTTATTTTTGTAAAACCGACGAAAAATTTCTTCGCTGGGGTTCTAGAATGGTATGCTGAATTAATGGTTAAAGTTTGCGCACTTTAATAAAATCTTTCCTGTATACATAATATGTGAGGATTTATAATTGATTTTCTGGTGACTATAATTTTCTTGTTTTGTTTAATTTTATTAGCTGTAAGTCCTCCATGTTCTTAAATAAATAAAAATGTTTGGCAGGATTAGGCAAACATATTGTTAAACTGCAGAAACTGATTTTGGTGTGAATGAACAATTATAAACTCGAGAATACTCTTGCATTTTTCCTTTATGCAATTTATTGACGTATAATTAAATGTTTAAAATACCGATGGTCCAAGGACCGAAGACAGGCGACTGAGGGCGTAGGGCAACGGCGCGCGAAGAAACACGCGGCGCACGCGCAGCCGAGCGACACGCGGGACTGGCCTTGCGGGGTCACAATGTAGGCTAGGCGATAGGGTGCATATTTCTTTAAGCACCCTGGATATCCTGAGGACCTGAAAATAAAACAATATATTAATAATAAGTACGAAAGCCGGACGGTGCACTTGATAAGGCTCTACTAGGTAATAATCTCAAAGTTAGATTTTTTAGAGGCCGATGGAAACGAACATTTGGCTGTTGTGAAAACAATCAACTATTATTTAGTATTTCTGATAGACTTTCCTTTTATAATTCGAAGGTTGTTTAAAAAGTAAGCATAACAAAGGCCACATCAATTTTCTTCTACAATAATTATGAGGTCCCTATCTCCCCGCGAGTGATGGCGCGAGATGCCCCATGGCCCCTACAGCGTACAACACTGACGCCAGTCGCGTCGCGTCCGTGCGCCGTAGCTTACGCCTCGCTCGACTGACTACTTACGGTCCCGTAGTACGTAGTACCTCGTAGTTGTCGGGCGACTCCGTAAATCGTGTTGACTTACATTGTTTGTGTTTTGTGTGTGACAATGTGTGTGTTTGTGTTTACCTCTCGTTGAACACGGATTGGGTTTCCTATTGTTTTTTTTTTTGGTGAGTTTTTTTGCTACTTTTTTAAATTAATTTATAAATAAATTCTAGTTTTATTCTGTGCTGATTGTTCGTGAATTCAAATTTTTGTAAATGTTTTTTTTTTACGTATTTATGTGATTGTTACAGCTATAACACTCGTACAGCAATATATCATTAAAAGCAGTTAAACCAATCTTCTGACCTAACGAACTGACGTAGTCGAGGAGTTTCAACGTTATTAATTGAGTAACGGTCGTCGGAACGATCGACATTAATATTATACAAAAGTCGTTTATTATAACGTTTTACTGAGAGCTGCTGCTCCGCCTTTTTATATTATAGCACCATTAGGCCCTTTTGTGTTTAGGAAACCAGACATCCCAGCTACTGGTGACCTTAGGTACCGCAAATCCCAAAAGGTATTTACCACACCTGGGAATCAAAACCAAGAGACCGTTTCGTACCTAACATACCTATCGTAGTAGAGAAATGGGACGTAGTTACTAAGAGTTTGCACCACAGTTCAAAAGGATAGGATTTCATGTCTCACGACCTCTCGACCGCCGGCAACGCCTGAGCTGTTGTATACTGTTTCAACAACACGGTACTCACCATTGTTTGGCACCATTTTAATGTGTACTAAGGATGCCATGACGCCAAATACTGAAGGTAAACATCGAGGGGATGTCTTAAAACCAATAATTACGAAGACATGTGACGTCTAACAGCCCGCACTCGGCCTGCGTGATGGATTATGGCCCACTCCCTCTCACAGAGGAGGTACATATGAGTAAGGCTGCGTCCCAGAAGTGAAAACGTTATAGCCTGATTATGCCAAGGATTCCATAGTAAACAGTGTATGCTTACAGGACCTGTAATTGTTGGCAATTACGTATATTTGGATCCAAGATCATCTTCATCTCAATTTTATCAGTCAGTAAGACCGAACTGAGCACATGCCTTTAAAAAAAGGTTCCTTCTTTATCTTCAAATTGAATAGCGAAGAGTCTCTAAAATATTGCTGGCACCTACCAGCAGTACCAGGCCTGGGCGAATCTTTCATCAGCTTAGGTCAAGAACTGCCGATGTTCAAGCCAAAATAACAGTAAATAAAACAACTTTGTAATCCCTAAATAATTAACCGTTAATCCATCTATCTCTGTCAACCACACTCTTACCATAACCGGAAAATTTAATGTTTTCTTTACTAAAAGTGTTTATTGGGCAGTGTGGGACCGGGCCTGGATCTCACACTTTGTACAAATATGCATAACACCTTCATTTAAATGACGATAGGAAGAATAAATAGATACTTATTAGGTACCCACTTGAGTGTGATCGTAAGTGGCCTGTTGGAGTGTTGACACAAGTCATCAAACGTGTGAACAGCTTCCGAGTTTTTTTCTTCCTCGGCGCCTCTTGAACTTCAGTTTCAGAGACTTTTTTTAGGTTTCTTTACCTAAGGTACTACTTGGTTTACTGAACCAGCTTAGTAAGATATACAATCCTGTTCTAGAACTATGTAGAAAGCAACTGCGAAGTTTTTTTGTGAGCCGTTAGAAAGCTGAAAATAAAATATTTTAAATGCATTTCTTTAAATGAAAGGCACTCGAAAAATAAACAGAAAACACTTTTATCTACATACATACGCCATGTGAACCGGAACAGTTGTTAATGTTATCCTCCCTAACTTAATAGCTTGTAAAATTATGATACAATCTTGGGTCGAACGGACGACGGACAGACGCGAAGATAATTACTATTTTAATTGGTAATGAACTTTATTTGTTTTTGTCTGCTGTTGACGAGTTCTTAATAACTGTGAAGTTTTGTAATGAAAGTAATGCAACGGTGAACGAGATAGTTGACAGACTAGATATAAGGAACACTGAAAAATGGAAACCCCTGATCATCATGAAAACAAAAAAAAATTTATTAAGTTTAAAATTATTTAGGAACAGACTTTGCATCTTTTTAACTTGCTGTAAAGCATACAAAATCTCAAAAATTACGTTAAAATGTGTGTACGTACTGCACGTATGGACATTTATGTAATTATGGATGACAGGTCATGTGGACATGCACCATAAACTCGTTTCTCTCAGTTATTATTAGCTCTTACATTGTTATGCTAATAAACCAGTTCGGAGAGATTAATGCAGATAATAAATGCAAGAACATTATTTAATAAATTACATGTTTCTGTAACTTATGTGCTGTGGTGGAATATTTATTACATTATGTTGTCATAAATGTTGTGATGCGACAGTAGCTCGGCCTGTATGGTTAAATTCTTTATTGGTTATCGGGTTACGAGTTCAAAACCCAGGTGAGTCAATGGGATTATTGCGTTTATGGTGCTACTAGAAACTATTTAGTGTTTTTCATACCACTAAACATATCACTATATAACATCACGCCTATATTCTCAAAGAGGGAGGAATTGCGTAAAGGTATACAGGCACTCACACTTCCAACACACACAGTTTAATCTAGCTTAACTTATACACGAAACAACTTCTACTTAATTACTGTTCACCATACATTGTTTTATGCTAACTTCATGAAGCTGAAAACACATTGACCATCCCAAGAATGCAGCTAATGCAAATAAAACTCCATTTTTAATATATAATTGTTAATTATCTCGTTCACGCATCGTCTGTAGAAAACGTCCATAATTGTGCAGATGGAGATAAGCAGACGTATTCAAATGAGAGCGAGGGAAAGTGCGCGCGCGCAGACTCACTGAACATTATGCTGACGGCGCTTTAATTAGATTATTGCGGTCGGGATCGCGTAAATACTATGATTTTCAGGCTATAGTGAACACTAAAGATAAGTCAACAGCTATAGGTATGTATATACAGCATTTTTTAGCTCAAGATAACTCGTGTCTTTGTCTGTGTTTATTTTATGCAATTACAATAAACATTATAACTGCGTAATACAAATACTTATGTTTATTGTTTGCCCGAATTGAAATCAGTTGTCAACAAGATTACTAAACTAATAAATAAGAAAGAATTCTGAGTTTGTCACGCATAGAAGAATTGATGGATAATTATGGCTGTGATATCTTAAAAGTTATTTTAAACGATATGAAAATTATGTTACCTAAGTTTTATATATTAGATAGGAGGTGCATTACATTTTATTTCGCTAAATTTTGAGCTCGCGCTCAAATCAGCTAAAAATGTCATTTTTGTGTAGATTTTAAAGTAAAGACACGTAACGTCCAGGATGTCACTACATTACACGTGGTAGACGGATAGTGCACAAAAAAAACAAGTTATTGTAGTCCTTGTTTTATAACCAGGGCCTCAAGTCTGCTATTACAATAGTGTCAGAATGGTCTATCATTGATTTCATAATTGTTGATTTTGACAAGTTTGGTAATCTACTAATAAAATGGCGTCATTATGACTTTCCAATGGTCAGCCACTGACACTCCATTGAAAGAAATGGCATTTATTGGTAATCTCGCACATAATGACAAATGAATGACTGACTTAATTTACGAACTTCCTACTACTTTAGATTGCATGAAACACTAATAAATACTATGTAAAAATATATATAAATGAAATCTGGCATGAATAAATGTTCAAATTTAGTAGCAGTTTTTCGAAAAACATTTCTACTAACGAGTTTTATAATAATGGCAATACGAAGATGCCATTATGACACAATTGTATTACGAGACCATTGACTGACCAATGATCGACCATTATGAATTTAGCAGATTACGAACTTTTAGCAAAATGACAAATGAATGACAATGGGATCGTGTTGAAATGACGAATTTATAAAAATAGCAGACTAAGGCCCCAGAAATGAAACGTGACTAACAGACTACAACCAGTCTGTTATTAACAAATTACTGTAATTTAAGTTTTTGTAAACAAAGGAAGAGACGAATAAAAATGATTTATTCTGTTTTGACCGTGAGCGCTGCGCAGTGCTTATTTCTCGAAAATTGTTTTTTTAAGCATTTCTTGGTGTCTGCTGTATTTAGATGGAATTAAATTGAGTAAATATTTGAACAAATCGTGTTTGAGCAAGCGATAGCGTGTCATTGCACAAAGCCGAGCCGGCAAGTGCACTTAAGTGCTCAATTTAAGTGCAAACAGGTCCCTGTGAAGAGTTCAGAAAAATAAGATGATAAGTGTCCACTTCAATACGAGTATGGCGCCTTATTTATAGAATAGATGCTAATTTATCTAATCTTCTATCTAAACTTGCTAATCAGATGAGGTTTATTCTTCTAAATAGGTAGAAACTTATCCAAAGATACATTTTTACGTTTATCCTATCGAATGTAGTATCTTATTTATTAATTCATGTGCTGACGCCAGCACATCAAGTTACCCCTATCTTTCAAATTTATTTGATAGATTTTCATCTTTATTACATACTAGTTTCCGCCCGCGGCTTCGCCCGCGCGGAAGTCGGAAATTATCCCGCGGGAACGTACTACCGGGATGAGAGTAAAAGTAAAGTATGTTAGCAAGTATCTATGTATGTTCTGACTACCTAAAAATAATACGCGCCACCGGCCCCCCGGCCGGTACCGCCGCAACCGTTATGTACTTATGTCCCTGCATTTTAAATCTGTAATATCTTCAAAAATATTCATTTCAATTATACGCTGTAAAGGGCCGTATTAATCTATAATAAATGCACAATATATTTAAGGTACTTATTTGGATAAGAATTAATGCTGTATTGCTTAAGATAGCTTAGTAAATAGGCCATTATTTCTCGTAAAAGTAAAGGATAAAAAATGGTTATTGTGGGTTATCCCTAAGAGATAGACATATACCATTGGAATTTTTTGGTAGACCTTTTTAGGGTGTACAATACTGTAGTACAATATTTTGATCTATCTCGTAGGGTTCATACAGTGTTTGCAATGTAAACGCAAAAAAATGTGTTTGTTTTACGACATCACATTAGATACCTCTAAAATGATCAGTGTTTCTCTACTATATTATGCATGTTATATACATTTAAACCTTCCTCTTGAATCACTCTATTGAAAAAAACCCGCATCAAAATACGTTGCGTAGTTTTAAAGATCTAATATATAGGGACAAACATCCAGCGGGAAGCGACTTTGTTTTATACTATGTTGTAGTGAAGCGGTCAATTGGGAAAATTTTACAGTTTGTGGTAGCTTGATGTGCTGGCATACACGTACGTACACAAACGTACACACACTTATATAAAGAATAACAATGTTTAGCAACGCAGAAGTCACATTGAGTTGCCAGTAACTTATCTTACTACAACTAGCTCACTTTATATAATGATAGTTCTAAATAATGGAAAATAATCCTATGCGCATGTGCCTACGCTAGGTTTATATCTTTATATGTTCCATGAGTGCTGGGTGTGTGACCGAGCCCAGTACTTAGAAGTTAATGTGGGGAATTGATCAAGCTTGCATAATTAAACGTTAGATCGCACCGAGATAGAGGTCGCGTCCAAACTAATGAGTTTTGTTAGCGTGGGCCGCTTTCGCTTTGTTTCTTAACTTGAATGTACCTACCATTATTGTATCTAAGTACTTGATATATAAGCATTAACATAACAAACTTATTTATAAGTTCGTGTATAAAGTAATCTGCTGACCGCTTGTCATCTAGTCCTGAGTTTATTCTGCCCCGCGTTTTATGTAATAAGACTATTAAAACTCGTTATTTCTTAATGCCATCGTTAATATTTATATAATAATTATTAATAGCATGAGCTATAGAGGATGCATTGCGGAGGGTTATAAAAAATGATTACCAGTTTACTTAATACAATAAAATGCTGATTAAACAATTTGTGCGAATGCAAACAGAACAAGATTGCAAAATATTTGAACTATGATAAGAGTATAAAAAGCTATATATTTATGAAATTTCAAATAGACCCGCTTCATAATCTAGTCTGCCATTTCCTCTCTAAAATCTTTACGTAGCAAAATTACCAATATTTTCAAAAAATTGAGAATTTAATTAAAAGGCTATTATCAATTTTACGAGGCTTTCGTTACAAAACTTAATTCTCTGCTATCTTCTGCGACATACACCTCGGTCGTTACGGAAGGGTCATAAAAGGCACGCAAGTGAACGCCTTGCCGCACAGCATCGATACATGTCAATCATGTAACTTCTGTCTTGTGTCGAACTTATCAAGTATATACTTGAACTTGGTAAAACCTGTATGTTATGCACATATCCGAGTTTCGTTTGGTAAACTTCTACTTTTTATTTTACAATGTTTTTCAAAACGTACAGGTATTTGTTTCTACATGATTGTAGTCTTCCGATTGCTAGAAAACTGTCTTATACTCTCGATCAATCAAATCAAATAAAATGATTTGCGTAAACAGACTCTATTAGTGTTACAAATTATAAGGACATCTCTGAGTCCTGCCAAAGTAGTGGCATACAAAAATAACACACTTATAAATATTACAAAGAATTTGAAAAAAAATTAGATACATGTAATAAAATACCAATTACCGAAGCCTAGTCAAAATATGTCAAATAATTCAATATATTAAAATGTCTCTATAAAAATTACAAATTCGGTTAAAAACAATACAATTAGTGGGGTAAGTACGCAATATGAAAGCATTTCACTTTTTGCTTCCTCAAGGGGAAAATGGCGTAATCTAACTTGGAAAATTAAATTACATAAAGTTTTTATCTTTAATTACCAATAAACAATAGGCATTTTTTGCGACTTCGATTTATAGTCGCGTGACATACATAGTTGCATGTGTGCGCCCTTCCTTACCTTACGTAAACGTTGTCTATGGGAAGAGCAGAGAGCTCGGGAAACCTGATCGACGTAATTACGCTAATTATACGTAATATGTAATCTTGCTCGTCATCAGAATTAATATAAAAACGATTAAGGACAAGCTATATGGGAGAACTTGTTTGAAGAATTCCTTATTGATACAGAGCTGATAAATGCATAAATGTGACATGTGTTGTGGTTATTGAGAGATGCGAGAGTGCCGGGGACGAGTGTCTTGAAATAGTGCTAGTTGCTAGTTACGTCCTAGAACTAGATTGTAGACTTTCTGTAAGCTTTGAATGGTTCTTCTAATCTACGACAAAGGTGTAATTGTGATGAATATTTTCACATTTCTTAATGAACTAGGTACCAGTTTCGTTTCCAACAATAACAAACCCGAACGATATCATCTTCCACAACATTCTTGTACAGATCACAAATTCATAATAGAATAGAAAATAGTCGAGTCGAAAATAATGTAATCGTCGTTATTATAAAATAGCGGCACAAATCATAACTTGCACAAAAACCAGTGTGATTTGAACTGTGAAATATTTTCCTAACAAACTCTTGAGAGATAAAAACCGCGATTAGTTTAGTTATTTAGTATAATATCGTTCTCCGCACGCCACATTCCTTATTTTTTACATATCAGTACTATGGGAATAGCATTTGTTCTATTGTGTGATTGTGATCAAATCGTTTGTTCGCTCGAACAATCCGTTGCTAATTACAACGAGATCGAAATTCAATGTTTTTTAATAGCTTTCTACAGTTCAACGCGATGGTAATTGATTTTTGACGTTCTTGCTTTAGGTGCTAGGTTTTTTCGCAGTTGCATACAAATTCAAGTATTATTTGGTACTTATTAGTATTCGATTCGCATTTACTACAATACAACAGAGAAAATATCTTTGCTTATATAATAATTTACGTTATTTTTTATTAGCTTATTTCCAACATTAAGGTGAATCTAGTCGACATTTTTTCCATACAAAGTTACTCCATTATTCGACAATGTACAGACACCAGCACATCAAGCTACCCCATACTGTCAAATTTTCCCAATTGAACATGAACCTTATGCTAATGTGATAAAGTTGAAAATCTATCAAAGATATTTGGCAGATTGGGGTAGCTTGATATGCTGGCGTCTGTACATCAAAAATTAAACATGGTATGGTTTTACTTTGTGTAAATTATTTTATCACCACAACTCTTAAAACGGTGCAGGAAAACATTGTGAGGAAACCGGCATGTCCTAGAACCAAAAATTCGAAGATATGTGACATCTACCAATCCGCACTGGGCCCGCGTGGTGGATTACGGCCCACTCCCTCTCACAGAGTGGAGGCCTGTGTCCCAGCAGTGGGAACGCTATAGGCTGATTATGATGGTGTGCGAATAATCGCAACTCTACAAGATTAATTAGTGTAGGCAGATAGATCTGTTATGACGTATGAAGCTGCGTACATAATTACTATTTCTTTGTACATACTACTGCGAGGGTTATGTGCTAATAATCAACACAATAGTTTCGTAAACATTAAAACATCGAGAACGCACAACGTATTTGGCGGCGCGTTGAAGTCTTTTGTTCTAAAGAACTCAATCGGGCGGATTCGTGAGTAATGATCCTGAGTTTTGGGGATGTGAGATAGTCTTGTAAATGTATTAATGATAAAACGTAATAATTAATAATACGAAAACAATAGGGATATTATTATTTCGTGATGAACGTTGATCAATTAATAAAAAAATAATACAGTATGATAATAATAACTAAATCAGTCCATGATTTGCCCTTGATCAAAATAATATCATCAATTCAATACACTCGATAAAAATGTGTTAAAATATTGCTATAAACATATCTTTACAAAATATAAAATGCAAATGTCAGAACCCTAACATAAGGGAAAGAATGGGAACAAAACCATCCCTGTAGGGTTGCCCTCGAGCCCTCAACACGCCCCTTGTAACGGATGCTCAGAAACCGTTGATCATATCAAAGAATTACCTACTATAATTTTTTACCATGTTTTACAAATTTCCTGATCTAATTTAAATCTGAACCTTGTCTCTTCTTTCTTACGGTTCATTATTGAATGATGAAAGGTGAATTAAAAAATGCTTGAACAGATTTGGTTGGAAGTTTAGCCGCAGGGTGTACAGTACAGGCATCGAGTTACAGAAAGTAATTTGAGCGCATTAGTATTTAATGACAATGAGTCGTATAGTGTTGGGTTACAAGCGCTAGGTAATGAAATACACGCACTTTGGAATGTGGTACGTATGTTTTGCTACCTGTAATAAATGGCTAAACGGATTTGGATGAAACTTGGCACACAGAGAGATTATAACCTGGATTAACACATAGGATACTTTTTATCGTAGAAGTACGTTCCCGTGGGATAATTTTCGCCCCACGCGGACGAAGCCGCTTGTAAAGGCTAGTAAAAAATAAAAAATAAAACTTATTTATGGTTTGTATATGTTACTCTGCTTATACAACTCTTGAAAATTATTTCGGCAAAAAGTCGGGGAAATAGACATATCTATTCTTTTAAGAGCACTAAAAGTCTAGCGCAACAAAGTTTATAACCCTCTTAATTAACAACAGATGGTATCTAAGAATATTCAAATTGGCCACCAACAGTTGGTCCTCTCACTGAAAACATTCAAGGAATCGTTTTTATATCTATGTGACCACACTTTAGACAAAGATACAGAAGGTACACTATGTTGGATGTGTGATATATCCAAAGTACGAACAGAAAATCCCCTCCCCCTTTCCTAGTCTTAACCAGCACCGCAAGCTCTTTCTCTCTTCGAGTTTGTTACTCACCCGCTAGCCTAGATGACTTGAAACATCAGTAGGTAGAGGTAAAGCTAGATAGAGGACTCAATTATTTTTAACCGACTTCAAAAAAGGAGGATATTCTCAATGTTTTATTTTAATGTTTTTTAGCTCAGAACTTTCGATTGGAAGCATCGATTTTGATTATTCTTTTTTTATTTGAAAGCTGGTGCTTTCCGTGTGGTCCCATTTAAATTTCATATAGATCTGATGATGCGTTTCGGAGAGGGACAAAGGAACTCTTCAAAAAATGACAGCAAATCAACCGCGATTGCTGCCATCGCATAAATATGCATTGCTTTTACCCTAAGGATGATAACATTTCGAATTGGTGTGGGGTAGGTACTATAAGGAAAAAAGTGAATTTTCCAAAAAAAAGAAACAACCGACTTCCAAAAAAATATTACAAAGTGAAAAACTACGAAAAACCGACTTCCGAAATTAAAGTTATTTTTCACTTTGTAGTGTTTTTTTGGAACTCGGTGGTTGTTTTTTTGGAGAAGGTTTTTATTTAAACAGCTTTCTGATGATCTGGTGTATTGACCCGGAAAGGGGGATATCTCTCCAGGAGATATATATTGTATACAGTAGCAAAATCACCCTATAATTTTCCCATTGCCGGGACATAGGCCTCCTCTCTGTGAGAGGGAGAGAGCCGTATTCCACTACGCAAGGGGCACGCCCAGTGCGGGTTGGTAGATGTCAAAAAAAAAATGCCTTCAAATTTTTAGTTCTAGGTATTCTCTATAGTACCGGATTTCAATATCCCGTTTGGCATTACTATGAGTGGGCCTTCTTTTCATAGTTTTATAGTGGTCCTCCTACAGCGGTCGGAGGAACAATGGCACTGTTAATGGGCGAGCTCAGTAGCCGCGCCGGCGCACCGAACAAAGCCCGTGACGGTGCCCAGGGTTGACATGGACCAAAAAAGAGTATATTTTTGTACATTGTTCAGAAACGGATTGTACTTAGTGAGCTTTTACTTAAAGCTTTTGAAGCAGCGGTTCTGCATTCAATGGTAATTTTAATGGATCTTGGCTAATGGAGGTAACCGTGTGTCAACCATTACCTCGGTTTTGTTGGTGGGGAATATTGTCAGCAATGGGTGCAACAAGACTGCCAATGATAATGATGACAATAATCAGAGCCCTCGAAAATGTTGACCCTAAACAATGTAATAATTGACAAACACCCATTCACCAAAGCATCATTGCTACAGATGTTGTTACCGGCCAATGTCTTGGATCTGGAGCCTCTCTTCTTTGTTAATTAGCCTAGTAACCCTATAAACAGGAGTTTTACAGTCAGCGTCGGTGACCCATGAGTGCGCGGCAACAATAGAGCAGTCCTGCGCACGCGCTGCTTGCACAAGATCCGATTTCTTTTGGCCGATTTCCTCAATTCTGTCCGATTGTTTGTTTGTTTGCCCAACAGGAGCAATAGAGCTATACCATAGATTGCTCAGTAGGTAATACACGAACAATGGAGCTTTCTTTCAATGACTGAATTGTGTTTGAATTTGTGCCGGAAATTATTGGTGCTTGGTTTCCTTTGTGTGATTACGTTCATTGGTATTGCTTTAGCCGGTTTTACTTTGGTCATATCGTCAACATTTCACATCGGTTGACGTAAAATCCCTCCTCTGACTCTATAAATAGCCGTGAGGTTTCACGCCCGTAAAAGGGAATGATAGGCTAAGGATCTGTCTGCTAGAATTCACATAGTGTGATCACCAGTTCATCTAAAAACAGTAATGATTAAGAGGAAAGCGTGTAGTATCGCACTGTGTAAATATCCACATGAAAAAAACTGGCCAATTGCATTTCTGACCACGCATAATGAGAGGTTCCGTAGTTGGGACGATTTTATCCCAAGAACAAACTTAACATTGTGGTTGAAAAACATGTTCTACCATACATCCCAAGTGCAAATGTAAGTTAATCAACGATTACTAGATTATACAAGATACGCGCGAGAAATCCTATAAGTGAAGGTGTACACCTAATTAATACCTTATGTTGCCCTTTATTTATGTCATGTATTGTGTACATCTGTTGTTGGATATCCTAAATAAATACATTTTTAGTGGTTAAGTTACATTAATATTTCTATTTATATAGTTTAATTAAAACTTTACATTTTCATTGTAAAAATAAAATATTAATAATTTTTATAAATAATTTATATAAAGATAATTTTAAGGGTTCCTTGTGGACTACGGAACCCTAAGATTGATTGAATCATCGACATTTGTTCAAGTATCAACACTCGACAACCCCACGACAGCGCGCTACAATTATAACGACGCAATAATCGCAAATCATAGTCTAATAAACAACGTGCAAGGGGAGGAGGCCGAGGGGTGCAGGGGGGCGACAGACAATGCGACTGTAACGCACCTCCGTGCGACAATCGCAGCAGATTGACATTTACTACCGTTATAAACGTAACAAACGTATTGTGGAGATGCAGTTGTTTGTTGTGGTGTCGGGTACAAGAGATAGCGATTTTAGCATCATGACTATTCGCTTTTGAATGTGAAAATATGCAGAAATCAATTCATGTTATAAAATTATTCGCATACAGTGAAGATCAAAACGTAAAATAAAATGCTTCTCATCTGTGGATTTTGTGGAAATTGATTAGAGGCAGCATGAATGCATTGCCAGGCGGAAAGCCTGGCAATACAATCTTTTTTTCGAAACAACATCCTCAGTAGCACCTGTCGTCTAATAGAAGAACCATTTCCAATAACAGTGCTCGTTTACCGACTGTTAGAGTAAATCCAATGAAATCCCCCGCCTACACCTTAAGCCACAACTCACTATCATTCAGCGTTCCTCGCACTAAGCATTGATTGAAGTATACATAGACATGTTATTGAGAGCACCCTGTTATGCTCCCGCGCACGCATGCTCGATCGTTCCGAAAACTTTTAACAATACAACTCGATCGCTTTTGATCGTCATGTCAAACGCCTGACGTTGAGTTATGACGAGTTTACGATTATTGCGTATGAGTTCAGAATGTTAGGGACACATGCGATATTTTTGGGGGAAATCGCGATTCGAATGCTAGGGGAGTCCGCGAATAATGTTTGTGAGTGAATTATGTGAGAGTAGTGGAGTGTGCTCCTGTTTTGAGTACACAAACATTGTATTATGGCTTGGGCATGTTGACTCTTGAAAAGAGTACTTTGGTAAATTGATGATGGACGATATGTGAGGGTGTGTTAAACAATTGCTTGTGCCTGGCTCTCAGAACATAAGTCTCGTTTATTATGCTATGATATGCTTACTGGTAGTTACTTTATATTCCTTTCTCATTCACCACCATTTAGGTACGGTCTGTAACATCTAGGTACTAAGAATTCATTCTACAGTGGTTGCTGAATGTCTGAAATGAAGACCTACATAAAAGTGACAGAAGGTTACTTAGATAATCAGCTTACGTTAGATTAGTTTCACACAGTTTCAACTCTGGCTAATCTTATCTGAAACAGGTATTGTTAAATGTACAAAATATAATTATTCTGAGCTCAGATTTGATACACATTTGAACATCATAAAATAAACCGAATCTCTCTAACAATACACTTCTGAGCCTGACATAAATAAATGACGATACTGCAGTAAAAAGAACATTTCCCCGGCGATTGCGTTAGAAATGTTTAATTCAGAACAGGTTTAGTACAAAGCCGGTATCGCGGGCCCCGGCCCACAATGCCGTATACTCATTTATATCACTCACGCTGAACAAATGGGGCAAGCACCACAATGCATGGCCGGCAGGGCTATTTCTAAAACAACCCTTTGTGACACAAACCTTTTCTAATATATTCAAAGCTGTAGGGTCAGTAACCCGATATTTTGTTGCTAGCAATTTATTTGCAACAAATCTATTTTTCGGAAAACAAATTATGTGTGCTCTTTTTTGTCTACGAAATATTACTCGGAGAGGTGCGAATGTTTCGGTTGTTATTTTTTTAACGTTTTCTGTAACATATCTATGCTGGCAATATTTATCGATATGAAATTGTCTGGACGATTATTCCCACGCTCGCGGTCACGATTCGCAATTACCCTTTGCTACGCTAGGAGGGGCTCGAAATTATGGAGAAAAACAATAAAAACACTATCGAGAAACACTTTACTGGACTTACTTTACGGTTATGTTAACTTGCTAATTTTGTGAGTTAACTTTTCCAGAGTTCCATTATTCCACAAGTATTCACTTACGATAAATTGAACATGTTGACGTTTCTTTTTTTACAAGCTTTTATTTAACTTGCAATGTGTGTATGTAACTATGTTTGATCGGGTAGAATCTTGCAACTCAATTTTGAAGCAGATATCTTTAACCGATTGAGCTGAAATTTTGCATGCTTAAGTATATTGGGTGACAATGCAATATTATGATGACATGGAGCTGATCTGATGCTGCAGCTGGAAGGTGGCTATAGGAACTCCGCAATAAAACGGCACCACTCCATCGAATTTGGAGTCGTTTGATTTGTATTGACGAGTACTTTGATCCTATATGGTAACCAGGGTCTGATACTGGAGCTGGAAGGTGGCCATACGAACTCCGCAATAAATCGACACAGGCCCATCGAGTTTGGGCTCCTTTGATTCGTATTGACGAGTACTTTGATCCTATATGATAACCAGGGTCTGATGCTGGAGCTGGAAGGTGGCCATAGATACATAACACTTGAAGTGCTGAAAACAATACGTGTGTGGGTTCTACAAATTATTGCGAGCTACATAACGGAAAAACGCTGCTTACGAACTACGCTGTAGTAAATCCTGCATCATAAAGACTAAAAAGTAAAAAAAAACTTTTATAATACAAGCTTTTATTATTACTTGTTAATAAATTGAACTAAAAATAAAATAATTGAATCTGAATTATTTAAATAAAAGCGTGTTACATATTGACGGTTAGAAATAAGTGTATCTTGCTAATAAATGTTCTTTATTTTACCTGCCATCAAAATGTAACACGCTTTTAAGTAGGTTTGTACAAACACTTTTACACGTCAATCATATTTTTAAAACTAGATGAGGTCGGCGTTTCCTATCTGACTACTCTGAGAAGAAAGGCCGAAACAAACTCAGAGGTCACAGTCTCTTTTAGAGTCCAGACATAATCTTGGTCAGATCATGTGAAGGCCATGTAGATTGGTATCTGAAATGGTCTTTTGAGGAAAGAACCACACAGATTGAGTGGACCTGTCAAATCAGTGCACGCATTTATCAGTAATCATGCAGCTCAACTCAGAACTTGATGAGCTGAAGGATTTGACGAACAATACCAAAAAAAGGTCATTTGGGTAGGCTGCATAAATTACTCAAACTGCCAGATCATGATTATAACTAAATAATTAAAAAAAAACAAAGAAAATTAATAAAAAAAACACCCACACAGTTATCACATTCACAATAATAAAGCAATATAATACTTTACAAAGTAAATATTCATGTCCCTGTATAAGTAAAATTCATCAAGGTCAATGTGTACATATATAATTTAAAAAAAAAACGGAAATAATCGTAGTCAGATCATTTGAGGACCATGTAGACTGGTGTCTAATATGGTATTTTGAGGAAAGAACCACACAGATTGAGAGGACCTGTCCTGTCAGTGCATGCATTTGTCAGTAATCAATCATGCAGCTCAACTTAAGCCATATGGAACACAACGATTCAATGAACAATACCAAACAAAGGGCATCTTGGTAGGCCGCATAAAGTACTCAAACTGCCAGATTAACATTAAAAATTAACTGAGAAAGAGATGAACAACAAAAAAAAAGAAAACATGATCCACATAGTCCTCACATTCACAATAATTGAAATAATAATAATATCATACTTCTCCAAGTAAATAATCATGTAAAATTGTATATAATAATCATCAAATGTCAAAGAGTATAAGTTTGTAAAAACAAAAAACAACATTCAGTATGCAAAAATTGGAGTAGCTCTTGCCCAAGCTTTTTGTCCTCAATATAATCTTCAACGGTATAAAAGGCTTTCAGGCACAACTTACGTTTAGAGAAAGATTTAAAGGGGTTCGAACTTTTTTGTATGGAAGCTGGTATATCACCCACTGCCATCCATTTTGATTTTTTTTTTCGAAATCGCGGCGCACGATAGAAGTGGTATGTATGGGTAGAGGACACATAGACGAACCAAAAATGTCAAGTAACATGGTACCCCGAAGTGTCACGTTACCGAGATATTTGAAGGTAAACGTCGACATATGAATACAACGACAATTATTAAAAATACACTTATTACGTGTCTGTAGGCATCAGATTGTATCCAAATAATTGTTCCCAGGTTGATGATTATTATTTCTGTTTATCAAAAGAGAGTAGATACATTACATACTACTAGGAGCACCAGAAAACTACTACTATATATATGTACAAAATGAAAAATAACTTTAATTTCGCAAGGCGGTGACAAAAAATTAAAATACATATCCAGAGTCACCGACTTCCAAAATTAAAGTTATTTTTCACTTTGTAGTGTTTTCCGGAAGACGGTTGTTTTTTTTTTGGAAAAGTTTTTATTTACATTCAAAGCGTGAAAGGTTTTAATTATATCTCTACAGCTAATATCTTCAAAATGAAGTTCCAAATTATAAACATTAACATTTTCCTTAAGCAAGACTCGGCAACAGAAGGTGATGAGTGATTTTGTAGTTGAAACGGGAATATCTGTAAATACATTTTCAAAAGCCGCGGCGACTTACTAATACATTTGTACAAAGTACATATGTAAGAGCTATATAAAATCATTGAACCTTATTTAGATAAAATAAAACAACTCAACACAACAACAAGTTTAAGTTAAATCCCGGTCTGGTCTGCATAAACCGTATTAAATAACTAAGCATGAAACCAGTCATCATAATATTATATCGTATGGAGTGCAAATGTCTTTGAGACGGAAACGAGCGGCGTTAATCCCATGATGTCTCAGCTCAGGCTCAGGCAGGCAGTGCTTACGACCCAGTAAGTATGTAAGTGTATAGTCTAAAGCCACGGGTTAACTCTTACTCATTTTATGGCTACGAGACTGCCTGCATGTTACTATGGCTTGAAAAGTACTTGGAACTTAAAATCTTAATTTAATTAATATTAATAATCCTGTTTCTTTTTACTGCAATTGTATCAGCTCATCTCATTACTGCATAACTGGACCTAGAGACTTAATTGAAGATAAAATCAATTAGAATTGTAGAATATGAAATAATGAGCAGATTATGTTAAAGAAGCATGTTAAAAAAATAACTTATTGCCCAAACATTTACTATGGATCTTCGGAGGACGTGAACATATTATATAGCTGTAAGATCTTTAGATCGAATGGCAGCAAAGTTCAACTTCAACAAAACAATTCTTCTTCTAAATTTTCTTCAACTTTCGATCTAATGGACAAAAATATCATACCAGGCATGATTATGTCATCGTATGTATATAATTTCAATTGTTTTAAAATTCCCGTAGTTAAATGATGAGGTGGTTGCTTCCACGGTAGTAAAACTGAACACTAATGATTAATAAAAGCTTAATGAAACATGCACTGACCTGAAAGAAATAACGTTAGTTGTCCAGTGAACTTGGGATTCGTTTAGATCATCTACGCAAATAAGCTAGTCGTTATTTATGGCAAAAAGTGGTAGAAAACCATAAAATTTGACAGCTCCATTAATATTACCAAGCAATACTGATCACCATAAAAATGTAATGATTATAAATACATTAAGGCAGATTACAAACGATCCTACCAGCAAGGCAAGTGGTTACATGTTAGTGGTCATTGAGTTAATCCTATGGGACTAAAATCCTGACGAAAGTAATCAGGAAACATGCGTGTACTTAACGAAATTAGATATGACTGGTTAGGATGGATCCAAATCTACATCACCAGTATCAAGTAACGTTATATAGCTACGAAAATTATCGACAGATAGATGAGGCAGCAACAAATCAAATACTGCGATTCTTTTCTTCACCACGCGTTTGGGGTCTGGTATCTTGAGGATAATGATGACATAAGCGCACTTTGGACACACCAAATCACGGTCGATAAGTCTGTAGGCAGCCTAATAGCGCGTAGCCGCGTAGGTACACATTGTGCGATGCGAGAGCGGTGCGCACGCGCGTCATCCCGCACTCATTAGCGTGCGTGATCATCACCGCTCCTAATGCCATGCCGCTGCAGTGCTGCATCGCTCATTTATCGAGCGCTTTGGTTTTTTGCCGCTCTTGTTCCGCTTGCGAATTAACGATGAAGACCACCAGCTAAGTAGCTCCTATTATAGGTTTCACTAAGAAAAAAGAAAAGTTACTTACCGACTCATAATTGGTACTACAAAATTGTCGAGCCGTTATAGCTGTTAATTAGGTACAAACATTTAACTGATTCATAAAAAATGTTGATACAACTGATATAACAATTTAATGCAAAGGAAATGACAAAATTATGAGTGAGATTTATCGACCATTTATGGATGACGAGTTTTTATTGCCATTTGAACCGTTCTTGGTGACAGATAGAGATACTGCTATAAATTGTCTTAATTATTCTCGAAAAATCTCTCAAGGTATTTTCTGATTGGAATCTCATCCAATCCAATAATAATCTGGTTTCGCTAACCAGGTGACCCAAAGTGGTCAGATTAGCTCGTTGAGCCAGTAGAGCGGATGATGGCGGCAGGTGGAGGAAAGTGGTGGAACGTTCGGAATCAAAAGTTTCGCCACATTCCGCAGTCAAAGTGAAGCATTTGACAGTTTCGTATTGCTGTACCTATTCCTGATGAGCACTCACCCGGAAATCTAGATGAAAGTCGATTAATGATCCAACAGTGTTTGTCCTAATTGGAACTAATTTTTTTGTCAAGTGTTCTTATTGTTTATTTGTCCTCTATGAGAACTGTTTAGTAACTGCACTCACAAAAGAATCGCAAGATATTTGCTTTTTTAAGAACAACGCTGTTTTACTTATTAGAAGCGACAGAAGAACAGGCCAATAAGATATTACTATAGATGCCCGGAATTCGAAATTACGAAAAAAAATATGCCTCTGTGCTCTCATAGTCATGAGAACGTGGTCCTAGATATTACCATTCGTTTCGCATTAATGAGAACCAATAATGTGCTTGTTCAGGTGTCAGTTTCTTATTACCTATTCATTATTTACCTTTGTGCAGCTGTATGAAGTTTCCATTGAACCCGCACGTGCATTAGGAAAAGTGCCAAAACTGTAGACTGATTAGAAATTCCTTTATGACACAAAACTTTGAGACCTAGCTAGACACTTCATAGAAAATAGCATTGACTATAAATCTAAAATCACATATTTGTTATTCATAATTCTATTGCGATACGGCATTCGATAGATTTTCTGTTCTTGTAAAAACGGCAAAATACTTGAGCTAAATGGTACCTAATAGTTTCAAAGAAAAATAGAAACAACATAACTGATCGCTCTCAAGTTCATTCAAAATTAATCAAAGAAGCTCGTAACGTAACAACAACTCAATCACAAAAACGCCTGTCTGAGCAGATGAATGATCGATGACTCATCAGTTCTCTGGCTCAACACGCATGCGCACTCCGTTCACCGTGAAGGGTGACAATTTGCGTCTGAACACACCCTCGTGGGATTCAGGGCATCTTGAGGCCTATTTGTAATGTTGTGGGAACGATTTGAAACCATGTGAATGTTGTACGGAAATAGAGCCGTGATTAAATTGTTTCACAGTTTTGGCACGAATTACATCATGTTTTTCGGTTTCGGCACCATGCGATTTGTTTTTGATACAATAGGGCAACAGTAGGTACCCTCCGCCTGCTGGTTTAAAGGTGGACCAAAATACATTAGAACCAGGTGAATTGCTGTACATTTGTAAAGTTGACAGTCTCATTTTCATTTTAATAGTAGGTATTACCGACCGGAAGCTAATTGCTGGATTCCTTAAATTATTTCCACTAGTACCTTTAAACCTGCTCACACATTTCTCGTCGGGTGTTGGTGCCTGTGAACTCTGCGTCACGGCGCATGAGCGCGCCCTCCGCCCTGAGCGCCCGCGCACCTGTCCGTTACGCTCCGCACGCCGAGCCGCACTTGACCAATAATGTGGGCCTTAGTTACAAGTGCAATGACTTTACGTCGGGTTTATAATTTAATAATAATGTTTAAGTTATGTAACGGAAAATAGGTGCGACTCTAGCTTTGATACCCTGATTTTGTTTAAGAATATTTTCGTAGCAATTGCTAGTTTTGTGCGAAATAAGATCTTGTGAGATTCGAAAGAATTGAAGATGAATTAAAGTGAAATCATAGTTAAACATTCTATCAAATTATCCTTAAGAGATCTTCGAAAGATATTACAGCGAAAGTATTGCGCTTTTCCACCATCCATCATAGTCGCTTGGTGAAATCGCGTCGCTCGCCACCACCATCTAATCGTTAGTGTGATAGAGTCTTTACGGGATAATTAGTAAGATATCTGTCGGCTGTATCTTGTTTAATTAATTAGGGACAAGTGTACCAGTAGCCCCACTAGTTGGTGTTGGTACGGTGAAAATGTTCGCTTTCCAAGGAACCTGTTGCCCTGAGTCATCTCCGCAAATGTTACTGGAATGTCGCAAGTGAGGGAGGTTGAAGTTTAATTATTATCATAGATAACGTACCTACGTATTAGCGTAGGTCTTCATTAATGCCTTCACTTACACCTCCGAATGCTAAACTATAATTTAATTGACTGTTTACCCATTTACGTAATGCTAATACCAGTGAAGTTTGGTACAATAATTCGATATTTTTATATCCTAATATACTATTTCGAATACAAGTGGCTTTGTAATTTTACGTATTCCTGCCAGGACGTGATAGTGAGACCCATTTGTAACAATTAAGCGCCCCATAAAGCTCAGGCGAAAATTCATGGGATACGAGAAAACCCGACTTTTTGTATTCATGATTATTTCCCAGAATTTGCCACTAATTATCACTTTTCTTGAAACTTTAAAATTTAATGGTCTTCATTGCTTTTACAATGGGTACCTAATACTTTAACAAACCTTTCGATGTAAGTAACCAAATTTTCTAAAACATTAAAACAGAAAAAAAAGGAATATGTTTGTTAACCATTTTCAAAAATCATCTATGTACAGGAACTTTAACACCAGTTATATCAACATTACAATCAGGAATTAAACGTTTAAATTACGGGGAAGACATCTTCAATTAAACAACTATGTAACGAGGTATACAAATTTAAAAATATTGAGAGACTCCGATGAAATAGTCGAATTTGCAAATTGTTGAAATAATGTGTTAAAAAATTGTGCGATAAAAGAATTAATAAACAGGTTAATGCTATCCCACTACTTCCTAGCCTCCCAGCGATCCATCACACTTTAGATACACAGATAGACTCACGATCTACACGCTGGTCACAGTTCACTTGTCGCTTGCTTATTATAGTACTATTTCGTTACTTTTATGTATTAACTTTGTTAACTTCTTGTTCTAGAAGCAACTTGATATTTTTCCTATGTTCTAGACGTGAGACAAAGACTTCATTGCTAAATCCTTACCTCACTATGTTCGCCTTAAAGCATACCACAAAGAGAATGACATCACAATTCAGATTCAATTGAATCCGAACTATAAGCGTAACAACAGTTCATTGGTATCATAACGTGCGTGCCTCATCGATCGGCTGCGCGGGCGCAGGCCCCCGCTGCGAGAGTTAGGTCGCCATCACGCACTTGAGATCTACTGATATTGCGCTATTTCTTGAGAAACTGCTGGAAATGTGCGTAAGAAATAGCATTGAAGTGGAGCTGCTTTTAATAATATGTAGTGGTTTATATTTATAGTATTTTAAAGGCTTGCGAGGGTAAAAATAACATTCAAAGCAAAACTGTTTCAGACGATAAAAAGTTATACCTAAACGATTGAAAGTCTGTAAAAAGTTTAATAACTATTCGTGTCCAAATACGGCGAAATTAATCATGATGATCGTATTAATCTTTAATAAACAAACCATTTTTTTTGACTAATCCAATTATATTTTTTTGGCTACTTCTAGCACGATCCATACATTAGTAAAACGGTTTCTAACAGTATTTTGTATGTTTTTTGTTAGTATATATTTTTACGTAAGCAATGGCCTGTGTCTTTCAAGTATTGTTGCAAAAATATCATGGATCTCCAAGTAAAGTAGCATTGCCTATAGTACCGTATTGTACACAAGTTTGGTGACAGCAGAAAGCCTAGTGAAACCTGTGTTATGTATGTTCAACACAGGATACAGTTATGTTGATGTACTTGTAGAACTGATCAACGGAACCCCAATCACACAAAACGATAAACTAATACTGTTTGCTACGCCTGAATATTTCTTAAGGTTCTATTGTTTGTAACAATAAATCTAGCTTTAAACAGGATAATGATAATTATCATTTAACCGGTAACTATATTGCTTTTATTGTGAAGTATGATGTAAATGTAATTTAATGTATGTGTACTACTGAATGAATAAATAATATTTAAAGCGTATATACTCGTAATAAAGCAATCATTCAATAAACTGCCTATGACTTTGATTTAATCGTGGGGTTTTGATAATTATACCAATTTTCGGACACAATATTTGACACATCTATATCTCTTTTAACTTTTTGACTACTTTGCTAGTCCTATTGCAGGAATGCTGGAAGAGATTTCTTAAGAAATCCCTAAGCCTCACATTTGTAAGTAATTTTCTGTTCTTTTCTTCTGGTCTATTTATAATTTTGTGTAAAATAAATGGGTAAATAAATAAAAAAATATTGATAGGTATAATAGCAGCAAATTGTGATGATTGATGCGGCGAAATGTGGGTGTACCACCATAGGTACACCTCAGCCCAACCGTTCGGGGAAACAAGGCGTAATGTTATGTTATGTAACGTAAATGCTGCTAATAATGGCGTGTCTATTGTATTGTTCAACATCATGCATCAATGTCAATGAGGAACACCGTTTATGGAGGAAGTGTAAAAAGGAAATGATTCGTAGGAGCGTTATGGTCACTGAAGCGTCACCAATGTCTCCGGTCGCGGGGTGGCAACGTCACTGGTCGCTGGTCTCCGGCTGCTGGTAATTAACTACGAGTAGCTGCATGGTCTGTGGGCATAATTTCCGTTCATTATGAATGACATTGAATGTTCACTTGTTCAGTCTTTAAATCATTATGTATGAATTACGTCACTTGGTGATGAGCGAACGTGAACGCCTTCGTCTTGGTTTTTTTAAACGCCATGGCCCTTGGAGTCTGTTTCTTCAAATAATTTGTTGTAATCGTGGCAGATAGTTATGGTTGTCAACAGGACAAAATGCTAGTTATAAAGCATGAGTGTGTGTTGTGATTATGCGAAGTGGCGAAGGAAATTATCACTTAGGAGTTGTTAGAGTTAATTGTGAGATCCATGCCTAATATATTGGCATTAACAAACGGATGTGCTAAAACTATAAGCCGTAGATCTATTTTGTTTTTTATCTCTCTTCGCTGCGCGCCGCTGTTTCGCCTGCTTTCTGTGACAAATAAAACAACTTTTCTTTCTTTCCATAAATAATTTAATGATTAGCTGGTTGTGAACATCAAGGTATTGTAGCGCGACAACCATTGCTCTACGTTAATTCTCCTGAAGATCCTCAAACGAATCGGCTGAAGATACACCCACGAAAAGAGTCGTGCTCCTTATTATTCGATTAGGGACCACACAAGTTAATCTATCTAGTTAATCGAATAGTATTTCAACATAATATAAGTAAATCAGCGAGTCTTACTAAATCACAATCGATATCGCATTCGATTAAATTATCGTTCGCAATACACCCACGACTCGTAACTCCTTTAAGGGAATAAACACAAATGTTTTGTAGTTATCAGTTAGTTTCAAGTAGGTTCTACTGCATTGCCAACTATGTTTGTTTATGTGAATTATTCATGAGTTTTAAAAGTAATTAAATTCAACAGCGATAATGCTCGCTCAGTAGTTAGGTACACTGAAAGGCGGGCGATGTTAAGATATGTTGGGTAATTTCGTTTCATTGACTTGATGACGAGCAGGAGGCAACCAGAGTGTTTACTTAGTATGTTATGTAGATGAATGTGAGAAAAGACTTGTGGATAGCTTGCATACTGAGGTGACTGCTTCAGATATGTGGAAGATTTTCAGAAGTATAAATAATTTCTGGATCATGAAAACCAGTTTTCAGACTGTGTTCATGACGATGGCTAGCAGCTGAAAACAGAAAATTAAATAAACTGAAATAAAATCTTAAAATAAAGTATAACTTTATTGGCGTTATAATGTTGAAACCACACATGGCGCAGTATTATCCTAACTGAGGGCCTCAGAATTATTCACAAAAAGATCAAAAAGCATCTTTCTTGTCTGCGGCCGCTTTGCCGACCGGTTTGCGCCGGCGCACTTTTGAATAATTTCTCTTGATACCAGTGACGATACCGTACGGACGGAATTATTCCGTTTCGATAGTCCGAGTGCTGTTATCTGGAGCGACGTACTCCAGAATGTTGCAGAGAACACTTTTTGTGTGTGTTTTAGTTCATTTAAGTTGTACAAACTGTACTGATAGGCTTGGTTCTAAATTGGATGCTAATTAACGTAGGATAGTATACAATTTGTAAGACTCGGCAGTAGCGATAGCAAGAGGAGAAGAGCTAATACATGTAGCGTTACATTAATTTGTAATTTGTGTTCTGGAATCGCGAACGGTAACTCAATCTTGTTTTAACTGGCTGAATGGATAATTAGCAGCATTGGAATAACCCAAATAATCACAATGTTATTATTCTGGCAATCTTATAAAAACGATGGACTTAATTGTATGTATCCCAGATCAGGATATAGTTATATAGGTTTTTAATTAGAGATGGGCCGACTATAACTTTGGCCAACTAGTCAGCTGCAAAATGGCCGACTAATCGGCCAAGCCGATCATTGATTTCGGATGAGTTCGGGTGACATCGGCTATGTTCAAAATGGCAAACCTACTTATTGGGGTACTAGGTTAGTAAACTTTGCATAATTTCACAGTATTATGTCTTATGGCGTTCTGCTGTGGGGCTCGGCAGCTGACGTAGATTCAATTTTCATTTTACAAAAGAGGGCAATCCGTGCAATCTATAAAATGGAGCCTCGCGAATCTCTTAGAACAAATTCAACGAAATTGATATACTAACTCTGACTTCTCTGTATATCCTAGAAAATATCTTATATGTTCGCAAAAACTTAGATCTTTAAAAAAAGATATGATTTCCATAATCTAAATACACGTAGTAAAGATGAATGTGTGATTCCAAAATTTAGATTAACTAAAACTAGTAAGTCATTTCTAATAAACAGTATCCGCTTCTATAACGAGTTGCCAAAGTCTGTTACAGTACTTAGTGATGGAAAGTTTAAAACTCACATCAAACGTGTCCGACGGAAGACGGAAGTTTGGCATTAATTCCTTCTGCACATGTGGCTTCCCTGGTACCTCATTAACAGCATAACTATGTGAAAGTCTATTAACTGCTCCCAAATTACAATATAAATTTTTACTTTTTATTTTTTACACATATTCTCGTCAATAATTGACATTATATCAATTCAAAATTCGACTTTTTATTAGTGATTTTCATGAAAACCATATCACTTGGTTTAAATAGGTTCATTTTATTTATGTAGATTCTTTTACATATTATTATGAATGCGAGAATGTTGTAGGCCTTACAGACTGTAGATTTGTAGAAGATTTTCTATTCTTTATTTTCATTCCTCTAAGTAGGTACCTGGTACTTATTGACAGGCCTGCACTGTCCTCCCATACCTATTAACACTGTAATTTGAAAACATTGTAAAAGCCAATTATTTTTAAAAGTGTTATCGTGGAGTTTCTTGCCGGCTCTTCTCCATAGGAAGCGACAAATTGGAACTGTGCACCTAGCTTCTGAGGTTTCATAAGTGCCTATGCAGGTTTATGTGAAATAAAATATTTTGATTTGATTACCAATTCGAAGGGTGCCTATTCCTTATTATACTAATTTCCTAATTGCACTGAAAATAAACTGTAAAACTGATTCTATAATAAAAGATATAGCAGTAAAGATTTCAAATTTCATTTCAATCACCGTCTTTAAAAATTTTAGGCATATTACTACAAATATGTCCGAATAGTCGCCTTTACCGACTAGTCGGCATCACTATTTTTAATTTAAGAAGTCTGCTCGCTATTTTGTATAAAAAATACAATTAATGTTATAATAAAAATACAAGATGGTGCATCATCATTGATAGGATTATTTTTCAATATTTCCGGTCAATACGATAAATCAGTGCGAATTATCGACTAATCGCTGGCGTCTTCTTCCATATTTCAGTAAGTAATAAAACCGATACATCACGCGGATGTCCGCGACGCAACGAAGAAGTAGTTAATCCTCAGTAATCGAGCGTTTCAAGCAATAAACATGGCGGATGTCGTGGAGTGATTTACGAGAGTGGCGCAAGCGCAGCCTCACGCTTGCGACACTATCAATAATGTACGCGAGAAGAACAGCTTCTAGGCTATTTTATGCAGGTCTCGAATGTAGCTTGTGTGGTCGGCGGTGGAATAACCTTCATAGGCTAGAGGTGCACCAACGACCTGAATAACTTCTTGGGGATGCGAGGTAGGGTTGCCAACTATAATATTATTAGTATTTTTCTATATTTCGGGTCTGCGTACTATATACTGTTGAAAAAATATATAGTATGCAAAAAGAATATATTTTCAAAACTAAAAACTAATAAAAAAATTCTTTATTAAAAAGATATATGAACGCGCCTTTACATTAACTTTTGACTGATGCCAGAACATGTATCCGAAGAACTCATCCGTCATAATACGTTCTGAACCGTAGACAGAGATTCTGAACTTTTCAATAATGTCAAATTTAATAATATCTAATCTGCTCTTTATTTTCGCCACTAATTAGGCATTCAAGGAAAGGATATTTTCGGTTATGAATTCGAGATGGCGAGAAAAAAGAAACAGAAGTAGGTACCTATCTCATTAATAAAAACTAAGCTTTTATTATGATTAACATAAAAAAAAAAAAAAATGTTATAAGGCATTTGACACTTCTATTTTAGACAAAGAATTGTTCAAAAATGCAAGAAGTAAAAAGAAAAATAGTTTTTATAAAATTAATATGTAACAAATATGTTTAACTTTGTCTATTTTTTGCTTTTTCCATAAGATATTATCATTTTTTGAAATGTACTATATTTTTTATAGCTTATTTCGAAAAATACTATATTCGTCGCAAAAATGTTGGCAACTATTGCGAGGGTGTATGCGGAAGGTAAAGAACGGGGTGTAGAGCCCTGTCTCCAGCAAAGTTAGGTATAGGCTGCGTCGATTGAACTTAACAATAGGGTTAAAATGAATTAGATTTTAGAAAAGGTGACGGCGCAATTTTGATAGTGAATTGTTTAGGTAGACAATAAAACTGTGACGATCTGTCGATCTTTAATCAACGGTCAAGATTATTAGTTATTTTTAACGGCTTCGTGAGATCGAGGAATTTGATAAACAGTAAAACCGACGTTCGAAACAGCCTACCAAGTAGGTACATTAATAACGAATGTTATGCATGTCATAAAAATATACCGAAGTAGGTGTTAATATAATATAATCTTTGAGATTTACGACGAGCATTAATTCAAATAAATTCATAGGAAAATGCTCGTTTACTATACATAATTATATAATTTTACTATCGGCCAGTAAATAAATAAAGAGCGGCCTTTTACGAGCCTTCCTGCCCAGAAGAGTTTTAAATTGTTTATTTATGCAGATATTGCGTTAAAATATGTTTTAGTAATAAATAACTATCGTTGGTGCTCGTGTCTCTAACCAGGGGGCCGATTCTACTAACAAATTTGTTAAAAAAACGCAATAGAACCGCAACCGAATCACCACTTTTAAGCGTTTTCGCATTCTACTAAAATGAACAACGGTCCAGCTGCGACACAGCTGCGGTTACGTTTTAGTTACGCCAACGATCGATTGAAACAATGTCAAAACCTATTCTACTAACAAAATCGAACATGAGCGTGACGTTTACTATAGGACAAAGTTAATGATAAAATTATGATCATTATGTCTTTTAATTATAGAAAATACTTTTAGTGCCACATATTCGTGTTTAGTAACATTTTTAGATTCAACTTTTTTCTTTTTGGTATTAATAAAACATATTATTTTGGCATGTTGGTAACGCGGGTTACCCGCTGTGTTCCCGCTACAGTTCAGTTGCAATTCGTTTTAAGTTTAGTTTCCATTTTGCTTATAAAATAGTAGAATGACTTTTTATGTAACTATCGAACGGCGATCGAAATCGAACTGTTGTGGAAACACAGTTTAACGTGTAACGTTGCAAATTAGTAGAATCGGCCCCCAGTAGTCTATAAACATGGGTGGATTCCGCACTAGGCGTGCAGGGAAGAATTCTACATAAAATACTTATCTTGGGGACCTAAGACAGGGTGTTATGCAGGTTGCTCCCGACCTCTCAAAATCAAAATCAAAAATCAAAATATTTTATTTCACATAAGCCTGCATGGGCACTTATGAAACGTCAGAAGCTAGGTGCACGGTTCCAATTTGTCGTTTCCTATGGAGAAGAGCCGGCAAGAAACTCCACGGTTACTCTTTTAAAAATAATTGGCTTTTACAATGTTTTCAAATTACAATGATAATAGGTATGGGAGGACAGTGCAGGCCAGTCAATAAGTACCAGGTACTTAGAGGAATTAAAATACAGAATAGAAAAACGTCTACAAATCTAGTCTCTAAGGCCTACAACGTTCTCTCATTCACAATGTGTAAAAGAATCTACCTATATAAAATGAATCTAACGGCACATTGCCATCATCAGTTAGATCTGAGTTCATTGTAGCTGCCGAGCTATCGTGGGTAGGCGGGCGAGGAGAATTAAAACCACGTGTTGAGGATAATGAAAAATACACAATTATTATTTTAACAAAAATATTAACGGAATCACAATCAGCACTCTATAATTAATTGAAATACAACGACGCTCCACCGAACACGTTTTGCTTGATCGCCATGCCAACGGGTATCCTCCTATCTGACAGCCACGCGCAAAAGAGTCCGGAGTTGCGTCAGAGTGAAGAAACGTCAACCCGCGCTTGTCCAAATGTCTGCTGTCATTCTTGACGTTTCTTGACACTCTCAAAACGTCGAAGCGCCGTCACGGCCGAACTGACATTCGCACGTCCTCGTGCGACTACTTACGCCTCGAGTTATCTGCAAAGACCAAATGCAAATCTGTAGTACATGTATGGGCATGCTCGCCCATCCCTGACTAGCTACCCATTTATGCTGCCTGCTTGAAAAGATCTCGATCTTCACCCCTCATATCTGAATTAAACACACTGGGCGGACAACTGACTTCAGGCGCCCCTTCAACCACCCACCATCTCGCATGGTGCGATGGACCGGACAACCAGTCAGCGCCCCTTCCACCAGTTACGAAAGCCACACGCAGCTGCTGCAATCAACTGGTCCGGAACGTCGACCCGCATAGGCCGGTCCCGGCTCAATCTCGTGCCACCCAGCTCGCACTAGAGAAGTCGTAGTTTGATCGTGGGCGTCGACCCGGTTTAGGCCAGCCCAGTCGATCAACTACCCTACCTACGACGTAGGAAGACGTGGTCTGATCAGAGGCATCGACCCAGATTGGGCCAGCCCCATTGATCCACCACGCCGCTCCCAACTGCCTATCCAGTGCCCTACGCTCCAGATCGATTCTCGAGAAAAGAACAGGATTTACACAATTGTTATAAACTCACCATTTACTACTCATCAAGTTCGGAGGCGGAGAGGGTGCCAGAGCTTGTGGTCAAAGTGTGTGAACCAGATACCGATACTGTATCACTATCAACATCAGATGTTGCCATTCCATTCTCTTGACTATGGACTTCCGCCGTCTCGGCCTCCTCTGCCTCGTTGAATAACGAAGTAGCTACTTCCATCAATCCACCGTAGCCCCTGGGTACTGCGCGCAAGTTTTCATGGGCGTACTTATAGGTTCGGTTAGACCCATCAATGTCTCTCAGCTCGTATCTATCGTGATCTAGTACCTTGACAATCGTAAAAGGACCTTTGAACTTTCGCTGTAGTTTGGTTTGGTTACGCTCACTACCCTTGATAAAGACAAAGTCACCTACGCTAAATGGTCTCACTATTGCTCTACCTCGGTTAAAGCGTTCTACTTCTGACGAAGCAGCTTTTTTGATGTTTTCGGAAGCATTATGCCTAATGGTGTCTAAATCTAGACGAGGCTTCGGTTCAGCATGCAAGGATAAGTTTGACATTCCTAATGACTTTGCTTGTATGCCAAACATCAATTCCGTAGGGGAGTAGCCTGTTACCCTGGATCGGGTGCTATTCAAGGCGAGCTGAACTTCGGGAAGTTCGTCGCGCCATGTTTTGTTTGGGTCGTTCTCTACTATTGTGAGCAGGCATTTTAGAGTGCGCATTATACTGTTACGCGCTAAAGCTAAAGTAATTCGTTACCACTAGCGCCATCTAGTATCGAGTAGCAGAATTAATCGAGTCAAGATCTATCTAGCAAGTTCGATTAAAGAATCTTCTAGAGTTATCAACATCTGCTCAGTCGGGGCCGGTATGTACTCGAAGATACTAGATGATTCGATTCCCGAATGTTCTGTGGCTCTATAAAAAGGCGGGAACGGATCGGGATCGGGGTAAATCCGGATAAAAGCCAAGCAGTCCTCTTTACGAGACCGCGACGCATTAGACCTGAGCCCCCCCGTCCCATCTCTTTGTTCGGCAAGCCTATCCCTTGGGAGAAGCGAGCCAAATACCTTGGTGTGACCATGGATCAGCATCTCTCCTTCGCAGAGCACATAAAGAAGGCGCGCTCACGCGCCGCCTTCGCTCTCGGCAGGTTACATTCTGTTCTAAATGCACGTAGCAAGTTGTCACTAAAGTGCAAGTTGCGGATTTTCACGGCGTGTATAAGGCCCATCATGACGTATGCGTGTGCAATCTTTGCGCACGCGAACCCCCGATTCATCCATAGGATGCAGACCCTACAGAACCGATTCCTCCGACAAGCCACAGGCGCCCCTTGGTTCGTTCGGAACGAGATCCTCCATCTCGATCTGAAAATCCCCACGGTCAGTCAATTCATGAAACGCACCGCGAAGCGTTTCTTCGATAAAGCCGAAATTCACCGCAATCCCTTGATTGTGAAGGCCGCCACTTATGTCCCCAGTAGGATTAGCTCTGTCCGACGGCCGAGACATGTCCTCACCGACCCAGACGACCACATTACTCTCCTCCAGGAAAGCAATAGGGCCACCAGTACAGTTCGCACACACCGCACAAAATCGTCCTTCCGACCTCGCCGCCGAGGTCCTCGCGCCCCGCGAAGACCCCTAGTAGTATCGGCGCCTAACGTCGAGACCCCCGACCGACCCTTGCTCGTTGAAGCGCCAGCCCGCGCCGCAGCTGAGCCAGTAGCTTTAAATTCCCCACCTAATAATAATAATGCCAATTTATCGATCCAGCCTGTCCCCAATAGAGATAGCTGTCCCCCTATCAGTGACGCCCTGAGCCGAGGTTCGTACCCCACAGGGGGTGCCCTCAGCGTGCAGTCGCTTAGTTTGTAAATTTTAGTTTGTAAGCCCTGGCTGGAGGCGTTAAGATTAACTTCTTAATGGCAGCCCCAGGAAAGCCCGGTTGAGCAGTCATGGCCTCTCAAGGCCAACTGCGAGATGCCCAACAAAAAAAAAAAAAAAAAAAAAAAAAAAAAAAAAAAAAAAAAAAAAAAAAAAAAAAAAAAAAAAAAACGGGATCGGGGTAGTATTGGTCAAGCGATACATGCGATAACATCTGAGCGATCTTCAAGTGCAATTTAAAGTGATCAATAGTGAAATTGTGTCTTGTAATTTGTGTGTTTAATTAAAGTGTCGATTTTGGTAATTTTTATTGGCAGTTTTTAATTGTCACGAACCCGAAGCTCGTAACAATTGGTGTCAGAAGTGGGATTAAAATCATGCCGATTTTACCTAAAGACGACATGGAGGGTATCCGTACCCGGAGTCAACGCCAGCAAGAGACGGATCAGAGGCGATTCGGTGGAGCACTGCCACAGACGTCGGAGGGTCAGCTACCGACCACGGAGGCCGGCCCGTCCACAGCTGCTCCAGCATCATCAGCGCCAGATTTTGCTGCTCTGATGATGATGCTGCAGGAGCAGGCCCGCCGACAGGAGGAACAGGCTCGTCGGCTGGAAGAACAGCTCCAACGGGATAAGGAGGAGCAGGCGCGCCGCCAGGAAGAGCAGATGCTCCTCATGAAGGACCTTCACGCAGCCTTCGGGAAAGACATGAAGGAGGTGAAGGAGAAGGTTGCCCAGCATGACAACCGCTTGTCAGAAGCTGAAACTCAGATCAGCAAGTTTAATGACGTCATTGCTGATGTGAAGCAGGAGTTGGGTAACCTCAAACTTGGGGATGGAATCGCAGCTCCCGTAGCTACAACACCTTCGCTACGTGGATTCAAAGTGCCGCCGTACGACGGGACTTCTTCCTGGTCGGCCTACAAAATTCAGTTCGCGGCTGTCATGAAGGCGAACGGGTGGAATAACAGTCAGGCCATGACTGCCCTCACCCTAGGTCTGCGCGACCAGGCTTTAACAGTCCTGGAAGCTCTCGGTAAGGAAGTGACTTACGAGCAGCTTCTTGAGGCATTGGAGGCTAGATATGGCGACGCTCACCTGGAACACGTGTTTCGTGCGCAGCTCAAGGATCGTGTGCAACGCAGTAATGAAAACCTGCAGCAGTGGGCCTTTGAAGTTGAGAAGCTGGTTCGTAAAGCGTACCAGTCCGTACCTGCGCTTATTGATGGGAACCTGGTGCAGGCATTCATCGACGGCATCCGCGACCTTGAAGTTCGAGCTGCTGTGAGGCTTGGTCACCACGGGACGCTTAAGGACGCCTTGGCCCATGCACTGGAGGTGGAAGCTGTGCGGCAGGATCATCGTTCCCATCGCATCAGGGAGGTTGTAGCGGCTACAGTTCGCGACCGTAATAAAGGATACGGCCCTAGGTGCTACGGCTGTGGGGAAAGGGGCCACCTTCGATCCAGTTGCCCTAAGCGAACTGTAGAAAGGGAAGATGGCCGGTCTCCAGAGGGTAGTGCGGCTAACAGCACTGCCCAGCAGCAGCAGGGAAACGAGTAATAGCCAGGACTGCGGGGCGGGTGCTGGCTGATGTTCAAAGAGCCCCAAGGATTTCGATCACACAAACCCATGACGGGAACAGTTTAATCATCAAGGGCGAGGTCAACGGAACGCCTTGTAAGTTAACCATTGATACTGGAGCTTCTCGTACGGTCGTCAGTTCCCAAGTTATAAGTCGGCTCCTTGGGGACTCCGCATTCAACAGAGAACGCATTAATTTGGTGACAGCCACCGGTCAGCGCATACCCGTCCATGGAGAAAAGGAGATGGAGTTGAAGCTAGGCAACAGGATCTACCTGCATAATGTCATCGTGGCTGATATAACGGACGATTGCATCCTGGGCCTTGACTTTATGAGGAAGAATTGCTGCGAGATTGATGTCAAGCAAGGAGTTATGAAATGTGGGCAAGAGGAACTTTTTATGGAAGGGGCTTTACCAGGGAATGTGTATAGCCTTAAGAAGATTGTTCTTCCTCCGAGATCAGAAACGATTGTGCCGGTTAGTCTTCCTCGGAATTCTGGGCAAATTCATCGTTGTGTACTCGTGGAAAGGGTAGATAATGACCTTCCATGGAAAGTGGCACGAACTTTGGTCAGAGCCACCGACATCTCAGTGGTACGTGTGCTGAACCTTTGTGATCAGGAACAGATTATTGAAAAAGGCACACTGATTGGTACTTGCGAGGAAGTGGATTGGTTGCGTCGATGCCAATATCTATCGACTGGGACCCCCAGCAAGGATGCACAAACAAGAGTGACCACACTTTTAGCAGACTCTCGCAGCGCTCTGTCGCAAAATGAAATGGCTAAGGCAAAGAAGATGTTACTCAAGTACGCCGAAGTTTTCTCTTCAAACGATGCTGACATTGGGAAAACTGGCTTAGTTCAACACAAAATAAACACAGGAGAGGAGTTGCCTATCCGTCAGCGGCCAAGGAGATTACCGGTAGCGCGTGAAAAGGAAGTGGAAACCATGATTGAGGGAATGGTGAAGGATGGTGTTATTGAACCTTCATCTAGTCCATGGTGTTCACCTGTAGTGCTGGTAAGGAAGAAAGACGGCAGCATGCGGTTTTGTGTTGACTATCGTCGTCTGAATGACGTTACGAAGAAAGACAGCTACCCTTTGCCAAGAATTGATGACACGCTGGACATGCTTACTGGAGTAAAGTGGTTTAGCACGCTGGACTTGAAAAATGGCTACTGGCAAGTTGAAATTGACCCTAAGGACAAGGAGAAAACGGCATTCTCGACAGGAAAGGGTCTGTGGCAATTTAAAGTGATGCCGTTTGGATTGTGCAACGCTCCGGCAACGTTTGAAAGGCTGATGGAACTTGTACTAACCAAGTTAATTGGCGATGCCTGTTTGGTCTACTTGGATGACATCATCATTGTAGGCCGTACGTTTGAAGAACATCTTCAAAACCTGGAACGCGTGCTCATTAAGATCCAGAGTGCCAACCTTAAGTTAAGTCCGAAGAAATGTTCACTATTCAAACGGCAAGTTAGCTTTTTGGGGTATGTAGTGTCCGAAGAAGGTATCCGCACGGATCCAGAGAAAATCGCCGCTGTCAAGGATTGGCCAGTTCCAAAAGACAAGACGCAGGTCAGAGCATTTTTGGGGTTGTGCTCTTATTATCGGCGATTTGTTAAGAACTTTGCGGATATAGCCAAACCCCTGCATAAGCTAACCGAGGAGAAGCGACATTTCTGCTGGGATGAAAGTTGCGACATCTCATTCCAGGAGTTGAAGGACCGACTGTGCAAAACACCTACACTCGAGAGCAATGAATCCGGGTCACTTAAAGAATGTTAAAAATCTCGGAAACTAAAAATGATAGGTTAATGCAATAAATTGTATTTAATAGACAATGTAATACTCCTTAAATGAAAGTATAAAAAATATGAGTCACCATACATTTTATTAACACAAAATTACATAAAGAAAAAAACTGCTGATCTCTCCTTAAAACAAAAATAGGAAACATGAAATTTTTGAACTTTATTACGATTTTCTTGAATTTTAATACTTCGTATTGCCTCCTCGTGCTTCCATTACTGCGTTTACGCGGTTTGGCATGCTGTACACCAAGTTCCTTATACGATTTTGGGGAATATTCTCCCATTCCTCTGTGAGAGCAATTTTGAGCTCACGAAGCGTGATTGGGGGAGGGTTTCGTTGTTTTACGCATCTGCCTAGCTCGTCCCAAGCATGCTCGATCGGGTTGATATCCGGGCTGCGCGCTGGCCACTCCATACGAGTAATGTTCATCTCTTGAAGGTAGTCATTCACAATCCTACCTGTATGAGGTCGGGCATTGTCATGCATAAATATAGCATCCTCACCTAAATTGACCATAAATGGACCAACGTGATCATTGAGGATTTCTTCCACATATCTTACGCTAGTTAAAGAGCCGTTTTCTATGATCACCAGCTCTGTGCGACTTTCAGAAGAAATTCCGGCCCACACAAGTACAGACCCACCACCGTAGGCTACTTTTTCTTCGATGCATGCTTGCTTGAATCTTTCCCCTGGTCTTCGATACACTCTGTGTCTTCCATCGTGCTTGTAGAGCATAAATTTTGATTCGTCGGAGAACATAACTTTTGACCAATCTTCAATACTCCAATTTACGTGGCTCTGGGCATATCTTAGTCTTGAAATACGATGCCCACGCTCCAGTTTAGGGCCGTTTGCAGGTCTAAGGGGTTTTAAGTTAGATTCAGCAAGCCGACGTCTTACTGTCCATGCACTTGGGTTACTTCCTCCGAGGCGTCGAAACTGATTTGTGAGTTCAGTTCCTGTGAGAAAGCGATTTCGAAGCATGGTGTTCACCAAGTATCGGTCTTCTCGTGCTGTGGTACACCTGGTTCTGCCCGTTCCTGGTCTGCGTAGGTTAGAACCAGTTTCTTCGTAACGTCGGAGAACTCTTTGTACTGTTGACAGCGACACACCGACAGTCCTGGCTGTATCGCGCTGACTCCGGCCGGTTTCCAGCATTGTAAGTATTCTGGTGCATTCTTCAGGCGTAAGCGACATAATTTCAGCTTGAATAATGAATATAGAGCACTATCAACATGGTTTATGTACCCACATAAATGACAGATTACAAACAAAAGCAAAACCAAATGCTGTAATTTCGTAGTTCCATCTTCGAAAGTGGCCCTTTTTCAAATTAGATTTTTTTATGATATAACTTTACAATAACTATGAAGTTTTAATACCTTCATTTAAGGAGTATTACATTGTCTATTAAATACAATTTATTGCATTAACCTAGCATTTTTAGTTTCCGAGATTTTTAGGATTCTTTAAGTGACCCGGATTCATTGCTCTCGAGTGTATTTTGGGGTACCCTGATGCAGGCAAGGAATTTATAGTTGACACAGACGCAAGTGACATAGGACTTGGTGGTGTGTTGTCTCAACGGAATGGTGATCAAGAGGTTGTGATAGCGTACTTCAGCAAGTCGTTGTCAAAGCCGGAAAGGAACTATTGTGTCACGAGACGGGAATTGCTTGCTGTGGTAAAGTCATTGCAGCATTTTAGCAAATATCTTCTAGGTCGGAAATTCCACTTACGAACCGACCATGCTGCACTGAAATGGCTATTGCAGTTCAAAAATCCAGAAGGACAAGTTGCGAGATGGATTGAGCTACTGCAGGAATACGACTTTGTGGTCGAACATCGCAGCGGGAAATCTCATGGCAACGCAGATGCATTGTCAAGAAGACCTTGTCCTGAAGACTGCAAGCATTGTACTAGGCAAGAGGGTAAGGAAGTGGTACCTGTAAGGATGCTCAGGACGGACCTCAGCAACGAGTGGAAGGAAAGCCTACAACGTGCACAGCAGGAAGATTCGGACATCAAGCCGATCGTGGAGTGGATGAAGGCCAGAGCTCCTAAGCCCAGGTGGAGCGACGTCTCAGCAATGAGTTCGATTACAAAGAGCTATTGGGCCCAATGGGACAGCTTGGTAATTCAGGATGGAGTCCTGTGCCGCAAATGGGAAAATGCTCGGGGAAACAGCTGTCATTTGCAAATGGTTGTCCCAAAAGCTCAAGTACCGGATGTTCTACAGCTGTACCATAATGGTTGCTCAGGAGGTCATCTGGGAGTAAAACGAACTCTACTGAAGGTACGAGAACGGTTTTACTGGATCCACTGCCGGGACGATGTCGAGGACTGGTGTCGCAAATGTACAACTTGTGCAGCTGTAAAGGGACCTCAGACTCGTAGTAGAGGTGCATTGAAGTTGTACAATGTTGGTGCACCATGGGAAAGGATAGCCCTAGACGTTGCGGGGCCGTTTCCGGAAAGTGAAAGTGGTAACAAGTATTTCATGGTTGTGATGGATTACTTCACTAAGTGGCCGGAAGTCTTCGCCATTCCAAATCAAGAAGCTTCGACAGTTGCAGATAAATTAGTTCATGAAGTCTTCTGTCGTTTTGGAGTACCTTTAGAGATTCACAGTGATCAAGGAAGGAATTTTGAGTCCCAAATATTCCAGGAAACTTGTCGAGTTATGGGTACTCATAAAACAAGAACAACATCTTACCACCCACAATCGGATGGAATGGTGGAACGATTTAATCAGACATTAGAGAGGTACCTAGCAAAAGTTGTGGAAAATCGGCAACGGGATTGGGACAAACACATACAACCTTTTTTGTTGTCGTATCGAAGCGCTGTTCACGAAAGTACATCGGTGACACCAGCTTTCGCAAACTTTGGAAGAGAATTACGGCTGCCTGCAGACCTGATCACCGGAATACCACCTGATGCCCCACGCAGTATAACCGATTATGCGAACGACTTGCGGAACAAGATGAACGACATTTATGAGCACGTCAGACAATCAGGCCAGCAAATGTCTGAAAAGATGAAAACCCGTTATGACCGCAAAATGAACAATAAAGGGTTTGACGAAGGTTCACTAGTGTGGTTGCACAATCCAGTCCGCAGCAAAGGGAAATCTCCTAAGCTTCAAGCTAAATGGGACGGACCGTACCGGATTGTGACAAAGATCAATGACGTAACGTACCGGATACAGAAAGGTGCAAGAGGTACTCCTAAGATCGTCCATGTGGATCGACTGGCGCGTTACTATGGGGCCGAAAATGCTCGGGACGAGCATGTCTTAGGAGGGGGCAGTGTTACGCGCTAAAGCTAAAGTAATTCGTTACCACTAGCGCCATCTAGTATCGAGTAGCAGAATTAATCGAGTCAAGATCTATCTAGCAAGTTCGATTAAAGAATCTTCTAGAGTTATCAACATCTGCTCAGTCGGGGCCGGTATGTACTCGAAGATACTAGATGATTCGATTCCCGAATGTTCTGTGGCTCTATAAAAAGGCGGGAACGGATCGGGATCGGGGTAGTATTGGTCAAGCGATACATGCGATAACATCTGAGCGATCTTCAAGTGCAATTTAAAGTGATCAATAGTGAAATTGTGTCTTGTAATTTGTGTGTTTAATTAAAGTGTCGATTTTGGTAATTTTTATTGGCAGTTTTTAATTGTCACGAACCCGAAGCTCGTAACAATACGCTCAACTTGGCCGTTGGCTCTACTGGAGCCTGTAGCGATAAGATGAAGCTCTATACTATGCTCAATGCAAAACCGTTTGAAATCCGCACTAATATAACACCTACCTTGGTCCGATATTATGCGCTTCGGTGCACCAAATAGGTAAACGGCCCTTTTAAGAGATTGAATTGCGCTAGCAGCATCGAGAGAAGGTGTGTAATCTAAAAGAACGTATTTGGTGAACGAATCGATAATAACGGACGCATATTCTTTCCTATCACTTTTACCACTTAGTTTGCCCGTGATGTCTATATGTATCGTATGCCAAGGCGTAGACACTTTGGGTATTGGGTGTAATCGAACCTGCTGAGCTCCCGAACATCCTTTTGAAGCCTTGCATACTATGCATGAATCTACAAATTTACGCACCTGCTTGCACATTTGTGGGAACCAGTACTGTTCATATATTTTGTCGAGCGTCTTATCAGCACCAAGATGCATAATTTCTGTGTGAACATGATTAATAAGTGTCCAAGTCAGGGATCTTGGTACAACTGGTAACCAAGAGCTGGTTCTATTGCGTTCAATTTTCCTATACAGTATGCCCTTCTGCACGTCATATGTGTGTGCAATCGCTTCTGGCAACTCGTTGTTTTGATGTTTGCTGATAAGGTCACAAATTTCGCTATCACGTTTTTGCTCTACAGCTAGCCAACCCTGATGTAACTCTATAAAGTGAACTTTCTTATTCCTATTCATAGCAACAGTTAAATCATTTAATCCCTGCGAACTAGTTATGGGCTCCAAAACGGGATTTCTAGATAGATAGTCAGCGTGGCTCATGCTAATGCCCTGCTTGTGAACAATATCAAAATCGTACGCTTGTAAGAAAGCCCACCATCTGTGTACGCGTGGAGTTAAGTCGGTTTTTGATTTGGATGCTTTCAAAGAATTACAGTCGGTGAAGACAGTAAAGTGCTGACCGTATAAGTAATGCCGGAAGTTTTCAACCGCACGAACGACCGCCAGGGTTTCTAACTCGTATGAATGATATCGCGATTCCGCGTCGGACGTTCGACGGCTGAAGTAAGATACCACGTGAGGAACATTATCTTTCCTCTGGATCAATATAGCCCCGTAGCCTTCTGAACTGGCGTCAGTGTGAAGTTCAATGGGCGAATCTTGATCAAATATTGTTAACACCGGTTCTGACGTAAGAATAACAACAATCTTTTTATGGACATCATTGTGAGCGTCTGTCCATACAAATTAAAATATACATATACGAATGAATATTATATATTTCAGCCAGGTCTATTAGTAAATAAATCAGAATTTATATTTTCTTCATTATCATTGATATCAATCACATGAGCCTTTAAGTTGAAAGTAAAAGTTATAAAGTTTTTGTTAATAATCTCCATTCTTATTTTTTGGATTTATTCCCGTCTTCCAATTGGTGGTTAAATAAAGATTGATACATGATTTTTATTTATTACATATAGCTTTATAATATATAAAGCTTTTTCTAAGCTATGCCGTAAGCTAAGCTGTAACTAAGCTATGCTATGCTGTAAGTTACGCCTACAATGTGAATACTACTTTATCATACAAAAAAGGACCATAAGAATCATGGTGGGAATTCGAAGTAATCGTGTAAAGAGTAAGTACTTTTAAGAACTACAGATATTAACAGTCCCTTGCTTCAAATATATTTTAGTTCTATTCACAGACCTCATGAAAAAACTACGTAATTTTGAAACACTTGAGGAAACAATTGTGCGGGAAGCTACAAGATGAGAGAATAAGATACAAACCCATTTGAAAGTAGTTAGTCAGGCGGCAAGCTATCAATCAATTAAATTGTTTATTAAACAACCTCTAGAATTCAAGTCCATTTATAATTTAAATCAGTGAGTAATTTCTGATAGAAAAATTATAATATACGCTTGATGAGATTCTAAGGGACGTTGTTTTAATTATTTTATTCATAATATAAATTCATTTTTTTTTATCTCTGAGTTGTATATGTCTTCATGTTGTTTTAGTTTTTACTGTGAAACATTTTGACACAATGATTTTTTTTTTAACGGAAATAATAATAATACAATCTTTACTCGTCCACTGATGGGTACAGATTTTCCACAGTTAGCTTCATCAGCTCACTGACTGCCATAGACTAACGCAATCGTGTGGCTTCGGGCGTCACTTACCTTAGATAGAAACTAAATCTCATGAGCCACGAATCACGAACACAGTTACATTTGGAGCGGAACATGTTGACTCAAATATCACCATACTTGGCTATATCATAATTTACATTGCCTACTTATACCTTATACAAAGCACGTTTATAGCTAGGTAGGTATTGTCTTACTAGATGCTTGCTTCTTGTGTCTGCGCATGCTTGTCAGAGATAAATTTCAATTGATCTTTTCGGAGACCCTTTTAAGCTCGATATTGTGGCTTCTCATGAATATATTTACAAACAATAACCTAAGTAAATAAAACTTAACTACAGTCCCGAGTGTCCTTAATAAATAGGCTTATTAATTAATTCGAACGAATTCACTCGCCCGATAAGGGCGAATCGAAACTTTTCAATAAAAGTATTTTTTCTGTACGTGATAACCAGAGATCGGATATTCGGATGCATATTTACCTAAAGATCATTTTTAGCTATGAAAGTATGGAAGCGGCTTTATAAATTATTTGTAATATTTATTACAAACCCCGGTATTCTTGGATTGCATAACTATTCAGATGTGTATTAATATAAAATTAATGTTTAACCCGATACAAATATGTGTATGTACTGGAGGAGGGGTGGTTTGTATTTGTTAAAACAAAAATAAACAAATTACTTACCTAAATTAAGATTTTTTCGATACAAAAGCGCATTCCATTTTAGCCAACATCTCAACTTTAGGTGAATGAATATGCATCCGAATATCCGATTTCTGGTGATAACACAATTAATATTTACATATTAGGCACTTGGTACATTTTGAATTTTATGGAATAAAGTACTCTTGGTCACAGAAGTATTATGTAGTGGATATTATACAAATTAGTGTATGTAAGTATAAAAGTGCTTAAGAAGTAAATTTTTAATTTAAAATTAAAATATTGTACATTTGTCAAGTGTCTGTCTCTCACTACATTTTACGAATACATTTTGCTATGAACATTTTACGCCATTTCGGCGAATAAATTCGTGCGAAACACCCAATAATCCAATAAAAACATAAGGACCGACCGACGTTGTGCTTCATTATTATACGTAGATAAAGGAATGACTGTTGTAGTCAACAGTAATTCCTTTATCTAGTATTTTATAGTAATTTAATATGGCGTCGATAGTTATCGACGCCTATAATCGTTAAGGTAATACGTTAAGGTAATACAAGGTAACCTAATCGACTATTTAAACGAGTTGGTACGAAAAAGTATCGTATTAAGTTATTTCCATACAGGGCATGAAATGCTGGGGTGTATCTAATACTTATAATTGTGTAAATTACAGTACATGTGCCAACTGGTTGTTATCATGCTAATGGGTAGTAAATTGTGGAGCTGCATCATGTGCGTGGTCACGGTTGTGAACCAAACTGCTTTTGTTTTATTGGAAGGTGCAATTAGGTACTAATAAAGTTATTAAGGGACATTATTGGTACCTATATTGTCGATTAAAAAGGCACTACGAGCAACCTAGTGTTAAACAATACAATTTCGATACATTTGCTGTTACCTTGCATTGCTGTTGTTGCATCTTGTTGATGAAATTATTGCCTGAACAGTTTGATTATAATTAATGTATAAAAGGGGAAGTTAATAGCTTGTTTTAGCTAGAAGTTGCTCACTATCGTGTATTTAATTATAATATGTACATTAAATTGTATATGTGTAAACGATCGGCAAATAAATAATGTAACTAATCTACATTATGAAGTGGCTAATTAAGAAAGAAGCCGACGGCTCAATTAAGGAGTGCGCCAATTAATTGATTCGTTTAAGAATACCATTCCTTTTCGGGCTGCAGATATATAAAAAAGTTACATTTTTAAATTGGGATGCTTTTGTCTTATTAAATTTTACGACTTGTTCACATCTGCAAGGTTATTGCGTAATACACAATAGCAATTGATCACAATGCCGTTCATGTTAACAGCCACGTTCATTGCGGTATTTACGTTGTTAAAGCAGACGAATCTATCAAAACGATGACGCAATGGATTAGAAATTTCATTCAATAGCCTCGAATTGTGATTGAACGTCTGTTGCTCCTATTTACCAGTCTGTTCCGAAATAGCTTTAAAGAAGACTAGAGGTCGGAAATTATTTCACGGGAACGTACTACGGGGATATAAAGTTGTAGCGACAATACAGAAAAAACACTTCGCAACAATATGAAGAAATACAAAAAGAGAAGTGGCGCCATCTACAACGCCACAGGCGATTACGCAAAGATGCACGTCATAGGAATCCTAGTTCGCGCAGTTAAAGTTTACCGCGCGATTGGCATAGGTACAACATCCCGACATCAACCGTCGGGCAGTTGCCCACCAGACACAATACCCGTCTGGTCTGAGGATCCTCCCTCTTCCATAGAGTATGAGTGAACTATACACCCTGTTCCTCATACCTCTATACTGGTGACCCCGAAATGGACGTCAGCGCAGCCTTCGAGCAACGTGACGTCATCATCATTAAGACCACTTCGTCAAGCTTTCGAGCCGCGAGCCACACAGCCAGCCAGCAACCACGGCCTTAACGGGTATCCTGACCACCAGCATGCAGCAAACCGCATTCCTGGTCAGCACCCTCAGCCTCAACAAGCGACCACGGCACAACTGCTCTTCGGCCGGTCGAGAGCTCAATCTCCCGGTCGACAACAGCAGTCAGCCACATCGCGGCGCTGTACCACGACGCACCGGAGCAGCGTCGGCCCCGACTCACTGGGGTTCGCACCACCGCAGACAGTTCCGACTCACCGCGAACTACGCGACACCGGTTCCGACTCACTGGAATCACAACTGGCACTGGCAAGCATAAAAATATGCACGGACTTCGCCTTCTATCGACCTCCGGTCTCCGGGGGGGAGTGATGTAGCGACAATACAGAAAAAACACTTCGCAACAATATGAAGAAATACAAAAAGAGAAGTGGCGCCATCTACAACGCCACAGGCGATTACGCAAAGATGCACGTCATAGGAATCCTAGTTCGCGCAGTTAAAGTTTACCGCGCGATTGGCATAGGTACAACATCCTGACATCAACCGTCGGGCAGTTGCCCACCAGACACAACACCCGTCTGGTCGGAGGATCCTCCCTTTACCAATAGGTATGAGCGAACTTTACACCCTGTTCCTCATGCCTCTACAAAGTAAAGTATCCTATGTCATGATCTACCTGTGTGCTAAAATTCCTCGAAATCCATTCAGGCGTGAACAAACAGACGGAGTTACTTTCGCATGTACGTAGGTACATGAGTATGTACCTACGATAGGGGAAGACGATTGCTAAAATTAGATGAATAAATACTTCCATTAGCGAGACTCATTGTTTTTACGATTATATTTAATTTACCGAGTCTTTATTTATTATTTTGTTTTACGTTGATTTTTCAAAAGAATATGTTATACTTATGTATATTTACAAAACAGTATGGATTCTGTAATTTCAAATTGTTAAACAAAAACTCTCAAGAACTCCACGAATTATGTTCCTATAAATCATTAATTTTAGGAGTACTTTTTACTTTATGGAACTCTATTTGTTAAAAAAAAGTTATTTATTATTTATACTATTATGTATGCTATTCCCAGTAAGCTATCGCAACGAGGTGTGTTGGTGTTCGATCCTTCGACCTGTCTCTTGTCGGTACGCTAACGCGGCGATAACTTTATGTTAACTGTCACACTGACAACATCAAGGATTTCGGATCGAATCTGAGCCCATATGGTGTGTTTTGTTAGCCCCTTTTATCTGCCATGGAATCAATAGCTCTACACTTATAATGAGTCCCTATATTTAGTGAAAGATCGATAGCTTCAGTTTAAATGTTAATAAATAAAAACGACGCGATGTGAGCGAGTGAATGTTTCGCGCGCGCTGACTTTAGTTTATTTTGTGGGTCAGAAGCGTTATGACTACCTCTCGATAAGACTAAATAGCAGATATGACTAGTTCGCTATTGGACTTAATTTCGATATGACTAGATCGCTGTAAAACTAGTTAGCTGTTTGATTATATTTATATGCATGCATACGTCCTGTTATCAAAATGACTTATTATCGATATGACGTACAATCGTGTCTAAAATTGGCATTAGTACCTACCTATAGGAATTTCATGGAGTACCTACTTAGCTTTACTGAAGTGTGAATACACTATGAGTTCCACATGAGTTTCACTTTGAATTTTTGTCTTGCAAATTTTATTGTTATAAATGCAGAGTAATGAAAAATTTCATTGTATTAAAAATAAAAAAGAATAAGGAAGCACTTCTTCATGATGGCTACCGATACAATTTTGTGTCCAACAATTCAAGCGGAACATCGTTCTGGCGTTGCTACAAGAGACAAGAGTGTAGGTAATGCTTCTATCACACTAAATCAAGAAAATACCATTATAATCAGAAGGAGTCTGCACAAGTGTGAGCAAGAACATGACAAAATGCAAGAAGACCTTTTACTGGATACGGCAAAAAATAATATATGCGAAGATATGTCTTCAGTAAAAAAGGTTTACGAAGAAGTCCTCCAACAACTGTCCTCTTCTTCAGCCTTTAATGGCAGACCTTATAATTCCGTGAAGGATGTCCTGTACAGACATCGTTACGCTACTAACCCTATTTTGTTAATTACTATGAATATAAGGGAAAATAAAATTCTGACTTCATTGTTCATTATGCCTAGTATTTCAGTTTTGTTGGTTTTTCTCTAGATACAGAGGAACATGAGTGACTAATAGCTACAATCTGCAATAATATTTTTTTAACTTCACAGCATGGAGAATTTGAATTTATTGAGTGAATTTATCACACAACTGAATGTGACCACCTTTGCATTCCACTGAAGAATTTACGTTTATAATCTTTCAAAATCAAGCGTGTGTCCTTTTGAAGTCCTTGAAAAGTGCATAGTACCTGAATAATAGGCTCAGTATTAAGCCGGGGCATATCTTATCGGGGCTGAATAGCCGTGGAGCTATTATTATAACTTTACAAAGACAGAACTTACAGCGTCATCTGTCCGATGTTTGTGTAGGGTTGCCCAAAATACAGGACACAGGATATAGGTTGTATTTTAGGAAAGCCATCAAAAGTTGGGAAAATACTAGTATTTAAGTAAACCTATTTACTAACGGTAAAATGCTAGTATATGTGTTTAAATATCATTAAAAAGGTACCGAATATTAACAGGGGATGATGACCACCCCACCAATAAGGATTAAAGTGATTTTTCTGTAGAAATCTTTTATGTTTATAAGCTTGTAATATCACACAACTCGTCTAGTCGTAAAACACTATTTATTGCTGATGTGTTAAAGTGATTAAATATCATTTGTTCACCTCCACACATCCACATGTTCCTTCATATGCTATAATGGTGACCAAAACGTTTTAAGAGATAATCTTATGATAAAATACTAATAACTATTAACATGATATGATCACCATATTTTGCCCCTATTAACGCCTGCCCCTAGATCTTATCAGCAACCCAATCTATCAACCTTTTTGTTCCTCAGTATCACTAGCAAAAAGTATCGATATGATACTCAGTGACAGTGTGGCAGCCCTGTCCGTGACGTATAATTACGTGGTGACTGGTGGGGCCGCGAGCCATCAATCTGCCGTCTGTCCGCAACTCCGCACATGACGCCATTACTTGCGTTTTCATTATTACCACCCCTAGCGAACATCATAATATCCAAGTTATCGATTTAATGAAAGATGTCGATAAATGTAAAAATTGAGTTTATATTGTGGCAGCGGCGAAGGGTGTGTGTAATACGATTCGTATAGATGTCCATTTCTAAATATTGCAGACTGCGTGTTTTCTATAATTTTGAACCGGCTATTGTTATGAAAACACCTCCTTCTCTTCCTGCCCTTCCGTTTAACAGCGAACAGCAGGCAGCGTCGCCTTTAACCAAGTAGTAGGACTCAATGTAATTGATGATGTTGCTCATTTGGCCCGAGAATAATTGATGTGGTAAGGGTACCTACATTGGCATTCACCGAGCTAATATGCTATTGAAAAGAAGAGGTGACAATACACATTATTTTACATTAACACATCATCACGCCTAGATTCCAGAAAAACCCAAAAACATTATTTTACTCTTGAAAAAACATGGGCGCACGGTACAGTCACGGCCGCAGTAAACAAAGAGAATAAAACAATATAATGTAGGTACTGAATTCAAAGCTAGCCGTGACCTAAGTGTTGAGTGTAATGTTGGATCATGTCACACAGTTGCTTAGCAAGGTCCTAGAATGTTAACTACCTTAAATTACACACGTTTATAACAAACATGTGTTGTAAATTTTACTTTTAGAAAATAACATAGAGTTTATAACCGTGTATCAAATTGACCACCAACTTAAATTGCTCGTTTATTAAAATTACAACTGTCATTCCTTGACAAGTGTATGAAATGGCTTTAACACGGAAAATTGACGTTGATAATGATTTAATTTCCCTTTTTGTACTAGGTAGACTTGGCCGCAAAACTAATTTTGCATGTTCTCCGACCAGCCTGCAAACATAAATTCATTAATTGTAGATTACAGGTTCATACGATACAGCAATACAATAAAATAGCAGTGCTTCAAACATTATCATACTTAGTCACCATATTATAAAGTGTAGAAGTTACTTGACATTGCCATTACACCATACATCACATTTTTTTTTTCACTTACATAGATTTCGATTTTTTTTTGGATTTTTTCCTTTTTATTGGTTGGCACAACGTCGAACAAAATTGATTGGATCAATCAAATTTAATAAGTGGTCATTTGTATTTGTATGTCGGATTTATGTAACAATAAGCTGTATTCATGTAACAATCTATCTAAATAAGTTAATCTGTTTGAAAAATGTTTACTTAATGCATGCCGTGGCAGCTTTTAATTAATGCTACACTATAAATTGTAAGATTATAAGTGCTTTAACAAGTATTTTTGGTGTAAGTTTTGTTGGTTATCCTTCAATAAATAAATAAATAATAATCACATAGAGTTCAACGGTAAAGCTCAATACACTGCTAAACTTGGTGGACATGTTCCCAACAATAACAAACACTAAGCACGCTACAAACTTCCAAGAATTTATACAACCTTTTCTTCATAGTATTATATTTACGTGTAAACTAAACGAGCGAGTTCTATCATCGCACTCGACTACTAACTAACGAGAATCAGGCTAATGTGTTTCTCAAGCAATTTATAGCCCGCGCTCCGAATAGGAAAAGTTCTACAAAAACCATAGAATTTTGACGTATTATGAGTTTTACATAGATAATGAGGTGCTAAGAGGCCGCGGTGGTTTAGAACTTTGTGGAAAAACGAGATTTGCTTTGAGAAAAATAAATTCTAAGTCGACCTTAATAGTGATCCGGGATTTAGAGTTTAATGAACAGAAAAACAAGCGATATGGACATACTTAAACCCGCTTTATCCAAGCACAATTTACTGTTGGAAGAAGGCACAACAATAATAACGTTCCGCACTTAATTTACCCAAATGACTTTTTGAGCTCATCTGCTTTTCTCGCTCTTTATCAGGTATACAGTTTCAACCTAAACCTTTGCCTATTTCTATGGCCACCATTTCTTCGACAGACAACTCCAGCCCACCGGCAGTTCGCCCCTTCCTACCTATACCATTTACGCACAAATGCAGCATGCCTACACCTGAGAGCTAACATTACCCGTAGCGGGATGCCAGCGTAATGCCGAGTAAGTCACGGCGCACGCGATACGGTCGCCGTCATTACGGCACACGCCCGCCGCCGCCGTCAGCCCGGCTCGGCCCGTCATTACCAGGCCGCGGGCTAGCTAGGAGATAAGGAACTAAAAATGTACTTTAGACATGTAATTACTATGTTCAGCAGGCATCTGGATTCCTACGCTGTCCTTTTTAATATTTAAACTTATTACTGAGTGTGTTATTGCAGTGTTGCTATTATTCTATACAGGGTGTAAGGGAAACGCTTCCGAAAACGTAGACAGGTTATAGGGCTAGTGATTCTCGATATAGTACCATCAAAAATCTAGAATTTTTTTTCAATTTTTACCCTATTTTTTTAGCATTTTTTATAGACTATGCTGTGAGAACAGTTAAATGAACCATTATTTGTCATTAAACACATTTAAAAACGACCCCAAGTCCAGGCGGCGACTTTATGTTTAGGCATCCTTTGTAAAGCGCGCCAAAATAAAATAAGTGGAAACATTAGAGAAGCGTTAAACGTTTTAAATTTATGCAAAATAACCAATTTAAGGCGACAGGTTATTGGTATCCGTTTGCGTTTAGGTTGTATATAACCTACGTTCTGGCTTCGGAAGCGTTCCCCTTACATCTCTGTATGTATAAAAATGAATCCCTATTTCCCTTGGTCACGGCATCACACGTGGACGGCTGGACCAATTTTGCTAATTCTTTTTTGATGTGTTTCTCATTGTCAGCAGAAGGTTCTTATGATGGAAACATTTAAGAAAGTTGCGCGTAACCACGTTAACTTTTCTAAGATTATACCAATGCAAATTCAATAACGTATGTCAGAACAGCTAGTAGGAATGTAAAAGGAAGGAATTTTTCAACCTACTGAGCCCTAACAAATACAATAAGCCAATACACGTGTCATCGATTAGAAAAGAAGAAGCCTGCCTATATGACATTAAGTCCGCCGGTGTACATTTGTGTGCTATAAAAAATAAAACTTTTTATTTAACTTTTTATATTGTTTTTCCCATCTAAAAAAATGCGCAAAGAGCCCAAAGAAGTTTTCACTAAAAAAAAAACTACGGCAATGTAAATTGGAAATATTGTTTTTTGAGGTACCTACTAATGATTAAATGAATACAATATATTTACCAGTGTTTGAGAACAGTCGAATAATTCCATTACTTCCCTGGACTGATTATAGAAGGAATCTAGCAGATAGGTACAGATTCGGCCAAAATGTGGGTGCAACTCAATACCTTAATTGCCATCTTGTATAGTAAAATCTTCACTTTTTAACAGGCTTTTAATGAACATTGCCTGGCAGCTATTATAACACCCGGTTATCAGTGCTGGTCGTTTTAATTCATACTATCATCAGTCATCTCCGGATCTGACACGATCGCTCATTATGTCAGCTATTAAGCTTGCCAATCTAAAAATTAATTTGAGTAACCGTTCATTATGTTATCCTTCAAACAACACGGAATTATGTTGTGCTGCCTTGCTGGTATGAAGGTTGATAAAACTAGTGTTATAAAGAGATAGAATTGATGGCTACAAGTGCTAGAACATGTTTATAGTGTATTAATTTCGAGAAATATACACCGAGAAATTTTAATGGTTGTTTTCCCGCAGCGAAATGATTTTGTCTTGGTAATATAATCGTTTTATAAACAAATAAAATATTTAAAACAATAAATGGCAGATTAACAATTGTGAAAAATCACCACGTGCGAGAGTTTATTTTGCTTTGAACATTTATGGATCGCTGTTTCCTTTGTCGGCGGCGCGTGCGATTCGATTAGTACCTACAAGTAACCTCTAGTGTTACTATTGATTCTCACGTTTTCGATTTTATGATTTTTTTTAAATAAAAAAAAAACATCTTAATTTTTTACTTATACTCTATGCTTCGAAAGTACTCCATATGGCAAGTAGTTCTGCCACGGGAAAAAAACCATTTAAATTTCACGGTGTATGTATGTTATATTTTATAATTCGTAACGACTGTATTCTTTATCGTACCCCGAGAAAGATATGACTGAACCTGACCAAGCAAAATAAATGAAGACTTCAAAGTAAGCAATGTCTCTTTTATACTTACCTACTTCTCAAAAGTTAAGGAAACATTTATATATAATACACCCCGATAATTCAATGTGTCAGTTGCTCTACCAATAAAATATGTATTAACATTGCAGCTGCAAACCGCGACACACTGATGGCACAATTTTCCTGAAACCGACAAAAAATTATAACTTAATCTTATTACTGGCTACTTAATATGCCGTCTCCATACCTATAATACCCCTACTCCGCACAGCATCCCCGGTATATCCTGATTAAGTCATAAAACGCTGTGTTTATAATAAATACACTTCCAATTGAACTGCATTTCCATCGGAGAAGCGATCTGTCCGTAATTATTGATGAGCACTTGTGCAAGAGCATCCCGCGGCGATGCCTATGTTTTGACGAACCAGCATTTGATGGTACATTATGATGACGTAACTGACAACCTGGTGATTTACTGGTTGGTGGTCTTAAAACATAAATAAATAGTTTTCTTCAGCATTCATTTTGCGTACTTTTCCCGGTTTTACCTCGAGACAAAAATAAAAGAACACGATCCAAGCTTGGCTTGGATTTCATTAGTAGAAGTTGCGAAGGTCAGTGAGTCAGTCAGTCAGCACTCAGCAGTGTCTGCGTGCAACTTTTTAAATTCGGCATGGCTTCATGACAAAGAATCGATTTGGAAGAGCTATGGGTGGTCCCTGTTGAATTCTAAGAACGGTAAGTAATATAGAAGTTTCATTAGAAGCTTGCAATTCATTTTAACAGTAGGTACATTTTGCTAACTTAAAGAATACGCAAAACACACGTTGGTACGTGCGCAAAAGACTCACCATCGCCGCCTATCATAGCAAACCGTGTACACAGACTTATTTGTACACGAATTTAATCGTCACAAATTTCAAAATAATACTCTTCATTTCATCATCTAAAATCAATAACAAAAACTAAGGCTGTCTCAAATTGATATACACAATTAAAATTATTCGGAACCATCCGCAACACTTGCTCAATCAAGTGCAAACGTTTGCAAGTCGCCGGCGCCGACACAAGCTCGTTTGATTGTTAATTGAGTAAGGTATTAGACGCGCCCCTTCACGCTAGTAAACACTGAGGCATGAGCAGAGCCGTGGCCAATTGTGCACGATCATATCATTGCAATAAGGTGGTAAAATCAAACCTTGGTTTTTATCAGGGCCTCTAAATTTTGTAAATAGTTAGATACTATAAATCATTTATCTTTTCTTAATAGATAATTATTTACCTATTTAACTAAAACAGCCATCCAAGTGTGCGTCCTTTAACTACATGAAATATGAGAATATATTCATTAATTAAATTATTCATCACAGCGTTACCAGAAAATAATAACAATAAAGATAAATGCAAATAGTCCCATAAATTATGTATTAATGCTGAAGAAGTGATGACTTCGCACCGTTTTAAAAAATCGTCAAAATATTTCCCAGTTTCTGTTTTGGCTTCACTAATAAAAAACTCATTAATAATTTATTAAAGCTATTTCACTTTCAAATAATTATTTAATTTACCTATAAATATATGTATTTTATCGACGAACAAAATCATTTCATGTGAGTAATAAATATTGATGCGAAAAGTTAACGACAAGTTTATAAGCATTCGTTGACGTAATTAATAAATAATGAAAACAAATGACTATAATCAACATTCAAATGTAAAATAAATTTAAACGAATAAATTGATTTTCTTAGGCAGGCTGTAAAATAGGTTTTTTTTTTTGTAAGTTTATTAGGACTTGAGAATTTTTAACAAAAAACCACCAAAAGCAACCCAAGCGGTGAAATCAATACCTAAAAGAACAGAAAAATAATTCTTAACTTGGTGAATATTTATACCCACAATTGGCCACAATAGACCCACACTCAACTGTACTAAGGACAAAAATCAATAATTTCCTATACTCCTCTCGTTATAAAAAGCGTGCACATATAATATAAATATATAATAAAATAAATTGGGAGCGGATAATATAAACGGCTTCATTACACGGGCCGGACACAGGAGCAGCAAAAACATCGCACGATGCGCCTGCGTCTCTGCCGCGGAGGTGGCCATGCTGTGCGCGAAACGCGGATTTTTGTGAAGTGTCGCAGAGTAGAATGTGGAGGACAGACACGTCATTATTTTTGGCATGAGATTAGTAAAAACAGCGAAACAAATTCTTCAAAATCCAAGTATCGTTTATGTCAACGGACCTTGAACAACCCAAATTCCAAAGCTACAATAATGTGATATCTGTAACAATGGATCCTACACCTAACGACTTTACAGACATAAACCTAACTACAAGAAACCATTACCACAGAGAAATAGATGAAATCTGTAAAGCGTCACTGTTTGTATAGCACCTTATCCTCGCCTCATCTCCATTCAAGTGTAAAACGGCGCGCGCGCAGTTTTTGCGGCGTCTCGTTAAGCGCGACATCAGTTTACAATTTGTCACCATGAGTTGTAGCCGACAGGCGTTCTACTTGTCCGATATATTTGCATTTGTTTATGGACTTACACCTTACATGTATAGCAGAGGATAGATTATGCGCATTTAGATACTGTGTTCCTGGTAGTTCATGTGGGTGACATTTTTTCTTGCTTTTCCTATTCTTAGAATGTAAAAAAAGAGGTCCAATTCGTGTCAGGACTTTTTTTTCAGAATCATTCTCATTACTCTCGTGCAAATAGCATGAAACATTGATTTCTACTTGTCAAGCGGGGGACGTCGACTGAATGATGACTACACATTTCTTTGCTGTTCCTGATATGGGGGGTTTATTATGGAAGTCTTACGGATTTTTTTATTGTCCTCAGATCACATGACCACATCAGCCGGCCGCCATGTCTGCGGTGATGAGCACGCTGTCCATGATCAGCGGCACACGGCGCGCGCACCGCAAGCTTGCATGCAGGTAATGTGTTGCTGGATGGAGAACAGAAGCTTAAATACTATTATATCAGGATGGTTCTGTGGTCAATAATTTTCACATAATAGGGTATTACACTCATTTTTGAATAGTGTCTTAATTAAATTCTAGAGTGCTAATAAACCACTAAAAAAAACACAAAATTTTTATTTAATCGATTAGTGCCATAAAAATGCATTTAAATTTTACATTTTCAAACTTCGCGCGTAATTTGACAAAAACGCTGGACGCAGTAGACGCCATATTGCTCTGTGGGTATGACGTCATTTTGCTAAAAACAAATGCGCTGATATTTTGTATGACAATTGTTTATAGTTTAAAAAATGAGTTATTTTACTACTTAGCGTTGGTTTGCTGTTCCTGAATGCAAAATATTATTTAAATAAAAATTACTTAGGTTACGAAAATAATAAAAGTACAAAGTTGCTCAGTTGACATGCCCGATGACGAAATAACATGGCGACTACTATTTCATGGTGGTCAAACACAGATTAAAAAAACTGAAATCTTTAAATTGCATTTTAAAATTTATTTTGTTGTTTTATAAACTAAAACTAACATTTTCCGACTGCATTTTGCCTAAGCTATCTCAATAATATATTTTTAGATTTTTTCTTGTATAGAGTAAAATACCCTATTACTGGCACATGATCAACGCAGGCGACGCGACGGAGACCTTCTTCTACGTCGCATCGATGATTCCATTTAGATATTACACGCTTTATATTAGCTTCACTTGTATGTTTGTTTGTTTGTTTGAATGTAACCGACTCCTTTGAGCGCGATTTTGACCCACTTTAAACGGTCAGATTTCATTGAAACTTTGTAAACTTGTCGAGGACCGATGACAATTCAATAATTAAAAAAAAAATGAGAAAAAAAATTAGAAAAAAAAAACACGTTTTTGTAGTTAGCAGAACTAAAAAATAGAAAATAAATAATAGTTTAAAAAACTAAAAACACGCTTTATTTTTAACTATCTTTCAACCGACACTAGGCAATAAGGCATATTGTAGGCTAAGTCCACCAGATACCAGTATCATAAATGAGAGTTACCATGATTCAAAAACAGCGGTATTTTACCTAATAATCCCCGCACTCCTGTATCTGCATCTTTCCAGATGACAAATCATCTTTGTCTCTCGTATAAAGCTAACAAAATTCAGCATACCTCTGATATGGGTGGCGGACCGTCTCGGAATGCAGAGTATCGAGCAATTCAATTACCATACCCGAACGGGCATCGTCCACGACTCGGCCGGCTCAGGCCTGCGTGGGCGCAGGCGCAAGCTCATAACCAGCATGTATATATTCAGGACCATTTGTTACACAGGTAGGTACAGTCAACCGGCACATCAGTGGCAACAATTTGACATTAACACCACCTTTATGTGGTTACACTAAGGGCGATTTTCGCAGTGAAAGTGGCATAGATGTGATGTGTTGACTGTACAAGCTACAACTCAAGTACCTATTTGTTAGACTGTAACCAGGTACTCCCAATCTGGTCAGCGTTTGATTAATACGATAATAATCTGGTTTGAGATGTCCGAGAAAAAGTTGTTATTAACCTTAATGTGTTTTTCCCTGGTAATGACGAGTTTCGTAGAATTTTATAATGGACTAGCAGCGATCCGCGGTTTCACCCGCGTAGTTCCCGTTCCCGTAGGAATACGGGGATAAAATATAGTTTCGGAGCCTATTCAATGCAAACAAACAATCAAATCTTTCCTCTTTATAATTTTAGTATTGATTAGGCTCATGAGAAACTGCTAATGTCATCTCAAAGATATATCAAAGGATAACAGTACACTAAGACAAGCCAATTTGGAAGAATGTAGGTACCCCCGGCTAAAAGCTGATACCTACTTACGTTGTTTCTCTATAACTAAAGACTGTTTTAGTATTGTATCGTAATTGTGTAAAAGCTACCATAATTACAATTTCAGCATTTAGGAAATCGAACTTTAAAATTAAACGTCTATTTATAACTTACAACACAACCGTAAAGTTTTCAATCAATCAATCAAATGTGATTTCAATAATCGAACATAACGTTCCCGATATCCATAAATCAACCCATTCGAATCAAATATGTCTGTTTGTTCAGTTAATCGCCAACTTAGTCGGGATATGTGTAATGTTAAATTAATGTTATTGTTATAATTACAACTGAATTACATTTGATTCCTTTGGATATGTCTTAATGCGATGTGTGATTGATTAATTGATTATTAAATGAAATCTATACGATTGTTAAACTTTTTTAATTTCCTTTTTGTTATTAAAAGCAATTGATCTGTTCAATATTGATACCAATCAAATTGAATTCGCAGTGAATTATGAAACTTTATAATTTGTACATTATTAAACATGTATTTTTTTTGTGTGGGAAATCATCAAATAACTTCTCCCGCTCTGGGTGGAGCAGGAGGGCGTGTCAGACTTTTACTGGGTAAAACCCACCCGTGTTCCCTCAGATGCCTGAGTGCATTATTAAACATGGTTAGGTACTCTTAATAAGAATTTTTCTCTTATGTATAGTGCATCTATGTAGATACACTATACATAAGACAATTTACTGAAATGATAATATATGTATACAGGATGTAAGGGAAACGCTTCCAAAAACGAAGACAGGTGATAGGGCTAGTGATTCTCGATACAGTACCATCAAAAACCTAGATTTTTTTTAAATTTTTACCTATTTTTTTACCATTTTTTGTATACTATGCTGTGAGAGTAGTTATATGAACTATTATTTGAGATTAAAAACATTTAAAAACGAGCCCAAGTCCAGGCGATGACTTTTGGTTTAAGCATCCTTTGTAAAGCGCCGCCAAAACAAAACAAGTAGAAAAATTACACAAGCGTTTTAAATTGATGCACAATAACCAATTTAAGGCGAAAGGTTATTAGTATCCGTTTGCATTTAGGTTGTATTTTACCCACGTTCAGGCTTCGGAAGCGTTCCCCTTACACCCTGTATAATAGATACTAGCTTCTGCTCGCGGCTTCGTCCGCGTGATATTTCATTCCTCGACCCACCGCGTCCCATCCCATCACCCGGCCGCGCTATAACTCCGTTTTCGCTTATCATTTTTTCTAACTTTTTTCTTATTTTTTTTTTCTTAGGGTCATAGCCCAATGTTAAATAGCCTAATCAACCTTTCTCAAAAAAGCTTTTGTAATGGTTAATTACAAAATATTTTTATTTTTTATCTGACTGGTAGTTCCAGAAATTACCGCCCTCTACATACAAACTAACAAGCAAACTTTGACCTCCTTATAATTTTATTAAAGATTTTGTAAACGTGTATAGAGGTATGAGGAACAGGGTGTAGAGTTCACTCATACTCTTTGGACAAGGCAGGATCCTCCGACCAGACGGGTATTGGGTTTGGTGGGCTACTGCCCGACGGTTGATGTCGGGATGTTGTATATGTCACCGTAAAATTGAAAATACTATTAGATTATAATCTATCTCGCGAGATTGTGAACTGTCGAAAGATTGTGAACCGTAACATACTTGCTTACAATTTAACGCATTATTTTTCGGTAGGTCGAAGTGAAACCGTCAAATTGTGAACTGGTATCAAGACGGATAGTACCTTGCGCTATTACTAAATAGTCAAGTAACTGCCACTAACTTGGAAGTAGCGCTAGCTGGCCGCTACCGCAGCACCGCTCGCTTCGCTCGCTCGGTTCGCGCGCGGCTGGTCGCAAGTCGGTAAGCAGTATGGTGCAGTTCACAATTTATCGACAGTTTATAATCTCGCGAGATAGATTATAAACTAACGGTGTTCACAATCATCCAGTGACACTTATACAGGGTGAAATTGAAAACATGCGACAAACCGAAATGGGAGATTGTACTCATCATTATGAACAACTTTTACTAAGGGACCAAAGATGCAATCGCAAAAAAAAAACAGCTGTTCCCTACATTTTGACGAGTCATGCGAACATAAATGTAGGGAACAGATGTTTTTTTTTTCGCGATTGCATCTTTGGTCCCTTAGTAAAAGTTGTTCATAATGATGAGTACAATCTCCCATTTCGGTTTGTCGCATGTTTTCAATTTCAACCTGTATATACGAGTCGCGCGGTAAAAGCTGATTGCGCGATGTAGGATTTGAGTGACGTGATGCGTAGTTCGCATGTGGCTTTGTAGATGCCGCCACACGTGTGAATGTCTCATGCACATCAGTACTGAGGCAGCTGTCACTAATGTCAACAGTCAGTCACCAAAAATAGCGGGAAACAGTTGAAAGTGAAGTGGTCTCTGCAAGAAAGGCTTGGTGTGGTGACGAGCCAGTGTAGTAATGGAATCAACAGGATTCTATATGCCCACAAAATAATTATAATTTAAAGTTTGTTACTGTAATTACTAAATAAAATTAGGTTGAAACAAAAAACGGACAATAAGATGTCATCATAAAACATAACAAATGCTAATAAAACGAATGTCAACTGTGAGAAACCTAGATAAAAACGAGAATTCCCAGAGTTGACATTAGTTATTTACATACATTTAATCGCCTTCATAAAACACAGGATTTTCTCAGAACCGTTATTTACACAAACACACGAGTAGATAGAGATATACGTATGATATTTGGCAACATAGTTCTCAATTGAGTGTAAACAGACAAAACAATGTCTTTTATGTAAAACGTAATTATGATTGTATTGTTAGGAAAACTATTTTTTGTATTATTTGTTTGACCTTGGTCCCATAGTATTTTTTTTATTAAAGAAGTTTGACAAGAATTAAATAAAGAAACTTGTCACAAACATACACTTGAAATAAACAAAAACATTGTTTGAATATAATTTAATAAAATTATTTTAAACGGCCCAATTTAAGAGACAAAAGGCACAAAACGACCACTATCCTTATTATTTTGAAGTAATAAGCTTATTACATATTTTTTTTAAATAATTAAATCACACATAAGTACGGTTTATGAAACTCTGTGATATTGGACACCACCTTTGTCTCTGTATGCCATTCATCACAGTAATGTTACTGAGTTACAGTTTCAAGGTCCTAAACCGGATTGTGAGCAAATGTGATACTTTATATGTTTTTAGTTCATGTCACCTAGTAGTATGATCAAGTTATTTTATAATATTACTCAAATGTCTGCCTCATTGGTCTAGTGGTCTCATGCATCGCTGCTGAGAATGCGGACCTGGGTTCGATTTCCAGGTCGGGCTAATTGTTAATGGATTTTTTTAATTGTAATTTTTCTTTTTTACTCGCTGCCCGGGGTCTGGATTTGTGCCGAGTTGATGGCAATAGCCTCCCCCCTATTGCATGAGAGTGAGACTTAAAAATAACTGGCGAAATGTGGTGTTATGTTTACTGAAATCTTCGAAGAAAAGTAGGTTTTTACCTAACATACTTGTATTAGTCTACATTTTTTTAGAAAAGAAAAATCTTGCGTTTCTTAATCGTGTGCTAAATAAATTTGACGTGAACATTCTTTCTTAAACAGATATTAACTGAGTAAACAATCCAAGAGCCCAATTAAAACGCAATGAAGAAATAATTACAGAAGAACAAAGAGATCTTGATTTGTATCCGGAACAAAAATACTGTTATTACAAACGATTCGACCTTCAATAATATCCGTGCATGCGAAATTATACAAACAAAATTCATCTGTGCAAAATATCGGTGGGCAGCAAAATCCGCTGAACACATCCTTTACAATTTTATTTTCTTTTTATTTATTTTCTCTCACAATGGTTCTGCATTGTGAGAGAAAATAAATAAACTTATTATATTATTATTTACAATCCAACAAGGTACTATAGCTTACCATGAGGTTTACTGAAAGTCAAACTTGCTCATTTTCTGTGGCAAGATTAATTTGTAATTTTGTATGTGATCTTCTTCTTCTTCGTGTTGATGGTACGACAATTTATTAAATCATGTTGTCCCAAAACTTTGCCACTTCCATACGGCTACGATGGTCGCGCAGAGGTCACTTTGGCTACATTGTTTGAGGCACAGAGGGCAGGATAGGAGATGGAGCATACTTTGCAGCTTTCTCCATCTACACCCTACCAATCATGGAATGATTCATTGGGTGAGCAAATCAAGGAAAGATAGCTTTGAATATGTTTTTGTTTTGTTTTCAGCGATTTTGTGACTTCCACGCATACGTTCGAAGGCCATGACTTCCTTCTTCTTTTTTACATTAACTACTGTCAACTAACTAATTGCTATGTTTGTCGACAGCCGCAAGTCCGGGCAGTTCTCCGACGCGGGGGAGGACCGCTCGCGCAGCCAGCATGACCTCAACAAGCAGCAGCGGTCGGCCTCGCTGGTGAGTACCACGCTTTAGACATACATTAACAGGGACTTACTGGCTTCATGATTGAACCACTTTAAATTTGGTCACTATACCTACATATCTAAATGTTATCCCTTGGGGATAAAATTTGTGCCTTTATGTGATCTTGATACGCGGAAAGGAGTGAGAGGAGAGGGGTGCTAGCTCTTTAATTATTTGAAATTGATGGAGGTTGTATGTATACTTACATGACAGTGTTATATAATTTGAGTAAAACTGTTTGGAATCTGTCGCTAAAATCTGTTCCGAAAAGGAGAAAAGTCGTTGTGTGTTATACAGGCAAAGTTTTTATTCAGTGCGACTTTAACCATGAATTCAGCATATCATTCTAGACCTAGCGCAGAATTTTTTCGTCAGTCAAAAAAACAGCCTTTCCTGTATAAATTGTGGTGTTAAAAAAACCATATCATGTACCGTAAGTGTAATAATGTCTGCAATGTTTATTTTGGTGACAAAATAAATACTTACTTACTTACTTAAAAAAACAGTTGCTATAGTATGGTAACATAGATATAATTCAGCTGCTCATACGTCGCTCTCTTAGGCCCGCTACGACCACAAAACACTGAGTACGTTAAGCGGCTAACGAATTTAAAACATCGTTCTATAATATTTATAATTATCAATCATTTGATGATGGCAGAAACAAAGCTACACGCATTGTAGTGCAAGCGGGGCATAATCTATGGTGCAGCCTATGAAGAAGAGCGAAGTAACCCGCTGCAGACTCACCGGTACCAATTTTTCAAGCCGAAATGACAATATTTTTATTAAGACCAGCATATATCTTATTTTTATTGTTAACTTTTGTATGCTTTAACCTCGATTTCTATTATCCCTTGTATGTGTCTTTAATTATACAAGATAAAATTTGATCCAGTGCACAAACTGTAACGCAAATTTCTGCGTAGGGGGTCTAGAATGATATGTTGAATTCATAGTTATATTTTGCGCATTGGTTAAAATTGTATCCTGTATTTTGTGATTGGTTTTCAACCATTATAATTTAACTTAATAAATAAATAAAATAACTGAAAAGGTAGCTTTGTAAAATTACCTTTTAGCTAAGCTTTGTACTCTAAAGGATAGACCTTCTATGCTCCGCCGCTATGTAGTGTTCTATTGTTGTTGTGGTGCGTAGGCGCACGGTGCACGCCTCCGGCGCGCGCGCACCTCGATCGCATCGACGTAATTGACGGCTCGGACCTGCACGGACCGCGGGTCTTTGTGCCTTCAGAGCTCTTTGACTGTATAAATGAAGGTATTGTGATGATCATAAACAGTTCTTAAAGCAGGAATAGTTATGAAGCAGGCATTTGTAAAAGTTTATTTACTGTCACCAATTTAAATCATTCCTTTCCCTAAATTCTGGAGACAATAATTCTATTCCGTTAAAGCGTTACCAAAATCAAAAGTCATTTATTCAAATTAGGCTAAGAGTCAGCTCTTTTTGAACGTCAAAATAAAATTACACAAGACAGTCCCCCCAAAAACGCCCGCCCTTTACCACTTCCTAGTGCTTTAGCTGGGAAGAAGAAGTAGCGCAACAAACTCCCCAGCAGCACAGCTGTCTGTTAAAGCTAAAGCGAAATGAACTTGAAGTGGCTGCTATGCTTCTGGCTCTTGTGATAATGGAACACCTAGTAAAAGAGCCAGGGCTGATGTTTGTGATTTGAAGTTAAAATAAATAAATTACTATTGAATAAATTATCATCATTAGTGAGTTGTCAATCCGCCTTTGATGTTTTTGATTTTTGATTTTTCGGTGAGATTTTTACAGAATAGACCGGCAGCTCTTTAATTTCTCTACCTTGTGAACAGGTGGATGAGAGGAGTCGAGAACTGAGTGGTTTTGACTTGCAATAGGAGAGGCTTATGTCAACAAACAACAATGAACTGCTAGAAGCAGCTGATGATGATCCTTGAAAACCATGTAACAGCATTATATTCTGAAAAGAAGTAAACCTTTTGCTATAGTTCAAACACTAGATATTCTTTATTTCGATCAGAATCTACGTGCTTCAACAAAGCAACATGACTTGGAACAGAAAGTAAATCTACTTCATATAATACCTGTCAATATAATCAAGATCGTGCGTCACTTCTATCAATATACTCTACTATTATCCGCCAGTTCTGTCCATTAAATGAAAGTGGCACAATAAACTCCCTTCGGTATTACGAGCGGTTACTAAACGCATCGCTATTGACGGCGTGTTTAGGGTTACCATCGGTCGGGATTTGTCCGAACCTGTCCGGCTTTTTGACCCCGCACCCGGACTTTTGAGAGCAGTGGTGGTCCAGTGGTAGCGCGGTTTACGTTGTGTTCATTATTTCATCATTAAATATTTCTTCCCTCTTCGCAAGCATTACTGCTTCGCAGATGGGGGTGACGGTTACCAATGCACTCTCGCTCCGAACCATAGCCTGGACCAGGGCCGGATGCAAAAGATCGCTGCCGCCGATCGCCTCCACAAGGATCGTCTCCGCCCAAGCCGGGCAGACCTCCACCGTATGCTCCACCGTGTCCTCAGGGCGATCTTCGCAGTGGTAAAACCCGGGCGTTTCCTCCCGCCTTATGCGAAACAGGAACCTTACGAAACAGCCGTGTCCGGTGAGGACCTGTGTCAGGTGGAAGGTGAGAACGCCATGGCACCTCTCAATCCACTCCTCATAGAGGGGATTTACCGCCGCAATCGTGGCGTGCCCACTCTCAGAACGGTGAAGGAAGACATCGTGAGGAAACTGGCATGTGCTAGAAACACAAATTCGAATACATGTGACATCTAGCAACTCGCACTGGGCCCGCGTGGTGGATTACTGCCCACTCCCTCTCACAGAGAGGAGGCCTGTGACCTAGCAGTAGGAAGTTTATAAGTAAATTATGCTACCCAGACTTTGTCCAGCCTTGTCTTTTATACAAATCATATCTTGAACATAAAACTTGACACTCACCTGAAAATTGCAAAAAAACGTAGTAAATTTGAAGTTAGCGGGATACCTTGACTTACTACCATCCTTCGTAAGGTGTTTCAGTTAAACGAGAGCTGAAAAAGTAAGTTTATCTTTCTTTTAAAAGTAAAATGTCGGAAGTTTTTTTGTAAACGTCCGGGTTTATGTCAAAACTTTTCGAATTTCGAAATGGAAACCCTAGGCGTGTGCGACTGGCCGCATAATCGACTCGTAAGGGACTTGAGACAAAGCGTTTTGTAATAGGAATGTATTATAGTGAGTATTCAAGTGATGTGGTAATTTGTTGGGCTGATATGCTAGGTGATATTACTATGATGTAATACTTAAATATAGAGAAGAACCTGTCTCTAAGTCTTTCAGTCAATAGCTGTGTCTGCCTGATTTTCCAATTCTATAACTACATACCTTTTTAGGATCAGCTTCAGTACGATTTCTGGAAACCAAATTATAGTTTTTTGTAATAACACCTTAGTTTTACCCTAAATTCGCTTACTTTGTGTTATTTTGTGCCCTTATCATATAACCTAATAAGGTTATTCTTCTGTTTCATATTGTGCCACTACGTCTATGAATAAATCATGAATATCATGACATGGTAATGTAAGTAAATGACAACAGTAAACAAACGCGATTGTCCACATAACAACACCGAGCACTGAACACCTCAATACAACAATATGAATGACAACAATGACAAGTCGCCGACAATCGTAACCAGTACGTGATGACGCGGTGCGTTGCGTACGCGCATCATTGTTTACACTTTCATTACTCTTACTTTCAGCTGATAATTGCTGTATTTTTGTTATTGTATGTTATACTCGTACCATTTTTTACAATAAAGTTGTGAGTACGCGAATGGTCACGGATAATGTAAGATTTAAGTAAATGAAGAGATGGAATGGCTGATGGACAAGGACTAATTAGGATGCTAATTATTGAGCTAACAATAAACACTCGGATTGTCTCCACGACACGATTGACTAACGATTGTTGACACAAGACCCATTCGGAGACCGCTTCACACACTATTGGTATCTACAGGATTCAGCAGTGAGTTTCACCATTCCAATTATCTCTGGGCCCCTCTTCTTCAAGATGCCACCTGAGGAATATAGTGAGTACAATCAATTTTGAAGACACACAACACGAAATGAATTCTCGGGGATCCAACTCCAGCTCCAAAAACCATTATAAATACTCATTTAATAGCTGCTCTCACTGCAACTAGAGTAATGAGGCGCCAAAACCCTCAGGCAAATGCTGTATACCATTACTAGCAACTGAAACAAATAAATCAGTTCTGATTAGCACTTCAGAAATGCAATGGAGACCCTTGGGCTATTCTCACATGGCAATGGGCTCGGCTTATTGCTGTAATATTAATAGTATCCGTTGCAATACTTTGTTTGTAATTAATCCTTCGAGCAGTGGATGCAATTGCCAATTGGCACAGATCAAGGAAGCATGGCACGAATGGGAGTAGACCGGCTCTGGCTAGGCTGTCAATAATGACTGACTGACTGACTGAATGACTTGACACAACATGAGAATGTGATCGTGTTGGCTTGTGAAGCTTATCGAATAAGTCTATTCTAAGTGCTACAAGGTGGGATGCTTCACATCACATCATCAGCTTGTACTACCCACTGCTGGGACACCTCAGGCAGGCCTCCTCTCGGCGAAAGGAAGTGGACTATTATCGATCTCGTATCGTTGGTAGATGTCACATGACTTCGATTCTTGGTTCTAGCATTATGCTGCATTTCCTCACGATGTTTTTGTTTTGAGTTTGTTTTTGCAGTTTTGAGAGCAGTGGTGGATAAATTTACACAAAGTAAAGTGCCTTTCTGGGTTCGAACCTACGACCTACAACTTGTAAGTCACAGTCGTTATCACTGAGCCACCACAGTTCCTTCGGGATGCTTTCCAAATAAAAAAAAATACAAATAAAACTTTTCTATAAATTTCTCTTTTCCTTGAACTCCCTACTAATTCTGTCTCATAAAGCCTCCGATTGGCCGGGAGAGGCAATAAAGCACAGAGATTTGTGGCGTTTATATGTTTCTATACTGCGAATAATAATTAAAGCTATCAGCCTTCGAACGGCTTTAACAGCTTAACAGCACTAATAGCTTGTTTACACCGTGTAATCATAGAGCAATCGCGGGTGATGCTGACTCAGACAGATAGGGCTGTCACCTGGCTAGAGATCCTTGGGCACGAAATAAAACCGAGTGTATTCGAATATACTGCTAAATAGAGTTGCGAATAATAGTTCAATGAGAAGAAAAGAGAGATACGTATCTTTCCGGTACGATGAACTATATCTTTCATCTAGTTCACTAGTTCACTTAGTTCACTATTGACCAGTATAAACTGACCTATCACTGTTGGGTACGCTTATATGATTCGAGGTCAACAGATATTGGTTTCTATACTTTTTAAAGATACATTACATCAACATGATATCTTATCTATTCTACTAATTAACTAAGTTCTACTGTATTTTTTCACATATAATTAGGTCACTAGTTCGCCGGTCAGTGTTACACGATTACGAACTATGAACTAAATAAGTGCATTTCAATTTTCAATATAAAATAATACCCAAAATTGCAAAATTGAAATTATAGTCTATTGACAAAATTCTGGAAAACTGTATCGTATTGTTAAGTGCGTAATGTATATTATTGCTCGTTCGGCAAAGGGAGCGATGCATATCAACTGTCTCACATTATTACGTAAATAAAAACGAGACAGCCGATAGGCGATATTTCGCGCTCTCAACTCGGCACACGCTCGTGCACGATCGGTTCTTGTCGCGATTCATTTAGTTCCGCGAAACGAGCGATCGTCGTTAGTAGTTCCCGAGTCAAAATGAGCGGTGAATCGTGAAGCGAACTAGTGAACTAGAGATACAGTCTGTACGGAACTGAACGAAAGATTTGTTACTGCTTTCATAATGAACTAGTTCATTATTGTCTTTCGTTCGCGAACTACCCAAGTCTACTGCTAAACTGTTGTAAAAAAATGCAATGCTCATCTTTATTACATCTTTATTTAAGCAGCAGCAGTTGGCAGGAAAATAATTCCGTTTCTTAGTCACACACGTTGATAACGAACAAAGTATTATACCGCTACGAAAACACTCATCCCGGCTTTAAGTTATGATATCTGTAGTTATAATAAAAAATTAATAAGGTGGGGGCCGGCTTCCAATCTAACCGGATGCAGCTGAATACTAGTATTTTACATGGAGTGACTGCCTATCTGCCCTTCTTAACTGGCTAAAAAGACCGGTAGTCAGACTTTCGGTGTTCTGACGACCCTTAACGGCCCACGAATGTCAGCCGGGACCTGCGGCTTAATGTTTTTTTTTCGAGGCTGGGTGGAGTCTCGGTATATAAAGATGGTCACCCATCCAAGTATCAACCCCGGCAAGCTTAGCTTAACCTGATGGATCGATCCGTGCGGCTATTATTACTTAGTCACGAGCCCCTCAAAAATAAATGAGGTATGCAAAAAAAATAATTATATCAACCCTAAAAAAGATGTGCCAGTCATAACGCTAAGTGCATGTAGTAGCACCCACACCGCCACAACACAGCGCTACACCGGCGCGAGCGCATTGTCGTAATCATGTCAAGATCATACATCATGTCAGTACTAGAGATTAATTGTGTATATGCTAGGCAACGATATCGTAGTGATATGAATGGACCACCCTTCATACAGGTGCGTGGGCGTACCTACATGTGTATATGTTTAAGGACGATATCATCAATATGCAATAAAATATGATGTCACCGTTTTATTCCTTGAAAGCTTGTGGTAATTTGCTTTCTGGATAGTTTTATTATACCAATATTGCCAAAGGCAAGGGACAGCATTGAGAATTGCATAACGTTAACTTCAATAAGATGAACTAGAAACTTTCTAGGTCCACAAAGCATTTAAATTATATTTGGAACCTGTTATGTCTTCAGAGGACTGGTATCTTTTCACTGGTGTAATAAAATTCTCAAGTCAACTAAAAACAGTTTTTAAAACCATAAAGTATATAATTATACTGAAACCATGATATCACCTGACTCTACCCAACATTATCTCTGGAGCATGATAGCCCTCATTACTCACGAGCAGTGGGCGTGGTCATCGAACCATTACAGAGCAAGTAAGCACTGCATGTATTTGCCTTAGATCGCCGCTTCCTCCGTTATTACCAGACTATTAAATGGACTAACAGCCTGCCGCACCACTGGAGGGCATCGGTGACTGACTAACTAGATGGGGGGTAACGCTTCCAGAATGATATATGTAATGATAGTGGTTTTAATGAATACTTACCTACTAGGCGTCAATGAGCTAAATTACCATAATTTTTCTTCTTCTAAGCGTGTCGGTAGCAATCTATTTATAGTCAGCACAGAATTTGGCTACGAGCTTGGCATCAACTTTGAGTAGCATCCATCAACTCCTGTTATGTGCAGACAACAGGACACGTGGGACACGATATTAATTGCCTCATTGTTTCTGGGACAGGACCACATTAACACTCCGGGGCAGAGTCATCTGTGAATGTCTTGAGCAGTTTTTCTTTTCTTCAGCCTACCTGAGTCCGAAGTCTATGTAAAGACTTCCAGGCAAGCCAAGGCAACCCATCTCCTGGTGCGGGGTTTTTTGCAGGAGGAACGAATGGGTTTGGTAGGGAACCACTACATCTTTAGCCTTTCCTTAGGCCGTTCACGAGTGAGTAGGCGGACACACTTTATAAACTGTCAAGTGACAAGAATTAACACAATTACTTTTCTATTGTTGTCAGACTCAATGAGTCTGCCTAACAGACGAGCGGATGGCTGTTGTGGCTTTTCAGCCTTTGTGACACGAGGATGATATCGTACAAAGTGTCATGTGTTGTATCATGTGTCAGAAGCCAACTTGGCTCTTTCAGTTGAGCCGTTATCTCAGCTAGTGGATAAAGCATTTGCACCACAATTCATAACCGTCTAAACTCTAATAGATATGAAATTCAAATCAATCAATGACAATTATTAATTTACTCCAGGGCTGCAAGTTAATATTGCGATGTTATTTAGTATTTGAAAAATTATGCAGGTATGCCTTCATTCCCAGAAGCATCCTTGATATGTTTGCAGAAGCCAATTGCACCACGACTAAGGTAATTATCGCATCAAAGACCACGGGCTCAGCAGCTAGCTATTCTTTGATTGAGCGTTAACTACTAACTAAACATACATCGTTAGGCATTTTCCCTACGCGCACAGATTTCTAAACTCATTAACCAAGAAAAAATCTCATTACGAATTTAAAAAACACTCTATAATGGTCCAAGTATCGTTAAGATCCGGAAGCGTTTGCGATTCTTCAAATGTTTCTAAGAATATCAGGGAAACTGCCACATTACTTCGCTGGACGGCCAATTAACATTTCTCATGGGGTACCACGTGATGTGGTAAAAAAAATATATAAATAGAGAATGTGTCAATCTGTCATACTATGCTAGCCGTATCTACTGTGGACTGTGGGACAAAGAATTATGTTTTTTTTAGAACACACAACCGGTCCCTGCATAATTTTTTTGACATAGGTAATGTTTACCGTTTACTATCTACCATGCCTTTAACAAGTTGACGAAAGTTAGGTTAGTAACGTAGGCTGACTGCCAAGGGTGCGCCGGGTGATGTCCATACTAATACGAGGAGGATCTTTAAATTTTGATTAGCAGATCGAAGCATCTGCCATTCTGCCACGTATAGTATACACACATAGCATTATCAGCCTAAAATGTTCCCACTGCTGGGACACAGGCCTTCTCTCTGTGAGAGAGAGTGGGCCGTAATCCACCACGTGGGCCAAGTTTGGGTTGGTGGATATCACATGTCTTCGAATTTTTTATTCTAGGACATGGCGGTTTTCTCTCGATGTTTTCCTTCGCCGTTTTGAGAGCAGTAGAAATGAAATAATTCACACAAAGTAAAGAACCTGTCAGGTATCGAACCTACGACCTATAACTCATAAGTCGCGGCCGTTTCCACTGCGCCACCGCTGCTCTCAAGCATGGGGATCATGCCAAAATTCCTTCATTGCAGGTGTTAATGTAACTGTTTCTGTAAGGTCCACATCTGGCAAAGAACGTTAACAAGCTAGCAAAAATTATACGATGCAAGAATGCATGCCCGTCTTAAAACTGACGTATGTCGACGAAATACAAAGTTGCGGTTTACGATACTATAAAAGGTTAATTTACTCGAAGCAGGGACCACACCTGTACAACTTAGCCTGTTGTAATACATAACAGGTAAATTACCCCCATTAGCCGTTGTCCGGACAAGTGGCGGTGTCCTAGTAACTATAGTGTTAGACTAATTATCGCATGTGTTTATCATAGCAAGTGTAACGTGAAACTAATTGTTTGCGTCGCGCCCCACTACTTATGTAGGAAGTGTTTGCATTTGTAATTGGGGATAATGCGTAGATAGGTACATCTTCTGAGTGTTATAAATTATGCCTATAATTATATATGTTTGTTGACTATTTATAATCATGTCTATAAACTTTTAAGATTAAATGTAGTTGTATTGACTTCATGTGATTGGTCGATACTTTGACAGTTCTCGACCAATCATAAGCAAGTAAAATGGTGGGAAGTGGGCAGACATTTTGAGTGATATACTCGGCACTCTTGAGCATTCGTGTCGAGACACCTGGGCTAGACACTTGTATTGTATACTACATAGTAACTTTAGTAATAAAGGTGGATTTCAAAGTCTCTAACGAGTGTTTTTATATTCCAAGTCCTTACTTCTGAGTATTGAGCCAGAACGGTTCACATCTCAGAAGTGGGATTAAGCAGCCTAGTGCCCACAAAAAGATCGGAGACACGCTTAAGTATTTGGCGTACCAAAAAAACGCCGCGAGAACATGGATGAACATGGGTCTAGTTCTCGAAGAGAACGTGATGGACCTAGACGGACCCCTCGCAAGTTGCTGACGCCGCCACTTCGATGTCGTGATGCAACTCGAAGCCGCAGCCGGGGTCGAGGGCATACGCGTTCGCCTGACGAAAATTGTGGCAGCCGAAGCCGTCGGTTGCGGTCCAGGCGATCGAGAGGAAGACGATCGCGACCGACGATTAGTCAGTCTTCTTCCCGACCACACTTTTCAAGAAAGGCAAGTCGTCGTGCTAAGCGCTCCAGGACCCGGTCGCGCACTCCAGGGCGGCACGAGACGTGCCACGCAGAGCTCGGGCATTCACCTAGGAGCAGAACTTCTCGCCTTCGTACACCATCCCGCAAAGAAACACATCGTGAGCATGAGTTGAATAACAATCTGTTTATTAAGAACTTTATTACTGCACTTAAGGGTATGAATGATACAAGCAATCGCGATGGGTATCCTGTGTTAAATAATGTAATTCCTGATTTTGACCCATTATGTAAGGAACAAACGGTTGATACGTGGCTTCATAAGGTTGATGAATGTGCACAGATCTATGGTTGGAACGATAAACAAGTAGTCCACTACGCCTTACCGAAATTAACAGGGGTAGCTAAATCCTGGTATCAGGGTCTACCCTCGCTACTATTTTCTTGGCCGGAGTGGAAGTTAAAGCTGAAGGAATCTTTTCCAACAAGGGATAATTATGCAGACTTACTAACGGAGATGCTGAATAAAAAGGTTCGTTATGGGGAGTCATTAGAAATATATTATTATACTAAAATGAATATTCTAAATCGTTGCGAAATATCAGGAAAACGTGCAGTTGATTGTATCATAGCAGGTATAGAAGATCGTGGTGTTAGGTTGGGAGCACAAGGAGCTGAGTTTTCGGAACCGGAAATGCTTCTTAAATTTTTAAAGATAATAAAAATAAGTCAAGATAGGTCCACAAACGAGCAGCAGAAAGATAGAGATAGGCGATCACAAAATAACATATTTACCGGCAACAAAGTAGAACACGGTTCCCGGACGTCAACCGCATCTAATATGGTCTGCTACAACTGTAAAGAACCCGGTCACCCATTCTTCAGTTGCCCAAAACCAAGGATTCAATGCTCTAAATGTAATTTAATAGGACATAAAGACACTGAGTGCTCTGGGACAAAGCAAAGCACCAACGATAAACCAAAAGCAATATTGTAGAACACAGGCGATTCAAGTGCCAAGTATAGAATGCCTATTAAAATAAATGGGTGGTTTTCATAATGACTCGTAGATTTGGGAAGCGAGGGTACTTTGGTCCGTCTCAGTGAATCTCAGCGTTTAGGACGAGACTGGAAGGTAGGAGAAGCGCCACTATTAAGAGGAGTAGGTAACGTGCCATATAAACCCCTTGGAAAGGCTAACGTCACGATTGAAGCTTAGGGTGTAGTAGAAAATCACGTGGAGATATTGGTAGTAGATTATTTAATAAATTTCCCTATACTACTAGGCCACACTCACCGAAAGACCTTTGGTCAAAATAGTAAAGACAGAATCTGACGTCGTTCTCCAGCGGAGCTTCTTTTCGGGCGAAATCTAACCAATCCATCTGAACGTCTGTTAAACGACGTAATAAACGAAGTTACGTACAAGGCCGGGGAGAGTCTGGACGATGTTAGGGCTACAGCCGGTGAGCTTATTAGGATACAATAGGACAAGGACAAGGAACGGTAGGATAGGTACAGAAAAATGGGAATGCGTTTCAAAGAAGGTAATTTGGTTAGAGTAGTAAGAGCTGTGACGGGAATAGAGGGGCAATCTAAGAAGCTCGAACCTAAGTGTAAAGGCCCTTACAGAATTAAGAAGGAGCTCCCCAACGATAGGTTTGTGGTCGAGGACACACCCCTCACAAATACTAGTAAGAGGTACGAGGCGGTGGTGGCCATTGATAAAATATTCCCATGGATCCGTTTTAACGAACCCGTATCAACCGATTGTGAATCCAAGCCTAAAGATTGTGAATCTGAATGTAAAGGATTGTAATTAGATGTATTGTCAATTCATTGGTGTTAATAAAGATGAATATTGTACATTGAATTAAATAAGCAGGTAGATAAGAACACTGAATCAGATCATTTGCTGTCAATTACATTGTGTATTTCTAACATGAACATTTAAAGAACTATGAGATGTCGATATCACAATAAAAAGTAATGCTAATGTGGTTTTAAGTTTCGATGATTAATGTCATGTATCATCTAAATTATTCCATGTACAAATAGCTGAAATATTTGCTGGTCAACGTCATGGACTAGTAAATACCGATTCATTGGTTAGAGTCACGTACTAATGAGTTGGTGAGGGGTATCAGGTAAAGGATGCCTCCCATTTTAGCAATTGGTGCATTAGTGGGTGTATCTACTGGTCAAGGTCATGGACCAATACATACACCTACTGCCGATATAAGATAGATTATGCTAGGCGTGTCAGGTAACCGACACCCTTAAAGAAAGCTTACAGACTAAAAGTAATTTAAGAGTAAATCTATTGTAAAATAATTGAACTTTAATGTGGTTTTAAGTTTCGATGATTAATGTCATGTATCATCTAAATTATTCCATGTACAAATGGCTGAAATATTTGCTGGTCAACGTCATGGACTAGTAAATACCGATTCATTGGTTAGAGTCACGTACTAATGAGTTGGTGAGAGGTATCAGGTAAAGGATGCCTCCCATTTTAGCAATTGGTGCATTAGTGGGTGTATCTACTGGTCAAGGTCATGGACCAATACATACACCTACTGCCGATATAAGATAGATTATGCTAGGCGTGTCAGGTAACCGACAACCTTAAAGAAAGCTTAGTAGCTTAAAAGTATTAAGAGTAAATCTATTGTAAAATAATTGAACTTAAGATATGATTAATTAAAGACGAATGAGATAATTTATGTTCAATATGTTACATTTATAAGTTAGATATGATGTTGTAATGTTTTTTACATATCAACGAGGGACTCGTTGAAAGTCGGATGGCCGAGCTGTTATAAATTATGCCTATAATTATATATGTTTGTTGACTATTTATAATCATGTCTATAAACTTTTAAGATTAAATGTAGTTGTATTGACTTCATGTGATTGGTCGATACTTTGACAGTTCTCGACCAATCATAAGCAAGTAAAATGGTGGGAAGTGGGCAGACATTTTGAGTGATATACTCGGCACTCTTGAGCATTCGTGTCGAGACACCTGGGCTAGACACTTGTATTGTATACTACATAGTAACTTTAGTAATAAAGGTGGATTTCAAAGTCTCTAACGAGTGTTTTTATATTCCAAGTCCTTACTTCTGAGTATTGAGCCAGTACGGTTCACATGAGTATAAAGGAAAACATACAAACAGACACTGGACGAACTGCTTCAGTTTCCGTTTTGACTTTCTAGGTCGATCAATCTGCCAAGCCTTTTCCCAAGTATGTTAGGGTCAGCTTCCAATCCTACCAGATGCAGCTGAATATCAGTATTTTACATGGAGCAACTGCCTATCTCACCTCCACAACTCAATCATTGGGTACTACGATACCCTTTCGGTAAGACTGGTTTGTCAGACTTTCGGGCTTCTAACGACCCATAACGACTGTCAAAGATCCACTAATGACTCCTGGGACGGGGAAGGGTCTTACCTAGCCACAAGTCCTTCTTGCACAAGTTCAAGGTGTGGAAATCTAAAAACAAAAGAATGTCGCGTTCTATGATTAAAGGCGTACTCAGGTCAGGCGACTGGCACGGCTGTCAAACTGGAATACAAGCTTTCGTGATTTACATCAGCTTATAAACGATTAGTGCTAAACACCTCAAATAACCTGCCAATAAATCATATAATAAATAACCAATAAATCTCTTATCACAGCTCTCTCACCAGATTTATTGTTCTGAATTTGATTTCAATTTCAAGTAGATTATTGATTATCGTTATTGAGACCAAGAAGTTGAATGACGTTTAGCAAGTAAACAATTTCTTAGTCTTGCAAACTTAGTTATGTAACTATACATACAAAACAAGTCAAAAGCAGTGCGCAAAATAATTAGAGGTGCTAATTTCATTACAATTACAATTACAGGTGATGGAAAGCACCTCGTAAGAATAATTAATTGGCAACACAGTGAATAAGCTTTCTAATTATTTACGTAAGCAAACAAAATGTGAACTATGTTCGCAATTACTGTGACTTATTAATCTGCACTATAATTACCTAACAGAGAGAGCGCATAATTTCGGAATAACCTTAAAACTTATTCAACCGATAGTTATGATATTCATTATGGTAGAAAGTCTGTGAAGACGTAAGATTCTGACAATTAAAACCAATAAAAAGTAATTAAATTGGTAGCTTATGGGTATTTCTTGAATTGGAAAAAGGAAAATTCGAAAAAGAAGGTTATGGAAAAACCATGAAAGTCTACTGCAATCCAACATGGTTTTTATTATTATAATCAGCATTTTTTGAACTTCAACATTACATAAGACAGTCCCCCAAAACGCCCGCCCTTTCACCTCTTCCAGCTTTTTAGCTGAGAGAAAGAATTAACGCAACAATCTCTCCAGCAGCCAAGTAGCACATACATTATGGTTACCAATTCCACTGAAACAATTTGTTAACGCGTTTGTATTTTACAACTTTATGAGTAGGAAGTTAGCAACATTGTTTTATAATAGAAACATCAATATCTGCACAAGACATCTCGCTATTTTCACAGTATTACTTTATGAAATCATCATCATCATAATCATTTCAGCCGAAAGACGTCAACTGCTGGACATAGGCCTCCCCAAAATAGGGGTTTTGCCATAATCGCCACGCTTGGCATGCGGGTTGGTGATCGCAGTATGGTGGTAAAATGCATAGAGAATGCTGCTGCCCATTCTCTAGTAAGTCCCTTAGTTGCCTTCTACGACACCCACGGGAAGAAATGGGATGGTGCTATTCTTTATGATATAAGCTTTAACTATTTCCGAGGCACATCACAAGAGATTGTCCATTTAACACTACATATGCATTCTTGTAAAATAAATTACAATTTAGATTTGTTCTTTTATTTAATAGGTTTTTTTCTTACTTTCAACTACAATCCCTCCAATAAATTCTAAACAGAACGACATAAAACTCCATCCAACTGAGTATATTGAAACAAGAGGCATTATAACCGCTGAGTGAAGAATGAAGCGGGTAAGAGCCGGTATCTTAGCATTCAGGTGTAGCTATAAAAGCCCTGCCAATAAATAGGATTCTCCTGATGGCAGGCAGTCAGGCACGTCATGGCTGAACAATGGGACGCGGCTGCTATTCTGCTAATAACGTGAAATCTGACGGCGATGTGAAATAGAAAGCCGCGGTATGGCATGCGCGTGCACTGACGATGGGCTGGAGGTGGACCGGGTGAGAGCGGGTAGCGATCTTCTGCTTAGCGTGTCGTTACCAAAAATAATGTAATTAAAATCCCGAATTAACTCTCCCAAAATTCAGCATGGCGAACACCGTTTACTGACTCAGTCATTAACTTTAACGTGGTAGCGTGTATTCATAACAAATAAGTTGATTAATTAGTTATTTCATTCGCACATATTGTTCTCTTTATGCGTTAACTCACCCAAAAACTGCAATATCTTCAAGTGCGTCAGTGTTTGAATTTCCATGCACCAACAAATCGTCATTTAGTTTGATCTTTTTTTATTAACATCTACAAACAGACAAAAATGTTTGACAGTCTGGGAAATTAAGACGACAAGAAAGAAAGAAATAAAAATATATCTACCTATTTTGTAAACAGATGATGTGATTTATGTACCAAATTACGGACTAAGCTTCATCCTCGCTATCCACTAACAGTATACCCTCACCTCGTATCGGCTGTCAGCCACTTCGGGCTGATAATCTTCATAATGAAGCGCGTGCGTAGCGGCAGTTTAACATTGATCCAGTTCGCCATGAAACTGGGCCTTGATCATAATTGTGTTAACTATAATTAGGAGGTATAAACAGCGTACAGTGAAGGTCAATATTACTATATATTTACATTTTATATGTATATAAATATATACGGAAAAGTTTTTATTCAGTGCGCAAACTTTAACCATGAATTCAGCATGTATACCATTCTAGACCCCCCAGCGAAGAAAATTTTGGTCGGGTTTACAAAAAAAATCAGCTGTTGCATAGAAAAGTGCAATACCTACGCGGTCAAAATGTATGGAACAGCTGTTTTTTTTTGTCTGTGACTCTCCCCAGAGACATTGGCTGCGACCGCGCCTGTTTATGGATTGTTTTTATACGGTCAAAATAGACCCAAAATAGTTTCTGGTATTATCTCGTTATGTCAGTTTTCCCTTCAGACAGGGATATTATATATTTCGGCTTTGTCTGTACTCGGTTTCTTATTTTCTACTTTTATAAATGTTGAAAGATTTAAACCCGATGAAGAAACTATGCTCCATGATTTCACGGCTTGATATTTATGTATACCACTATTTTATAGCTCAACTTTAATCTGCGTTCACATTAAAATGAACTTCCTCAAGTCTCATCTGACTGCAACATTAAAATTTCTTAACAAGCCGGTGCCAGCATCCAGCACGATACAACGACGTCATAAACTCAGCTTTACGGCTATCGTCTCTGGCAAATAATTCGGCATCACGCCCTCTTCCCGTTAGACCCCTCCCCGCACCTCACACTCCCGGGGCGATATGTAAATTATCACCGTTATAACTGAAGTTATACTTATCAATAAATTAAGGCAGAAAATCTACTCGTGTCCATGCCACTAGTTGGCAAAATAAAGCCGGCTTTTGGTACTGAATCGAATCCCTTTCAGCAAACGTTGAGCATTCAATCATCGATTGATCGTTAGCAAGTGTTTTTAAGACAAATTGGCTTGAGTAATATTTTGTTCATTAACCTGCCTCCAGCATCACCTTATTCTTCACACATATTCCATAGTAGAGGTGCATTAAAAGTGTCCAAGATACACAAACAGAATTTAGAACTCCCTGCTTCTTATTGAGCTGACCGACTAATGTTTTGACTGCGAAACAAGAGAAAAAGAAAAAGCATCATACATAAACCCACATTCTCAACAGCTGTATGAACTTGCGCTTCTGTATCCATCAAGATGATGTTGCAACGTTTTCGGGCACACGTGCGCCCGCGCATCGATCGTGATCAGTGGAGCAGCGTGGATACATCATACATTATACATAGGTGCTTATCAGCCAGCTGTGCGGGGCGCACGACCCACAACCGCATATTAAGTGCTATTGATAAATGTAGGCGCAGATGTTCAACTAACTGTAATTGAAGAGTATCGAAAGGTTTTCAGTTAAATACGATTATATTCCACTGAATTAAATCTTACTACACAACAGACCTGCAGAGGAGGGCAGAGGATGCCCCGCAATAGCCCTAGTGAGAAGCATTTATATGTTGGGGTACAGAACTGCTCTGAAATCGACAATTGATTGTTGAACGAAGTCAGTACCAAAAACACAAACGCTACAGAAGTCGGAGCCCTGTATCAATCGACTGCGGACCCAAGTAGGTCGCTGAAAACACAATTTAGCAAAATTGGAGATAATAGATCCTTCTGTTATCCAGTGCGGGTGCAGTGCTACTGGCCAAACCACGCCTAATCTGATGGAGTGTCCAAAGTGTCCATACACCTGCTTCTTTGAGGAGGTAAAACCTGGACCGCCACTGATGCCGCTATTAACGTGGTAACCTACTTCGCTCAACTCATTTAACCAGCAAAATGTCATTTAAAAAAAATCCATTGTATCTCGCGTGGATACGAAGAGTTAATCTTAATATATATATCTCCATCAACTCAAAAAGAAGAAGAAGTCGATTTAATGTTAAATTAATAATTTAATGATTGCATTATCAGATACACACACCCACTATAATAAAACATTAGGTAGGCTGTGATTACTAATCGTGAAGCTTTACTAACGCTACTTTAGCAGTTCAAGGTCATCGTAATTTAATCATGTGTGTTGTTTCAGCAAACCCTGGAGGCGGGAGGCGGGGGCGGGGGCGGGGTCAGCAACCTCGAGAGCCTGGAAGCCAAGGTCAGTGACCTTCTCACTACATTCACACGCCGGAAGTTCATATGTAGAGCAACTGCTGAGTAGGATTACGTCATTGAAAGTAGCAGTTTGACGACGCTAAAAAAAAATATACAAACGAAAGAGGAAAATGGCGAATTCAAATGTTAGTATGGTTTGACATGTTGATACGCTGTTATACCAGGAAATGTTGTATTTGTGACGTTAAAATACTACACTAGTAACTAACTAGGTTTAAAATATAAACGAAAATAGTCTTGTGTTCAGCAAAACAAAAGTTACCCACCAGCTGCTCTGTAATTGGATTAACAATTACACATTTATAACAAGACGTATTATAAAACATCTTCCAGTAATCAAACAATCATATTTAGCAAGAGAAAATAGCTATAATACACAAATATGCTCATAAAAACCCATAGCAGTAACAGAGAAATGATAGTACATGACTCTATGAAATATAGTAATTACAGCGACTACTGGACTGAATCAATTCCACGAACACTTTCACACATATCTTAGAAAGCTAAATATACATATACAACTCATTCATAACTTATACATAATGATTAAAACTGATGAAATGAAAAGCAGTTCGAACTTTCATTCAATTTCCATTTGTAGTACAAAAGACACCAACGCGCACCTTTGAGTTCCCTACACAGACAATAACGAAGTATTTAAATAGTTAGAATTAGGTAGTCATAAATTGTTTTTAAAACTAGATTAACATTTCAAAATATATTGCTAAGGGTTCGTTGCATCTTGAATTTAGAAAGGAATTCATTTTGCATATGTTAGGTAAAGGACCCTACACATTGGAAAAAAGGAATTAATCATTGGCTCGGCGCGGCGGCGCGGCGTTGACTTTGTAAAACTTAAGGTTTACAATGCATGAATAAATTAATTTTGTACACATGGTTGATACGGTATTGATTTGGTTGAGCTTGAAGGGCGATTTGATTATGAACGGCTGTTAAAGATTGATCAACCAAGTTCGGCTTTTGGAATAAAATACTGACTGAAAATCACTAGGTATTTTCTATGTGGTTTAACTTATTTTTACATTAAGCAAACCTTAATAATAAATAATAACCTTAATAATAATAAGGCGTCTGTCAACGTCACAATGAAAAATTCACGCTCAACATTTTTTACATAAAATAAATAGTTTCAGAGTCTAGATCACACATTACTATCAAATAAAATCATCTACAATAATACCAAAATGAAAGTTATAATGAAAAACTCTCTAAGATCGGACTACAAACATTTACAGAAAAATGGACCAAATAATATATATATATACCAATGTGATGTGAGTGAGTAAATGATGCAGACAAGAGCCAAGACACGACAGCAGGCACACCCACCATCTCCGGACTTGTCGCTCGGCTCCGCCTCGCAGCCGCCGGTATGCGCCTCAACCGTGAGCGCCGTGTCACCGGTCGCTGCAGTTGCGTCGAGCTCGAGCGACGAGTTTTTCTCCCCACCGTCGTCCCCAACACCACAACGGCGGCGAGGAAGAGGACGGCCACCAGCGGGCTTGGGACCTCGAAGCCAACAGGCCTCGAGCAGGGTCCCCGCTGCCGGTGGAAATGTGTCGCGCATACGATGGACCCAGTCCATGAACGAAAATGTGATGCGCGCATATTATGGGGCTACAGAGGGAGGAATTAACCTTACAGCGTACCGAGTTCGGATGCTCTCTCTGTTTCAGGTGCTTGAACCAGCCGTCGACGTCTCGGCCCAACGATTATCGGATCAGGTGCGTGTCATTCAAAACAATCATAGATTGGATGACACTACACTTGATCGACTGCGCTCGGAAATGCAGAATAGTTCTGCTAGTAACCCTCCTCCACTCCAGAATGTCATGCATGCGCCTGCCGACGTTTCACTGCAGGCAAACCAGCACGATGAGGAGGAGGAAGCCAGGGCTATATCTGCGGAAAACCTGTACAATGTGGACATAAGGAGCATTCTGGAGGATGCGATCCGTGAGTACCGATTCACATCACCTGACCTTAGACCACGGCTACCACGTTTGCCCATGAATAAAAAAAACAGAGCACTGGTGTGTGCCCTGGATGCGCTGCTACCAAATTATATTGAAAGCAGCGCAGACCTTTGCGATACACACTCAATCTTGTATTGCACGGCTGTTGCGGCATGTCGTATAGCTCGTGTCAAATTCACAAATACTGATCGAGCTACACGACCGAAACCCACCACACCAGCCTGGCAATGCAGGATTGAGCGCCGTATTAATGACACCAGGGTACTCATCGGGAAGCTCATCTGCTTCAGGGAGGGCAATACACGCCCAAGAGTGATGCGCTTTGTGAGGCGGGCGTTCTCGGGAACTAGTATTAATCCTCGAGAATATATATCCTGTGTCACAGAGCGCATCGACTTCCTGAAGCAGAAAGTTTATGCATGGGCAAACCGTATCCGTCGGTATAAGCGAAGAGTGGATCGGTACACTCAGAATCGCATGTTCCAGAACGATGAAAGGTGGGTATACAGAGCTTGGGAGCGACCGATTCCCACTCAAGGTGTGACTGACGCGCGTCTACCGGATAGTGATGACATGAGTGCGTTTTGGCGGAGCATTTGGTCGGTGCCCGTCAGTCACATTGAAGGTGATTGGATGCGTGTTGTTGAGCGGGCATGTGATTCAATACCAGACATGGAGACTATCACCATCTGTCCTCTTGATGTGGCCCGTGCAGTCCGTCCGTTGCCCAACTGGAAATCTCCAGGACCGGACGGACTGCACAATTTCTGGATTAAATGGCTACAAAAGTCACATGCTTGCTTAGCTTCACAATTCCAGTCATCTTTAGAGACTGGGTCACTACCACTGTTCTTTACGACAGGTATTACCCACCTGCTCCATAAAACGGGTAGTACTGCGGAACCTAAAAATTATAGACCTATTACATGTTTACCGACGGTCTATAAAGTTCTTACATCCATTCTTAGAGCAAAAATTTCACAACATATAGAAAGCAACGCAATTATGTCGGTGTCTCAGAATGGATGTAGGAATGGGTTCCGGCGGTACTAAGGAGCTGCTCCTTATAGACATGACCATAAGCCAACAGGTTCGTAGATCCCGGAAGGATCTGTCAACATGTTGGATAGATTATAAGAAGGCCTATGACTCAGTACCACATACATGGCTCATGAGGGTGCTGGAGTTGTACAAAATAGACGCGACTCTACGCACCTTCTTGATGTCCTGTATGAGGCAGTGGAGGACGGTCCTTCTGTATCCAGGATGTCGACAGATCCGGGGGACCAATGAACCAATTAGGATTGAGCGTGGAATATTTCAGGGCGATAGTTTGAGTCCACTTTGGTTTTGCTTAGCCTTGAATCCTCTAAGCACACTGCTGGAGGGTTCAGGTCTGGGCTATCGATTAAGAAGAGGTGGTCAGGTGATATCACACCTCCTTTACATGGATGATTTGAAACTCTTTGCCCCCAACAATTTGCATCTGATGGAGTTACTGAAGGTAACGGAAACCTTCAGTAGCGCCATCAGGATGGAATTTGGTGTGGACAAATGTGCAGTCATGCATGTAAAGCGAGGAGAGATTATAGAATCCGTGGGAACCAAACTTACGGATTCTATACATCTTAGATCCCTCTCCTCAACCGAAACCTACAAGTATTTGGGTATGTCGGAAGCATTAGGCATCAATGCTACCGACATGAAACAATCGTTGAGGGAGCGCTTCTTTGGCCGCCTGAATAAAGTATTTAATAGTCTTTTATCAGGCGGAAACAAGGTGCGTGCCTTCAACGGTTGGGTCATGCCGGTTTTGATGTATTCTTTCGGCATACTCAAATGGACTCAAACGGAACTTGACGCCCTGGATAGGAAGGTCCGTACATTGCTGACGGCATATCGGATGCATCACCCACGATCATCAGTGATGAGACTGTACATCCCGCGGAAGTGTGGGGGTCGAGGTTTTTTAAATGCTAAAACCCTCCACAACCGCGAGATTTGCAGTCTCAGGGAATATTTCCTTCACACTGACGTGAGGATGCATCGAGATGTGGTCGCAGTGGACAAGGGCCTTACCCCGCTCTCTTTGGCGAATGAGAACTGGCGCAAACCTGCAGTACTGGACACTAACGATCGTAAGGAAGTATGGCAAGGCAAAGAGCTTCACGGACGCTTTTTCCGGGCTCTTCATGGGCCCGATGTAGACTTTTTGGCATCTGTATCCTGGCTGCGTTTTGGCGACCTCTTCGGGGAAACCGAAGGTTTTGTCTGTGCGATTATGGATGAAGTTATCATGACGAACAATTATCGGAAATACATTGTCAAGGATGGTACGGTTGACATCTGTCGGGCATGCCACCGTCCCGGTGAATCAATCCGACATATCGTTTCCGGTTGTTCTCGTCTTGCTAACGGCGAGTATTTGCACAGACACAATCTAGTAGCTAGGATTATCCACCAGCAACTTGCTTTGCAGTACAACCTTGTGGAGTCTGAAGTACCATACTACAGGTATGTGCCCGACCCAGTTCTCGAGAATGGTCACGCCACATTATACTGGGATCGATCTATCATCACTGATAGGACTATTGTAGCCAATAAGCCTGATATAGTGGTGATAGATCGACGAGAACGTCGTGCAATGATTGTTGATATCGCTGTCCCTCATGATGAGAATCTCGTGAAAGCTGAGCAAGATAAGAAAATCAAGTATCTTGACTTAGCTCACGAGGTTGTCGACATGTGGGACGTGGACTCGGCAATCATTGTACCGATAATCGTTACAGTAAATGGCCTAATAGCGAAGAGCCTCGACCAACACCTCAGGAGGCTCTCATTGCACGGCTGGATCAAGGGCTTGATTCAGAAAGCAGTACTCCTAGACACGGCACGCATAGTCAGGAGGTTCCTTTCTCTAGAGCCCTGACCACCGACATCTTGGACCCTGTTCCTGATGCTGATGGACTACTATTTTTTATATTTTTAAATGTTTTTTATAAGGTTATTTTAGAAAAATATTTAAAAATGTAACTTAATATGTATTTGAATGAATAAACGAAATAATAATAAAATTAAATTTACCTTATTATAATAAATAATATAGTCAAATGTTTATTTGTACAAATAGAAGAACATACATAGGTAGTACCTATGTATGTTCTTCTATTTGTACAATATTTCTCTAATCTTTGTGTACCTATTAGGTACACAAAGATTAGAGAAATATTGTACAATAGAGTCACATTAAAGAGCGAACTGATGCCTCCTAAACTAGGCCAAAAGCCTGTGTTTTAGGAGCCAAGGTTCCTCCTGGTATAGTGGCACACAAATGGTATTAAATATCGTGCAATTACTTATAGTTACAAAACATAAATTAAACAAACAATGCCTTAATTTAAATACAGTAATAGAACTAGTAAGAGAAAATTGATTAAAAAAATATTGTTATTGCCAAAAAATATAATCTTTTTTTTATCCATACTTTCGCCCTCTTCCAAACTACTAAGCTACTCTTGACTTAAACCGAAGAAACAATGCCTTAATTTAAATACAGTAATAGAACTATTATGAGACAATTTATTGTTAAAAGAAAAATTGTTATTGCCAAAAAATATAATCTTTTTTTTATCCATACTTTCGCCCTCTTCCAAACTACTAAGCTACTCTTTACTTAAACCGAAGAAACAATGCCTTAATTTAAATACAGTAATAGAACTATTATGAGACAATTTATTGTTAAAAGAAAAATTGTTATTGCCAAAAAATATAATCTTTTTTTTATCCATACTTTCGCCCTCTTCCAAACTACTAAGCTACTCTTGACTTAATCCAACCAATGTGTTCATTCCTCTACAAATAATTGAATCCCCAGCTAGATAACGTAACGTGTTCCGTGCATAACATCCTGAAGATAAATGCGTGGATTATTATTTACTGCGTTTATTTATCGAGTGTCAGGCTTTTGCTGCGATTTCAATTTGATCAGCATCTTGTTTTCCGGTATGAGAGCAATGATACTTTGTTTTATTTAATATTAAGTGCTTAAACATGGACGGCTCAATTTACTGACTAGGTCTATAATTAAAATATATAATATGCAAAGGTAATTATGTAAAGGATAAAGGTTAAATAGTTCCTCATTAATATGAATTTAGCCAGGAAACTACTGAAACTAAAACTTTCAAATCAATTATAAAGTGTCAATCCTTATAAGTATGACTCAATTTCAATAAATTTAAGAGTTGTGACCTGGAGGGGTTCGTACAAGCCACAACTCTGCCCTAAATTCGAGTACATACCTACCATGTAGCATGAAATTCATTCAATTATTAAAAACATGTGTCAGTATTTAAAATGGATATTTACCTGGTAAAAGGTAATATGGGCTGGTGTCCGCAACTCCACGTTAATGCGCGTATTTTGCGCACGGAATAATGACCTGGATAACAATATGAAATAAACCTACTTGCCTATCCGTAATCTTCTTGTTGTTGTATTTATTTATTTACACGCAGATTCCTTACACTCTAGCACTTGCCTAACATAAACTAACACCAGTACGCTATCTACCGACACTACATGTAGTCTGGCGACAATTTGTCGTCCTGCGCGACAGTGTGGCGACACGCGCGACAGCACACGACACGGGATTTATAGCGATGTCGCGATACTGGAACGTTTCCAGCCGTGGGTAACTGATTAGTGCGTGCTAATTAAGATGGGATCACTAACACGCACTAACACGCACTAACGTGGTGTGGGGAAGTAGACTTCCCTTTATGGGTGGAAGACTTCTCAATTAATTTTGGTTTAAATAGAAAGAAAGAAAAAGAAAGAAAAATTGTTTATTCTGCACAAACAAAACGCACATTATAAAAAAAAATAAAAAAAATAAACATAAAATGCACCCATACAAAGTAGCCAAAATCCCCTTATTCACGTAGAAAAGTTACAATTTTGTCCATTACTTGTTGATGTCAGGGCTAGTGACCAAAGACAATAAATAGACGTTACGAAACTGGCAAATTACGTAATCAATCAAAACAAAACCACAAATGCCGATTTCAGAATTTGCAGAGTGCATTAGTGCATACTGTTGCAAACAAACGTACCACTATAATAAGAACAATAAGCCGTGCGTCGTATGTAGACCAGCACAAAATACACATTATTCTATGCGTACTTTGGTGGTGTAAAAGGTGACTGAGAAACTGGTGGTAGTTGGGGAATCGTACTTAGATGCCTTATTTTTCAGGTGTCATCAACAAACAAACAAAAAATAGGTTGGTAATTATAACACCACCTCAGAAAGTTCATATCTAAACAATTATAACATTCAAAGTTATTTCTACTTTACGTAAACACTAGTTGTATCATCATTTCATAAACTGTAACCATGAATTCAGCATATCATTCTAGACCATAGCGTAGAAATTTATCGTCGGTTATGCAAAAAAAAATCAGCTGTTTCATAGAAAAGTGCAATACCTACGCGATCAAAATGTATGGAAGAGTAAATTTTTTTTTATAACCGACGAAAAATTTCTTCGCCTGGGTCGGCCGATAAACGGGGTCTAGAAATTATTCATCGGTAATTTTAAGAGATTATCCATAAGATTTTAACCACTGCACTGCACTGTTTGCGCACTGGTTAACATTTTATCCTGTATATAATACTAGAAAACCCGCCCCAGGGAGACAAACACCAACCTATCACGATGAAAGAACCTGTACCATAACTACCACACTACAGCCTACAGGCGGCGCAGGAGTCTTCATAATAATGGTGTATTTATGGAACGAAAGTGAAGCGGGAGTGTTGAGTCGATAGCCCGCGATGATTCCTTAATAAGTTATGGATCCTTGGTGTAGAGGTTTTAAGAATAGCAGTGGAGTATAAAGTGGCTCCTTTGATTCCCACTGTTATACATGATGTGATATTTGACCTGGGTGTAGATATGGACCTTTAGGAGATCAATAGCTGATCAGAAGTGAGTCACCTACACAAAATTGCAACTTAAAATGTTGTACATTACGGTTGGTCTATCCTTTGGATCTCAAGGTACAAAATAAACGAAGTTATGATAATTTCCATTATTATAATAGAGATAGGTAAGGTCGTGTCCATATTTAGAACAAACACCTGCATAATGCAATACAATGTTATTGACAGTTTAATACGACTCTATCGTAAGATAACATCTTTAGTACCCATCCCATCCATATTACTAACACAACACTACTTAAAAAATCCACAGCAAGCCTTCAGCAATACAATCTGCCTACTTATCATAGCAATCCACATTACTAAGGGAGCTAAGGCTTGCATGCATATGCAATCACAAGCCCGCATATGCAATTACTTGCCAATTTATTGTCAGCAATAGTTTTTGCATTTTATCATCGCATCTGGCTCTCAGTGAGACGCAAATATCCCATCCCTTTCTCTCTACACAATTTAGCGTAGGATTGAAAGAGATAGATGCGGTTTTCGTCGCGAGATGTTCGATATTTAAGTGTGATGCAATAAAATGTGCGCGGTAATCCAAATGATCTTTGGGAATGCAGGACTATTTGGGGTTATCAATGCAGGGTGAACGATGAACCAACAACTGGTAGGGACTAGCGAGTCTGCAACCTGTCTTGGTACTGTTGGCTCTCGCCTCAGTATTTTATGCTTGTTATCCTTCTAGAGGATCAGAAAATCTAGCGATAATGTAGGGTTACATTATCTAACATTTTTCACATGTATGCATATGTCGTAGCCAGATCAAAGTATTATTGATCATATCAATTCTTTGATCTGACTTTAGGCATTACATAAAATATAACAATTTGTTAGCCATACCAGAAATGGCTTGACCATCATTTTTGATTTATCCCTTTGTTTCATAATGTCACCTCATCGTCTTTAAATGAATAGATTGTCTAAAATTTTATTTTTCCTGTAACCAAATGTTATGAATTTGAGAGTTTAGCATGGAGTCAGTTTAGTTTTAGGGAAGTTGACAGAGTTTTACGACGAGTCCGTGTAGAAAGAACTGAACCGCATTTTGATGCCAATCGCTGACAATCACAAAAAGTTTTTTTATGGCTAATTTCTGTACTCGGTTTACAGTGGCATCAGATTTGACCGTTTTCAATTATACAATTTGTTATGCGACGCGCGGCCGGCGCAAGCGCAGCCGCCGCCGGCTTTTTTGTTCACAATCGATTATGCTCGATTCATTATATTCCAGTATCGATTTCGCGCCCGACATTTATTGAATTAGGGTCCTTTTTATTTACTTTTAATGTTAATCTTTTTGTGTGGAGGGCATACTTTGAGTGTAAGTTATTCAACGTACGGCTCGGAATATACCTCCATAATGCATTTATAATATTCTCAGTTAAAATAAACACTTATAAAAGAGAGACTAAAGATATCCACTAACTACAGTTTTCCGAGCTTTACGGCCACAAGTGACTAGCTCTGTGTAAACATTCACTGGTTGTGCTTAGAAGCGTGCTGGCTCGCTTGAAAGAATGTGAGACTATTTTGCGGTTCTAGAGAAGCTCCGTAAAAAAATAATTGTGAAGGGTTCAAAAGACCCTCTAGAACAGGTGTTCTAGTGGGTCTTTTGAACCCTTCTTCTAACCCTTCTTCTTAGAAGTTATGCACGGTTCTTATTGCTCGATTCCTATGAAGAAGAGCCAGCGAGAAACTCCACGGTTCCTTTTTGTTAATAATTGGGTTTTGCAATATTTCTAAATTCAAAAGTACGAATTTACCTAATAATTTGCCAAACAGGTCTTGCACACTAAACTGGACTTAGTAGGTACCTACATGCAATAAGTTCTCATCCTCTGATAATCAACCCTTCCCAAGTTCATTAACCTACATAAAAACAATAGTATTTCCAAACCACAGACCACATATATTTAATCAACAAGTAAAATCTCCGTCGTTATCGAAGGCTGTGTATCATATGAGCCGGTAATTTGTGAGAAAAAAGGGCGGCGATACACTTGCGGTACTCCCAACACAATGGGTGGGAACCCAGTGATAGCTGCTATAAATATAACTTATACTTGGCTGTAAATATAGACACGCATCTAAGGACGTTGCCGCACTGTGCGGGGTAAATGATCATGTGGACACAAGCTTTTAATATTTATTTATATTATTTATACAGGATACATTTTTAACCAGAGCGCAAACTGTAAAAATTTACCCTGTATATGCTTCATTGTACGATGTATTTTTATTTAGGTATCTTACATAATTATAATCAGCCTATACTGATCCCACCGTTGGGACTCAGGCCGATATCCACCCCGCGGACCCTGTTCGGTTTGGTAGATGTCACAAGCCTTCGAATTTTTGAGTCTAAGACATGCCGGTTTCCTCACATTTTTTTTTAAATAATTTACACAAAGTAGACGGCCTATTTGGGTTCGAACCTACGGCCTACAACTCGTGCTATTGGACCACCACTGTTCCCCATACTGGTTATTCCCCAACTACCTCGATCCCGATGCCCCCGTCACGGAGGACCCCGAGTACAATAAATATGACTCCATTTCTTTTTTCTAATGTTTTCAACTTGTACCGTCGACATAAAAAGCGCTTGAATGTTTGTGTTTAAAATCCTTAAGCTGGAATTCGTTTATTGGCAATTTTGTACAATGTCGAAACATAGTTTTAATAGAGGTAAATACAGTTTCAATAAAATACATAAAAAAATATAAAATAAGTCAGCCGAAGAAGTGGGCATTAAAAAACTGTGATTGTTCTAGAAGACTCTATATTGTAATCACTGATTAATATTTACCTTAACCAAGCAAGACTTTTGTCCTGATCCTTAAAGTTATGTATTAAAATTTTACAATTAACATATCATCTGCTGACCATACTTTTGAGCTAAACTGACTTTTAATTGAGCTTATCAAGATAAAAATAAATCGGGGTCCTCCGGGACAGGGTACTCGGGGATCGGGGTACTCAGGGAATAACCCGGAAATATTTGAGGTACAATAATGTAAGCGTTGCTTATGACAGCTAGTCCTACTAGTACCTGTTGTAGTTCTCTGGGTAACTGGCCAGTACACGGTAAGTGGCCAGTAATGTTATTATATCACTAGCACTGCACAGCATGAATTACCGATAAAAAAGAAGCATCGAGTTGGCTAGTTGGCTTAGAACGAATCTTCTTAATATTGATGCCGGCTATTTACCAACTCGGTGGGCCTCGGGGCTGCCCCCTGTTTAAAATGTTTGATAACAGATAAACTAAGTTACTTACACCATACACCAGCCTGTACACCGTAAAGCATACACCAGCCTGTCCACCTCTTCTTAACTCCACATCGGTGCTTACTCTCCCTATGTACGCAGTCGCTAACATTAATCGGTGCGAGATCGTTCTGCGCATGCCATAAACCAGCAGTTGCGCTAATCTCACGCGTGATCTGCGCACATTCCCACAAGTAGATGATCTCGCGAATCTCATCGCTATAATGGTATAAGTAGTTGTAATTACAGCCCCCGTACGGATCTAATGAAACAAGTGCTAATTCAAATAATATTGCGGTGTGACAACGCAACGAAATAACAGTCTTATACGACGTACTAATTGGGCGCGACGGTGACCTATGTAATTAACTCTGGAAAACTTTTCCGCCCGCGTCGTCGAATTACAGAAAGGATGAAAAGCTAAATCTCCCTTTTCAACCGACTTCAAAAAGCAATAAGAGCAAAAAAATTATAAAGTAATCAACCAAAGCTAAAATAAATTAAATTACTTGGAAGTTATGTATGTTCTACTAGTACTTAAACACTTTTTGTAATAGTTTTATCATATCTATTACTGACGTCTTGCAAAGTTACAACCAAATCTAGTAAGTTAAAATAAATAAATAAATAAATCTTGTTTCCATATACGTGGGACACTCAGAAAGTTTTGCGAAAATAAAAAAATAAATTCCATAGGTGAATATTTTTATTAAATCTTTTCAAAGTCCTCTCCAGACTCATCACCTGGGGCCTTAGTCTGCTATTTTTATAAATTCGTCATTCCAACACGATCCTATTGTCATTCATTTGTCATTTTGGTAAAAGTTCGTAATCTGCTAAATTCATAATGATCGATCATTGGTCGGTCAATGGTGTCGTAATAGAATTGTGTTATAATGGCATTATCGTTTGAGTATCGTATATTCGTAACGAATTAAAAGCAATGACTGCACAATGACGTTCTAAGGGTAGGTCACTAATCAAAGGAACTGTCAAAATTTTAACAGATCACTGCCTTGTCATTCATTTATCATTATGTACGAGATTACCAATAAATGCCATTTCTTTCAATGGAGTGTCAGTGGCTGACCATTGGAAAGTCATAATGACGCCATTTTATTAGTAGATTACCAAACATGTCAAAATCAACAATTATGAAATCAATGATAGAACATTCTGACACTATTGTAATAGCAGACTTGAGGCCCTGTAATGATGTCGTAAATACGCCGAGACGAGCCTGCTTCAAATTTGTTTATCATATCACGGCACCATTTCACCCGGGCCTGCTTCTGAACATTGGTGAGGTTGTACAGCACCCAGCGTGAAACTATCCTCCTCACTCGAAGATGCACGTGTAGAATTTCGTGTAGGCGTTCCGATCCAACCTGCAGTATGTGCTGAATCTCTTGATACGTAACTCGCCTATTGTCATGGATTAAAATTTTCACTGCTAGTACGTTCTTCCGTAACAGCCGTCAAAGGGCGACCACTTCTTTCTTCATCCCCCAAAGTTATTCGACCACGCTTGAATTCGTTATACCAACGATACACGGTTGCCTTAGAAGGGCCTTCACCCATGAATGCCATTTGAAGTCTATCGTAAGATTCGCCCGGTTTCAGGCGACACTTGAAATCGTAAAAAATCATAGCGCGAAAATGTTCTCGGCGCAGATCCATTTTTTAATGAGACACGCACGATAATTTAAATTAGCTCGCAGACAATGTGGGGGGAAATTTTGAAATTGTAACGTACCTATTTTTACTTTAAAATAATCATATTTTCAAAAGATAATGCCAGATCCTGCCCCACCTTTTATCAATTTACAGGAAATGTAACTTAATCAAAATTATCGCATGAAATTATGACCTTTTGTTACTTAACTGTTATTATGTTACACTTGCGGATAAAAAGTTTGTGATAAAAAGGAATTTCCAAACCCAAAGCCTATTTCCTGTGTTTGTCGCAACCATCCGCGTTGCTTAGTAACGCACATACACGCGGAACAAAACGAGTTATTTTATTTAAAAACGACATCTATTAATTTATTATGTACGGATTTTTATAAGTATTTGATTTAAATACATACAGTTAAAGAAAAGTAAAATTAATTTAATTAAAATTAATTAATTTAACCGCCAAAAGTGGAAAGATTTGGAAGAGACCTACACTCAGCATTGGGTGGCCAAGGGTTGAAGAAGAGAGAGAGAGAGAGTTAAAGAAAATAATGTACCTATGTAATATTATTATGAATGTATGTTTTAATTAATCTTTCGCATTTGAGCATTAGTAGGTAGGTCATTAGGTGTAACGAAACGCGCTAATAGCAATGTAAAAAAATCATTCATTGACATTTGCTCTGTTCTGTTTACCTTTGTATTTTTGTTTGTATTTTACGCTCCCTAATCTCTTCGCGATCACGATAATTGTTTATAGATTTAAACGAAAACAGCAAGTTGTAAAGGCATTTAAACATGTTTTAGTTATCACTAATAATGCAGCAATAGAATGCTACATTTGGCATACCTGTAAACTAACTTTTATTTTATGGGTCAAAGCTGTATAGAGTTCCTGGCATTCTCCTTTATAGATTACAACTGGCGAGTCTCTCATACATAAATATAATCATATTTTCAAATTTATAGATTACAACTGGCGAGTCTCTCATACATAAAAACTTTTTTTCGCAATACTTTCTAAGTGGCCTGGTATTTCTAATTCAAACAGGTTTGTGCAATTAATGCATTGCGCTCTAAGCCTATATGGTCACATGTTTATCTATTGTACATAGTCGTATGTATTTATACAGCAAAGGATAATCGCATGATAATAGGACTTAGCCCTTAACGGAAACATTAATTTAAATAATAATAAATAACTGTAGAAAATTGCATAATAATTCTTCTTTTACATAATTCTGTGCCTCCTGTGACAAGTGATACAAATAAAAAATCCACACTTTACAGGAGAGCAAAAATAAGATTGAAAAAAATCTAATTCGTGAACTAAGTAGGATAGGTTACACATAAGTACCTTCTTTTGTAGATAAAAACATTCACTTTCACTGTGCATTTTAATTTTTATGGTAAATATTATAGTTTTAAAGTAATTCATGAAAAATCTGTAAGTTGTACCTTTTTTACTTCCAATATGTGTTAAAATTACGTGATAAATGATACAACTACAGTTAAATTATGTTGCACTTATAAATTGTCTTTGTGTAAACTGATATACAAGAAGTCAACAAATCTAATAACTCATTAGGTTATGTTCCTAACTGAATGTTGCTCAAACAAATAATAAAAATACTACTCCAAAGATTAGATTGTTTTACTTCTAACAGGGGTATTCTCATAATTTACCTGAATTGTATCAGTTTGCAAAAAATCTAGTCTTTTGAAATATGTGTTAAATGATACAAGTCAAGTTATACCTCTCATTAAAATACTTATTTATTGTGTAAATAAATGCAAGTCTTAGAAAAATAATTAACGTTTATAAATCTGCTTCAAAATCATTAATTCACTTACAAATAAGCCACAGTTTTATGAAAATTCTTAAGAGAGGTAAATTGAGATCTTTTAAAGGTAAGTAGTTTTAAACTAAAATACTAAGAAATGGCATAGATCAATCTTACGCAGGTATCATAATAAGCTATGTGAACCTGCTCAATACAAAACATAGTATCACAACCATTGTCTGAATCTTACAAAATTATTAAAATGATTAAACATAACATAATTGCTAATACGTTAAAACTTACACAGCACAGTTAACAACTGTCGACCTATCCTATATGCAGTAATTGCACTCTATAAAATGGGCAGTTCGTCGTAAATGAAAAAAAGAAAACAAAAATGTAGGTACGTAGGTACTTTAGTCAAAATAAAACCTTTAAAAAATATACCGACTGCGACTAGTAGGTAGGCCAACAATATAACGTAGGTAGTTATAACAAACAAATAAATAAAAAATCTAATAACTCTTCGGAGTTATATGAACTAGAAATTAAATTACTCATCATCAGAATCATCATCATTACCCGGAGGAGTGTCTCTAACATCATTCTTGCAGCTCAGACTTCTGTAAAAGTCATGAACGCTCTCATGAATAAAGCACAACAAATCTTATAGATCCTTCTTCTTTTCGGTTGAATTAGTCATCTTGGAGTGGTAGGCTTTCGGTACCGTATTTATTGTAATCATATCGTAAGCTTTACCTTGTTTATAACTACCCATTACTCAACATTCTTGAATTCTTTTTTGCTGGAAAAACGGGCTATGTTTTCTTTGATGTACAAAACAGATCGAACGTCGCACTATAGAAAATTTTCATTGGCTCTATCGATTTTTCTAAAAGTAAGAATTTGTTTTGAGAAAAAGTTGAAATCATAAAACATATCACAAGTCATCTCAATAACAGTAAACTGCTGTTTTGTTTGAAGCTGTACGCATCAGCTGGTATTGGTACCAGCTAGTGCGTACAGCTTCAAACAAAACAGCAAACAAAGAAGCACACGAGAGACCAATCTCTTGGCAAGTGAACATCCATACTCGTATGGTTCTTACGCTCAATCACGCATGGTCGGTGTCAGCCTCCATGTGAGAATAACCGGGTACGAGAAATTTATATTCAATAGATTGTAACTATTAGGATAGTTTAGTAACCAGCATCAACATTGTTGTAACAATCGAATTATTGTTTTGACCCGGGCAACTATCAGAGTACATGATCAGCATCTTGGCGATGCAGCAGTTGATTTATAATAAAATGGTATGGACATGAAGCTATGTCGTTCATTCTTCTATTCCCTTCACACTCCGGCCACATGTGTAGGTCTAAAGCTGTCTCTAGTACAATGCTACATTCGTTTGCATGGGGTGGGCAAAAATGGTTGCAAATCAAATGTTATGACCATAACACCTTCGCATGACTGAGCTAGTTGTTTTTCTCTTTTCTTTTCTTCGCAAGCAGCCTTAAGGGCCTAAGTCCCGTTTGGTAGCGTAACACGGTCACTTTATGAACCGTACTGCTCATTAACGGCTTGTCTTGAAGATTTGCAAAATATATGATTTTGATATAGATTCATATAGATCATTTTGCCCGAAGTACTTTTTTTGTATGGTTAATACTTTTGCTGTAAAAAAATATTTTCCAACACGCAATATTTTGGCTTCTATTCTATACTCCTACTAAACGGCTTCGTTATTTGGAAAAAAAAAATACACTGAAAGATAGATAGTTAGAGGTACCACAGAATCGCCGAAGCACAATTGTAAATTAATCAAAGGAATATCCCCATTTTGAGATAAAGGCTCAGAGGTGCCCTGCGCGGGCGCGGGCGGCAGTCGTGCTTTAGCATACAAACGGGAGATGAGGATACTATGGGTCTTAAATGTTTCTTGGTACTCTATGATTGTCTTCGTCACAGTTGCAGCCTGTGCCTCTAATGCGTACCTACATAAATTTCATATGTATGCGGTCACATTTTGAATAAGTATATAGATACTGATGGCTTTTTGAAGGACAAATTCATGGTATCGATTTGGTTTGACTTTCAGGTACAATATTATTATTCAGTTTTATATTCGTTCACACATAAAAATTGATCCGTGTAGAATTATGTCGAGATATATTAGTTATAACAAATTAAGTATAAATTTAGATTCGGATTTGTAAGTACTTACATGTTGATTTGTACCCTAATCATTATTGAGAAAAATCGGTTCAATGTGATATAACTTTAAACATATCAATTTTCACGATAAATATACTGAAAAATAAAATGTGAAAATTAATATAATCGCTCTTATACCACAAAGCACGAAAAACAATGTGTGGAGCCATTACTTAAACGGGTTACAACTTGACATATATCTTAATTCACGATTTTTTTGCCAAAATCCTGTCAGTTACATCACTTTGCACCAAACTATCTCCGAAACTATAGCAGATAGAAGAACGTGAGTTAGACCAAAAAAATCGGTAATAATTTCTGATCATTTCTATGTAAAAATCTCAAAAAGGGTACAACTCGACTTAAATCACTCATCACAGGAGGCACAGAATTATACCTTTTAACATTCCTACATAAACACATTCTCACTCTCACCGACGAATACTTACTAATTGAAATGAATGTCGAATCACTTCTAATATCGAAAAATAATTTCACATAAAGGAAAAAAATAAGGTAAACTACCTTTATGAATAAATTTGAACTAAGACCGCAGTTAATGACTAGTTATTTTATTTTAATTTCAGCTGTAGTACTTAAGTACTTAAGGGTCCCCGAAACGATCAATTGCAATTGTCAATTTTTACGTGATTAACCCACATTGATTCGCAAATGCAATTGAAGCGATTGACAATATTACTACAATTATAATTGATCGTTTCGGGGACCCTTAAGAAACAAAACTATACCTGTACCTTCTCTACTTTGTAAATAATCTAATACTCATTATCAGTTTAAATTGAACCGTCTTTGTTTGTTCACTTGAAACAAGCTCCGCTTCGCCGTGTGGAACGAAGCGTGCGCCGGCGCAGGAAGTCGCGCAAACAAACGACTTCAACGCGCACCTTCATAGTACCCACATATTTTTTTTATATACGAAAACTTTTCTATAAAACATAGAGTAGTTATTTAACTACATCATTACTACAATATTAAGAATGTTGCGAGGACTTAATTCCTGTCTGTCCACTAAACATTAAAATGATCTCTATCTTTCTTTTAAATTTTGAATTGCATGGTATAACATACCATTACTAACGTTGTTGTTATATTCGTTAATATTTAACATACAAATAGCCGTGTATGTTTAATTTATTATCAAAGTAAACGATCTGGAACGATCAAGTTCCCATTATAGTACTTAACGAGTAAGGAAATCAAGTTAACAAACCGCTATGCAAATCTTAAAAATATTAGGGAACTTCTCACTCGCTATTTTGATGATTTCCCAGTATTGATTTCGAAAATAAATAAGCTTAAAGCTGTAAATAATAAACCTCTCAATTAGCATAGATGTACGACTTCCAACTTAAACATAACTTAGACATTCAACTTGAACATAACTTAGCAAGTCTCCTAATTAAGTTAGTAAAGCCGAATGACATGAAGCAAGAACATAAAGTTTAGAGTGAATGACTGAATGAATGACCGAATGGCTATATACATCCGAGAGACATTTGTTTGGCTGCATGTCGTACCTTCGAGTCATGGCTTATGAGAGACTTGCAAGTTTATGGTAATGGCTACACAGGAAGACTTCGGTTAGATAATTTGAGGATAGACGTGTTCATTGTCACAAAATTATTGTTTGCCATTTTTACTTGTTTTTATGATTTAACGCACGACGATAAACTATGCCTGCGAAACATACACAAGATTATTTCAGTCACACTAACTGTAAGAACAGCTGAAAAGCGCCTTCTTTTTTAACAGCAGCGATTGGTTCATCATTTATTTCTGGCACAGATGGCGAGTATCGAGGTGTCTCTGGCAGGTTCCCGGAGACGCAGCGCGGGTGCACGTGACGTCACTCGCGAACTCGACGCACTGCGCACTGCGCTCACTGATAAGGACACCCTTATACAAAGGTATCATAGAATAGATCGGTTTGAGGTTTTATATCCCAGAAAACCAAAACCATCAGGCGAGATCGAGGTCAAGAGTCGACAATCCGCAAATAAACCCGTTTCCAATTTTAAACTAACATTCAATTGTTAAGTTTATACATTTTATGGTATACTCGTATTATTGTCATCTTGAACCTGATTTTATATGTCAGGTCACGATTTTTCAGCCATTCTCTTACTACGTCCTCTCATATCAGTACGTATTGTACCCTGCATTTTTTCTGCCAACCACAGCTGTAACCACCATCTTTATTTAACAGTCTGAAGAAGCAACTAAGCGCGTCCCTAAGCGCAGCACGACTGGCCTCCCCCACGGCCTCTCGTGCCAGCTCCAACGAAGACCACGCCGCAGCCCTGTCGGCAGACGAGAGACGAGCCCTGGAGGAGCGAGCCAACGCCGTGAGGAATGACCTGGATACGAGGAAGGCTAATATACAGGAGCTGAGGAGGCGACTTGAGAAGACGCATGTCACTGAGTAAGTTTGAAATTGCTTTCTACGATTTTAATAAAAATTCCGAGTGTATGGCTGGGTGTTGAAAAATCTTGACTTGATCATCCAACAAAACTGATTTGGAAAGATCCGTGGTGGATGGCAGCCAGAATACCTAGCATTTTCAAGGAGTCCTTCAAATTACAAAAGACAAGATAGTTCCAGTTTCCGGAACTGGGATTAATCCTTTTTTTGCCATATCCGGTGTATTCTTTTTGATTGAACGCCGTTAAACTAATAACAATAAACAATTTTAAGTTACCGCAACAGTTTCAACTTTAACACGATCCTTTATCTTCCCAGTAACATCGACACGCGGATCCAGCAAGCCGAGCTGCAGTACAAGCTAGGCCGCGAGGAGCTGGAACTGTTAACGCTGAGCGAGCAGGCGCGCGCGCTGGCGCAGCTCATCGAGCAGGCCGATGCCGCCGCCAGCAGGAACCACCGCGCCACCGTATACAGGTAGCTATACCTCCAGAGCTGTACTGAGCCTCCAGAGCTGTGCTGCCGGGCAGCATCATTAGCCTTAGTGTTAAGTTCTGATTCACGAGGTCCATGTTTGTTAACTATATTATAGAAATCAATTACGGTTAAAGCTGGATGTGCCGGAGCTCAAATAAGTCACTCGTAAAAAGAAAGCCCGGGAACCATTTTGTTTGTTATCTCATTGCCATATTGCGTGCGCACGCGCCCCAGATGTGACATTATACTGTCAGTAGGAACGCGATCTTTACAGCCATGCTGCTTTTTTACCTACTTACTTGGTTGTTTTCTAAATGAAAATAATAAAAAAGTGTATAGATGCAGATAGCGTTAAGCATTTATACACCTTTTATTTATTTTGTGCTTTTTGGAGAAAAAGTTGACAGTTAAAGTCATAGATTTTAATTGGATGCATTTCAAAATAAATGCTGGAGGGATGTGCAGAGTAGTAGAGGTATCAAAAACAAAACAGAAAGTTGGTCCAAAACTCAAGTCCAATCTTTCCTATATTGGACTTGACTTTTTCTACCATTAGCGATGGGATGGGACCTGTACACAAATGAGTGATCATCAAGTTTTTACGAGTCCATTGAAAACATGACAGGTTGTTCGAGAGTTGAGACAGTTCGTCGTTCAACGGATCAGGGGGTCTACTCTCTAACTGCGTCCACGAAGATACGGGCCCGTCCGAAAGTAGTTCGAAACTTCTATGTGAATCCTACAGCCAATTGGCTAACTTTTTTGGACGGCCAAACACATATCGGAAGTAGGGACAGCTGTCAAATCGTGTTTTCATTCATTCTTAGCTCGGGGTCCAAACTAATCTTCTGTCCGTAAGTGATACGGAGTTGGAAACGCCCGTTACTTCGACCGAAATAACGGACTTCGTGCTTAGGGAGTAGGCCCCCAGGCACGTGTAAATTGTGTCGCACGCAACCAAACATGGATGCTGATTGGTGGAACTTATCGAGGTGACAAGCTTAGGACAGACTTAAGAAATAAGGCCATTTTTATGCTCGTAGCCAGACATATTAGGGGTTGGAAAGGATTTGGCTTGAACTGATTAATGAAGATTCTAACGTCACACAAAACACAACTACTGCTTACAATTAAACTACAAAACTTGTTGTGTTGAAAATGTTAATCAGCTACGTCTAGTAAATCTAATGGGGACACTAGTCGCGGGCTCGAACTAAAAAGCACGCTGTCTCACCAGGCATCACGTCCGATAGATATAGTATCAGTAATGAGCAGTTACTGCAGTTAGACGCTAGTCTACACGCACAACGTTATTGAGTGAGATGCAGGATCATTTAAAGTAAAACAGGCGCGTAAAAAATTAAGAAAAGTCCTTCGGAGATCGAGTTTTATGAAAAAATCACTGCATAAATCAATGACCAATAAAGTTTATTGAATTTTCCGGTATTTGAGCTTTGTCGGTACCGACTTGGTTTTGGAGATTTTACACTTCTTTTATTACTTAAACACGCCCAAAGTTAGGTTAAATTAGCAAGAAAAACTAATCTTTGTGGGCTCATAACTTTTTAATGGCTTTTTATTTTAGTATTCTGTTTCCTCACAGACAATATCAATAATGAGGAAAACTTATACCGTGTTTCATTTTTGATGTACATACACTGTCGAACAGTGGAGTAATACACTCCCGAAGTTTGTATGGAAAAAAGGTCGACTAAATTCACCTTAAAGAATGCATGTTGTGTTAACGAGTGTCATTTCAAAGAATGCTAATTAGCAATAAGTTAATTTATTCCGTAAAGGGGTGAAGTAATTGCAAGCACTAAGCACTCACACACAGATTGGATCTATTCAAATTAACTAACTATCGCGCCTGCGTAGACCAGCGCTTCCTGTTTCCACACTAAACGGAAAACTAGCCATCAGAGCTGACTGTTACGTTCATTACGCCATCCATTGTTCGTCGGGGCGTGTCTAAACAACATACTTTCTATACTCAGCGTTCAATGTACCGCAATCGGTGGGAACTATCGCCGAATGTGGCCATCAATAGGGAAAGTTCTGGACGCTCTGATTTAGTTATTTGCATGTAGTCATTAGAGAGGCGTTGTGACGCGTGCGAACTTGTTGAATTAAGAGGTGATAGAATTCACTGAACGATGAGAGGTGGGCTGGTCTCGCAGTTACTTATAGATTTGTTATCTAGATGACACAGTTAATAAAAAGGCTGCCTATCCACCACTGATCTAAATAGATATAAATCTGATCAGAACAGAACACAAAAACTTAGTTCAGGGAGAACAATGACAAACAATCCGGATAAAATGTGGAATCAAATTCAATAGTACTATTGCCTACAGATGAATTCGAAATAAAATCATTGTTGTTTAACCTTAAGACTGATTGTGCAGTAGGGGTAGATAAAAAATCAGGAAGTTTCTTAAAACAATTCACTGACGTCATTGTTCCTCCTCTAGCTTTCATTTGCAATTTAGCATTTTCTACAGGTGTATTCCCTTCTGCTTTTAAAAAGTCAAATAGTTTTCATTTTCAAAATTGGAGACAGATGCTGTGTCAACAATTATAGACCCATTTCCATCCTTCCAACCCTATCTAAATGGAACGCCTAATGAACATCAGACTTGTTAAGTTTCTGAAAAAAAAATCAGCTATTGTCTTCATCTCAATTTGGATTCCGCGCACATAAATAAACGTCTGATGCTTTTCATCAATTAACGGAATTTATAATCTCTAAGCTGGATAGTAAAAAAACCGACCGACCGACCGACCTTGGCCATCTATCTGGATTTAGCCAAAGCATTTGACAGTGTCTGTCCCCATCTTGATCAACAAACTTGAACACTTGGGAATTAGAGGGCTACCACTAGAGTTGTTTACGAGTTACCTGAAGTGTATAACACAGGTTGTTATAGTGGAGGGTTGGGCCAGTGATGAACTCCCGATAGAATTTATGGCGCCCACAAGGCAGTATTCACGGCCCGACGTTGTTTTTAGTTTAAATAAACAACCTTTGTAACACAAATTTGACCAAGAAAGCCCACAAAACCATATTAAAAGTTAGTTTATTCCTTCCGATACGATACCCTACGTTTGATTTATATCAGCGCTTTATGGTACTGACCGTTAGACAACCTCTATATACAGAATAAGTTTTTATTCACTACGTAAATTGTAACTATGAATTCAGCATATCATTGTAGACACCCAGCGGAAAAAAATTTCGTCGGTTATACAAAAAAAATCAGCTGTTCCATACATTTTCTATGAAACAGCAGATTTTTTTTGTATAACCGACGAAAAATTTCGACGTCACATCATTTTTACGGTTTCCTGGGACCATATTCACATAACAATATGAACAAGCAGCTACTGATATATCCTTTTTCTAGGGCAGAATGCAAGAAAAAAGGTTGTTTGTGGCTTCAACGCATTGATTACAATGCAACAGAACATCTATTAAAACCCATAAGGTAATGTTTTATAGTATGGAATGAAATAGAATTAACAAACACATACCCAACACACCATCACCTATACTCTCACAGACACACACCCACACTTACACACCCCAAATTAATACTATGCCACTTGTGCCATCAGAATTGCTTTACTCAATTAAATTTTTTAATTTTGTTTTACGTTTGTTATTATTAATTTGTAATAGTGTTTTTTTTATTATTTACTTAAAGCCTGTATGTTTATTTAAACTGTCATTAGTCACAAGTGAGTTGTCCTAGGGAGGGTAAGTCTGGTGATCTGTAATACAGGTTTTACCTACAACAGACACCAGTCTATATTAAGTGTTACCTGGACTTTGTACTGTGTTTGTGAATATGAGAGAACAATAAAGAATATTATTATTATAATCATACATATTTCAAAACCAATCTCGAACAGAGGAAAGAGACTTGTGACTGGACAAAGAGACTCAAAGACGGCATCTGATGCAAACGCTTGCAATCAAAACTAAAGAATCTATTGAGTCACATACAGTATTATCTACACGATGGAATCACATTAACATAAAACAATTAGCCAACAAATTGCACCTACTCAACACCTTCGCCTGCCTTTCTAGCAATCTCGATTATATCGCCGACAACCAGCAGTACCCACAAGTACAAACAACCGAAGAGTTACGTTTTCGTTCGTTTTTCGTTTCAGTTTTTGTTTTTAATTAATAAAATTTGACATTGTATTAAAAAATAATAGTTACCCATAGTAATTTCAAACTAAATGGGAATTGTACTTTAATTTAAATATTTCTACACCGCCAACGGTAGTATATGTGAAGGTTTTTAATAATATTAAGATCATAATGTACCATATACTCGGAAATAAATATACTATATACTATACTAAAACATATACACCGTACCGTATTGTAATTTCTAAAAGTATGCCTGAAATATGTATTTTTTTTCATTTGAATAATTTATTGCCTTATTTATTGCTAATGTAGGAGTACAATTAACTTCTAAACCAGGTGATTAAAAACCGCGAGTTGACTTTGTTCTTTTTTCCGAAATTAATGTAGTATCTGATTAGGATCGCGATCCAAGAGCAATATCCAAGACTTCAGCACGCAGCACACACACAACACTGACTGAAAGTAGCTGCCTGTATACTTATCTCTTTTATCGACTGTACAACCAACTCCCACGAGCGGTCGAGCGCGTCAGCGCGCACAAACAATACCCCATTAGGGTACAATCATACGTGAAATATTATCGGTATTGGTTTCCCACGGACGCGTAACAGTGCGGTACGAACCAGCAAGTCTTGCGGTTGAGGGCTGAGGTTCAATCTCCTGAGGAAAGTGTTATTAGGTTATGCTAGGTTAAAGGTTTACTTGTATCGTATCATTCGGATCGCAGATATTAATATTTTTTCGTGTAGCTATGTGATTGTTTCGTATTAAATTCACGAGAATAGCTCTAATGAAATTTTGTAAAGATAAATCAGTCAGCAAGATTGGTCTTACTGCAAAACCGGATGCATAATTTCTAAGATGTAGAAAAAAATTTACCTTCATTATACAGATGGCCTGAAACTACGTGAAAAGTCGGCGATTATCTCATTCGAGCCCTAGCTCTCAACCTACAGTCCTAACCACATAACTTTTTTACACTATCTCTACTTATCTTCTGTACTGTAACCACGCTATCCTCGGAACAAGCGAGCCGTGACAGTAATGTAACGTTTCCCACGGCTGTGATGAGTGCGGTGTGACGTGTCGGAGGAGGCTGCGGTCAGAGCACCGCGTCCTGCTCGCTGAGATACTGACCCAAATACGGCTTCGAGTCGAGTTACACGGTCAGAAGAGGGTTTTGGGTTTTGCGCAAATAAGAATATTGTATGACTTGACAGATAGTCATTGTGTGATGAGAAGTTTTGTAAATAGATACAGACATTATTTCTTATAAATAGAAACGTCCTTAGCGATCATTTTAGTTTACCGGTTGCCTAAAGTAAACCGCGCTGTTGGATTTTCGCTCGCCATTCAAACAGTGCACTTTTATTTAGGCATTCATTGTTCCCGAAAACGGGAATAAGTCTTTTAAGGTAAAAAATAAGGTCATCTGTAAGATTTCTGCAGCTGCATCGATGATGCGGACGATGTCCGCAAGATTTAAAGACCACAGGCAAGCCAAGCTTATGTCGTGGTAACATTAAAAAGACAACATCTTTTCAGACGACCGACCAGTCTTTTTCTAGGAATGTACCTATTATTAATAATCCAACATCTAATTGTCAAACATATCCCTGCATCTCACATATTCCTCTATTCCTGAATGATAAATCAGACTTGATGGAGGGCGTCTTCCATTCAATAATATCTCTACAAGATAGTATCTCTACAAGAAACTTGTACAAATAAAACTACCTACTGATAAATAATCGAGTAATAATAATAAACCACCGCGTCGTTTATGTACACTATTTAATATGGCTCACACATAACTACAGACAACAACTTCCTTATACAGCCGGGCGAGTTTTTTAAATAAAAATCAATTTAATATACTGGGCGACGCGCATCGTAGAAATCAGAGAGATGCATTTGATTGCAAATGCGCGCTTGCAATAAAATGAACGTATAGTAACTTATTACTCAAGTAGAATTTGGTGTTCGGGGGCTCCTTGCGTGGGTCCGCATTGCTGCAGCAATGCAGGGCCGTGTCTGGAAGAGCCTTTTAAAGAAAAAGCCATTGCAGCTTTGAGCTGGCCTGTCCCAACAGACGACATGTATGTATCAGCCACCGTGTAGCTCAACCCTAGTTTAGCTAACCAGATCTACAGGACATTTGCGTAGGCCATATACTTATATATTTTAGTTGTGTCGCGATGCCATGCTTCGCATTTCAATAATTGACACTGTGGTTATTCGAACCGATATCATATGATGCTTATTTTGTTTGCTACTAGACTGTGGTCCGTTACCGGAAAATGAGCTGGTGCCACTTAGTGCCACCTACCCTAATGCCACCTAGTGCCACCCTGGAAAATTCGATGGTACGGCACTCCACTTTAATTGTTTAATCGTGTCTATAAGCGGCTATAAAACGGCGCTTTTATACGTGATGATGATGATGATGATGGGACTCCCTTTTCCGCACGTAGACTCCCATTCGGTCCGTTGTGCGTGGGGATTCTGGCTAACAAAGCCAGCCTAGCTCCGCCCAAAAGCACAGAAGCTTCCTGGGAGCTTCACAGGCTTCGCGGAGCGACCTCACTGTTCCGAGGATTTCTTCGCGTTGAGAAGCCACGGCCACGCATTCCAGGATGACGTGGGCGGCTGATTCCTCGGCGTCAAGGCAGCCTCTGCAAAGCGGGCTGTCTGTGGCGCCTATATTATGAAGATGTTTGTTAAGGGGGTTATGGCCCGTAATTGTTCCTATGATTATTCTAAGGTTATTTCTACTCAGGCTGAGAAGCTTTTTGGTTAATCGCGGGTGTATAGTCGGTAAAGCCAATTTTGACTGTCTACAGTCTGTAGCCCGTGACCATAAACCCGCCCGCTTTTAAACGTATGAGTGTTATATCAATTAATTAGCACTGATGAGATGGATCTAAGCCTTTTATGCGAGTAAGTAGTATTTTTACGAATAATAGCCACTTCCAGAGAAAATCAAACCATTTTAATGTACACATACAAAATACATTCACGTGTAATATACATCTATACCTACTACCTTACCTAATTGAATCTATAAAATTTCAGCCTATTTTGATTGTTAGATTAACAATTCAAACCGCATACTTTCAGCAATGCTGTTATGATCGCTTTTCATACTTTACTATGTTCGTGGAGTTAAACGGTACTGACTATCAAACCAGACGATCCTTAAACACACGCTATTTTCTCCAGACTTCGCTCGCAAGCTTTTCGAAACACTCAAAGGTCTGCATTTAATAACATACAATTTGAGATACTTGAAATTACGCAAATTGCTCGGACCTTCGTTTAAAAGCGGCAAATTAGGCACCCTAATACGTTTCCTGGAAAGCGAGTGGAACTGTTAGGTACTGTCAGCATAGCTTATGTGCATCTCTTGGCTAAGCACGAGAGAATTTGAGGATATAAATAGGACAAAGTAGAAAATGTCAGATAGTATCGAAGACGCTACTGTAGCATTAAATCTGTCACAAGTTTCTGTGGTTTATTATCTTCTTTCTAGCATATAAACATATTATAAATATTAAACAAATTTTCAAAAATCGACCAAGTGCTACTCGGAATTGCACACGAAAGGTTCCGTACCACAAGACAATATTTAACACAACATTTTTTCTGGGGACCCCTTTAATTGTAACGTTATTTTATTCTTATTATTTGTAGTTAAGTATAGCGGCAATTGAAAAACACAACCCTGTCAAAATTTCAACTTTCTATCTATTTCGGTTCACGAATCACGCGACGCTGGCAGACCCCCTCTGTCTAGAGGGGGCCCTGGGTACGGAACCCGAAAAATCAAAGTATTTCAATTCACATAAACCTCATGTAAGTTTATGCACTGGCACTTATGAAACGTGAAAAGCTAGAAATACCGTTTCAATTGGTCATTACCTATGGAGAAGAGCCGACAAGAAAGTCCACGGTTACTGTTTGACAAATAGGTTTACAATATTTTCAAATTACAGTGTTAATAGGTATAGGAGGACAATGTAGGCCTGTCAAGTACTTAATAAAATAGAAAATGGTTTACAAAGCTACAGTCTACGTTCTCACATTCTACTGCTGTATTAAAAATGATATCCTCAATGTAAAGTAACTTGCTAAATAAAGCCACGGAATTGTAAAACTATTCTAAAGCTTTATTTAGACGATGCCTTGTACAGACAGTTATCCGCTACTAAATCATCGCTCTATCTCATAATACCCAGAGGCATAATGAGACCATTTTGACGGATTTAAAACACATCATCCGAAACGTGTCATGTCCCGTTCGTTTGATGAACGCAAGAAACTTTTAGCCTGTAAACGTCCTCTCCTGAACAAAAACTGCGCGCGCGGCTAATTGGTTCACACCTTTGTCAAACGTCACACGGTGTATGACTTTATGATTTCCGCGAACGTCGGCATAAGTAGTGTAACTGTCTGCTTATATGTGGTAGAGGGTAATACTGCCCTTATTATACATGGAAATAAGTTGCATTTTTATCTGAGATTTTCATAGTAAGTAGAAGTTATATGTAATCCTACCTTTACTCTACGTTTTCGATTGGTTGATAACAAAATTTGTACCTACTGGTACTTACCAAAAAAAATGTGAACAGCAAGTAAACATTATAAAAGCACTTGGCTCCTAATCCAACCGGATGCAGCCGAATACCAGTATTTTTCATGGTGCAACTGCCTATCTAACTTCCATAACCCAGTTACTGGGTAATACTATACTCCTAAGTAAGACTCTAGACTCCACAAGCCCCTCCTTAACTTATCATATCAAAATGCTACGGCCAAAACCTATGAACTCTCTATTTCTACGAAAGCTCGTGTAACCTTACAATGAAATATGTAATCCACAGCTTACCACGTGTAGTATGTAATCTTAATTATAATACATAATGACTATATTAAATTCCCAGTGTTTTAAACGAAAGTAAATACCACAATGCCTAATAACGACCTCGGATCTTACCTTATCTTGTAAGAAATCATGCAAGCACGATGACTTAATGAAAAGCACATAATACAACAAAGAAATAAACGTCATCATATATCATATATAACAAGCCTTTATTTAAGATAATATAATTTTACATTACTTGTGATTTCTCTCGTGGGAACACTCACAATAGTGTACGAAATTTCAACTGATTTATGAGTGTGAACATGAATTTGAGTGAAAGTGCTCGCAGAAGTGGTTTGTGAACGAGACGTAGACCACACCACTGAACATTAGTGCTAGAAAATACACATTAAGATGGAGAGCTGCATTAGCACATTACGAGATCTAAATGCACACTTAAATCGGGAAAAAAAAACATAACACAATCTGAGTCAAATAGAAAGAATCAGAGAAAGATAGAGCCATTGAGTAAGTTTCACCAGGGTACCAATTCCATAGACTAAGATAAGAGCGTCAGACGCTGTCACTTAGGTGGTACCCTGGAAGTGTTGCTAAAGCTAATGATTATCGAGGATCAGACACCTTAGCTCTTCGCTATACACACCCAAGTGGCATGGAACAAAGCTTCAAATACAATGCAATTCGCGTATTGTTTGTGTGGAGTTCTGCTCTGATTTACTGCAGAGGAAGACTGCATGACGCTCATGTAACCAACTTGTTGTAAAACTATCCACCGATTAATGTGACACATTCTCATACATTACGTGCATAAATGTAAGCTTGTTTATATGCTCATAAACTGGCATTGTCGCCTCGCCTATGATTAACACGCCTAAAGGAAATTAATTAGGATATTATCGTCTATTAGCGGGCCTCATAAAGTTATAACATTTGACAGCAGTTGGATATTTCATACAAGCCAACGTTTTTGTTAGACTTCTATAACCCTTAGTAAATATATTTGCACCATTGACCAAGAGGGGATGGAAGGGGCTTGTGGCTAAATAATAACAGCCGCACGGGTCTATCGATCAGATGAAATTATGCTTGGCACGGTTGGTCCGCAGATGGGTGACCATACCAAGACCCCTCCGTGCCTCGGAAAGCACGTTAAGCTATTGTTCCCGGCTATCAGTCGTTACGGGTCGTCAGAAGCCCAAAAGTCTGGCAACCAGTCTTACCAAAGGGTTTCGTACTACAGCAGATGATGATGACGAAGAGTAGACGTAAATGTAGGTATATCAATGGTAAGAAATAAACTATGAACGGTAAAGCACGTGCTACGTTTTGAACCTAACTTTCTGTATTTATTACAAGACGTGTCGAAAGCGACCAACAAGTGATAAACCAAACCTCACAGGTATTTACGTTGCGGGCATATAATTACGTAAGAGCAGTAATTTTCTTTATAATACGATAGTTATCATGAAAACAGTCAACTAATTCGATAAACTGCGGGACTTGGATAGTGTCTTGCCGTGCGTGCGTACTAATGCACGCAGCGACGAACGACAGCTCGTAATGTGGTCATGATTGCCGGACGCCCACGCAAACTGATTATTAGTTTGTACCTAGAGTAATTTTGGTGCACGATAAAATCGTTAGGAATTTTCGGAATTATTTGTTAAGGTTTTTGACGTTCATACGTTAAAAGATAAAAAGTAATAGCGTTGACTGAGCAACGGGAAGAGCGAAAAAGTTTTAATTATTGATGACAAATGAACCTCCTCCGTTTTTTCGTCGGTTAAAGAAGCGATCATATATCATATCATCACGATGTTCTCATCACTGGTACCTTCAGCCTTACTTTTTGGTTCACCTACTTTGGATTTCGCACATTTAATGATTCGCTAGGGTCCTGTAACCATGGTTTTTCTGACGATGTCTTTCAAAATATCTACGACTGTATGTATAGATACTCACTAGCCCTGTCTATTAGAACAAAGAAGACGGGGCGTATAGACATGTTTAACAATAGGCACTAAAACGTAATAGTTTAAATTAAGCCATTTACTTTTATTAGTAATTAACATGGTTCATCAAATCGCGAATTAAACGAGTCATTTCACTCGGCGTGTGGGAATCGACTTGTACTTTTATTTTCAGACTGTAACAAAATAAAGTAATTAAGAATTTATGGCCAACAAAAATACACACTTACCTACACACCCTTACACGCCACACACACACACCACACACACTCCAGACACCACACAAACTTAGCACATACACTCATACCATACCATATTTGAAAACACCTCTCTAGTTCTTCTTCTTATCCGGTACGCTCTTAACAGAGTGATCGTGATCGTTAAATACTCGTAGCAGTATCTACGTCCTCTCTAGTTACCACTCTCTGATTCATATCCTGAACCCCAATAAACAGACTCTAGTTTGGGGTTCACTGGCAAATAATATCTGTAACTAGCTGTAGGTAATATTTAAGTTACTCAATATGCCGTCTCAACTTGATGTTAACCTATGCATGCCATGCTTACTGTATTACCTGGACAATAAATATTTTCTATGTATTAAGAGAAGGGGGAGCATCTTCTACCGTATGACAAGCAGCGTATGTCTGTTTTGTATTGCTGGAGAGTGTGCGGAGGAGCTCCACGAACTGATTCCACCATCGCCCTTTTGCTACCGCACTACCAGACGCACTGCAGCGTACCATCCGTACTTGGTTGATACCCTGACCAGTCGTACTCAGCGCTTCTCCTCCACATTTATTTAGGGCACAGCCAAAGTGAGGAACTCTCTGCCAACGTCTGTATTCACTTTCACATATATCCCGTCTTCCTTCAAACACAGAGTGAACAGCCATTGTCTGGGCACGCTGGATACATAATAGATCTCATCAATCGCTTTTCATCAGGCGTGATCGAGGCCGACAAGAGCAAGCCCAAAAAAAAGAGTTGGTATGATAGTTAGGTATTTAATTTACTTATATCAAGTGCAATTTAATAAAAGGAAGTAAAATGAACAGTAGCTATTATAAACATTAGTGACGCACGTGTCAGACGTACATTAGCTGAGCGAGCGTGTCTACATCCGTCGTCAGTCGGGCGGTGCGTGAGTGCCTGTGGGTGGGATGCAAGCTCTGCTGGCACCGCCGCTTTATTTTTCTATTGAGAGCTTGTGAAATAGCATAGGTAATAAGAGTGTAAGCTTTAAGACTACTGCCTGCAGTAAAAGTGAGAATCGCCCCACGCAAATTTGAATTTGAACACCATGAATGTTAATAATGCCTGTATCTGATCAAACCAAACCATCAGCTTTTATTTACTTCTTTGTATCATCTCTTCTAATTTCGTCAGTAAAGTTCCACGAGAAGTGCCTCAAAGATCTCGCATAAGATACTCGCTTTATCCCTAAGGGAGAGCACACGTTATAAATCTTCCACTTGATATTTAAATAAGTACCTCATACTAAATAAAAGACGCATTCTTCGCCCGTGTACTCGTGTTATATCATAGTTCAGGGGTGGCACGCGACAAAACAATTTGGGCACGACAACAATTGAGGAATTTCGGTACCTTATCTTAGTCACAGCACAGATTATATAATACGTCACAGTAACAAAGAGAAATCTGAGCGCGTTTTGATAGGTGCTTCGATTTCAGCTATCGTCGCCCCGTAAATGCAAGGGAAATTGTGAACCTGATAAGTACAAATTATTTGGCATCTAGTTTGTAACATCAGTAGACGAACTAATTTGTTATTTTATTTAATTATATATAAAACGGTAAATGTTAAGATGACTGAAGGTTTATTTCTGTTCATGAATTAAGAGCATTGTTCTAAGACTATTTAGTTTTATCAGTAGTCACTAAGTCAAGCTTGTGTGTAGGCACGTCGTGGCCACATTAAATATTGTCGCAGAGATATTGTCAAACCACTTGACAATATCCCTGCGACTTAGATAATTATTAGCAAAAAAATGGCACGTGAATGTAGAGGTTCGCCATCCCTGGCGTAGTTTATGTGTGATAAGTTGATAACTTGTGCTGTTACTACAATGTTAAGCGACTTGTGATGGTCTCCATAAATATTGGGACTGGCTTTTATTAGCCTGTGTCAAACGTATTGGAGATAAGGTCCTTAGGGAAGGTTTATTACGCTGTTGCAAGTACGTAATCACTTTATGATTTTACAAAACTAAAAGATTTTGATTGAGTTTACACACCTAGACGTGTCTGCGTGTTCCTTTGAGAAGTGCGAGATTTAGACACGAGATTTCGATTATTACAAATTAAATCGTTTGTGCCAGGTTGTTTGTTGTAATAATAATAATGGTTGTGTGCATGAGATGGACTCAGTCTATGAACGAGAATGTCATAGCGTATTACGTGTCTACAGAGGGGGGAACTAACCTCACTGCGTACCGCGAAAGGATGCTGTCTTTGTTCCAGGTACTAGAACCAACCGTCAACGTCTCGGCCCAACGACTATCGGATCAGGTGCAGATCATCCAACGCAATCACAGGTTGGACGATACCGCACTTGATAGGCTGCGCTCAGAAGTACTGAGCAACCATATCGTCTCGACTACGACACAAACCGCGGCACATGCGTCAACTATTGATGCAATCTCGCTGCGGTCCAATAATGTTGAAGAAAAGGATTATAGGGTTCCTACAGTATAACGCCCGATTGAGGAACGCACTGGAGGATGCGTTTCGCGAATATCGGTCCACTCCGACCGAACTTAGACCCCGATAACCACGGATACCCATGCACAGGAAAAATAGAGCGCTGATGTGTGCCTTGGACTCGCAGCTCAAGAATTTCTTCGATAGCAGCGAGGATCTCGTTGATACACACTCGGTCCTGTATCGCGCGGCAGTTGCGGGTTATCTTTTAGCTAACGTCAAGTTTCCAAGCTGTGACGGAGCTTCTCGACCGAAAACAGCCGAACCAGCCTGGCAGTGCAGGATCGAGCGTCGTATCGATGGGGCCAGGGTACTCATCGGCAAACTATACTGCTTCAGGAAGGGCAATAAACGACCACAAGTGATGCGCTTTCTCAGGGACTGCAATCAGTCCTCCAGAATACATGTATGTCTCGTGTCACAGAGCGCATCGACTTCCTGAAGCAGAAAGTTTGTGCATGGGCGAGCCGTATTCGGCGGTAGAAGCGGCGGGTTCATCGATACACGCAGAATCGCATGTTCCAGAGCGATGAGAGGTGGGTATATAGAACCTGGAAGCGACCCCAACAAAATGTGGTGGACGGAGAGTGTGATTGTCGCAACTCAGTGCTGGGCACGCCACGATTACGGCGGTAAGTCCCCTCTTTGAGGAGTGGCTTGAGAAGCTCCACGGCGTCCTCACCTTCCGTCTGATGCAGGTCCTCACCGGATACGGTTGTTTCGGGAGGTTTCTGTTTCGCAAAGGGCGGGAGGAAACGCCCGGGTATTTCCACTCCGAAGATCGCACTGAGAACACGATGAAGCATACGGTGGAGCTCTTCCCGGCTTGGGCGGAGCACCGCCGTGTCCTCGCGGAGGCGATCGGCGGCGGCGATCTCTCGCGTCCGGCCCTGGTCCAGGCCAGGGTACGGAGCGAGAGTGCATGGGTAGCCGTCACCCCCTGCGAAGCAGCAATGCTCGCGAAGAGGGAGGCGGCGCACGTGAGGGAGAAGCAGTATATGCGCCCTCACGGCCTTAGTCGCCGCAGGAGACGCCCTGGACGTCGGGAATCCCAGGCTGATTCCCGGCCACCGCCGCGTAAGCGCGAGCTTGCGGACGGCGAGTAATGGATAGGTCGCTGTCCGATAAGGGTAACCTTGTGGACGGCGTGTTGTGTTCCACGCGCGGTTCAAAGAGATGTCAGCACCAACTGGTGGGGTCCGCAAGGGCCGGAGCCTGCCAGGGGTGCGGGTTATTCGAAAGAGATACCGCGGACCCTGGCACACAGGCAAGTGAGAGAACACGGGTGGGTTCTAGTCAGTAAAAGTCTGACACGCCCTCCTGCTCCACCCAGAGCGGGAGATGTTATTTGATGATATCCCAACCAACAAAAAAATAAAAAGGCAGGTTGAGTACCCTTTTTCAGATTATCCCCTTTTCCGGTGTTTCGTTGAAGCTGTGACGAATCAAATTTGCTGGTGGCGTGGTGGCTGGTGGTGTAGTGGAGTGGGTGACGGGGGCGGCGGGCGGCGCTTGCGCAGCGTTTTCGGCAGCTGGTAACGCCCTTGTGTTCGCCGGTCCAAAGCTGCATTTTGCGCCCCTCGACGCGGGTTCACATTTGAGGCTTCTGGTGGCCTAATTACCGAACCAACGTTGCGCAATAATGCTATTTCTGAACGTAGTTCAATATTATTCTTTTATGAAACCTCCATTCTGAAGTGCATCTTGGTCATCTCCGCTTTCAACATAGTGAAGTCCTTTAGCAGCCGTGTAATGTCGACGTGTTCGAACGTGAAGGGGGGCAACTGCCCCCCGTCACGTCGTCCCGTCAGCTGAAGAAACTTCTTCAGCTGCTTCGCCACGAAATCCGGCCCGTCACCGTCGTCCCGGTCGGTCTTCTTCAACATATCGATGATATCTTGAATATTCTTCTCGGTTCCATCTCTGCGGCGAGACGGCATCTGGTCTAGTTTTCCAAGTGACTGGAACAGTAACTGTTTTCCGCTGCTGATCAAGCGGCAAGGCTCGTGTGTAGGTAGTCCTAAAAAATTAAGCCATAATTTCTATAAGGCTTCCAATTTCTTTGATCACGTCTATGTGCAACCATTAACGCAGAATTCCTATAACTCCATAATAGGCGAAAACACCGTCTCTAATAAATCGGCTGCTATAGGAAAGGCTCACGTGCTTTCCAGGAATGCTCGGGTTATAACGGCCGATATTTTATTTATTAGCGCCCTACATGGCACACAATCTTACGGTGCGCGTTTCTGAGCGGATTGATTGCAATCGCCTTTTATATTGCCGTCCGTACAATGTATTATAAATAGGAAAACTGGCTAGAAACAGTCAACTAGAAGCTTAGAACTTATGATGAACTTATGAACGTTTCGGCCACCCTGCACCATTTCTCTCAACATCATAAGCCAGTTTATTACAAGATATAAGTATCTTGTAATATCCTGGCTTACTATCCTGACTTGGCACTTACTAGAACTGTTTACACGATGCTAGTAAATTTTAAACTCAGCATTGCGGTGACTGACTGCGTGGAGTAAAATTATCCGATGGGATACTAACCTCGCCGGCCACATGAGGCTAGTACACAAGTCAGGATAGTAAAATCAGTGGAGGAGGATGTAGCTCAAAAATATAACATCATCCTATTAAAATACTATATTATTGTACATAAATGGTTTAATAAATAAAATATATCCGAGCTTGCCTACTACCTTTCCCAAATGAGGAGAGTTCTGTTTACACGGCTAGTGTCTATCTTACTCGCACTATCTTGTTATCTTAGCTTCTAAACGTAGCTTAGGGTAACCTAGGGGCATTATTGCGTAGAATTTGGTGACAATCATGATTTTCGACCTTATCCTTTTGTATTGGGGAGTATCGAGTCTACAACAAGCCTGGATCCAATTTTTTATTATAATGGAAAGATTACATTTTCTATATGGCGGCTTGATGTGGCGAAGGGAAAACTGGCATGTCCCGAAATGTCGAGCGACTTAATTCATCATCATCATTTCAGTCGAAAAACGTCCACTACTGAACATAGGCCTCCCCCAAGCTCCACCACTTCGACCGGATCTGTGCTTCCCGCATCCAGCGAACTTCGGCGGGCCTCACATAGTCTTCGGTCTACCTTGTGAGAGGCCTTCCAACTTTACGTCTTCCGGTACGCGGTCGCCACTCCAGAACTTTCCGGCCCCATCTTCAGGTTCTGCGACCATTGTGCCCTGCCCACTGCCACGTAAGTTTGGCAATTCTTCGGGCTATTTCGGTTACCTTGGTTCTCCTACGGATCTCTTCATTCCTGATTCGATCACGCACGGAAACTCCAAACATAGCCCTCTCCATTGCCCTTGGGGTCACCCAAAGACTTCTTATGGGGCCTATCGTGAGCGACCACGTTTCGGTTCCATATGTCATCACTGGCAACACGCTCTGGTCAAAGACTTTCGTCTTGAGACAGTGCGGTATGCAGGACGAGAAGATATTGCGAAGCTTCCCGAACGCTGCCCAACCGAGTCGGATTCGACAATTGACCTCTTTCTGGAAGTTGATCCTACCTAACTGGACAGTTTGTCCTAAGTAAACGTACTCGTCCACAACTTCGAGTGCAGCGCCTCCGGCCGTCCTGAGAGTGGGTACTACACGGGCATTGGACATGACCTTTGTCTTGTCCATGTTCATTTTAAGACCCACTCTTTCGGAAGCTCCACTGAGGTCATCGAGCATTGTACTGAGGTCCTCCATAGTCTCATCCATGACAACTATATCATCGGCAAACCAAAGGTGAGTGATGTACTCGCCATTGATGTTGATGCCAGCCCCTTTCCAGTCCAGAACCTTAAAGACATCCTCCAGTGCAGCGGTAAACAGTTTCGGAGAGATAACGTCTCCCTATCTGATACCTAGCTGCGTAAACCTAGGTCGTAAACCGGTGTATTCCTATTGGTGTAATACCGGATAGTGTGCTTGAGACTCAATATAGCTGTTTCAGAAGACAGCCCAGTTCGAAATCCGAACTGAGCGTCATGTAATTTAAGATGTTTATCTAAAAATTTCTCAATCACACTATTCAGTACCTTAGCAATCACATTTGCGAGCGATATACGCCTGTATTGTATCACAATAAGACAAACCTATCAGGAACTATTCGTATCACAACTGCAATCGAATATTTTAATATTGATGAGATTATATGTTTATGATATCCATTTAACACTGTATCTGTGCTGTAATACTTCCTTCAACATTCTTCAGAGTTTAATAGGTTTGTTTAGTGTTCTATAATAATGAAACATGAAAGTCTTAGCGTCTATACACGCAGGATTTAATACTCCAACTTAGGATATAGGTACCTACTCTTAGAGATTCAGAGATCTCGTTAAATCTCTACATACTATAAGTAAAACACAGTAGTTTTTTGTGTCTGTACGCTTAGATCTTTTAAACTACGCAACGGATTTAATAAAACTGGCCTTAAACTCCAAATAACAATTATTGCAACGAGTTTGGTAAGTAGATATTCTATAACAGCGGGTGTTCTAACAACAACCAACATACGGAAATGAGATTGACATACCGATAATAAATACGCAGGCCATTCAATATTAGGTATACATTCACCTCGAGCACATTGTTAACATGCACTATCACATGGCGTGACCACAATTTTCTCCATGTGGTGTGGTCTCATGTCACATTTACTTGAAATACTTAGTTAAAATACTAGTTTAGGTCAAGAGCGGGCCCATTTAGTAATTTAAAATGAGCTAAACAATACTATGTAGGCATGTTGTATGTGGGTGGGGGTGGATTTTTTCCAGACTTTCCCTGCAGTTTTTACAACCATTTGGAAGGCTTTTGTTAATTTTTACCCTTTTTATGACAGCAAATAATGTTATGTTTTTTTTCTGGAAACTACACTTATCTCACAGCTATTATTATTATAAACATAAACTCATTCCACCTCTTTGTCCAGAGCTGCCAAGGACCAGCACCCTAATTGCGTAACTCACGATTAATCATAATCTGTTTCGTTTAGAAACAGATGGCTAACCATTGCTTCATATGTTCGAAAAATGCGTCTGCTCAACAACGTAAATAACGCAATGAATATTGTTGAACTGTCAAAATGAAACAGATTATGATTAATCACGTGTAACGCAATTAGGGGCTGGAGTCCAGCTCATCTCACAGTTTTGTGTAATAATAGAATTGTAACCCACGTTAAGCGCGTTGAACGATGTCCTCGACCTTGTCCATAACGTTGGGTCATATTAAGTATTAGGTAATTATCGCACAACATACAACAACATTCATTGAACTTGCACCTCAAAGTAGACTCTACCTACAACTTATTGTTAAATCGCCAATGGTACAATTGCGCGCAAAAATTCAAACAAGTGCAGTGCTGCTCCAACTGTACCAAACACAGCATTCACAAAATATCAAACTGGAGAGAAAATTAGTGGACACAAAATAAAAGTACCTAACTTTAATAGATTCAATAGATAAAAATAATCTTTACATTATTTTATTAAAAGTACGAAAAGAGGCCAACATCTTATCAAATCCACCACCATCCACAATTTGAATTTCTGAATAAATAAATTGAATTGGTTTGAATTAAATCTTGGCAACTCTCCGTGGGTTGCCAAGATTTCATGAGTACTGATGAAACATACCTATTTATTCCTGCTCAATCACACTCCGACCCCAAGAAACCTACTTAGTTTAGGGACCAATGGTCACCAAAACATTATTATGTAGGTACAAACTTAATTGCGTTCAATGTAAATAAAATGTATTTCCACTTGTCTACCGGCCTGTACCTTCGGTCAAGCTGGACGCTCGTGAGCGTCCGATATGTTAGTTTTTTTACAACCAGTCCGACCGGGAATTTTATGGGTTTCATATTTCACCTCCACGCTAGTAAGTGTACCAGTACCGTGAGACTAAAAACATGTAGAATGGGAGGTTCATACTATTGAGGGTTTTTGTATGTAGACCAGCCTTGTGCCATGGGAAATAAGATTAACTGATAAGAGGTTTTTTCGCAGCAGTGGTATGTTACAGGATTTACAGGACAAAGGCAACGAAAACAAAAAAAAAACTGCAATCTCTAAAAAGAAATCGCAGGTGAAAAAATGTTTGTGTACGCGCAGCGAGAATGTCCTGTAACATAACGCAGTCCAGACCTCTGTAACCTCTAAAGAAACCAGACTGTACAGTATCAATATACGTTGTCCCGCCACTTTGCTGTGACGTTGCTTTACAAATTTTTCCCACATGTATACAGGAAAAGTTTTTATCCAGTGCGCAAACTGTAACCATGAATTCAGTAAATCAGCTGATATAAACAGCTGATTTTTTTTGTAAAACCGACGAAAAATTTCTTCACTGGCGGGTCTAGAATGGTATGCTGAATTCATGGTTAAAGTTTGCGCACTGGATAAAAACTTTTCCTGTATTATGCTTTGGCACACACAGGAATATCCTATAGATGAATCCTACGTTACGAAATCTTAGGATATCTTCCTTTCCTAAAAGAAATTTGGTCTTCTTTTAACGAGAAACCATGCAGCGAAGAAGTAAAAACTACAGCAACATGTTTAATATTAAAATACATAATAGATTGACAAAACAATAGTGATATTCGTTGCATTTCTCCATAACAATAATGTATCACAAAAACTTGATACATAAATCGTGAACTCGAGCGAGAAACACAACAACACACATCACACAACACAGCAACTGTGAAATATATCTTGTAACTAAAGCTTTTTGTCAAACTGTGTATCGTAATTTCTATACGGAACTCGAAACAGCTGAAAAACTGCTGTGTGATGCACTAACAGTAGAGTTTGTGAACAACTGGGTAAACAAAGTTAGGTACATATGACATCGCACCTATTTCCCCAAAGGGTGAGGCATAGATGAACCTTTAGGTAGTACACCCACAATTGCCTCGTATTGCTACGTGATGACCTCCTGTCTATGAATCATTTTATTCTCCAAAAATATAACAGAATCTGTTGTCCTCAGTGCGGTGCGGGAGTGCGGCGGGTGCGCGACGGTGGTGACGGTGGACGCGCGCGAGGGCACGTGGGGCGCAGTCCCGCGCGGCGCCGGCATGCTGGTGGAATGGCCCGGAGACAACACAGGGCTTAAGGCTGGAGACAGGTACGTACATCATGTTTTACAGTTTTTTAAATCGAATACCTAAACTATTAAGTTTTTGTAAAGATGTGCACGAGTCAGGCTACACGGCCCAGCTTACAATAATTGTATTCTATTGAGGGTAAAAGTTTATTGTTAAGAACTTCTGTAGGCATGGGCGTAACTAGGGATTTTGTCTAGGGAGGGCAGCCGTAAGTAAGTAATTTATTTGCCAAAATGTAGGTGTACAAAGTAGAAATGGATAGTAATAAATAATCCCACAAAAAATATTTCATGTGAAGTCTTGGCAGCTTACTGCCAAGACTTAAATAGGTAACGCTTGCACTGTTAAAAAGTTATCAGATGTAATGTAGATCGAAGCCCCCAAATCTACAAACCTTACATTAGTCAAATGTACGGCTTGGCTGTTCGCTGCCTACAAGGCCTAACTTTACAACCCTTGCATCTTGGTCAAAATGTACGGATTGGCCGTTCCGCGGCACAGAGACTCCTATGGGCTTCATCATCATCATCATAACTTCAGCCGAAAGGCGTTCACTGCTAGTCATAGACCTCCCTCATACTCTGCCACTTCGACCGGTTCTGTAGTTCCCGTATCCAGTGGATTACTGCAGCCTTTACAAAGTCATCGGTTTACCTTGTGGGAGACATTCCAACTCTACGTCTTCCGGTACGCGGTCGCCACTCCAAAACCCTTCGGCCCCATCAGCCATCTGTTCTGCGAGCTATGTGTCCTGCCCACTGCCACTTAAGTTCGGTCATTCTTCGGGCTACGTCGGTTACATTGGTTCTCCTGCAGATCTCTTCATTTCTGATTCAATCTCGTAAGGAAACTTCAAGCATAACCCTCTTCAATGCCCTATGGGTGACTTTTGGCCTCTGAATAAAGCCTATTTTGTGAGCGATCACGTTTTATTGCCATATGTCATCACTGGCAACACACACTGATCAAGGATTTTCGCTTTTAGGCACTGCGGTATTTGGGACGAGAACATATTACGTAGCTTCTCGAACGCTGCCCAGCTGGGTCGGATTTGACAATTTACCTCTTTCTCGAAGTTCCACCTACATAACTGGACAGTTTATCCTAGGTAAACATACTCGTCCATAACTTTGAGTGTAGCTAGTGTCTCCTATTTTTATGAGAGTAATGAGGTTAATGACTTAATGAATATTGGTGAACTGTCAAAATGAAACAGATTATGATTGATCGTGTGTTACGAAATAGGGTATTTTACTCTATATGAGAAGAAATCAAAAAAGATATTATTGAGATAGCTTAGGAAAAATGCAGTCGGAAAATATTAGTTTTAGTTCATGAAATAACAAAACAAGTTTTTTAATTCAATTCAAAGATTTCAGTTTTTTTATCTGTTTTTGAACACCACGAAATAGTAGCCGCCATGTTATTACGTCATACGGTATGTCAATTGAACAACTTTGTACTTTTATTATTTTCGTAACCAAAGTAATTTTTATTTAAATAATATTTTGCATTCAGGAACAGAAAACCAACGATTAGTAGAATGATAACTATTTTTTTCCATTACAAACAATTATACAAAATATCAGCGCATTTTTTTACTTAGCAAACTGACGTCATACCCACAGGCCAACATGGCGTCCACTGCGTCCAGCATTTTCGTCAAATTACGCGCAAATGTAAAATTAAACCCGTCACGCGTCTAATTAGCAGACTCAATAGAAATTCTATTGTTGTCGGTACACCTGGTGTACACTTGACAAAATGCATTTTTACGGCACTAATCGATTAAATAAAAATGTTGTGTTATTTTTTTTTGTGGAATATTAGCACTTTCGAATCTAATTAGGACACTTCAAAAATGAGTGTAATACCCTATTAGTGTGCTCGCCTATTTAAATATCCATAAGAATTGCCCTAGAGGTTTTGAAAAGTAAGTCAGTCAGTGACGAAATCATAATTTTTACGTATTACTAAAATCCAAAGTATAAAAGCTGGATAAATAAAACTTGTGTTTTTTTTTATTCTGCTAACTACATTTATCTTATCCTGAGACTTTAAGCTCTTTAGCACCGTCCAGCACGAAGCATTGAAAATACGACAAAACGCTTCGAGATAAGGTTCCATTCACTCTCCTTTTGGTGACATACCTACGCTACATGGTAATGTGGCGTATTTCTGAATGCCTAAGTAAAGTTAAAAGTCTCATAGCTAAATCTACTATTATTATAAATACAAAAGAAATTTTTGGTATTATGTATGAATGATAGATACCTTTCCACGCTTAAACGGATTGCGATAAAGCTTGGCAAGAAGATATAATAGTATTCTGGGAAAGATACTTTTTACCGCGGGAAGATATATTTGCTAGGGTGGACAAAGAAGTTTTTAGGGTGGGCGCCGCCCAGCCTTGCCCTCCTAGCTACTCCTTTGCCTGTAGGTACAGTAAGTTAGCCCGTGTAGCCTACAATATAATTTTATGAAATTGCTACACATCCATCTACATGGATGTGTAGCAATTTCATAACGTCTACACGTTTGGACAATTGCCATTCAACTCCCCCAGAAGTTCAAAGGACGTCACTTACAAAAATACGAGACGGAAACACGTAAACTGTAGCCGTGAGTCGCAACACTCGCTACATGAAACCATTGAACTCGGAGAAATAGTCATAACATCCATTCACGAAACACCAAAACTCGCATAAAACGTCTTTACGATGCAATCTCCGCACTCACCACTTTATAGCGCGCAATAACTACGCAAATGCGCGCGCGCATCTGCGCAGACGCAGCGGCCCGGGTCAGCGGCCCGCAATCACGACCATCGCGATGCTATCTATGCCCATAGATGGGCAACTATGAGCCTCGGACTGTGGGCAAACACTGTCGAAGTAATTTACATTACTGCATGGAATTTCTTGGCAGTTGTGACAGCCACACACCGCGCCAAATAACTGGTTGCTTCGCTAGATATGCGATCTCTGGTCTCGCTTTATCACTTTATTTTGTTTTGGCATAATAGAATATTATAATAAATTCCATAATTTTACATATTTCTAAATTCCTTGTAAGGCTAAATAATGATCTACAGTCAGACTGGGCTCAACGTTCATTTTATCTTAAGTTCTATAACAAACCATGGAACTGAACAGCAACCAAGTTCGCATCTTAAAATTAAACATAAAATACAGTAGCAAAACAAAAAGAAATACCTGTTATCGCTAAAGACATGTGCACAAGTAGGAGGAACCTGCGCTCTCGCTGGCCCGGCGGCGGTGGCGACAGCGGCGCGGCGCGGCGCGGCGCGGCGCTGCGGCGTCAGGCCATCAATTCACGTCCTTTTAGAATGCTCACTCACAGATAACACTGCCGCCTTACCCCCATAAGAATGTACAAAATATTTTAAAGCTTCACTGGGTAGGATGAACTTTATTGGAATAAATACTAACTTTGTGCCTGCGGCTTCGCTCGCATAGACTATAAGATTTAAAGCTATATTTAAATTGATTTTTTAGGTAATGCAATGATGGAATATCCATACTAATGTTTGTATTTGTAGTAAGGCTGTCAGAGGACGACCGTTCTAAGAAATCCGCTGTACCTACTACCAACGTTAAAATTAAACTATCGTGGATGTGCTTATTTAATGACGGTAAACGCGATGAACGCCTTTGAGACGAAAACAACAATACCTAGAAACCTGAATGAATCACATTACGATCTAATCGCAGATCTGTAAATCATTATCATCTTACTACCTATGTCGAGTTGGTATGTGTAAGTGTGTTGTAATTGACGAGCTGTCAATAACTAGTTAATCTGATCTTCATGATTCTATAGTATGAGCTATTCTAATTAACCGCTTGAATGCTGACATGAAAATTCGTAAAATAAAAATACGCAGCGCGAGGGTTGTCAGAATACCGTCTTTGACATGAGCTTGTGGGAAACTGCAATACCGAAATAATGCCCATTTAATTTATTGTTCCTGTATAGTACACCCGAGATCAATATAATCTGCAGTAAAGTGCTATTAGATGCTGAGAATAGCATCTAATAGCGTTTCAATCCTAGGAAAGCCCTCAGAGAATGTGCCCTGGGGCAATAGTAATAAATAATTATTTATGTGAATTGCTCTGACGTGACGTAAAAGGACTCGAACGATTAATTCTACATGATTTATCGATCCTAACAACCGTCCACTCTTGTGCATTTGTCAATCGAACATTATTTTTGTATGCTATGATACATCCTATTAATGTTCCGCTTTGGATTGATAGATAAGTTGTATCTAAAGCATAACCATTATTCAGGAGCGTTGTGATTAGTTATCACAAAGAGCAGCAATTGAGGAACGTGCTCAACTTAATATTTGGCAAACATTATGCGATGCGTAGGAGGTGCCTACTTTATAAGCTTGATGCTCCTCATAAACTGTAGGAGAAAATCAATAACATAAGTTCATGATTTGTAGGTAGATACTTTACTGCACATTGCGCAAGTAGTTACACCAGTTAAGAAAGCCATAAAAATACTTCGTTTAGTTAGCCGTTAAGCCAGATAAAATAGCATGAACGTACGACAACCTGGCCAACGAGTGACCAAGGTGGTCTACCATTCAACAGGAATTTTCATCGTTAAATAAGCAAAGCGTTACTTAAGCAGTTAGAAAGCAATAATTTTAAAAATGCCAAGTATAGGTACACCTGATTACGGTGAAATTGGCGATAGTTTGCAACCTAAGTTCTCAATTAACCAATTATAACTAATCAAATGTGTTAATTCGGTGAATACCTACACGCTACTAGTTGGTAATGTGCAGTTTATAGTTACCGTGAAAGTAATTTTCATAGAAATAGAATTTGCGTGTTTCAATAGCAGTGAGGACATTAATTTAAAGCAATTCAATTTAATATTTCCTGATGGCAAGATAGGTAGGTAACAACGTGCTGCAAACAAAACTTAATAAATTCGAGGTTACGCAATTATTGCAAGAATGGATTCGAAACTAATCCATTATCTCACAGTTACTCAAAACTCCTTTGCGAGATGCCTGATGCCCTGAGAAGTGCCTGTAGGTCATTTGTTTAATTGAAATAAATGCTTTCATTCATTTCAATAAAACCAATTACAGGCATTTTTGAATTGTCTAGGTCGGTCAGTTAAAAAGATGAAACTGTTGTCCATTCCAAAGCGTAGTAGGATCCTCTAGAAAAGAACAGGCAAGATACTTCGTGGACTCTTTTAAATCAAAATATTGTTGCAAAAACTGAATCGCGAACTACCCCAGGCTCCTCATAACATAATTAGGTAATCAAATTAACTACTGATTGACTATTTTATTAACCGACGAAAAAAAGGAGGCGGTTATCAATTCGAACTTCTAAGATTTTTTTTCTTTTGTTTCACAGACTAATAGAAGTGAACGGCACATCAGTGCTAGCGTGCCGCAGCCAGGAGGACCTGCAGCGTGCCACGAGCGCTGCCAACCCCGCGCGCCTCGTACTCCTGCGCAGCACCGGCTCCGCGCAGGCGCCGCAACCACCCAACGGCTTCACACAGGCGCGTATTTTATTACTATTAGATATTCGCACTGCATAGAGTTAGGACCTCCCTTATCTCCTTCCAATTCTCTCTATCTAAGTAGGGCTATTTGAGACCAGCATCAATCCAAGGAGTCCAAATTATCCCGCCATCCCTGCAGGGATAGATGGCGGGATAATCTAGGCTTGTACATTTAGTGTTATATCTGTGATCTAGGCCCATGGGCCTGCCGCGATGTCACCTGCCATGTGAATGTTTTTAGCGTGGCAACTTTCCGAGTGGCATTTGCTATATTTGTGCAAACAATACCAGGCCGATTGTTTCGGGGTGTAGGCTCCACAAGTGACGATAGTCAAGTCCGAAAGCATAGAATATCATAAATAGCTCATAAATACACGAGAGAAGAAAAACACAAATAGGATATGGCAGTGGGATGGTTGGCAGGCCAGCTAACTATGAATTTTCGCTAACCAGCATCAAATGACATTATGCTAGACATTTCTATATTTTTTCCTGTCTATCGTGCACAACTGTATTTTGACGCGTTCCTTCATTTACTATTTTAGAACGAAGCAGTATCATTACGAGCGGAGTTAGGTGCCCTGAGATCTGCAGCGGATGATGCGGAGAAGGCCAAGGAAGGCCTCCGCTCCGACAACACCAGACTGACGCACCGCATCTCCTACCTTGAGGAACAAGTCGCCGAGCTGCTCAGCAGACATCCGCAGGTAACTATGGGAATCTCAATGAAATTCTTTTAAGACATATTTTAATCTTAAATCTACAAAAGGAGCATGTAAGGATCGTAGCAAGAGGCGTTCTGTAGTTTCTTCCTACCACCATGCGATGGCAAGAGTTTATGTGTGTTTGTATGTGCGTTTGTAGAGCATGTTTTATGCGACATTAACAAATCTTTTGTTTCTTCTTTTCAGCTACATTCAGTAAGTAGTAACGACAGCTGTATAACAGTGAACAAGACCAAAAAGAACGTCACCAACATCAACATCACGACGGAACCGCATCAGAAGCCCAGTCCCAAGTCTGAGGTGCAGGTGTTCCAGAAAGGACCAGACATTACTGCCATCGTCGCCAAACTACCGGGTCTTGACGGCGTCGAGAACAACCTACCGATGATCAGACCGAGGTCAAACGCTTCAGGAGCATCTTCAAGAGCGGCTGTATCGCCCCGAGCATCACCACCTCTGAACCACAGGTCCCACAGCTCCCATAGCCTTGAACACAAAGCCGAACGAATGCGTCACTCTCTCTCCCATCACTGCATTCATGGAGGGATCGACTACAGCGCCGAGACCGACGCAGCGATACGCATGATCGAGAGGAACCAAAGACACATAGAGAAACAACGAATGAAGAACGAGAGACTTAGCCGGTCCAAGTGCGAGGACTACTTCCGGTCAGACAGCGACTTGGACATGCGGGAAACGCACTCCACCGCTAGTGTTGATCCAAGACATTACGAAATAAAGAAAGCAGCTGACAGAATAGAAGAGAGTATCAAGAAGACCAACTGGGCTGAGAGGAAAACACTTTCAATCATTGAGCAACTGAAGCGGTCTCAGCGTCTAAGGAAAATGAAGAAGAACGACAGCTCAGAAGATATTCAGTTGGAATCTGAAAGACATTACATGTATCATAGAATAGACGGAAAAGTCTTAGAAAACGCTCACAAATCCAGCAGAAGAACATCCAAACTGCACTCGCGAAGTGCAAAATCTTCAGAATTTGAATCAGAGTCAGACTTTCCGAACGGCGACATGTACAGCAGCTCGCCGCGGATAGACTACGGCTCCGAGACTTGTTCCCGGATGAGTCATTATAAGAAGAACGAAGACAGAAAAGACAGCGACGTGAAGTCACGACCAACACCTCCGCGGAAACCTTTACGGCTATCTCTTCACAAAGCAAAGAGCGCACATTCCTTGATAAACGGCAGTGAATCAGAAACGCCAAGTCGGCCAGCTTCTGAGGCGAAGCACACTGACACTGAGTGTAGCAAGAGACCGGTGAAGAGGACGCATGCGGCCGACAAGTGGGCGCGGGAGAGGATCCGCGACGCTGGCAGAGCCACGCCGCGACCACAGAGGAAGCACCTCAACGGCCTGACTACCTGCGAGGCCCCGGCGGCCGATGACCTGTACCCTGAGAACACGCACATGCCTGTTAGAATAAACGGTAGAACTGGCAAATGGTGCTAGCACCTATCCAGTGGAAAGGGTAATAATTAGAATAAATGGCAAAAACGAGGCTGAAAATATTTTTTTTATTAATAAAACTTGTTTAGACATTTCTAATTGTCCAAACAAGTTAAAAATTTATTTGCCAAAATTATATTTTATTAAACAAAAATTGCCACAAATGACACCATAGCAGACAACTTTATCAGCAGTGTACAGAATATGATTAAAATAGAGAATAATGTAAATACACCGTATGTAAGCACCCACCGCGCAATACTCACCTAATGTAACGTATTTATTTAAGACATAGATGTTAACAGGCTACGATCTGTAAATGACAATAAACGTATACTGTATACCTTTACGTTATGAGCTCATTGAAACACAAAACCTCACAGCACACATCATAATCCGAAAAAAAAATCGGAAGATCGGATCGGATCTGAGATTCAAAATTCAGGATCTCAAATAATTATGAGATGTAAATTGTTTTCCACGTCATACGTGACAAATTCTATTGCTACCGACATTCTTTTTTTTTACTAACCATCGATAATCCGCTGCTGGGCAACGGCTACTCTCCTTCCACGTATCTGACATTCAGGACCTTTTTATTTAAAACGGTCCATCAAAATTCATTTAAATTAGTAATATTAAATAGGTCTTTAAAAAAACCATAAGTAATTGGAGATTTTATAACCAGCATTTTCAGATTTAATTATCTCTGGATTGGCGCGCAATTCGAAATTCAAATAAATTTTATTCGAAAGCCGTGTTATTTTAATTTCAAATTCAGTCATTTGTTTTTAGATAGTGTTTTGTTTTTGTGAAATTGTGGTAGTTTTGGCACCATGGATAAACTGAAAATTCATCTCCACGACAACGCGCGAGCTTCACGACAGACCATCGCAAAGCTACGAGAGTTACAGCTGGCAGCTCTCCGTCACCCACCGTAGGTATCTACTCACCGGACCTAGCCCCAACAGATTTCTACTTTTTCAAAATTTTGACAATTTTTTAAGTGGGATAAATTTCAATACCCGAGAGGCAGTACAAAACGCTTTCGCCGACTTCATCGCCTCCCGTCCGGCAGACTTCTACAGTAAAGTAACAAACTGCCATCAAAATAGAAAAATTGTATAGATCATTTGGGCCATTACACAGTGGTCACGGTTCCTAAGAAGGGCGGTCATAGGGGTTGCAGGTCGGATTAAAAATTAAAGAATAACTTTTTTTACTTAAGAAATGATTGTTTTGAGGTTCTAAGGGTAACAACAAGTAAAAATATATATTTTATAAAACAAGGTAGATGTTCAAAAAAAGCATTCATCCATACTAAAACATAGGTAGGTAAGTAGGTAACAATAAAATTGGTTTTATACATTTATTATTTCTGAGCATAGCTTAATAGGCTATTTACCAATTTCATAAAAACTATTTTAATTTGAAGATTGGGACGATATATTTAAGATAAAAATAAAAATAAATTTATTTATATCCATTTTCTCAATTAAAACCGATTGAAATCAATTTTTTTTAATTTACCGCCAAAACGCTCCTTACAATGACTTTTTTACCACGTGACGTCAGCTTTGTGTAAACGGCACTGGTACTTACAAATGCTTAGTTTGGCGCAAATTAGAAGTATTTGTGCACCGAGGCACCGCACACCAGTAATATCACTTTCCATCCATTAAAAATCTTGTTAATTATAAACTCGGCATTCACTTCTTTACTTATTAAAACTACTACTACTAAAAAACTTTAGTGTTTATAAGTGAATAAAACTAAGTGAACCTTTAAAACATTAATTAATAACCAAGTGACAGTGTTATCCTTGAGTTTTATACGCAAACTAGAAAGTTAAAACCAAAAAACTGTGAATTCATTAATTATTTCATTAATTATCTCACAAATTACTCATACAGTAATAACTTGTTAAAATTCGCAATTAACGTAAACAAATACAACTCTTTTAACATTCTGTGATACAAACAAATCTTATCAAGTGTCATTAAAACATGAACAACAATAAAAAAGTGCAAAAGTGATTCATAAAGTGATTTAAATTTCAACTGTCACAACCGATCAACAAGCCTAATGCAATTTTGAACTTTAAACCGTAACTATGCAACGACATTTAATTTGTATAAAATACTTCATAAATTCGACTACGTAGTAAATGTACAGGTGGCGTAGTGGATAAGGCATTGATCTACTTTTGCCCATAAAGTAGCCTCACACGAGTGGTCATGAGTTCAAATCTCAGTACCAACTTCACTTTTCGGAGATTCCAAAATTCATATTTGTAATTTAAATTAAATTAAATTATCGTGTGGACGTTAATTCTTACATGATTATTAAGGTTTCCTACCTTTACGATGACATCAAAAATTACGGCAAATAATAGGGAACGTGCACGAACTATAGATGGCAGCACAAATCGACACGAGCGCCACGGTGTGGTGAAAAATTAAACTTTTCAGATCTGTCGTGTTGCCGTCAATGTTTAATTAAGTTAATGTTTACATTATATTTAAATCGTTTTTATTAAAATGATAAAATATGGGTTCCGGCCGATTAATAATGATCGTCTTTTCTTTTTTTTAAATCGTGGTCAGAATGTGTCAAAGGGGATGTCTTAAATATAGAAGAAACAGTTAGGAATCATGAAAGCATTTTCATGATTCCTACATTCAAAGAGCTACAATTTTACAAAGAGCAAAATTGTAGCTCAAAAGACGATTTCTAACGTTTAAGATGTCAAAATAACTGTAAAGTATTTTCTGATCTAATTTTTCACGTAAATATTTTTTCTATATTATAAATATATATGTTCATGTCGCCTTGTTTTCAGCTTGATTGCAATAGAAATATTAGAAGAGCAAATTGCAAATGTAAGGCAAGCCTATCTCAAAAATGTAAGCATATCTGTGCTTTAATTTACTTTATAAATTCTCCAGATAACCTATATCGAAAACTAACTAAAAGGATTTGAGGTTATGTTTACTCACAGATTTGTTTGTATTGAATACAAGTACTAAGTACACACAAAACTTAGCTGTTTTTACAAATAAAATGACTTATTATGTAATTTCTAAATGTTTTGAAACTCATAATTACAAATGTTTTTTACTGCATTTGTCCACTTTTGTCGTTTATCACGTAACCAAGGAAAGTGAGTACTATCTGTGGGAAAGTAAATAGAATTTGATTTATTTTTATTTTTCATTGAAGTGTTCGATCATCCAGAAACACAACGTGAAGTGTCAATTTCAAGTAATGATTGCGAGAAAACTTCGGATTTGCGCCACCAGATGGCAGACCCTTCGTCGTGCACGTTCCCTATAGCAGCAGCGCCCGCAAGATGGCGACACTAGTAAGATGCCATAAATGTAAAAAAAATGTCAACATAAAGAGTACGGCTTTGTGTTCCGCCTGTGTTATTAGATACGAATGTGATTGCAAGGGCTATCCAGAACCAACATATCGGCTAAAAGACGCAGAAGCAAGAAAAAAATGGAGATGTAAGGAGTGTATCAGAAATAATAAATATGCTAACACCGTTGGTACATCTAACATTACTTTGCGAAAAAAGCAAACTTCTTTAAAAACTCCGTCACCAACCTATCAAGCACCAAATGTGATCAATATTCTAAATGGTGAATCATTAAGACGTCTTTCTCCCATCCAAAATAATACAGAGTTATTGGACTCCCACGTTCTTACCGACTGCGAAACATCCGATGAGTCATATGCTACTCCATATGAGCTATCGAGGAGTGTCGACAAAACTGTAACTGACTTAGTATCAGCATCAGAAATGAAAACGACAATAGCTCAACTTACCTTTAAACTTGAAAATACGGAAAATGAGCTGAGAAATATATTGTTGGAAAACACCAATCTACATAAACAAATAAGCAAGCTATTTACAGAAAACGAAACGCTGAAATCTTTGGGCCATTCTTCCTCCATAATCCGAAGTCCTGGCACAAACACTAAAAAAACGAGAAAAGCTATGTTACAACAATGCAACGTGAGTTTTACACCATCCACTCCATTGTCATCCACATTGAACGTCGAGACCTGTGATTACGGAAATATAATACGTTTAAATCAGGAAATTATAACCCTACAACAGCAATTAAAGGGTGCAGAACAGGAAATCGCAACCCTTACAGAGCGCATTGTAATATTAATGCAACGTAAACACAATTCCTGTGAAACTGAAACTGCCACCAAGGATCCAAAGCAGGATACTGTGAACATCGCCAGTGCTAAGACTTGCACTGCCGCAATTAAACAAAATGTGATTCCGCAGAAGAAAATATTTATTTTCGGTACTCAGCGTTGCGTCGGGCTAGCAGCAGCCATCTCACATTCAAGAACTAATACACGGTACGAAAAATACAGAGTAATTGGTGAAACGAAGCCAAATGCACTGTGCACCGAAATTATAGCGAACTGTAGAAATGTCAAATTGACAACTGACGACACAAACTTGTTATTTGCGTAGGTGAAAATGACCGTAACCTAAACATAATCTTGTCTGAATTACAAATGATATTAGATATATTTAAAAATAATACTATCATTGTACTTAATGTCGTAAGCAACGTGTACCTAAATGTCAATAAATTAAACTATTCTGTAAATAATTTATGTAGTAAGTATAAAAAATGTCACTATGTAAAGCAAACTCACACAAAGCTATCCGAGATTTGTAAGTCATTAAACTACCTAATAGACTGTTGTGATTATAATGATAAATATTTGAACCCCAGCGAAATTCGAAAGAGGCTGGCAAGTAGCAAATCAAGTTTAAAATTGAACATTCGTTCACAGGAACCTAAAAAAGGGTCTATTCCATACTACTTTAAAGTACAAAGTTGTCTTACAACTACTCCTGAATGTAACAGCCTTACGCAACCCAATACACATAGCCAGAAAGGTACTATACCCTATTATTTTCCTGTCTTAAAAAAGAGCGACTCATTTTTTCGTGTCTAAAGCCAGTAATACGCACCATTTCAGAATATTTCATCAAAATATTGCTAGTCTATTATCCAAAAAAGAGTTACTAGAAATAACTATTCGGGAATTAAAAGAAGTATATAATGATCCAGATGTAATATGTTTTTCTGAAACTTTTATTAAAAAAGTCTATGAAAATTATATTAAAATATATAACTATGAAATGGCTTCCAACTTCTGTAGAGAGAAACAAAGGGGTGGCACTTGTATATTAGTAAAAAAAGGATGGAATTTTAAGGAGTTACCATTCGTGAAAAACTATGCAACACAAAACACGTTTGAAGCCTGCGGCATAGAGCTAATGTGTAGTAAATTAGTAGTCATATGTGTCTATAGAACACCTCAATCTGATCCAAATCAGTTCTTAACTAAATTGTATAATCTTTTACACGATTTGCTAAAGAAATACAAATCTAAAGTAAATGTAGTTGTAGCTGGTGATTTCAATATTAATACGTTAAAAAAAGGTAACATTACGAAAGAGTTGCAAGATTTATGCCACAATTATAATTTGAAAATCCACATAGATGTTCCTACACGTAAACTATCTTGTATTGACCATATCTTGAGCAACATTGCCAACGCAACTTCAACTGTACTACCTCTACACCTTTCAGATCATGACACAGCACAAATGTTAAGCTTTCCTACTAATCATAAATTACAAAAAGCACCAATATACTACATGTATAAAAGAGATTATAACTTAGATAATATCCGGAAATTCAAAGAATGCTTGGAAAACCTTTCTTGGTCTGATATTTACCAAAATACTGATGCAAATTCCGCATTCAGTGATTTTCATGAACTGCTAAGCCTATTTTACAATCTCTGTTTCCCCAAGGTAAGAATTAGAGTGAACAGTAATAATAAAAACACTCAAAAGTGGATAAGCCGAGGTCTAAGGCAAAGTTGCAAAACTAAACGGAGACTACGTTACCAGTATTATAAAACTAAAAATTCTATTAATAAAACTAAATACAATAACTACTCCAATCTGCTAAAGAAATGTATTTACGGATCAAAAAAGAACGCAAACATACAATATATTAAAACACAGGATAATAAATGCAAAGCTACTTGGACTGTTATTAAAAATGAAATAAATAATGCTACCCCCAAAGACAACATAGAAATCATAAGACTAAATGATGCCGTAATTACTGACCCTGTACAAGTGGCTTCTCTATTCAACGACCACTATGTAAACCTAACGCATAATGCATCAACTCAACAAAGTGCCGGCCAAAGCTTTAGGAAAAACATAAGTGCCAACTCTGTGTTTCTCAAACCTATGCTAAAAAGTGAGGTTCGACAGGAAATAATGTCTTTATGCAATACCAGAGCAGAGGGCTATGATGAAATTAGCACAAAAATCATAAAAGCCTGCTGTAATGAACTGGCTGGTATCTTAACGTACCTAATCAATATGTCATTTTTAGCTGGGACTTTTCCCGATAAATTAAAATTATCCATAATAAAGCCGTTATTCAAAAAGGGAGATAAATGTGATATCAATAATTATCGACCTATAACGTTAATTCCTATCTTTTCCAAAATTTACGAAAAATGTATGTATAAAAGACTTCTTAATTTTTGCAACAAGTTCCAATTAATAAGTGATGAGCAGTTTGGATTTCAAAAAAACAAATCCACATCTTTAGCCATTTTTTCTCTTATGAAAGAGATACTTTCGAATATTAACAATAATCATCTGACCACTGGTCTTTTCTTTGATTTATCGAAAGCCTTCGATCTGGTGTCACACGACATATTGCTAGATAAATTAGAGACTATAGGGTTTAGGGGACCTGCACTACAGTGGATATCGTCCTATTTAAGTAAAAGACAACAACGTGTCATTATTAATAAAATTAGCAAAAATAAAGATATGATACCCTACTCATCGGAATATAAAGTAAATAAATATGGCGTTCCACAAGGAAGCGTACTAGGCCCAATATTATTTATTTTATACATAAATGACATCATAAAAATAACCAAGCATAAATGCGTATTATTTGCTGATGATATATCTATTATAGTAACATCTGATAAAAAGAAAAGTACCGTTATAGATCATGAGTTTGATATCAATAAAACAATAGACACATTATTGTATTGGCTTGACATGAACCATTTAAAAATAAATTTAGATAAATCCGTCTATATTCAATTTAATCAATCGAATAATAATAAATACAACATCAAAATGAGTATAACTAAAATCAATGAGGTAATGCATACGAGGTTTTTAGGCGTAATAATAGATAAAGATATTAATTGGAAAGAACACATTGATAATGTTAGCACAAGAATTAATAAATTCGTTTATGCACTGAAACAGGTTAAAAATGTAACGAATGTAAAAACTGCTATTATATCATACCACGCGTATGTAGAATCATTACTACGCTATGGTCTTGTAATGTGGGGCAATAGCACCGATCTGGATAGAGCATTTATCGCTCAAAAAAAGTGCATAAGAGCAATATGTGGCCTTCAGCCTGATGACTCATGTAGACCAGTATTTAAAAAAAGTGGTTTGTTACCGTTGCCATCTCTATACATTTACGAAATATTTGTGTTTGTAGTTTCGAATAAAGAGCTGTTTAAAACAGCAAATGATGTAAATCCTCGGAACAGACGAGATCCTTACAAATTAGTAATAAATGATTTGCCAAGACTTACCAAGTATAACAAAAACTGCCTAGCAATGTGCGTGCGTATCTATAATAAGATACCAAGCCATTTCAAACAAAGTTGTACAAGTGGTTGAATGAGTGTAGTTTCTATAGCTTAAAAGAATTTATGGATACAAAATGTTGACGCCCTGTAAGTTGTAACATTTCAAAAAAAAAAAACCCTGAGATTTTGCATGCTATGTTTCATCATAGCTGAACATGTTTGTGCTATACCATTATATTTAAGAACATTTTATACCATGTTTTATGCAAATAAATGATTTTATTATTTATTATTATTATTATAATAACTACTTTAGGTTACACAAAGTTGACGTCACGTGTCGTCACGTGATAAAAAGTAATCGCAAGGAGCGTCTTGGCGGTAAATTCAAAACTACGAAAAATAAATTTGATTTAAATCGTTTTTAACGCATCCAGCCAGGGCTTAAAAACTAAAATTACATACTAATCGACTGCACGCTGAGGGCACACCCTGTGGGGTACGAACCTCGGCTCAGGGCGTCACTGTTAGGGGGACAGCTAGTGGGGACAGGCTGGATCAAAATATAGGCATTATTATTATTAGTAGGGGAATTTAACTCTACTGGCCCAGCTGCGGCGCGGGCTGGCGCTTCAACGAGCAAGGGTCGGTCGGGGGTTCCATGTATATTATTGCAATTTATTTTATACCTGGGTGTAGATAAAAGGGTTATTCGTGTATCCTGTAACGATAAATGACATAGTAATTTGACTATCGACATTCCAGCCCTATGACCTATGGGCGGGACCACTGTGCAGTACTTTAATTAGCTAAAATAGCCAAAATTCGTATATTTTAAAATTTTCACACAAATCTCCAATTTCATAGGTAATACTATGTTTCTTTTATGGTTAATTAACAAATTTTATCAGTAAAAACAAATGGAATCTTAAATCCAAAGGTAAAGTTACGAAATAAAAAAACGTACTTCATAATAAAATCATTATAATTAATATTACTAGCAACAAAAACAAAAGGCATTATGTACACCAAATTAATATCGTATAACCATTTATCATAACTTCCCCAAAGCTGGGAACACACTCTACTGGTGATAAGGTTTTATTCAAAGCATCATACAACACCTCTATTTCTTACAATAACGAAGATATTTGGATAGCATACCAAGATTTTGCTTTTAAAATGTAAGCCGACCTTCACGGGGACGTAATAGATTCGGGGCGGGATTTTTCCGCGCACTGGATTTCCAACTCTGCGTTGAACCGAGCACTGAGATGCCAACAGAGTGCAGCGCGAGTGAGTCTCAGCGCATCGAAATAACAAAGTGTTCATTTTTTCAATTCTCGGCGCTAGGCAGTGCCTTGAAGATCAAATGCGCGCAAAAAATCCTGGCGCGATTTTGTTACAGTGGAGTTTTTTAATGTCTACTTAATGTTACAGTGGAGTGTGCACCCAGCCTAAGTCGATATAAATATCAACTTTGGTTGAAAATGACGCTTAATTTTGTAATAGTGAGAATTTCACAACGATTCCAAAGAACGATTTTTAAAGAACTCAACATAAATAGTAAACAACGCACTCGATATTGGCTTTCAGGTATAAGGTAGTGCTCGGCAAACAATCAAATGTAGCCGACAGGACTCAATCAAAGCTCTAGTTTTTAGCCTCAATGACTGTAGTGCGTTATTTATAAATCTTAACACATTTGCTTCACGCATATACTGTGATAAAAATTAATTAATCATGCCAAACGAAACAGCAATACATTGATTTAATAAACATTATTATTAATTTAAATTACACTTATTTTTAGATCTGTTTTGCACTACTTTACATATTGATAGTGAACATATTAAATAATAACACCAGTACAGATAATAGCGTTTAAATTGGTTACATTTTATCTGTAACACTGCATGAAAGTCATTATGGACTAGCAGCCATTGTCTGCTGAGCAAGCCATGTTAGTGTCATGTGACGATTACATGAAATTCCACCAATTTTCAATTGATTTCCAACATTCATTACAATTTTTTTTAATTAATCTTATTAATAATAGCCAACAAACACCATTATCTGTAATTTGCGAGCTCGTGTACAGTGACTGCGCCGCATCCGACCAAAGTTGACGTATTTACTATGACACAATATATTATTATGCGCTGCGTTCAAATGCTCGGGCCGCGATAACGAGACGAGGTACTAAACACTGACTAGGTCCGACTTGTCGGATGAAATAACACCAGATAACATAGTCGTTGTAACAAAATAAATACAGTTCGAGTTGGTATCCCTATGTACTATGTTCGCGGTTTTAAAACCACTCTAATAAATATTTAACGACCCCTTCCTGAGGAGAAGGTGAACACAGTACTGGACCAGTCATAGTAGCGCGCACGCGGTGAGTGCGGAACTGCTGTGGATATGCAAACGCATTCGATGGATGCGCAAAAACAGTAGATGCGCATATCGCAGCGGATGCGCATAACATTGTGAATGCGTGAAACGCAGAAAATGATCAAAAAGAGATGCGGGAAGCTCTCGGTAGATGAGCAAAAGAACTAGACGCACAAAAAAAGAGCGAAACACAAAGTTATTAATCTACATACGCTTACCCCTATATTTATCAACGCTACTTAAAGTTAAGTAATGATTAGCGTCTGTTCAACCATACATTTTAGACGTTTAAACATCTCTTAACTTTAAGCAATGTTTATAAATAAGGGGGTGAATGTTTAGTTGAAATAAATATGTCTGAGATGGGATAAGTTCGCGCAGTTCTTTGTGGCGTTCCCCGACCATTTGAACGACAGCGCACCGACCGTCTTACTTAATAATAAACTAATCTACAATAACTGCAGTACTCGCCATGGAACGGCGTAGAAAATTTTGATTAAGTCTATATTTTTTTGCACACGGCAGAGACTAGTGTGTGCATGTGAGTTGCAACTTTACTCACCAGAAGTAGTTTCCTTAGATTACATAATTACTTTAAAGAAATAGTATTATATTTCCAAAAGGAGTATCATCACTCAACTTATACTCTTACAACGTTAAAGATGGTCAGTCTTGGCGAATCACTTTTACTTGAGTAAGAGATGGTGGGACCACACGACCCACTAAAAAAAAGACGGACGTAACCTCGTCTTAGCATAAGGGAAACATGCAAATGGCCGCCCATTTATGTGTGTGCGTGCTTTGAGGGTTGCCATATAAATTGTCAGTGCCAATGCCCACTTTTTAGATCCAACCATCAAATTAAATCATGTGAGCATTTATCAATTACCTACTTCAGTATTGGGTCCGATTGTGTCATACCGTTTTAATTTAATTATAATTGGTATTGTTATTTTCTAATCGCTATAATCTATATTTTTTATAGAAATCGAACTAGCAATATTACATCGTAGGTGATTCCTTGTGACCTAATTTTTTTCATGTAGTTTTACACGGTTTCTTCAAACAAGACGGCATTTCTTTTCTTAATTTCGTTGAAGCAAAATAAATGTCACTGGCGCTGTCACGCGGTGCTTAATGGCGGCGGTTGTCGCACCTGTATCAATGTGAGTGTAGGTCATGTACAACAAACGAAACTGTAGCACCTTGCATGTTTCACATGTTTTTAGTTTTAACATAACGTCCGACTTTTTTTGGGGCTTTGGTTGGACGTAAAAGCTGTTTTACATTTTAACAGCATGATTAGATGTAATCATCAATCGACCTCCAGTCTCGGCCGCGTACAACATGGCGGCTCATTTTGAAATTCGAAGCTGACATTACACCCAGCCCTATGGAAATAGCCGAACTTAGCCTACATGAAAGTTATTAATATTTAAAAAGGTTACACTGTGAAAGAAGTCGAGCAATTGGCTTGTAACTTTTTAATATTAGTCATGCTCCTTTTTAGCCACCTTTATATTTAATGATGGTAACACTATGTTGTACAGTCAGTGTGGTTATTCTTGCCTATGGCTTAAGGTAACTTACTTGTATACAAATTAACGAGAGACAAAACTAATATTAAACTGTATATTGCTCTAAAACATATTTTATGACTTTACAGATATATTGATAAGAAGATATGGTATACATGGGTAATTCAATGACTGGCTAACATCTGTACAGTGATGTGACATAGGTTACTTACTAAGCCGGTCTATAACGTGAATAATGGAATAGTTTATCATAGTAAACTAGAAAATTATCATTCTGTAGATAACATCAAATTATTCCTTCATTATTCAGTTGTTCGAAGTACATCACACGATTTTTCTTAATACAGGTTTATGGGTGTTAAACAGATGGCCAGTTATTAAAGTTAAATCTAATACAATTATGAACGACTGTTTACACATCCAGAAGAAAATATTCTTATTTTAAATTGAAACGAACTGCGTGGATCTATTTTAAAATGGCATCGCCCAGTCGCCCCTGTCTAGATGGGTTCTTATTCGACTAGGTGTGCTAATAGACATTAAATCGACAAATACGCAGTTCTTCAAAATAAATATTAGCCATCCGATTCTGTTAACTTTGAGTTGTGTTGCAAGCCATGACAGGAGAGAGTACTTGTTTGCAAGACGAACACACGCGTCATAATAGTGCTTGCATATTATTCGCTCCAAATTTTTTTTATGACAATTTATAATAATCCTAAACAATGTGTGTATAAAAATTAGATTTCAATCAATAAGTGCTCTGTCAGTCGTTTTATTCATTTTTGAAATTCAAGTTTTTATGAACACATGATATAGAAAATTATAAATGCTGACAAGAAACGGTTGATTTTGATTTCAGGCCTTCTGTTCTAGCTGGGCAGTCCGTTGCCTTTCCCAAAACTACGTGAACGCACGTGTCACATTGTGACATCGTAAGCGCTCGGTTGAAATGTTAAATAAGTCAGCGACGCGCTGCTCAGCTAAGACATCTCTATCGACTTAGAACTCGAAGCAGCGCCCAAGGTTGACGTACTTCTTCAGTGCGTATGGCAACGGCAGCTCCTTAAAGTAAGAAATAAAAATTTCACAAATTTGACACACTTACAAAACAAAATTATTATAACGGTTGTATTAAGGCGCTTAACAAAGCCGAGTCTCACTTACTACTACTGTCATTCTGTTATTATTGTTGAACCAACTACCTACCTTCTGGTTACAGAGATATTGAAGGTTCCAAATGAGTAGTTCCCATTCGTTCTATGGAACATGACATCATCGGACAAAATAAGGCAAATTTACGTAATTGAGTGCGCCCTATGGAATGGCATATATATATAGCGAAATAAGACAAAATTTTACCATCGGCTATGTGGCTATAGCTGTAGACGCTATGCTATATGCTAAAAACTTCATAGTAGCTTTGTCCGATAACGTCATGCTCCATAGAACAAATGGGAATTACAGTTCCAACTTTTGTTTATTGACTTTTACGACAGCAAATTCATAATACGTAGATAACGGCTGTGTGATGGGTCTTTTGACACCTGTATACCCAAAAGCTCAGTATTGAAAAATATAAAAGTGGTGGCTACCTTGACGCCGCGCTTCATGAGTATGGAGAGGCGCACGCGGCGCGCGTCGGGCCCGATGGGGCGCGTGCGGCGCGTCATGCCGCTGCGGCGCGGGCGCAGGCGGCGCTTGCGCCGGCGCCGGATCACCGACGCCTCGCTGGCCGAGCCCTCCGTCTCCGACGACTCCGAGTGCTTCCGCTTCTCCATGTACCGACCTGACCGCACGCACGGTTCTATTAGCCGTTTGAAAAGATCTGCTGTTTTTATTTGGTCGCTCATTGCACGATAGAATCTGTTTTACCGACTCAGCATTTGTATATACCGTCGTAATGTCGATGTCGCAATATAGATTGTCGAATACGCTGTCTTACATAACCGCTACCCGGTTTACAAAACAGCTCCGTTATGTAAAACAGCTGAACGACGTTCAGCAGGATCGCATTGCGTTACGTTTAACAAACCGGCTACCCACGTTTAGACGTTACGCAGAATAGCTATCTGCAGTCACAATAAGCGTTTAGTGTGGTTTCAAATGTCAAATCAGTCGCAGTAACTAAGCAAGGGCACCCTGACTGATTGGTTTAGATTAGAACTGTGACCATCCGCACGCGAGCCATTACCAAAACATTTAGCTTATTCCTTCACTGATACTTGGCTAGTTCAGAGTCTTAGTTACGTCTATCTTACTTTAATATGCACAAATTCGACAGATCTGATGGCTATGGCGGGTCGGCAAACTGCGTGAACAATCGTGTACAAGGGGTACACGATTGTACATGGTTGTATCTGTGCCTTCTCTAGGTGACAATATAATATTGTCTTATCTGTTTATATTGCTCACCCTCATAGAATTTTCCTTCCAATCTTAATCAACGTATAATGTTTTATTTAAAACATACATTGGAAAAAATAGAAAGCCCTGAACTTGTTATGGGGGACTTCAACTGCCATCACCATAGGTGGGGTTCTGAACGTTGCGACTCTTTTGGGGAAAATTTAGTTGAAATCTTAGATTAAGTTAACCTGTGTATCTTAAACAACGGTTGTCCAACCCGTAGGTCTCTCCCTGGATACCATAAGAGTGATGTTGATCTCATATTTTGCACACTGGATATCGCAGCGACGTCGTGTCATTGTGAGTACCAATTTGTCATATGGCAGTGACTACTAGCCAACTATAAAATCTTTGGTTGAAAGAATTATCATACCTATTTTAAAACCTGGCAAGCATGCTGATGACCCAACATCTTCAGACCAATCGCTTTGTCATCAGTCCAAAAATATTGTAACCGTAGTAAACTAAAACTAACTAGAATTTATGGCAGAATCCAGAGACTTGCTTCCTAGGTCCCAATTTGGTTTTAGAAAGGGAATCAGTACCATGGATAGAGTGGGGGGTTTTAGTTTTAGATATACGCTCATCGATTTCGAAAAATAAATCCGTAGTCGCTGCCTTTTTAGGCATTTTCTCTGCATATGACAATTTCCTTCTTCCCAATCTCAAGCAAACATTGCAACAGCTGAGAATACCAGAGAGAATGGTGCAGTGCATCTGTAGTTTGCTCATGTCTCAATCATTGGTTTTGAGAGTCGCAGGTGAGGAATTTGACGCCAGGATGTCTTGAAAGGGCCTACCACAAGGCTCTGTTTTTAGTCCCTTACTGTACAATTTATATACAGCTGACATCGGTTCTTGCCTCAATAACGATTGTCAAATACTTCAGTATGCATGCATAGCGCTGCATCATGTATCTGTATATTTCTGGAGTCTCTAAACCAATGTGTAAATCCCATGGCCTGAATTCGTCTGCCCCAAAAGTGAGTAGTTGTCTCATCATGGCAGTTGCAGTAGTAAAATTAAAATAAACGGAAAGGTGTATTTATGAACGTGGTTATAGGGAGACGCAATTCTAATTTGTCGTCACATTAAACTGAATATGGCGCCCTCTAGAAGACTAAGTGATAAACTAAACATTTTTGATGCCGTGTTGGTTATCAAACGGGCTTAATTAGCGTACAAATATATACAGTTGTGGTCATATAATTAAGAACGCTTAATTACAGTGAAGTTTTTTTCAAACTAACAAGTATGGTTCGACTTTTAATTATATTCAGCAACTTGACAGTTCAAAGAAAAATAATGTTACCATACTTTACTTCCACTACTTACTTTACTTTTCACTATTCGTTTTAACGAATAGTGTTGGGGTAGTGAACGATTTTGTAGGAACGAATGATAAAAATGCTATAATTTAAATAAAACCATTTTTATCATACATTATAAAAATTTAAAAAAATGTTTGTAATATGTGGAATATAAGAATAATTTACTAATAAAAGTAATGCTTCTTTTTATTTTCTTCTAATAGAAACAAACTAGAAATAAATTATCTAACTACTGAAAAACAAAATATAATATAACAAATTCTACAATTTTTAATAGTGCATATCATATTTTTCAGACAAATGATTAAATTTAAAATAAAAACATTGCATGTTAGTCCTTACTTCTAGTTCATTCAATTTCGTTCATTGTTACACCACCTCACTATCTTTTTTTTGTTAAAATTTGGTAACCCTACAACTGTCAAGCTACTGAATACAACTTAAATTCGAACTATATTTGCATGTATTTTTTTTTTGTATTTCTCTCGGTATCGCAAAACTTTTCCATAATAGCGGAACTGCTCGATTCAAATTTTATGGGGGCTCGGAACACGAGGCGAGTAACTGCGCAGTAACAAATTCATGGGTCAACGGGGTTGAGGCGTGGGGTACTGCGCAGCGAGTAGCGCACTTCAGAGCCGCCATAAAGTTTGACGCGAAGTATACATTCGTTGATACACATGATTGGCTAAAAAATAAATAGATAAACTTTATACATTAGATCTGAACCTAGCATTACTACTTACTGGCCGGTCACATAATTAAGAACGCTGAATAGTTGTTTTTTTTACTCAAAGGACCATGGGGGATTTTGTATGAACCCCGTCCCCACCCTACAACAGTCATGGGATACGTGTCAATTTGTTCATTGGGACCCAAAAATGCCTAAAGTACCTGTATTAGTTGCAAAAACCATTGGGTTTATTTATAATTAAAAAATACTTTTCCGCAAAAATGTATTAATTTTTAAACAAAAATCATTTTTTACACAAACAAAAAAGCATATTTAGATAGATAGATAGACGACATAAAGAAAATTGGAGGCGCTACCTGGTCCAGAAAAGCTAGAGACAAGAATGTGTGGAAACAGCTGGAAGAGGCCTATACAGGACACGTTGATCACTAAACCCGAAAACCCGATGTGTTAGATTTACGTTTTTTAATATTATTAGATTATACTTGTGTAGTTCTTCAGCAATAAATTCTTAATAAAAAAAGGGAAAAATACAATCGGTAGCTTCAAAACCGTTACCTTATATGAAAACATTATTAAGACCGCCATATTCTAATCCTTTTTATTGCACACTAAGTAAATGTGTTAGTAAAAAAGAAAAAATATATTTAAAACAATATATTATAAAACCTAAACCCCACGTATTTGAAGCATGTCGCCATAGTAAAAAATTATATATCCTACTAGACGCTTCAAATGACACTTATTTCAAATCTGTTGGATGGTGGGGACGTTTCTTCTCATCATCCTTTCAATAGAGAACACTCTGTGGCCCTGTGATTGTAGGTCACTATTCATGTAATTTTGGCGCCATTTCGTGCTGTAAAAGTCTTAAGGTGATTGCTTCATATGAAAACAATGGGGAAAAATTAAAATTGTGATAAATTTACAAGGGAAGTAATAATAAAACTTCGCGAGAAAAACTGATCGCATAAAAAGATAACCGACCATCTGCAATGCTAAAAAACGATGGTTTTCGAAACTTCAAATGTTCCGCGTGTACCTAATCAGAGAAAGTCATCTCGTCGAGATGATCGAAATATCGTTCATTTGGCAAAACAAAATCCTTTTAAAGGGCCTAATGAGCTGAGAAAAGAACGTTTTGGTGAAAACAACCCTTCAGTAATCTTTGCTCGCACTATTCGAAGGCGTTTGATAGAAGAAAAGTTGCACGGAAGGATAGCAAGGAAGGTGCCCATGTTGAAACGGTGCCATAGGCAAGTCCGGCTTGCATTTGCAAGAAGGTATGAAAACTGGACAGTTAGTCTGTGGAAAATTTTTATTTTTTCTGACGAGACAAAATAAACAGGGTATGTTCTGATGGAAAACAATATGTACGACGCCCTCCGAATAAAGCTTTCGACCCTTAGTACACAAAAAAGACATTAAAACATGATTGAGTAATGTGGAAATTTGCGGGTGCTTTTCTGGACATGGTGTTGGACCTGTTAAGCTGATAGAAGGAAACATGGATCAATTCCAATACAAGAATATACTGGAAGAAACAATGTTACCTTATGCTGAAGACGTGCTTCTGGGTATTTGAACATTCCAGCACGACAATGATCCAAAGTATACTGCACGCACCGTTAAGGAATTCGGTTTAAAGAACTTTATTCTCATTAAGACGATCGTCACTTACATGAGAACATTAAATCTTAGTACTAATATATTTAAACAGTGCAGGTAGAAGAAAAACAAAAAGTAAAGAACATAATTTGTCAACACAAATGGAAGCGAGTTCGCTGCATTCCTAAGATAATTAAAAAAATCGGACCTCCCATACAAAATCGACCAGCTAACTATTGATTTTGCATGGGAGGTCGATTTTTTTTTTTCATATTTCGACCCATGTTCCTTGGAGAAAGTTGTTCAATTTCACGGGTACTATGACCCTGAAAAATTTGGACGGTGACTAAAAAATCAGCCCATATAAAGATATATTTAATTGCTTTTTGTCTTTACACACTTCACATTAATGTGATTTATTTAGTAAGTTTCATATAAAACGACTCTCGAGCAGTTTCATAAATCGTTCTTAATTAGTTGTCCAGCTTCATTACTATTTGAATTTGTTACTACCGAGATTAAAGAAAATATGTAAAAATATTGTTGGCGATTTTATTCTATACTAGCTTTTGCCAGCGGCTTCGCCCGCGCGGAACTTTCATCCTATATTTAACTCCCTTAGGGATTGAATTTGGAAAAACCCTTCCTTATTCCTTGTCTACATTATAAAGGGAACCTCTGTGGAAAATTTCAGCTTTCTAGGTCCAAGGGTTTGGGCTGGGCGTTGATGAGTCAGTCAGTCAGTCAGTCAGGACTCTTCTTTTTATTTATATAGATAGATTCCTAATCCCGTTTGCTCTATTCATGTGGCTATTTCATAATATAACTAGTTACTTCTAAGAAGAAACACATAACTATAAATGACATAATTAGATAAACAATATGGAACTTCAAAGCGTTCTTAATTATATGACCACAACTGCAACTACACATGACATGATTTAGACAAAAATTCTGGAAAATCAAATCGTTCTTAATTATATGATCACAATTGTATATTGTGAGCTAGTCCCAAAATAAAAAAAAGTAAGATCAAAAACTTAAACTCGACTACTGGAAGATCACGTTATAAAAATTATGAAACAAAAAAATATTCTAATCAGGAAACCGTGGCCTAATACTACCTAAACAATAAATCCCGTCCTTTTCCGTCAGGGGTTACTTAAAGAAACAATTTGAAAACTAACACGAAAAAAAGACTTGACTTTACTCTTCGCCGATGACCATGCACCACCACCATCTATACATATGGAGCGAAGCTTACCTCCAACTAGATCGGGGTCGTGCTCGAGGTCACTCATCGTCAACACTTCTTCGAGGTCCAACTGTTCGTCGTCCTTGTCCGGCGACGAGCTGTTGGACGTGGTGGTGCCCTCGCCGATGCCACTGTCCAGCTTCTTCCTCTTCTGCTCCTTCGGCTTCTCCTTGGCCTCCTCTTCGCTGGAAGACACGACACACACTCTCTCGACTCGATCCTCCGCCGGCATCAACCATTCTATATCGCGGGACGTGCTCGGGACCTGTCTGGCCACAGATATTTCCACATCGGCGTCGTCCGTCTTGGAAGAGTCGTCCGTGGTGTCGGAGGTCCCGGAGGTGCCGGACGTGCCGGATGTGCCGGATGTGTCGGAGGTGCCGGAGGTGCCGGCGGTGCGGGAGGTGGCGGAGGTGCCGGTGGTGCCGGAGGTTCCCGGCGCCGGGGGCGCGGCGGGCGCGGGGGCCGCTGTGGTGCGGCCGGAGGCGCGCGGGCGGGCCCGCAGCCTGCTGTGGTCATCCTGGAACTCGAATGTGAGCAGGCCGCGGCACGCGCGCGGTGGCTTTATGCTGTAATCGGGTTCGGGCAGGTGTTCCGTCACGTCCAGGTCGGCGAAGGGCACGGCGCGCTCCATGCGGATGAGCCGCTCTGCGCGCGCGGCCCGCTCCACGCGGAGCGCGCGCACGAAGGGCCGCTCAGCGCGCGGCACGCGGGGCGGGCGCGCGGGCCTGTCGCCTCCGCCGTTTCCACTGTCACCAGCACCTCCACCTCCGCCTCTGCCTCCACTTCCACCTCCACCTCCTCCTCCACCTCCACCTCCACCTCCACCTCCGCCCCCGCCCCCGCCTCCGCCGCCACTTCCGCTGCCATCTCCGCCGCCACCTCCACCGCTTCCGTCATTGTTGTCGTCACCGCCGTCTTCGGCTCCAGACGAGGGCGAGTCGAGCGAGTCAAATCGCAGCGCGCCGGCGACGCGGTTCTGTCCCATGCTGAGTACGAGGCTCAACAGCGCGTTCATCTCGTTGGCGCCGTTCACGTGGTCGAGGTCGTGCAGCGCGTTCAGCCCCTCTGTAAGTATATGTAGCCCCTCTGTCAATAAGCGGGAGGAGCAGGTAAGAAATATCAGTAGAAATATCGTGTTAGTGACGTATTGCTAGCCTTTCTCGTATCGTGAATACATGTCGTTTTAGTAGAAGCCAAGGAGCGGCACGTACCGACGTCGCTGTCGTCCTCGATGGGTATGCAGATGCGGCGCGGGCAGGGCGCGGCGGGCGGCGGGCGGCGCGGCGGCGGCTCGCGCAGGTGCGGCTGGCGCGCCATGACGGCGGCGCGCATGCAGCGCCGCACCACGCCGCGCGCCAGCACCTGCAGGCGCGCCGGGCACTGCTCCTCCAGGTAGACTGCGGGCACGAATGGTTATAGGACGGTCGAGCCGAGCACGCGTTAAGGCCGCGACGGGCCAGAACGCGACAGATTTTCATGAAAAAAGTGCGCCGCGGCGACTGCAGTGTACAATTAGTTTACAGAAAATGTACGAAAGTAATGAAAAATATTTTTTTGCAATGCCGCCCCAGTCTACGCGAACCCTTCGGGGAAACAAGGCATGAAATGTGTGTTTATATCCAAACAGCCAAAAACATAAACATAATTAATATTTATGGTGTCAACATTTAAAACCAACTCGGCCTGTTGCAGTTTCGTGCAAAAAAATACAACTCCATTCTCTGAAAGTATCTTACTGGGTCTGGAGAATGCTTTGGGATCATCCTTGCTGGGCACCCTGAGGGTCGCGAAGGACACGTTGAGGAGACTGCGGCAGCTCCAGGTGTCCACCGATGTGCGCTTGATCTGCACCAGGTTGTCGTTTAGCGGCATCACCAGGACACCTCCCACCTTGAGGGAACATACCAACATCTTAGTAAACCCCTTGTATTAACCAAATTTTATTAAAAATTGCTTTAATAATTTGCGGATTTTTATGTTATATGAAGCCTAACTCAAAAGTAAGTATCACAATTTTATGAAGCTACTGCTGCGGCCTGCAGCAATTATTGAAAGCATTTATTTCAAACAATCCACCCGCCCTTCCTACAGGGTGTAGAGGGGGGAGGGGGAAGGGGGGTAAATCCTTAACGACTCGAAAGTCGTTACTATAATAATATCTAAAAGCCTTATTTATAAAAAAAAACTCGCTAATCAGTGATTAGTCACTGTTTAGCTTGGCAATTGGTTACCTCATACATAATCAAGGATTAACTTTTCTTTATTTATAAACACGGTGATTCATAGGTACGAGGGTGGGTCAAAAAGTTCGCGGAATGGAGGGGTAAGAGTGGGAGTTAGCCTTTTTTTACCTGTCACTACTTGGCGACTCAATACAACTATAAATACTAAGTTTCAGCCAGATCTGTTTATAAGATTTCGCTGGATAAACAAGTAAATCGGGAAGAGAACAATGACTATGGAGAAAATTTAGTTTCATGCCGTGATTAAATTCCTTACTAAGCAAGGAAAAACGCCTCAGATAATTATGGAAAAGATGTCATCTGCTTATGGGGACTCTTGCTCTGGAAAATCGATGATTTCCAAGTGGCATAGTCTTTTCAAGCAAGGCAGAGACTCGTTAGAAGACGATCAGCGCTCTAGTCGGCCGATTGTGGCGACATCTTCAAACTTTATTAAAGTTGAGAAACTTGTTCTCGAAGATCCTCGTCTGAGATAAAAACCGATCGCAAAGATGCCTGGAGTATCGACTACGACTATTTTGAGCATTCTCCATGGCCATCTTGTCATGACTAAGGTCAGTGCAAGATGGGTGCCGAGAATGCTCACACCGCTTAAAAAACAGCAGAGCGTCGACTGTTCTCGCGAGTTTTTGGATCTATGTAGTGAGAACAAGGATGAGTTTATGAACCGAATTGTGACTGGGAATGAAACTTGGGTTCATCACTATGAACCTGAGTTAAAACTAGAGTCCATGCAGTGGCACAAAAAGGCGCAGCACCGCCTATGAAGTTCAAGGTGTCACAATCGGCCGGAAAGATTATGCTACAGTTTTTTGGGAATTAGAGGGGATTTTGTTGATCGATTATAAAGATAAAGGTGTCAATATCACGGGGCAATACTACGCTACGCTACTAGAAAAATTAAAAAATGAAATTAAAGAAAAAAGAAGGGGAAAGTGGTATCGAGGTGTGCTCCTTTTGCACGACAGCGCACTCGTTCACAAGAGTCATGTTGCAATGGCTGCCTTATACAAGTGCGGCTTCGAAAATCTTAACCACCCACCCTACAGTCCAGATTTGACACCTTGTGATTACTGTTTGTTCCCAACGATGAAAAAAGAGCTTTGTGGAATGAAATTTACCGATGACGAAGAAGTGAAGTCGGCTATTTCTGCCTATTTTGAGGGCCTTGACAATTTTTTTTTTCGAAGTTATAAACAATTTATTTGAAAGGTTTGAGAAGTGTATTAGGGTTAATAGAGAATATATTGAATAGTAAAAATTATTTCATGTTTAGTTTCACCTCCCTTCTTTTTCATTCCACGAACTTTTTGACCTGCCCTCGTAGCGAAACGAAATAGAGGTGAAATTAAGCGTTCAGCACAGGTTAATAATCAAAATAGTCGACTAAAAACAGAATTTCAATAGTCTTATTCATAAAAAGTTATCGAACATCTAAACAGTTGCTAAAGTCTGGTTTTCAAAAACTGATAATCATAAACGCATTTTAGCACAAAAACGTTCTATAACTCAACTATAAAGTTATCGAAGCTAGAACACACTTAAAATATCATCGATTAGAACAGTATTTTAAGGAAGTGTGCTTTGAAATCAAAATACTTAGGTAAAAATAAAAAGATTTTGCCGTCGGGTAGTGTCGTCAACTTATGAAAATTTGCCATATTCAGTGTTACATTTCGCATGGATTATAAAAATTAAAAATCAATAACTTTTGGGTTTTAGGAGTTAATTTTTTTTTTTAATTTTCTAGTACGCATGTTGAACCAGGAATACGCCTTTACTGGATCGGACAGGGTTTTGTTACAAACTGTATAGGTATCCCACAATAATTGATCTATACAGAATTTGTTACAAACTGTATAGATATCCCACAATAATTGATCTATACAGAATTTGTGGCCTACTATCGGTCAGGAAACTATACCTTTTAAACATCATGCTATATTTGCATAAATACCTTCCAGTTAAGGCCCATAGTATCCTCATCTCCCGTTTGCATGCTAAAGCATGACTGCCGCCCGCGCCCGCGCAGGGCACCTCTGAGCCTTTATCTCAAAATGGGGATATTCCTTTGATTAATTTACAATTGTGCTTCGGCGATTCTGTGGTTCCTCTAACTATCTATTTTTCAGTGTATTTTTTTCCAAATAACGAAGCCGTTTAGTAGGAGTATGGAATAGAAGCCAAAATATTGCGTGTTGGAAAATATTTTTTACAGCAAAAGTATTAACCATACAAAAAAAGTACTTTGGGCAAAATGATCTATATGAATCTATAGCAAAATCATATATTTTTCAAATCTTCAAGACAAGCCGTTAATGAGCAGTACGGTTCATAAAGTGACCGTGTTACGGTACCAAACGGGACGTAGGCCCTTAACCCTGAAAGGCAGGCTAGGAGGAGAAATGATATTGTAGCTTACTCTCCAGGGGTACGCACGGCTTTTGCCAGGCGTCAGTATGTTTGTCAATGAGATTACATATACAACAATAAAACTAACTCAAAACTAAAGTTCCACCACGAGGTCTCGCATCAAAGCAAAAATGTTATAACCGATTGGCTAAATACTCTAACTTATGAGGAGGCAGAGCAAGTTTTAGTCAGAACTGTATAATACTTGGCGTCTTTATCATAATGTAATACGTTGTGATACTTAATGTTATCTTTAACTTTGATTATAATGGTACAACCAGTATGACACAGTAACGCACACACAAACATAAACACACACACACACACACAATCCCACGTACACAATATTATTTCACACATGCACATACAATTACACACTATACAGAGCTGATCATTATTGTATAAAATAATTATCAGCAAAACAACAAGACCTATAAGGTCATTGTTTCTTTTGGTTTTGTTGAAATAAGTTCTTAATTTTATCTTTTGTATTTTTTTTATAGTCTCAAGTTTGTTTAACATCATGGGATGGAGCGAGACAACCACAACACAAGTATTATTAATTTGTTACTGCTGTTTCATTTGAAAATGTAATCTTTTGAGACCCAAGAAACATTATTTTTTTTATTCTATATGTAAAAAATATACCCATAACACTGGTTCCACAGAAGCGATAGTGAACCAAAAAGTTATTGCCGCACTGCCCATTCTGAATTACTAACACCCGAACATCACAGACGCGCGTTTCTCGTGTGGATGCCTATTAATTGTGCCCGCCCAACTGCAGGATTTGCAGTATCCTTACCTAGACCGAGGAGTGCCCTTTGCAGCCCTGCTAACATGTATAAAATCTAATAAGAGTTTGAATTGAGCCACATTTCCTTTGTAGAAGCGTAATCATGTTTCTATGCCGATAGAGCGAAAGTGCGAAAGAGTTATTTATTTAAAAAATACACAAAATAACAAATAATAATAAAATCTAATAAAGAGTTGATTTTGTTAAAAATCCAATGCGCTATTACCTACAGAATAGGATCGTTTTGCTCAGTTTCATGCAAAAAAAACATACAATTATCATTTTAGCAGGTACTAGAGTTGCGATGGCTGTGGCCTACCTTGATGAGTTGTTTGAAATAGTTCTGATACTGCTCGGGGCAGCCAGCGCCGCAGTACAGGCGATCGTAGGGAGAAGTCAGCGGGGAGAGGCTCAGTCCGTTACCTCAAATAGAAACATAGCATTTTATTTTATCCAATTAAGAGAGCCCGCGCACTTCGTGCAACGTCCTAATAAAGTATCGTAACCGATCGCACGTCGTGCCGTCCGACTAGTTGCGTCCAAACATTGTGTTCTTTGATGATCGTCCGCATTTTTGTCGAAGAGCACGATTGTATGGTTTGTTTGCAATTTTATTGTTTTCTCCGTCTAGTCTTAATATATGTATGCTGATATATCTGGATTCTACACCATGGCGTCTGCCCTTGCAACTCAAATTCCAAGGAGGGATACGGGGATACAGGTCGGAACGGTTATCATTTGTGTGCTTTTGACAGACTGTTATGTCTGTAACAGCCTGAATCTTTAAGTACGCACAGTAAACCTGAAAGAATACCTAACTTAGTTTCAGAGTCCAACAAAATTTAACGAGTATTAGCGACTCTCTCGAATAGCTAATGTCATTCGGAAAAACGTGTAGCAGTATTAACGACTTACCACTATAAAATCTAGGTTCACAGAAATCAAATTCGTCCAGAGTGGGCGAGTTCTCTATGAACTGTTGGATTTTCTTGACGGCGTACTCCAAGACATAGGGGTGCACCTCGATGCCGTGGTTGATGCCAGCGGGCCCGATGATCAGTCCCACCAGGGTGCTGAAGTAGCCCGTACCGGAGCCGATGTTCAGGAACGAGAGCCCCGGCCGTAGCTCTAGTCCTTCTAACACTTCACTGTAACAAACATGTCGTTTTAACATTGGCAACTTGTATCTTTGAGCAAAGATAGGTGAAGTCATCTTCGTAATTGCTGTAACAATTTCGGCAACAATAGGGATGGTGACTAATATTAGAAATGTCCGAACAAATATGGTTATTTCAAAGAAGGTATAGTGAAATGCGATAGTCGAAAATACTGTAAAATTGATGGAAATATGGGCAAACTTCACGCTGATAAAGCTTTTGTAAGGGATTATTTGCATTTCACGTCCTTGTCGCGCACTTGGTAGCTCAGCAAGTACATAATATGTAGGTATGCGGGTGCCATGTTTTCTGTGATCCTATTGAGGCATTTAAAAAACGAGAACTAGCTATAAACCTTTATTATTACCACTCTAACGTCCTGCTAACGCGACCGTTTAGCGCTCTATTCGATTAAATATTATGTAAACATTGACGGCAACATTATGATAGGTCTGAAAAGTTTATTTATTTTTTAACCCCCGACGCTAAAAGAGGGGGTTATAAGTTTGAGGTGTCTATCCGTGGCATCGTAGCTCCTAAACGGCTGAACCGATTTAGATTATTTTTTTTTTGTATAAAAGGTGACTTAATCGAGAAAATCGATTCAGCCGTTTGAAGATTATCAGCTTTTTTCTGGTTAATGAAACGTTTTGAGCATATTCCACCGGTATGATCGAATTCTATTACTTCAATGATATTAGAAGAGCGTAGTAACCTTGAACAGATTGAGGGACAGTCAATGAAAACGCCAAACAGACGACACCCGCCAATAATGAATGTAGGTATCATGCTATAGGGTATTACACTCATTTTTGAAAAAAATCCTAATTACATTCTAAAGTGCTAATAAACCATTTGAAAAAACACAACATTTTTATTTAATCTATTAGTGCCGTAAAAATGCATTTAAAATTTAAATTTTCAAATTTCCCGCGTAATTTGACGAAAACGCTGGACGCAGTGGACGCCATATTGGTCTGTGGGTATGACGTCAGTATGCTAAGTAAACAAATGCGCTGATATTTTGTATGATAATAATTGTTGGTAATTGAAAAAAATAGTTATTATTCTACTTGTCGTTGGTTTTCTGTTCCTGAATGCAAAATATTATTAAAATAAAAATTACTTTGGTTACGAAAATAATAAAAGTATGTTCAAAGTTGTTCAATTGACATGCCGTATGACGTAATAACATGGCGACTACTATTTCATGGTGTTCAAAAATAGATTAAAAAAACTGAAATACCTCATATAGACATGGTTACTGCTAGGCTAAGAAAATGAATATTCGTTTTCAAAAATCTAAGACATGCAGCTGAACCCAAATTGTAAGCAAGTGTACCTAGCGCTTGGTCAATCAGTGTTGCAGTATTGTATTTCTGTATGGGGTCTATGGTCTATTGGGCAGAGTCTGCTTACGAAACTGAAGACCGATAAAGGCAGGATCGTACCCACCAAGCCTGAGCTGTTGAGAGAGATTGAGAGTTTGAGAGGTTCTATGGACAGTTATACACGTCAACAAGAAACCCCGTTACAAATCTGGCTAACGACCCAAGAGCTAGATTGACCCGACACTATACTGAAGATATCCCGGACGTCAGCTTGTACGAGATTGGGATGGCTCTGAAGCAGCTCAAAAACAACAAAGCGCCGGGTGATGACGGAATTACGGCTGAGCTCCTAAAGGCCGGTGGAAAACCCGTTCTTAAGGCCCTCCAGAAGGTGTTTGATTCCGTCATACTCGAGGGCAAAACGCCACAGGCATGGAACAGAGGTGTGGTGGTACTTTTCTTTAGGAAGGGCGATAATGCCCTTCTTAAGAATTATAGGCCCATCTCACTTCTGAGCCATGTCTACAAGCTGTTTTCCAGAGTCATCACGAACCGTCTAGCGCGCAGATTTGACGACTTCCAGCCTCCCGAACAGGCCGGGTTCCGTAAAGGCTTTAGCACAGTAGACCACATACATACGCTGCGGCAGGTTATACAGAAGACTGAAGAGTATAACCTGCCTCTATGTTTAGCGTTTGTGGACTATGAAAAAGCCTTCGATTCGATCGAGACATGGGCTGTACTGCAGTCCCTCCAACGGTGCCAGATCGACTATCGGTACATCGAGGTGTTGAAGTGTCTGTACGAAAACGCCACTATGTCAGTCCGACTCCAGGACCAGACCTCGAAACCTATCCTTCTGCAGCGAGGTGTTAGACAGAGAGATGTTATCTCTCCGAAACTCTTCACTGCTGCACTGGAGGATATCTTCAAGGTTCTGGACTGGAAAGGGGCTGGCATCAACATCAATGGCGAGTACATCACTCACCTTCGATTTGCCGATGATTTAGTTGTCATGGCTGAGACCATGGAGGACCTCAGTACAATGCTCGATGACCTCAGTAGAGCTTCCGAAAGAGTGGGTCTAAAAATGAATATGGACAAGACAAAGGTTATGTTTAATGCCCGTGTAGCACCCACTGTCATGACGGTCGGAGGCGCTGCACTCGAAGTTGTGGACGAGTACGTTTACCTAGGACAAACTGTCCAGTTAGGTAGGTCCAACTTCGAGAAAGAGGTCAATCGTCGAATCCGACTCGGTTGGGCAGCGTTCGGGAAGCTTCGCAATATCTTCTCGTCTCACATACCGCAGTGTCTCAAGACGAAAGTCTTCGACCAGTGTGTGTTGCCAGTGATGACATATGGAACCGAAACGTGGTCGCTCACAATGGGCCTCATACGAAGGTTTAAAGTCACCCAAAGGGCAATGGAGAGGGCTATGCTTGGAGTTTCCCTGCGTGATCGAATCAGGAATGAGGAGATCCGCAGGAGAACCAAGGTAACCGACATAGCCCGAAGAATTGCCAAACTTAAGTGGCAGTGGGCAGGGCACATTGCACGCAGAACAGATGGCCGATGGGGTCGAAAAGTTCTGGAGTGGCGACCGCGCACCGGAAGACGTAAAGTTGGAAGGCCCCACAAGGTGGACCGATGACCTTGTGAGGGCCGCAGGAGTCCGCTGGATGCGGGAAGCACAGAACCGGTCGAAGTGGCGGAGCTTGGGGGAGGCCTATGTCCAGCAGTGGACGTCTTTCGGCTGAAATGATGATGATGATGATGATTTCTGTATGGAGAGGCACGTCAAAAACTATACTCAAACCTTTGGAAGTTGCACAGAGAGCAATACTTAAAATCAGCATTTTCCGGCCCTACCTATTCCCAACATATCTTTTATATCAGTCTTGTGAAGTCCTCACGGTCCGCCAGTTGTTAGTCCTAAACGCAACCTTGAAACACCATGCTAGTAAAAAGTATGACAAGTCCGCTTATTTTTCTAAGCGCAGACGAAAAGTTATCTATCACATACCGACCTTTAAACATCCATACGCTCGCAAGTCAAATAACTTCTACCGCTCTGGGTGGAGCAGGAGGGCGTGACAGACTTTTACTGACTTAAACCCACCCGTGTTCCCTTTTTTTTTAAGTTGTAAAAGCATTCGAACGCGTGAGGGGATTCCGATAAAATTGAAAATTAATAACTATAGGCGAATATCTTATACTATCGTAACCTACTGTAAACCCTATGTAATGGAAATAAGGTATATATTTCAGTAAAAAGATACTCGCGCATTATTTGGTGAATCCCGGAAACTTATGACTGGATCGGGAAAGGTAATCCAAATTGTAGTTTTTTGTCAAGTGTTGCCAAGGTAAACATTAAATCTGCAAAATTTCTGTTTTTTTTTTTAAAATATCAATTGATGTATCCACTGATACATATCAGCGCACCCTGATAAAGAGTATTCTAGAGTATTCCATTCTATTGAACTTGGGCTTGCAAATATTCGGAAATTTTCATATTCGAATATTCGATGATTTTGGGGTAATATTCGAATTATTCGAATACTTTTTAAAAAGTTGTTTTAATAATCATGTCTTTATCTGTAAATGTCTTAGATACAGTAGGAGTCTGAGTAATATCAAGGAATAAATCTAAATTTTACTGCTTTGTAAAAGTACCTACTACACGAACTACGAGATCTCAGATCTTGATTAATAATATCTTAAGGTACGCGATCGCCACTCCAGACCCTTTCGGCTCGATTGGCCGTCTGTTCTGCGAGTAATGTGCCCTGCCCACTACCACCTAAGTTTGGCCATTCGTCGGGCTATGTCGGTTGCCTTGGTTCTCCTGCGGATCTCTTCATTTCTGATTGGATCACGTAGGGAAACTTCAAGCATAGCCCTTTCCATTCCCCTTTGGGTGACTTTTAGCTTTGTAATAAGGCCCATTGTGAGCGACCACGTTTTAGTGCCATAGGAGACTCTGTGGTATGTGGGACGAGAAGATATCGCGTAGCGAAGAACGCTGCTCGGCTGAGCCAGATTCGACGATTGACCTCTTTCTCGAAGTTGGACCTACCTACCTGAACAGTTTGTCCTAGGTAAACGTACTCATCCACAGCTTCGAGTGTAGCGTCTCCGATCTTCATGAAAGCCCACTCTCATCATGAGAGTGAGCGTTACATAGGAAATTGAGATTACCTTTGTCTTGTCCATATTCATTTTAAGACCCACTCTTTCGGAAGCTCTACTGAGGTTGTTGAGCATTGTACTGAGATCCTCCATTGTCTCAGCCATGACAACTGTGAGTGTTGTACGTGCCATTGATGTTCACGTCTTCAAGGTTTGATGTTCTGGACTGGAAAGGGGCTGGCATCCCTGCCCCCCTTCAGTGCATCGGTGAACAGTTGCGGAGAGATAACGTCTCCTTGTCTCACACCTCGCTGCAGAAGGATAGGTTTCGAGGTCTGGTACTGGGGTTGGACTGAGTTGACATAGTGGCGTTTTCGTATAGACATTACAGCGCCTCGATGTACCGATAGTCGATCTGGCGCCGTTGAAGAGACTAGTACAGCCAATGTCTCGATCGAATCGAAGCTTTTTCATAGTCCACAAACGCGAAGCAGAGGCAGGTTATACTGTTCGGTCTTCTGTATAACCTGCCGCAGTATATGTCTGTGGTCTATGGTGCTAAAGCCTTTACGGAATCCGGCTTGTTCGGAAGGCTGGAAGTCGTCAAACCTGCGCGCGAGACGGTTCGTGATGACTCTTGAAAACAGCTTGTAGACTTGGCTCAGAAGTGAGATGGACCCATAATTCTTAAGAACCGTATTGTCACCCTCCTTAAAGAAAAATACCATCACACCTCTGTTCCATGCTCGTGGCGTTTTTCCCTCGAGTATGACGAAATCAAACAGCTTCTGGAACGCGGCCGAACTATTGGTAACTTACCTAGGTACTTACCATTAGTTTTAGAGAGCTTATTAGATACCTTATTATTTCTATGGTGTTAATTTTTTTTTTTCGTTTTTAACTATCTTGAGGATTTCGTTTGATGGAGGATAGAGACCTAGGTGACTGATGATATCACCTACCTGATGGTGGATTCCGAAGGTAGGTGTAGGATCTCATTGATGGCACTACGTAGAACCGTCGTATTTGGACTCATTTGAAAGAGCTCATGGAGACCTTGGTGACTGATATGTCACCTACCTGGTGGTGGACTCCGGTGGGTATAGGATCTCACTGACGGCACTACGTAGATCCGTCGTGTTTGGACTCATTTGAAAGAGCTCATGGAAACCTTGGTAACTGATGATGTCTCCTACCTGGTGGTGGACTCCGAAGGTGGGTATAGGATCTCATTGACGGCACTACGTAGTACCGTCGTATTTGGACTCATTTGAAAGAGCTCATGGAGACCTTGATGACTGATAATGTCTCCTACCTGGTGGTGGACTTCGAAGGTGCGAAAATGTAAAATTTAATTGCATTTTTACGGCACTAATCGATCATTATTATATTAGCACTTTAGAATCTAAAGACACTTTTTCAAAAATGAGTGTAATACCCTATTGCAATTTATTATTTCAGGGACTCTTGGTAAAAAGACAGTTAATAGATTATTTCACTATTTTTAGAAGGCTAAACCTACATAATATTTTTTTGACATTTGATGTAGGTATTTTTTTTTAAAGTGAGCAAAAGTTTTTATTTTTTACAAGCCTGTTACAGTAAGGTACTCAAGGCAATGCTGGTGGCTACTGCATCAAGTTACCATTGCAGTTACTGTCTTGTTTGTTGGTACACAAAGACTGAATGATATGACTGTGGCAAGGGGCAGGGTATGTTATGTAGTACTTCGCTTAGCATACTTGTCCAAATATTCATAATATTTGGCCAAATAAAAGAAATAACCTGTTTATCTATAAATTGTGAATTTAAGTGAAGATATTTTGTACAAATACACCAAGTGTAGTGTTGCTTATGGAGTAAAAGCAACAGGAACCATCTGAATCATTTGGCACACATAAAATAAATAATACATTTCTCGCTAGCTGCTATGTGACCATTCTATTTAGCTCACTGTGTTCATGCTATGGGTACTGACACAAATTTTATAAATGTAGATAGATAAATAGAATACTCGATATCTGTATAATATATAAAGCAAGAACTTTGGACCCCTCTGGGGCCATCCATAAATTACGTCACACAAATTTCATGGTTTTTCACCCCGCCCGTCCTTGTCGCAGGTGGTCACACTTATCCCCTCCCCCTTGTGTGACGTCACATATTTTTCAATTTTAAATTAGAAGTATTTAAATTAAAACAACAGTTTTTCCATTTTGTTTTTAAATAAAAGTACCTAATCAACAAGCGTGCACTCTCCGACGACTTAAAAACCTACATAAGCCTTATAAATATAGGTAGATCAAATTAGAAATATTTTTAAGTTGTTGGTTGACATATTTTAGATTTTGACATGTGAAGTCACAAAGCTTTTGACCCCCCTGTCCCTTGTCACACAATGTCACATTTAGTTGACCTCCTCCCCCCCTCTCAACGTGTGACGTAATTTATGGATGCTCCCTTTTTATGAAAATCACACAAACAGAGGAGTATGAAAGGAGACGGGGATTTCTGGGCCTGATTGTAATAAGTTAAGGTATGGTTTAAAAATGGGTTATATTTTTCTATTTCAAAATGTGAAAAATCAGCCCAATTTACAATCTAGAAAATGAGAAATCCAAAAATTAAGTAAAGGTGACGAATAAAATGAAAATCGATTAAATTATAATTGATTAACGTGACAGAGCTCATAGTATTTAAAAAAAGATTTTACCTGATTATTAATTCAATTAAAATAATCAAATCTATTAGACTCCAACTCCTTTTTTGGACTTGATTTTGACCTACTTCAAACGGTCAGATTTCATTTAAACTTTGTAGACTTATCGAGGACCGATGACAATTAAAAAAAAAAACACGCTTTTGTAGTTAGCAGAACTAAAACATTTTAAATAAATAATAGGTAGTTTAAAAACAAAGAGGAAACGAGGAAGGCAAAGAAAACGTTGGTCTGATGACATAAAAAGGCACGCGGGTCCTATATGGCACAGGTTAACCCAAACAAGAGTAAAATGGGAAGAGATGAAAAGACACGCCAACGCCCAATCTAATAATAATATAATATCGAAAAATAATGATAGTACCTAATAATATTTAATGATAATAATTGCAATTGTAATACTGATGAATTTAATGTTATTGCCAATTTAAAATCCAATTAATTTTAATAATAATTGCAATTGTAATATAATAATAATAATGAATTTAATGTTAATGTAAAATTTAATGTTATATTTATATCAACTAGGAAAAATTTTATTTATTTAATTGCATGTTTAACATAATTAACTATGAGATTTTAAAGTATATTATGTTGCCAGGCTTAATAAAAAAATTAAAAATTGTTTAAAAAACAAAGGGTGACACTATGGGCAGTCATTCTAAGCGTTTAATACAAATTGATGTTAAAAACATCAATCCACTCTCTACATTTTACTAAATTCAGCCAAGATAACCAAAATACGTAGGTATTTATGGTTTTGTTTATCACAAATATCTATACCCTCAGATAAATTATTTATATTGAGGCACAAACTTCTACAGAAGCGGTATTGCATGGTTCTGTACATAATGTGAAAGGGTAGTCAAAACCTTTTTTAATTTGGATTGCTAATCATCGTAGAGCACACAATAGGAAAGATACTTAGTATGGGTCACTGTCACTGGTTTATATGGTGAAGAAGATACAATGCATAGGTATAGCCATTCAAAAATATATACAAACAATACAATAATATAACATGTTGCATTTCTCATATAAATAGCTACTCAATCTCTACATGTTTGTTGTATATCAGTTTAATACATGATAATAACATATTGTATGTATAGTACATCTAGTTATGTTACCAACCTATTGAAAATACAGAGATCTTTGTGTGGACCACACCCCATTGAAGCTGCAGCACCTGTACCACCCTAGGATGCCTCTTTTGAACCAGTTTAGTATGCATGCTGCTAGCTTTACAATAGTCTCAGTGTCAACTATTGATTAATCCCAATGATAAAGGCAGGTAGTATGGATATAAAGGGTAGATCCTTTTCACATCTCATTGCTCAAGCTGTGGAGCCACCCACCTGTATATACACGGTGCGGACATGTGCAGCGGCCCGTTCCGCCAGGCCAGGTCCTTATACGCCTGGTCCCTCGACTCAGGCGTCATGTAGTCAGCGCGGTCGATCGAGCGGAACACCCGCTCCACCGGCCGAGTACGGATGTAGTTTCCACCCATCAGGTTGTCTATCAGCTCATTGTTGTCGCGACCCGAGCTCACCGCACCACCCATCTTGTTTGTTTTGCTGAACTTATCGTCTCAACCCTCCCTCTCCACACACCACCTCAGCTGTTTGAAAATGTGACGTCACTATTGTTTTTCAACATATTTTCAGACCAGCACTTGCAGTTGGCGATTCCAATCAATCACAATTAACACAAAAGCACTGACAAATCTCTATTTATTACGCACATAAGCGAATCGATGCCAATGAAAAATTGGTTCACACAGGGTAAAAACTTGACATTTGTTTTCTTTGTACAAGTTTATCGAGTAGGAAAAATATTAATATCCAATAGCGATCAATTTTCAACGATGAATAGACAAAGAACGGCCAATCACAAAGTAGTTACAAGGCGTCAGACATATAAAAGAGAACATAGATAGGAGTTGCATAAAAACAAATGAAATCGATAAATCCTCGTTGTATAGTAAGGCGGATGACACACTCAGCGGACACCGCTCCGGTCCCGTCTGGGTTTAGGGTTTATTAGGTTCTGTCTGTGGCTGTGATTACTTTTATATGTCTGTGGATTATCCGATAATGATTCTCTGTGGCTCTGGGCGGTTATACGGTGATGCGGTTTTTAATCACATCGAATTAAGCCCTCCAGCCAGGGCTTAGAGGCAGGCTCCAGGCAGGGTTTGGTCGGCGCGGTTTCGAGAAAAGAACCGTCTGACTCTTATCGTTGTTGACCTTGACTCTCCATTTCCAGGAACCAATCGCTTAAGACGTTTACGAACGTCTGGAGAGTGCGAGCGACAGAGGACAGTATAGTATATTATATGGCAACTAGAGGGGGCAACTAAGGCCCGTGCCCATAGCGCTAACTTCAAGGGCCGGCAAATATCAAGTGTGGGAAAAAGGGGTGCAGTTGAATTACGCCACAAGCTCCACTTTTATTTGGCGATATAAAAAAGGCTAGCTCTCTATCTTTTGCTACAGATCCATGCCGCAATAAAGTATGTACACACGGCTACACATCAAACGATACATTTCCAGTTTACGCTGATCTCGCACTACACGGAAATCCTATACAATGCGAGATCAGCTTATACGCGTCTGATGACGACGTGGGCGAGTGTTTCCTCCGAGAGGTAATAGGTGTGAAAGGAGTATTTCGTTTCTCGCAATAGACGCACACCGGAGCGATATCCGGTATAGTGTGATAACCGCCCTTACTTTGCAGTTTTGGTTTAAGGTGGAAGCGCCAGGGTAGCCCGCGAAATTCAAATTTTGTTACGTTTTTTGCAATTTGCAGGTCAGTATCAGGTTGTATGGTGATCTAAATATGATTCGCGACCGTATCAAATAAGGCTTTTCAGAATCATAATCATTAGAATCAGCAATACAACTCCATAAGTTAGAATTGCCCTCAAATGTCATAATTTCATAAAATAGTCATTCTTTAGAGTAATATGAACTTATAGAGATGTATTTCTGATTCTAATGATTTTGATTCTGTAAAGCCATATTTAATACGGTCGCGAATTATATTTAGATTACCATACAACCTGACAGTGACCTGGAAATTGCAAAAAACGTAACAAAATTTGAATTTCGCGGGCTACCTGATAAATCTAGTGAAGTTTATAAATCGGGATTATGAAACTTCGTCGAACACTCAAGTTTTTTTACAACTTTTATTTAACTTGCAATGTATTTATGTTTGTCCGGGTGGACTCTTGCAACTCAATTTTGAAGCAGATATCTTTAACCGATTGAGCTGAAATTTTGCATGCATATGTATATTGCGTGACAATGCAATATTATGATGAAATGGAGCTGATCTGATGCTGGAGCTGGAAGGTGGGTACAGGAAATCCGCAAGAAAACGACACAACCCTATCGAGTTTGGGCTCGTTTGATTCGTATTGACGAGTACTTTGATCCTATATGGTAACCACCGTCTGATGCAGGAGCTGGAAGGTGGCCATAGATACATAACACTTTAAGTGCTCAAAACAACACCTAAGTGTGGGTCCTACGAATTATGACTACCCCACCGAATTATGACTGCCTAGTGGAAAAACGCTGCTACGAACTACGCCGTAGTAAATCCCGCATCATAAATACTAAACAGTTCAAAAGAAAATTAATGATAAAACAAAAGTTTTAAAAACAAGCATTTATTATTAACCGATTGAGCTGAAATTTGGTATACACGCTTATTTTGGATGACAATGTATGTGGTCTAATTAACGAAGAATTAGATTGTACTAAATTAACAGGCAAACGTCCATGCACATGTAACAACATTCCCAATAATAACTAAAAGATAAAAAATAAATTAATGGTAAACGAAACTTTTTAAAAACAAGCTTTTATTTAATTGCTCTAAAAAGAAGAAAATAAATTTTAAATTAAATCAAACCAATCAGTTTAGTATGTACAACATGTATTACACAATTTATTAAATAATTTATTATTTTCCGTAAAATTAGGTACTAGTATTAGCTTACCGGCTTTCCTGTCCTCTGTCCACAGCACTGAAAAGTTGGCTGGGAAAATTTTAGCCCCTTGCCTGGTTGACTCTGAAGTGCCGTGCTTGACCGTTGCGGTGAATGCCTGGAAAATAGCTTGCCCAGATACAGATCGGCCCGTGAACCCATCTTCCCAGAGACATTGGGATGAGCCGCTCTGCAGGTTGGTACGGAATAAACTTATTAATGCGTCCACCAATACTGCTGAGCATGCTTGCCTTCTGGCTGTGGGTGAGTGGGAGTCAGGCCTCTGGCTGCAGGCACTACCGTCACCCAACATAGGCACCATGCTGGGTGACTCGACCTTCCGGCTCGCTGCTTGCCTGCGTCTTGGCGCTCCTTGCGTGGCGCTGCATCGCTGCCAAAGCGGTGAAGATGTTGACCACCTCGGACACCAGCATGCTTATCCTGCAGTAGAAGCGCAGGCCGAATAGCACGGCACGCCAGCATCAATGACATCATCCGTCGTGCTCTTGTCACCGCCGGGGTGTCAGCTGTTCTAGAACCCAATGGCTTGGCACGCGATGATGGGAAGAGACCAGACGGAATGACCATAAAGCCTTGGAAGTTAGGTCGGCCTTTGGTGTGGGATGCAACATTTGTCGACACCCTTGCGCCATCCCATCTTCCTAGTACGGCGGGTTGTGCTGGGGCGGCTGCTGCAGGTGCGGTAAACCTGAAACAGCACAAATATTCTAATCTTATTGGAACCTATATGTTCGAGCCGTTTGGGGTTGAAACTCTAGGGCCATGGGGTCCGAGTGCCCACTTAGTTTTCCGAGACATTTCCAAGCAATTCTTCACGTGACCAAAGGGCTGGCCTATATTTCGGCCAAAGAATCAGCCGTAGGATCTCTATGTAGTCTGTGGAATCAGCATTGCCATACAACGTGGCAATGCTGCCAACTTTTTGGACATTTTTCCGATGCGGACGTATTATTTGATGCCATAAGATTATTTTCTTTTTTATATATCTGTACATATTATTAGCTTTGCTTTGTGTTTATCAAATAAAGAATTGCAAGATTTATTAAATGAAATAAAAGCTTGTCGCGAGATTTACCTGTGTACTAACTACTCTTGCTTGACATACCTATTATAAGTAGTTCTATGAAAGAACATGTTTCCTATAAAATATGCAAATCTCTCGTCAAAAAAGTTTCTTTTACCATTAATTTATTTAGCCACGTCTTCATCGTCAATAAAGTCATAAACTATAGATGCAGTGACAGATTTCTCTATAGTCTATGACAAAAAAATGACAGATCATCAAACCACGGGATTGGGGATGTGATTTATTTATTTTTATAATTTTCTGTGTGAATACGCTGGGTAATATTTCAAATCTAACAGTGCCAGGTGATTTTCTTTTTAATGTTTTGAATAAAATATGTCTAGAGTAGTGTAAAGGATACCCCGTGACGTTTTGTCGTGTCACAGTCGGAACGTCATTGGTGGTGATAAGATTGTATGTTAAATATTTATGTGTAATTGACGTGATCAGTTGTGGAGTGTTTTGTCGGACAGGAGCGATGGCAGAGACGAGCGAAGCGAGGGCGAGTGCCTCGGCACCGGGTGGCGACGCTGGCGGGGAGGAGGACAAACATGACGAGCGTATGTTGGAGTGCAACATCTGCCTGGACACGGCTCGCGACGCTGTCGTCAGCATGTGCGGACACCTGTTCTGGTGAGACACCCTCTATATATTGAACAAAAGAAATAACTAATTTAAAAAAGTAACTTATTGTATGATAATTACATTCGTAAAAGTAACTAGAATAATTATGTTATGTGTTCATTCACTGTGCATATAACGTATTCAAAATAATAGTTAATTCAACAATGATTTATTTTTTCATGAACATTATTACCTTGGTTTAATTGAAACGCTACATGAAAAATAACATGTAATGAATCCAGTGTTTTATTGATGAGCGATCTTCATGTATCTTGACCTTCTATTTTTTTTTTTTTTTGTGTGCCCTAGTTGAATATCCAAGATGCACGCAGCTCTGTCCACACTTCAAGTCACAGTCATAGACACTAGTTTTGCTGGCAATGACCATTAATTAAGCCCTCACTAAATCACGAAACATGAACTTAAAAGTTCACCAGAATTGACTTATATATTAACATTCAAATTAAATATTTGGGCATAAAAACCATTTTAGTTTAATTAAAAGTGTACTGATCCTATTTAAAATTCATAAATATGTAAAAACAAGTATTTAAACTACAAAAGTTCAGAATATGAATTTATTAGTTAACCACAGTTAAAAAGATGAATACAAGAAACTTGTTTATTTTATTGTGCAATAAAAAAAAAATGATGAAAGAATATAAATCCTGGTTGCAGGTTAACTTTGTGTTTATCAAATATATATGGGCATCATTTACAGCTATACTATAGCTGTTTTTTTTTATAACACTAAGATAAAAGAATCGGCACCCTATTAGTCTAAATTGGAAATAATTTTCATGTTAATAGACCGAGAGATAGAATTTTATGAAAATACTCCCTAGCAAAACTCTGCGGAAATTCATTATACAGTTCCTATTTCTTTGGGTAATATAGGCATTAAGGGTGATTTTTTATGTAACGTTCCACTTAATTATATGTTATATGTATCACAGCATTATTCGTCTAATTTGTTTCGATTTCCATGAGTCACTTCACCAAGAATCTCTAGCCGTTGATGTACCCTTTTGAAGCCAAAATATTTTGGAATATGATATTTACATAGTGGTCAAAAGTCAACCATAAATCATTTAAAACGAAATGTATTTCTAATGCATTATCATATAAAAAAAAACATTCTGCACTCCATAAAAACTTTTAACTGTGCCAAATTTCAGACTCCTCGTTCCGCGTAATTTTCGTAAAAAGGGGTAGAAAGTTTTTGCTTCACATGTTAATATATAGAAACTAGCGTTTGCCCGCGGCAACGCCCGCGTGGATGTCGGTTACCGCGTAAAAAAGTAGCCTATGTCCTTCTCCATTACCCAGACTATATCTCTGCCAAATTTCATGACAATCAGTTTAGCGGTTTAGGCGTGAAAGCGTAACAGACAGACAGAGCTACTTTCGCATTTATAATAATAAGTAGGGATTAGTAGGGATCATAATGTTATGTATCTAGAATAAAATTAGGTACTACACTTTATATTGTGCTGACTTCATCTGCACTTATAATGTAACTGCTCTTCTATTGATGAAGAAAGTCAAATATTAATAATTAAATCGCCAATATGTCCTCAGTTGGCCATGTTTGCACCAGTGGCTAGAGACGCGGCCGAGCCGGCAAGTGTGTCCCGTGTGCAAGGCGGCCATCAGCCGAGATAAAGTAATTCCGCTGTATGGCAGGGGCAACACCAAACAAGAGGACCCTAGGAATAAGGTATGACCCACATAATTTAAAAGGTTTGAGTTTTCTGGACCCTCAAGAGATAGAAGGGTCCAGAGTATCAGAATAGTGGGTAAGTTCTTCCCTTTTCTTGAGTCCACCACCAACCACTTACCAACCTTTGCAATATGGAGAAAAACTTGATGAACAAGTCACCAGCCAACTGTGCAGAAAGAGCGAAAACGACATCCTACCAACCAACACTGATTTTAATACAAATGTCGCCATGTTTGTAGGTGCCGCCGCGGCCAGCGGGGCAGCGCACGGAGCCGGAGAACACCAGCGGCTTCCCCGGCTTCGGCTTCGGCGAGGGCTTCCACATGTCCTTCGGGATTGGCGCTTTCCCCTTTGGGGTGTTTACATCCACATTCAACTTTGGAGATCCGAGACCTAGTGCTGGTATGTATTCAATAGCTTGACAAAGTATTCATGGATTAAGTTCCAGTTAGAAAATCTTAGAATGTGTTATGTGAAAAATTATATGGACAATGCTGACATGCTGCACATACATAAATTGAGATATGAGCAGAAATGATGACGCCAAGTTAAATCATCGGCAAGCGGATCTGTACAGCTATACACAACCATATGACAGGTTGTCGAATAGAAAATCGCACGTTTTCAATTACTTATTTGCCTTGCCCCGGACAGCAAATAGCTGTTGGAAGAATGGGGTCGTATATTTGGTTTAACCTGGCAAAATTTTCAGGTTTTTGATTTGGGAACAGCCTTTAAGACTACGTAATAGTATTGATTAATGTTGGCACGGAAGCATATCGAAAGGATGTGAATTGCTAAGCTGGACTATAAATATAAAGCCTTTAATCAATTTATTGTATGTGCAGCCCCCCGCGGCACAGCGCAGTACGAGGAGGAGCAGTTCCTGTCCAAGATATTCCTGTGGGTGGCCATTTTGTTTGTGTTGTGGCTTATCTTCGCATGACCGCCGGAAACGACTCCGCAGCTCATGGGCCGCTTCCTGAAGCCTTACTGACTTACCTCCGACACGCTGTGCTTCGGTATGTTTACACTTTGGTCGCGATCCTTACCAAATTCTCCCCATTTCCTTTCAATGTAGTTTTAAGAATTTTTGGTGGATAGCTTTCCACCCTGAAAAGGTGCGAATGTATAAAAATTGGAAGTATTGTGAGGGATCTGGGATGTATGTAGGTAGGTGTATCATTTGGGATGATGCGCTCGTAAAGTGTACCTTGCGACGTTGTTGAAGTCCTGTAGTAGTACAATGTGCGAGTGAAAAAGGTCGTAAGGGACACTTGATATTTTGCGACACAATCTTAACTGACACATCGTTGTAAGGAGATGTCGGTCGAGTATGATAACCAACGATCAAATCCATTAGATTTATTAATCAGATATTGTAAAGGACTGGTGAACTGAGGCAACTCCCGTACGTCGATTGTTTTAACGGTTAGGAAGTAACGCGACCATTCGCGTCAATTTGAACACCTTCATACAAGTTAGTTGACACAATCACTGCCAGCGAAGTTCGTCCAGTTTGACCGGAGTTATCTTTCGTTTAACCACCTTGGCAAAACTAATGGTGTGGTAATTTTACTTTTACTATTCCTTGATGGCAATGGATAATGTTCGATCAGTGTTAAGATTTACTGGAATATTTTAGTATTTGCCGCGACTCATTCCATAGTGCTCGAATTAACCACGTCCCTAATCTATAACTTCTAAGATTCCTACATGATTTTAAACTTTAAACACGATTAATGTCCTAAAATCTTTATTTATTTATTAATGTTTTGCCCTTTTAAGACTATAGAGGGTAGTTATTAAAAAACATACTTGAATATTGCAAAGGTTACTAAAAATGCCAACAAGCCGCAAATTATTTAAAAAATCAGGCAAAACAATTGCAATTTAAAATACGAACGGTATTTTAAATAACAAAACACGCAAAAGAAAAAGCACTAAACTGCTCTCCCTACCAACGAAATAATAATATAAACTTATAAAACTCCTAAAATCATGTTAGAATAATAACTAAGTTTGTAAGATCTTAAGGCTCATTTCGATGACTCTATACTCCATTTGAAATAAGATTAGACATTTAAATAAAGCTTTTTTACAGTCCGTCCAACTGATTTTGACTTCTATTGCGTTGGTAGCATGATAAATGGCATCTGTAGTAAAGAGTTGGTATTGTATCAATTTAAATGCTTTTAATGTCATCCTTATGCCCACGGCATAGAAGTCAAAATCGGTTGAACGGACTGTAAAAAAAGTTTGTTTAAATGTGTAATCTTATTTCAAATGGAGTATAGTTAGGGGCCATCCATAAATGACAACACACGTTAAGGGGGGGGGTCAACGAATGTGACATTGTGTGACGAGAGCCAGGGGGGTCAAAAGCTGTGTGACGTCACATGTTAAAACCTAAAACTCTACTTACCTACTCTAATTTCTTAATATAGAATTGAAAATTATGTGACGTCACACAAGGGGGTAGGGGATTTTAGAAGTGTGACCACCTGTGACAAGGACGGGGGGGGGTCAAAAAACCATAAAAAAGGTGTGACGTAATTTATGGATGGCCCCTTATGGGTAGAGTGTAAATTTGGAGTTTTACTGGTTTGATCCACTGAATTAGATTCTATGGACCCTGCACTCTACTTAAAACTGAAAACATTTCAATGACCTTTTAGACCATTTTATAGAGTATATTTATTTTTAAAGATGTCACAAAAACCGAGCCCACACAACATCCAAAATTAAGTTGACAATCAAATTATTACAAACTATTCAAATTGTTGACAAGTGTAAACATATCGTCACCATAGTCCTTCATAATGTATCTAAGTACAAGTTATAATATCACAGTGCCCATTATGTCAGTCGTAGAAAAAATTGTACCTGGGGTTCAATGGGACTGGATTAAAGTAATAACTTTTCTAGTGCAAAGAAGGGATAGTGCTATTCGTCTTCTGTAGCTCTGTCTCTTTTGCACACTGAAGCAATTGTGGTTTTAACACTTGTTTAAACAGATTCAAATGTACTCATCGGCATGACGTTAACCCATTTACTTCAACAGGCTTACTGCACTTAAAACTACATATTTATGAATCTTGGTGTTTATCGAATGTTGATATTTATGTTAATGACCAAATTAGCATAGAAGCAGTGAAGTTATGCATATTTTTGTAAACATTCTGTCAATAAAATGTATAAGTAGTGCAAAACTACTGATTTGATGGAATATTATGCAATAAAATATCGATAGCACATTCGATAAATGGTTTGATAAAAAGTATTTTAGCTGACCTGTAATTGTTTTGTGTCGCGACAGCAATCATTCCCTTCGGCAATCAAATCAGCTAATAGGTAGTATTATAACCAATTACAACTGTGTGTTCCATCGAGTTGTTATATCGACTGAATGAGAACTTATATCGATAATTTAATTAAACTTCTACATTGATGTAACCACTCGATACTATGTTTTTGTCCATAGTCAAATATATCGAAGTCATTTTATGGATGGAGCCAATATATCGTCTTTTGTAGCAGTAAATTAAGATGTCCAATGTTGCTATAAAATGACTCTGATAATAATAGACAATATTCATAGTTTCTAAAACCAATCGCTTCGTTGGATCGATGTGTTGCGACATGCGGTTGGTGGATTGTTGAACGAATCTTATATATTATAGTAATAGCACAGTGTAACTACTTACTTTCAGTTCGAGACATAAGTAGGTGTAAAGGTCAGCTCAGAAAGAGCAGCAACTGTTCGAGCATCATCATCATTTCAACCGAAAGACGTCTACTGCTGGACATAGGCCTCCCCAGGCACTTCGACCGGTCTTGTGCATCCTACATTCCCGCGGCCTTTATAAGGTCATCGGTCCACCTTGTGGGAGGCCTTCCCACTCTACGTCTTCCGGTACGCGGTCGCCACTCCAGAACCTTTCGGTTCCATCGGCCATCTGTTCTGCGAGCAATCTGCCCTACCCACTGCCACTTAAGTTTGGCAATTCTTCGGGCTATGTCGGTTGCCTTGGTTCTCCTGCGGATCTCTTCATTTCTAATTGGATCGCGTAGGGAAACTCCGAGCATAGCCCTCTCCATTGCCCTTTGAGTGACTTTAAGCCTTCTGATAAGGCCCATTGTGAGCGACCATGTTTCTGTACCATAGGTTAAAAAATAAATAGGTCATTGCTGGTCAAGGACCGAATTACCGGTATTTTTTATGTAACGTTACCAATTACCGTTATGTTAACGATAAAAAAGTAACGTTAATAATACCGATACCCAAAATCAGTGAACGTTATCTCAGTACCAGTATTAGTATCGGTAAAAGTAACAATTCTTATACCGGTTATTTATCCGTCTATCTCTTTCTAACTATGACGGTGGGGAGACTAGCATCTTCCGGTGTATGCACATAACCAATATTACATACACGCCGAATGTGCGACTACCTTTTGCGGCACAGAAAATGATAATAAACAGGGTGGCAGGGCCATCATCGCGAAAACTGAAACCATGAATGACTACCTTCAGCGTGTTTACAATATTGTTTCTGTACCTTCGGTGTGTATACAATATTGGTGCCGATTCTCTTGTACACCGAACTAAACTAAGTGATAGTTTAGTTCGTTTGTTTAGTGTAGGTTATGAGAATCTCAAAGCTATTCTGAAAAAAAAATCTCTAAATTTAAAAATAATTTTGACACGAGTAAAATCGTATTTGACAATCGAGACTCCACGTTGATTTTTTTTTTGCTTCGCAACGTGGTTCTTGTTTGCCCTACCCCGTGAGTTCTTTTAGAGCCGGAGGCACGCACGGGTGCCAGCCTCGGCGTGTTTTATATGGATTTTTTCTCTTTTTGTATGGAAAATATGAAAAATTATTACCTACATTTTGAGCTTTAGAGGTTTGTAGGTTTAATAAAGGGGGTCGAAACTTTCATTATTTTTGATAGGACACACCATTTTCGAGTTATAAGCAAAAGAAAAGAAAAAAGATAGTAGTACTGTTTTTGCATTTGAAGTCGAGGTGTTGGTGTGAATTTTACTTCATGACAACTAATTTTATTCGACACCTTTTTAATCGCGATTAAAAATAGTCAGATTTCGTTACACAATCAATGTTCCATGTGGTGCATAAAAGATTAGCACCATCCCAATAGTCAGATTTCGTTACACAATCAATGTTCCATGTGGTGCATAAAAGATTAGCACCATCCCATTTCTTCCCATGGGTGTCGTAGGTGACTAAGGGACTTACTAGAGAATGGGTAACAGCGTTCTCTATGCATTTTACCACCATACTGCGATCGCCAACCCGCCTGCCAAGCGTGGCGATTTTGGCAAAACCCCCCGTTTGGGGGAATCCCATGTCCAGCAGTGGACTTCGTTCGGCTGAAATGATGCTGAATGATGAGTTAGTTAGCAAATTTTAGCTGAAAAACGTCAAATTCAGAATAGCAAAATTGCTATTTTCACTAAATTAATAACTCAGTGTCATCTTAGTGCTGTCAAACTAAAATATAGTTAAGTAGTGTCACTTTAGTTAATTTCAGAATGGAAAATCGTCGTTTGACAGGAATAAACAAAATTTTGGTGATTTTTAGTCTTGTTTAGAGGCATTTGTGAAAAGAGAATCGTCACCATTGTTTCTGTGCTGCAGAAAATTATAATAAACGGTGGCTCAAATTGAAAAAAAGATACTCAAATTAGTTGCGACCAAATATTTCTATAAAACGAGATATTCCTGTCTCCAAAAAGGTATAGTTGCCCACATGTTTTTGAATACAATAAAATTGACCTTGACAGCGTCTTCATGAGGCACGTAAGGCGCTAGGTTCAGTTTGGCAACGTCGCAAAAAAAAATTGTTTCTTGTTAGATTTTAGCGAAGTAACCATATTGGTAACGCTATTTAAATACCGGTAAATCATATGATTTAACGGTAATTTTAACGTTAAATACTTAACGGAACGGAACGAAATGTTTTGGTAGTTCTACCGGTATTTTATTGGTAACGGTAGCCGTCCCTGTCGCTTGCAACACACTGGTCAAAGACTTTCGTCTTGAGATACTGCGGTATTTGGGACGAGAAAGATATTGCGAAGCCTCCCGAACGCTGCCTAGCCGAGTCGGATTCGACGATTCACCCCTTTCTCGAAGTTAGACCTACCTAACTGGACAGTTTGTCCTAGGTAAACGTACTCATCCACAACTTCAGCACCTCGATGTACCAATAGTCGATCTGGCACCGTTGAAGAGACTGCCGTACAGCCCATGTCTCGATCGATTCGAAGGCTTTTTCGAAGTCCACAAACGCTAAGCAGAGAGGCAGATTATACTCTTCGGTCTTCTGTATAACCTGCCGCAGCGTATGTATGTGGTCTACGGTGCTAAAACCCTTTACGGAATCCGGCTTGTTCCGGAGGCTGGAAGTCGTCCAACTTGCGCGCGAGATGGTTCGTGATGACTCTTGAAAACAACTTGTAGACATGGCTCAGAAGTGAGATGGGCCTATAATTCTTAAGAAGCGTATTGTCACCCCTCTTAAAGAAAAGTACCACCACACCTCTGTTCCATGCCTGTGGCGTTTTGCCCTCGAGTATGACGGAATCGAACAGCTTCTGGAGGGCCTTAAGAACGGCATTCGAGTATGCTAGAGCAAAATCCGCAGTGGATGTTGACGCATCCGCACGCGCTCTGGCTGTCTCGCAGCTGCTTGCGTGCGCTGTCGTCACCATTGTTCGACCACCAGTCGTTATTAACAATTATAAAACCCGCGTGGCTGTCACAAACGCGTGCGCGCATGCCACACGGAATTACATGTTGCACGCTATTTTCAACACTATTTCAGTTGTAGTAACGTTCATTGTCAATTAATAGATGAAAACTGCTCTAGCATCCTGTTGCTCTATATGCGCTGACCCTAATGTACTTACTAAGATATTGAGAAGTGTTAACATTTTTGACTTTTCAGGTCCTCCAAGAACTACTGTACAGTCCGTTCTCAGCAGCAACCCAACTGCAACCTTATTGTAATGGGAATAACACTGATTTTCTAAATAACAGTGACGCAAAAGGAGGTAAATTAAGTGTGAACGGAATGTAAGTAGTTACACAGGTGCTATGTAAGATACTGTGTATATAAACCCGTGTTATCGTTACAGGGGCCTTCATTTTTACTCCGTGCCCTCGTAGGTTAGTTAAGGCTAGTCTCTTGCTGTATTCAGAGCCCCCAGTGTGAGGTTCTTTTAACCATCTCGACGCATCGAACGCGGTCGATGGATTAAGTCGAGGACTCGAGATGGTTAAAAGAAACTCACACTAGGGCCACAGTGCTATAAGCAAAGATACTTGTGTACAAGGTACATAGACGGTCTGAGACCGCCTCCACGCGACAGAGGCGCGGGCAGTGTTCGGTACAGATTGTACGAGTACTCATCCAAAGATACTTGTGTACAAGGTACATAGACGGTCTGAGACCGCCTCCACGCGACAGAGGCGCGGGCAGTGTTCGGTACAGATTGTACGAGTACTCATCCAAAGATACTTGTGTACAAGGTACATAGACGGTCTGAGACCGCCTCCACGCGACAGAGGCGCGGGCAGTGTTCGGTACAGATTGTACGAGTACTCATCCAAATCAACAGTCACTCTGTCTTAGTACAACTCAGTTTGTCGTAGCTTCGAAAACAAGTTGTTAAATATAGCTTCATCTTGGACGAAGACAGCTACAATTCACAAGCCATTGAAATCTCATGTTGCACAAGTTTGTCATAATTCGCCGCATACCAGTAGACATTTATGATCTGTGTAGTTTGTACACAGGGTCGTACTATTATTATTATATTCGTACTATAACTGTTAACTGTACACAAAACAATAGGTTTTGATTGTCTTAAAGATTTAAATTATATTTTATTTTATTTTAGTATGGAGGTGTGACTACATATTGTATGATAATAGGTCTTTACCTATGAAATTGCCGTTTTGTATGAAAAAATTTAAACGAATTTTTTTCATGTATTTTTTATTTGTATTAATCGAAGTAATCACCCATGCAATCAATGCATCTTTGCCATCGCAGTGGCAGTTTATTGATGCCCTTCTTAAAGAAATCAGCTGGACGGGAGGCAACAAATTCTTCAAAGGCATTTTGTACTGCCTCTCGGGTATTGAATTTTTTTCCCGCCAAGAAGTTATCCAAATTCTGGAAAAAGTAGTAGTCTGTAGGCGCAAGGTCTGGTGAGTAGGGCGGATGACGGAGAGCTTCCAACCCCAGTTCTTGCAACTTGGAGACCGTCTGATGTGCAGTATGAGGTCGCGCGTTGTCGTGCAGGAGCAGCGGAGACGAGCGATTGACCAATGCTGGTTGGAGATGTGCCAGCTTCTCCATCATTGTGTTCAGTTCTTCACAGTACACATCTGCAGTAATGCTCACCCCGTTTGGTAAGAAGCTGTGATGAATCACACCGGCGCTAGACCACCAAACAGTGACCATCACTTTTCTAGGGGTAAGTTTTCGTTTAGGGCATTGTTTAGGTGCTGAACCAGGATCCAACCAACTTGCTGAGCGCTTGCGGTTATCAAACAGAATCCATTTTTCATCGCAGGTAACAATGCGGTTCAAAATTCCTTCATTTGTGTGTCTGTTGAGCAGTGCAAGGCACGTCTCGACGCGTACTTCGCGCTGACGATCATTGAGTTCGTGGGGCACCCATTTGTCAAGCTTTTTTACCTTGCCAATTTGACGCAAATGGACCAATATTGTTTTGACGCTAACGTCGAAAGCTGCTGCTAATTCAGCCGTAGATTGTGTATCATCAGCTTCCACAATCGCCTTTAATTCGTCATTGTCGACCAAAGTCTTCGGACGACCGCGAGGTTCATTTTTCAGGTCGAAATTTCCAGAACGGAAGCGAGCAAACCAATAACAGGTGGTGCGTTGGTTTGTAGTGTTAGCTCCGTAAACGTCGTTGATGTTGCGTGCCGCTTGTGCCGCGTTGCTGCCACGACGGTACTCATATTCCATAATTACTCGAATTTTTAACGTATCCATGATGACGAAAAAGATTGAAATGCGATGAAAATGTAACACTAATCAATAAACAAATGACTACTTTTGGAAAAAAAAATCCATGTTTTTAAAATAAAATTAATTTGAAATTAGAATTCTTACCCAAACAAAAATTATTTTGATTTGAAATGGCCAGTACTGCAAAACGGCAATTTCATAGGTAAAGACCTAATAGTTGTTTGCATAGGCGTTGCGGATACTCGGAAGACGTATATTAGATGAATTGGTAGATTTTATGTTAATATTCCTGTAATGATAAGTGTATATATAATTATTATTGTATCAAACTAATTATGTTGTGATGGGAGGGTTTGTTTTAATTGTAAATTTGAAAATAAAGATATATGATACTGAAAGGAGTGTTCATTTCTTAAACCCCTTGGATAGATACAACGGAAGTAGATAGATACAACGGAAGTAGATAGATACAACGGAAGAAGATAGATACAACGGAAGTAGATAGATACAACGGAAGTAGATAGATACAACGAAAGTAGATAGATACAACGGAAGTAGATACAACGAAAGTAGATAGATACAACGGAAGTAGATAGATACAACGGAAGTAGATAGATACAACGAAAGTAGATAGATACAACGGAAGTAGATAGATACAACGGAAGTAGATAGATACAACGAAAGTAGATAGATACAACGGAAGTAGATAGATACAACGGAAGTAGATAGATACAACGGAAGTAGATAGATACAACGGAAGTAGATAGATACAACGGAAGTAGATAGATACAACGAAAGTAGATAGATACAACGAAAGTAGATAGATACAACGAAAGTAGATAGATACAACGGAAGTAGATAGATACAACGGAAGGAGATAGATACAACGGAAGGAGATAGATACAACGGAAGTAGATAGATACAACGAAAGTAGATAGATACAACGGAAGTAGATAGATACAACGGATGTAGATAGATACAACGGAAGTAGATAGATACAACGGAAGTAGATAGATACAACGAAAGTAGATAGATACAACGGAAGTAGATAGATACAACGGAAGTAGATAGATACAACGGAAGTAGATAGATACAACGGAAGTAGATAGATACAACGAAAGTAGATAGATACAACGGAAGTAGATAGATACAACGAAAGTAGATAGATACAACGAAAGTAGATAGATACAACGAAAGTAGATAGATACAACGGAAGTAGATAGATACAACGGAAGTAGATAGATACAACGAAAGGAGATAGATACAACGGAAGTAGATAGATACAACGGAAGTAGATAGATACAACGAAAGGAGATAGATACAACGGAAGTAGATAGATACAACGAAAGGAGATAGATACAACGGAAGTAGATAGATACAACTACTACTATAGGGTGATGGGTGGGGTACGATACTAGGGTGGTATGGGTGCCATCATCATCTGCCTAGCTTTTTCGAAACTATGTTGGGGTCGGCTTCCAGTCTAATCGGATGCAGCAGATAACCAGTATTTTAAATGGAATGGAGTGACCTCCAGAACCCAGTTACTGAGTAACACGATACCTTTGGTAACACGAGACCCTTGGTAAGCCTGGTTGTCAGACTTTGGGGCTTTGACGATCCGTAACGATTGTCAAAAATCCATGAATGACAGCCGGGATCAACGGTTTAACGTGCTTTCAGAGGCAAGGTCTTTTGGTTTGTATATATAGATGGTCACCAGATTACCGACCCATCCAAGCGTAGCTTAACCGGTTTAAACGAATCGATCGACCCGTGCAGCTGTTATTACATACAGTGGTCAGTGGTGGTCATATAATTAAGAATGCTTATATATAAGGAAGATTTTTTCAAACTAATAAGTATAGCTAATTGCATGTAGTTTTTTGTATTTCTCTCGGACTCTCGGTACCTATCGCAAAACTTTTCCATACTAGCGGTACATTCGTTGATACACATGATTTGGTTACCTATCATAAGTTCGAAAAATATTTGACCGAATTAAATTTCACTTAAAACTTTTCAACTATTGTCGTTTCGTTTTTTTTTTCACTTCATCGAAGTCACTTCTGCCACTGTATGAGTTGACCTATTATAAATTCAGTATTCCGACGTTTCATTTGGTCGAATAACTTTTTACAGAAGTTACACTTAGCAGAAACAACGTTTGTTGGAAGTATTATGTTTCCGAACTGAGGTGGACTGTATATTAAAACTAATGAATTGAATTAAAACTTCTTTCTTCTTATTGTTCTTGATTCTTCTGGAGCTGGAGACCGACTGTGTCTCGGCCTTTTTTTTTTGGGAATCTCGCAGTTGGCCTTGAGAGGCCGTGACTGCTCAACCGGGCCTAAACCGGTTAAGTGTCTCGGCCCAAAATGGCCCGTCTTATATACAATACTTGTTAAGTGCTCCAGCCAATAGGGGAGCAAAATTTCGGTACACTAAGCCTAAGTACGGCGAAACTTTACCGTAATGAGGACCTTTATACAAATCTAATTATTAACAGTATTTCCCTGCTTATACCCTATTATTTTACACATATTCACTCATAATAAACTCTCTTACGTATTCTAAAACACTTTGCCTATAGTTTTTCACAGTTAAAATCACTTTCATATTCACAAGGCTCGGCGTCCATTACACAAACATTAATTATAACAAATGTGGTTTTAATTAGTTCCAGTAAGAACCATGAAAAAAGGATGCTCGCCTCAAGCATGTCAAAGTCAAAGTCAAAGCATTTATTTCACTTATAAGGCACTTTTGAACGTCAACATTTACATTAAAATAGAATTGATTCTAGTCGCCCCTTCCAAAATGTAGTTTCGTATGGAGAAGAATGGGCAAAAAACTCCACCGTTACTCTTTTAAAATGTTTCAAGTAAAATACGAGTATTTACATTCATTATATGATTATGTGTGAAAACGATGCACCCAGAATAAAATTACCATACCAAAATGGGTAAAAAGAATCAAATTGAAACAATACAGATAAATTAATTCTGTGATAGATACATGGTGTTCACACATTTACAAACATTGTAAAAGTAAGTATAGGTATGATTTTACTACAATATTAACAAGTAATGAGTCAGTGTGTGAGTTAAAATAATTACTGAGTGTAAATCAATGTCATAAATATAATTAATTATATGTACAATTCAATTAGCAACCAGTTTGATTTTGTCTAGACTCTAGATTGTCCTATGGAGCAGGACCAGCATGTTTCCAAGCATTCTTATCTTGGATATAATCCTCTAATTTGTAATACGCTAGTTTACAAAGTTTACTTTTAATGTAAGCTTTAAATTTCCTTTCATTTAATTGCAATATATCACAAGGTATTTTGTTGTAACATTTAACACAGTACCCCATAAAAGATGTATGTACTTTAGCTAATCTGAAAAATGGTTGATCTATTTTGTCTTTGTTTCTAGTATTAAAATTATGTCTATCACTTATTTTATTAAAAAGATGTAGATTTTTTCTTACATACATAATATTTTCATAAATGAATTGGCAAGGTACCGTCATAATATTAATCCTTTTAAACAGTTCCCTGAGGGATTCGCGGCGACGTAGATTATAAATGGCTCTGACAGCTCTCTTTTGCAAAATAAAGATGGATTCAATGTCAGCGGCCCGACCCCACAGTAAAATGCCATACGACATAATGCTGTGGAAGTAGCTAAAATAGACCAATCGCGCGGTTTCTACATCTGTTAACTGTCTGATCTTTCTAACAGCATAAGCGGCCGAGCTTAGCCGCCCCGCAAGAGATGTTATATGAGCTCCCCATTGTAATTTCTCGTCTAGCGTGATTCCCAGGAACACCGTTTGATTAACAAATTCCAGTTTTTCTCCATTCAATATGATGTCACATTCGCTACTTCTAACATTTGGTAATTGAAATCTAATGCATTTGGTTTTTGTGCCATTTAGTACCAAATTATTTACCGTAAACCAATCTTGGACCTGAAGAATAGAGTTATTAACGTCGTCAAGATTTTGTGAACGTCGGTCTATTTTAAATATCAATGATGTGTCATCTGCAAATAACACATGCAGCATGGAAGCAGGCATGCAGCGTGAAAACAAGCATGCAACATGCAAGCAGGCATACAACATGCAGCAAGCATTATTTCTGTCACGGCTCCGGCCCTGCGGGGCGGCCCCACGCGAGCTTATCGTCGCAGATGGTTTTAACGCTCAGCCCTCCGCACCGACGCGGACTTAAATTACACTCTAGGGGTACTACCCCGAATTCACCCAGTCTTGTCTGCCCTATCCCTGGGGTAGGGCAGACAAGACTGCGTGAATTCGGTTTTGCAGCGATTCGTTTCTCACAAAATTTTGTGGCACAACATATTGACTTATTATAGAGACCGCTCTGTGGCCCTGTGATTGTAGGTCACTATTCGTGTAATATTGGCGCCATTTAGTGCTTTTATGTATGAGGGACTGGCCAGTTATAATCTATTTTGAAAATATTATTCATTATCATTATGATTATTAAAATTTGTAAGTAAAAATAGATACGTTCCAATTTTAAAATTTCCCACCGCACTGTTTGCGAGCTAATTTAAATTATCTTGCCTAAATAAAAAATGGATCTGCGCCGGGAACATTTTCGCGCTATGATTTTTTACGATTTCAAGTGTCGCCTGAAACCGGACGAATCGTACGATAGACTTCAAATGGCATTCATGGATGAAGGCCCTTCTAAGGCAACCATGTTTCGTTGGTATAACGAATTCAAGCGCGGTCGACTAACTTTGGGGGATGAAGAAAGTGGTCGCCCTTTGACGGCTGTTACGGAAGAAAACGTGCTAGTAGCAGTGAAAAATTTAATCCATGACAATAGGCGAGTTACGTATCCAGAGATTCAGCACATACTGAAGGTTGAATCGGGAAATTCTACACGTGTATCTTCGCGTGAGGGGGATAGTTCTACGCTGGGTGCCGCACAACCTCACCGATGCTCAGAAGCAAGCCCGGGTGGAATGGTGCCGTGATATGATAAACAAAAATTGAAGCAGGCTCGTCTCGGCGTGTTTACGACATCAATACGATCCCGAAACGAAGCTCCAGTCGACGGTTTGGGAGTTTCAAAACGAATCAAAGCCTCGCAAAGTAAAGTGATCTAGAAGCGATGGGAAGATTTTGATCGCCAGCTTTTTTTTTTCAATTTGACTGGCTACTTGGTGTCAATTCCTGTACGGAACCAAAGAAGCATCAACGCTAAATGGTACACTACCAAATGCTTGGCAGAAGTTTTCTCTGTTGTGAGCAACAAGCGACCAAACACAGGGCTCCCCGGGCTACTGCTCCACCACGACAACGCGCCTCCGCACACCGCGCTCAAAACGAGGGACTTCCTGGACAGCACGTCGGTCAAACTCCTGGGTCACCCTCCTTACAGCCCTGACCTAGCACCGTGTGACTTCTTTTTATTCTCGAAAATAAAAAATCAGCTCAATAGGATGCAATTTTCATCGCCGGAAGATGCGCCGTCAGCGTTCGAGCACGCTGTAAACGAGGTGTCTGCGGCGGACTAGAAAAAGTGTTTCGAAAACTGGTTCAGACGCATGAAACTTTGTATAGAGGCTAGTGGAGAGTACTTGGAAAAGATAAAATGTATTTAGTTACCTAAAGAACATTTTTTATAATTTTCGCAAAACTTTCTGAGTGTCCCACGTATATTGTCATGCACGTCTTATGGTTTAGAATTAGATAGGTACACACGTTAACACAGTTATAAAACTAATTAAACTAGTTGGGACAGAATCCGCTTGTGGTATATATGTTCCTTGAACAGAATAAACTAATGCGATAGCGTCGATACGTGACATAGCGTCAGCGACGACGTTATCCTCTCCCTTGATATACTTTATGTCTGTCGTAAACTGACTAATAAAGGACAATTGGTTCAACTGAGCAGGGGGAAGTTTTTCACGGCGCTGTATAAAAGCATAGAGAAGCGGCTTATGGTCCGTGAAAATGGTTACGTGTTGGACCTCAAAAATTTGGCTTTCGTACACCGCCAGTAACTCACGATAATAAGCCTGCCACTGCGTTTGCTGATCTGTCAGTTTCTTGCTGAAGAAGGCAAGAGTGGGTCCCCCACTTGCCGCTAACTCATTGTTGGAGACAGGAGCCAATGTGGACGTTGGATGCGTCAGTAAACAGTCCGAGAGGCGCGCCGTTGATCGTATATTGCAGAAGAGTGGCATTAGCTAGACCCTCTTTACAGGCTTTACATTGTTCTAAAAGTACAGGTGTCCATATGAATAGTTTGGCACCCTTGCCTTTGGTTTCAACCACAGATTTTATAAACGATGCCTGGAACAGTTCTGCGCGAGGCACGAATCGGCATAGTTCAACATGCCGAGAAAACGCCGCACACCTTGGACTGTTCTAGGAGGTGGAAAGTCTAACATGGTTCGTACAGGATCTTGAGGAGAACGGGTTCCCTCGGGACTGATCCTAAGAATGTGACTTCTCGTGCACCAAGGACGCATTTGGAGGGGTTGATTATGAGTCCATAGTCTCGCAGGCGTCCGAAGAGAATACGCATATGCTCGCAGTGAAGAGCCTCATCAGCTGAATGCACGAGGATGTCATCGACGTATGGAAAACAGATATCGAGACCTCGTGTGACCTCGTCGATAAATCGCTGGAATGTTTGACCAGCATTGCAGAAACCGGAGGTCATGTAAAGAAAAAAGAGGCCAAACGGGGTATCGATGGCTGTCTTCGGGACGTCCTTTTCAGATACAGGAATCTGATGGTATGCTTTCACCAGGTCGATGGCGCTGAATATTTTAGAACCAGTAAGGTCAACCAACCGGTTGTCCTTTAAAGTGAAAGTTCGCCAGCACATTCAAAAGAAGCTGGCAGTATCTTCACAACGATAATGTTTTCCCATTGTTTGTCTTTTTGTTTTATTATATTTATGTTTATTTAAGTAAGTTTATTTTTGGTTATATTTAATTAAGTATTTATATCATATGTATGAGTATAATAATATTAGTACCTATATTTACTTAAATTTGAATAAATATTCAAAACACGAGTACCTAATTGCACCTACCACTGTTTGTCTCTGCATCACCCAAAGGTCGACTGGTAGAAAATGCCTTTGGCATTAAGTCCGCCTCTGTACATTTCTGTGCGTGAAGTATTAAATAAATAAATCAGGTTGTGGGCAAAATCGTTTATGTGCCGGACAGGGTATCTATCCGGTACAGTTCGGGCATTAAGTGCGCGGTAATGCCACAGGGACGTCAAGTGTGGTCCTTTTTCAAGGCCATGTGCAACGGAGACGCTCTTGGAAGGTCGTGCTATGCCAGAATTGACCATGTCCTCAAATTCCTTTTTGGCAGATGACAATTTTTGAGGTGCCAGACGGCGAGTACGGCAAGAAATGGGAGGTCCATCCGTTGTTTGGATAAAGTGTCATGTTTTATTATTCTGGGTAAGCCAGGAGGACGAGTGATTTCCAGGAAATCTGCAAGCACTTGTGCAGAAGCGGAATTCGCCGGGGCGACGGCCTTGACACTTGGTTGGTCTGATGTAGCCTTGGAGCCGACGATTGATAGACTCGTAATGCCGTCAATCAAACGCTTGGTACGGCAGTCTGGCAGTAAATGGTAATATGCCAGAAAATCCGCACCGATGATGGCGCTTTTGACATCCGCAACGACAAAAGTCCAAATGAATTGGCGATGGAGTCGTAAGTTGAGATTCAAAGTCACGGTGCCGTATGTTTTAATTCTACTACCGTTAGCGGCGCAGAGTTCATAGTCGGAGGACTTCCTATGATCTGTAAGCCAGCGATGAGGATAGCAGCATAAGTCCGATCAGGTGTCAATCAAAAACTGTCGTTTGGTCTCCTGATCCGTTATAAAGAGACAGCGGCTGAGATGTTGAGGTGAGCTGTCGCAATCAGTTGCCGCCACTACTGATTGCTTGTTGGGTTTTCCGACTTCCAATTACATGGGGAATGCACTTTTTGGCCTTAGGGCCGAACTTTTTGTGGTACCAGCAGCATTAATTATCACGCCATCATTGGTTCTACGTGAACTAAACGGACCGGGATCGCCCGGACGTTAAGGATTCGACTGTCGGGTTCAGCTCCTCAATTTGTTCTACCATTTGGACGGACGAAGGTGTGGCTGTTATTGCACACATGCTTGCAGGACCAAGCTGAACCTTATCAATTTTGTCGGTGAAGTCAGCTATCCTGTCAAGGCTGAGATCCGCGTAGGCTGCAAGGATACCTGGCACATGGTGAGGCAAGCGGCGAAGCCATAACTGACGCAAGGTGTCGTCGTCAGTCAGTATATATAGTTCCTGCGATTGACCGTAGGTGACGGAGAAACTGTGATGGTTTTCAGTCTCCAAGTTCTTCGTCGCTAAGGAGTCGTTTAATTCGCTGCTCTTCGGAAATTGAAAAACGTTTGAGTAGCGTATCCTTCAATTTGTGGTACTTGCCTTCAGCAGGTGTGTTGGTGACGATGTCCTCGATTTCACCGGCGGTTTTATGGTCGATTTGGCTGAGAATATGACTAAATTTCGTGGCATCCGTTGAATTTACAGCCAGAAAAAATTGCGCTTCAGCTTACGCAAACCATACCGCTATCCTATCAGGCCACAAGGGTGGCAGCTTGACAGTAACTGCCGCAATAGTGGCGCAATAATGCTTCGACTGCTCTTGCAGGGCGCGTAGAGCTTCAAGCGCTACTAAACATACCTGAAGTTCAGGCCATGTCAGTCAGCCTTTTGTTAAGTGGTTGGTAAAATGTGTGAGAAGGTACGCTATTGTAAGGAATGAGATGGAATGGGAACTAAAACGCTTAGACACCAAACCGAGTTGTAAAATGGTGATAAAAATCCTTAACCGTAGAAGAACTGAGTTGCGAGACTTGGTTTTTTTTACAAGTTATGTTTTTGATAGAATCTCATTTCTTTTTGTAGATAGTCCTACTTTTTGTAGATAGTCCTACTTTTTGTAGATAGTCCTACTTTTTGTAGATAGTCCTACTTTTTGTAGATAGTCCTACTTTTTGTAGATAGTCCTACTTTTTGTAGATAGTCCTACTTTTTGTAGATAGTCCTACTTTTTGTAGATAGTCCTACTTTTTGTAGATAGTCCTACTTTTTGTAGATAGTCCTACTTTTTGTAGATAGTCCTACTTTTTGTAGATAGTCCTACTTTTTGTAGATAGTCCTACTTTTTTTCCTTTCCGGTACCTTCTAGTTCTTGTATACCAACAAACTGCAAATGAACTGCAACTGTTATTTATGCAGTTGGTGTATCTAGGAAAGTGGACCGAAATTGAAAAATATTTTAGTTTTTCCTTAATTTATACATTAAACACTATTCTATTCTATTTTTAAAGGTTCTGGCTCCATCGGTAACGTTCGATGATTTTGCCAATGTCAAGGTATGAGAAAGTAATGATCGTAAACTGTTACACGACTATTGATCAGTGTTTGTACATTAAACACTAATTGTATTCTAAATTTGAAGCTTCTATGTCTGCTAGAAGTGCCTTAGAGTTTTGAGTTTTGATGATCAGTCGGTGAGTGACAAAATTAAGAAACTTTGACTAGTTATGATTCTTAAACTACTGGTTAAAATTGAATGAAATTTGAAATATACCGTGTTTATACAATGTCTGCTTGGTTACTGAAAATTCAGGCCTCTAATTTTATCCATAACGAAGTTATAGGGGGTCGAAAATGGCCTGGACTGCTTCGAGAAAAGGATGGTACGGCCCCCGTTTTTATGCTCCTGGACTTGGCGGGGGCACTGCCCCCCCCCCCCCCCCCAGATATTGGATTAAATAAAATATATTTTAAAAGTCATCTCCTTTATTCATAAAGAAATGAAATACTTCCACAATTCGTCAGGTCTTCTCATTCTCAAGTTCTTACAAAACAATACCCACTCGCTTTTAGGAATAAACTTACAATAAGATTATCAGCTAAAACCTAACCTATATAAACTTAGTGTCCGTTTTAATGGCGCGGCTACGGCGACATAAAAAAACACTACCAAGATTTTGTAAAAATTTGTAAAAGTTGATTCCCAAAACCATAAATTTGTCAAAGTTATGGTTAAAAAGTTATATGGGTTTAAACAAGGCCGCGCCATTGAAAAGCGGAGAACCGCGCGACCACGGAGATCTTTAAAACTAAACATTGCAGAGACCTGAAATTTTGGTAAATGATAGATTCAATTTGTAAAATACAACAAAAAATTCTACGTTTATATTTCAGGAGTTGTAAGACTAAAACCACGTGGCCGCGCCATTGAAACTGAAAAACACATTATATCCGATATCTCGCTGAAAAAGCATCGCAGAGGTCTGAAGTTTTTTGTAAAACCTAGATTTGTATTTGTTAAAATTAGTAAAAATACACAAAAAATCCTAGGTTTATATTTCAGGAGTATCAGTACGGTATCACAATACATTTTGCATGTTTCGATAGGGTGACCATGGCTTTTATTCTATATTTTTACAACTTTTTTACAAATTCAATCTATCATACCAAAATTTCAGGTATCTGCTACGTTTAGTTAGAAAGATCTCCGTGGCCGCGCGTTTCTCCGCGTTTCAATGGCGCGGCCACGTTCAAACCCTTATAACTTTTTAACCATAACTTTGACAAATTCACGGAATCAACTTTTACAAATTTTTACAAAATCTTGGTAGATTTTTTTTTATATATCGCCGTGTCCGCGCCATTGAAACGGACACAAACTTAAAATCAAGGAAAACAACTCTTCATTAATGTGTTTTTGATGTAGACACTGGTCAAATATTTTTTAAATGTCAAACTGAATGTATACGACTTATCAGATATGTATATCATTTTAAATGTCTACTATATTATTTTGGCACGGCTAAATAGGCCAACAAAATCTGGCTAGCTTTGGACTCGAGTTCATTTCAAAATTACATGAACGGATACGGCTTGATGGCATCTCACATCTGGGACTCATCACACCTGTTAGTTTCAATTAGCATCCTTCACGTTTCTTATAACGCTGTATTATAAGGTAGACGGCGTGATACCTCTTCAACTTATGTGGGGTCACACATCGCAATATGAAACAGGTATAGTTGCATATTGCGACGTGTGCAACACTTTACTATAATATACAATGATGTGCATGTAAATATCAGAAAATAAAATGTTTTCTCTAATAAAAATATTTTTACGAGCAGAGGCATATAATATGACATACCTACATTGGATACACCAGTCGACAATTAGTTGGACCTAATTCAATCTGTACCTTATCATGTTCGCGCTCAAGGTAGCAAAATGGACGGTAAATCAACAGGGTAAATAACTAAAAAAAAATAAGTAGTGGCCGGTCCCAGTGTCGGCCCGACCGAAACAAAATCAACCAAAGTTTAATTTTATATTTGGATAAAGGAATTCTTATATTGCAATTATTTTCATTCAAAAACTACAAAAACGATGGGTATCAGAAAATAATGTCAATACAACAAATAAAGAAATTTCGGTTTCGGCCGAAACTATAAGAGAAGCCGAATATTTGGATACGGTTTCGGCTGAAAATCTTATTTCAGTCGCACGCTAAAAATAATAATGACACTTCACAAAGAATAATCAACCCCACGTGTTGTTATTTAATCTGTTGGTTGCCGCAATTATTAACATATATTCGTCTCGCGTCAATTTACGCTAAGCCTGATATGCACGATGCGATTTAATTGCCTGTAACATATCATACGTAGAAGCAACAATAAAAGTTGCACCGTCTCTAAACAGTGTTTAGACGAAAGTCATTTGTTCCTTCAATTTTATTGTATGCCACAGGCAAGAGAGTTGTAAATCATAAATGTAGCCAGCAGTAGTAAAAAAACCAATAGTATAATCTTAATTATCGTCAATTATGCTACCTTTGAACTACGCATAGTGTTACAGTCACTCAGCGTTATCTATTAATAGCAACATAATATAATAACATGGACTGGTGTCACCCTGCTACCCCGTCTACTCGATCCCGTACAGTTTGAGCGTCCTGTCCATGCTCGTGGAGGCGATGTACTGCGCGTTCTTCCCGAAGCGCACGCCCGTGGCGGACGCCGTGTGGTCGTTGAACACCTTCAGCTCTTGCCACTGTCGGCACAAGTACACCCTCACGTCTGTACCAGCGATAGCCAGATATGTACCGCTCTGGTCGAAGCACAACTCCTTGATGGCATACCCTTCCTCAAGTTGAATAGTCTTGAAGTTCTTCAGCTTCCTCAAATCCCATAGCTTAACACACGCGTCTTCAGCGGCCGTGGCTAGATAGTAACCATTCTCAGAGAAGGAGATGGATGTGACTGGTCCCACGTGACCGGGGAAGTTGGCCACGTTGCTCTGCTCCTTCAAGTCCCAGATCTTAACTTGGGAGTTCTCTGTGCCGGTACCGAAGATGAGACCGTCAGGATGGAACTGCGCGGTGGTGAGGCTGACGCCGGAGAAATCGCTGACCTTGGTGAGCAGCGTGCCGGTGCGAATGTCGGAGAAGGCCCAGTGCTGGTCGGTGGACGTGGACAGCACGTAGTCGCCGGTCGGGTGGAGGGATAGGCCAGTTACTGGACCGTCGTGCGACCGCAGGATCACTGTTGTCTGAGACCTGCCCACAAGTAAAGTTAGAATAATATGTTTTTCAAATAAATATTTGTTTGCCATGGCCATGGTTTTCCTAACAACTTTCTTTAATCATCTGTTTAAAAACGACAAACATACACTTCATAACATACCGGTAAAACGGGGTCACTATTCACCCCGTTTTACCGGTATGCAGGGGTGAATCGAGACAAACTTTACAATAGATTTTAATGTAGAAATTATATAGTTTGTAGTAAAAAAGGACTTTAATATGTTTACTGTTTTATAATTAACGCTTACTCTTGTTTTATTAACGTTTTGTTTTGTTAGCAGAAAACTATCATAATTTCAACGGTCCACTCAACATCCACTTGAAAGTCTCGATTCACCCCTGCGTCTCTATTCACCCTGTTTTACAGTACTCTTTTAGCTTCATTGAGGTTTAATTCAAACTAGATGTAAAAAAATACAATTCTTCAATTGAAGAAATCAGTTTATACTCACGTAGGCACATTCCATACACGAATAGTATGATCCGGAGAAGCTGTGATCACGGTATCCTCATCCGGATGGTAGATGACACGCGTGACTTTCTTGCTGTGACCCTTGAGGATGGCAACCACCTGCTCCGTGTCCTTGTTGAAGACCGTTGCGTTGCGGTCGTTGCCTCCTGTCAGCAGCTTGCTGTGGTCTGATGGGTTGATATCCAGAGCCAGTATGCCTGGTACACTGGCTGAGTGGAGACCCTGGGGGTTAGGAAAAGGAATTGTAGGAAAATAATCTGAGGTACAGCATAAAACTGCTATTTAACTCGAATGTAGATAAAAGCAATATTCACCACAATGATCTTCTAAATATCACAAATTTTACAAAAAAGAAAACAGGAATGAATCCTTTGATTTTTTTGACACATTTATATTATAAATATGTATAATACTTTCGTTTCTTGATCTATTTTAAGACAGTTTATTTAATATATTATGTCCAGTGACGGGAAGATTTCGACATAAAATACTATACGCACGGGATGAGAAGCCAGAGTGAGGAAGGCTCGGATCTGGTCAGGCGCGAGCAGTCCCTCGGGCACGGTGCGGCCGCGACGCTTGCGCTCCTGTGTGAGCGCAGTGGCGCGCTCCTGCAGGCGCGACACCACCTCGCTGGACATGCCCACGGGCGCTGCGCCGCCGCCCGCTGCACCGGCCTCTGCCTGTGGAACAAACACAGTTAATTACTTACCAGTACAATAATGTGTGACATAGAACTTTCTGCATTTGTAACATTACAAAGTATTGAAATCTGTATAATCTGGTCCAAAAGTATCTGATGAAGATGTAAGCAAATGGATCTGAAAAGAAACCTGTGGATGCCAATTTGTAATGCCACTACTAATTTAATCATTTAATTTTATTATTTTTCGTTTTAAAATGGAGGTTAATTTTTAACTTGTGCACAATTTTTCAATTTCAATTTAATAATGTTATTCAAACAATAATTGCTGGAAGAAGTTCTTCTCAATATTGATTGTGTCAGAATTAAACCTGAACAGAGTTTGTTTATGCTTTTATCTACTTTTAGAACAGACATACATATTGTTAGTAATTGATGATCCTAGGTCATTCCACTTGTGCTTCACGAGCTGTCGCCTACTACGTCTTATGTCATCTCTAGAAATGTCTATTCCTGATAATCCTATTTAAAGATAGAAACGTTTGCTACGTATGCCGCACGTACCTGGTGCGTCGGCTGTTGCGCGACGATGCCAGCTTGTGGCTTGAGCGTGGCGAGGGCTTCTCTGGCGGCCGTCACCTCCTTAGTGAGTCGAGCAATCACACGACACGCTGCGTCGTGTTGGTAGAGAGCGTGACTTAGTTCCTGTAGGACAAAGCATGACATGTGTAATAAATAATGAAGCTTAGATTTTGTTGACCTCATAAGACCGCTGAACCGATCGTCATGAAATTAGGCAGAGATATAGCTTGGGATATGGACATAGGCTACTGCTAGGCGGTTTTTTGCGCGATAACCGATATCCACGTGGGCAGAGCCGCGGCTAAAAGCTAGTTATAAATAAAAAGTAAGTGGCAAAACGAAATAGCTAAAATGGTACAAAGCAACAGTATTACCTAGTACACTATGTTGAGCTACACTGCTAAATTAATGCTTGGTTGAGTAAAAAGAACTTAATACACTGCTAGAATTGAACTGTTCTTGTATGAGAAGCCGACCGCACTGTTCTCAAACACTAACTGCAAGTCCTTTTCACAAGTTAGGTTTTTTTAATAAAAACAAGCATTGAGCTAACAACTGACCTGTCGAGCAGTCTGCAGCTGCTGGCGCTGAGTGAAGGCATGCAGCATGAGAGCATCCCACTCATCTTGCATGCTCTTCAGAGTAGCCGGGATGGATGTGGCACTCGGCGGCTTTGGCTTCACTATCGGTGGAGCTGTGGGACAGAGCGATGTAAACAACTATACTATAAGATGGCAGGTAATAGTAACAGATCTACATGAAACTAAGAAATTTATCATTTAATGATGCAGCTGGTTACAAATTCAAAGTAGGCCCATTGGAAATTAGGCTCTATTTTCTAATAACCATAGAAGAAAATCTAATATCAGAGACAGGTTTGAGTATATTTTATCTTATTCTTATTATATAATTATATTTATATCTATCATAGTTTATCTTATTCTTTGAGTATATTATAATATGAGTTATATTTTATCTTATTCAGAATCAAGCTCAAATGAGGAATAATTATTTATCACAAGGTGCTAGTATTTAATTGACCATTGATTAGAATAAGCAGTAAATGTATTATTAATTCATATTTAGACTGATCATAACAATGGTACAGGGCAAGACCACAGCGGTTGTAAAGGGTTAGCCCAGACTTACAGGGTAAGAAATATTCTGCCGCTAGACTAAATTCATTCACTAGCCAAACTGAAGTTTATTGAATCCCTCCTTACTCGTCACAAAGATAATAGCCAAATTTTAAGTTTAATACTCACTTTTTATCTCAATGAGATCCTCAACTCTCAACTCCTTGCCATTGATTGGGTCCACTCCATTCTCTATGATATATTTCTCGATAACGCGCTTCTCAAATACGGCGCCCGACAAAGGAGACACCACAGGCAACTCGGGGACCTCATTAGATACTACAATCACAAAGTTAGGTTATTATCACAAAATTTTGTGAGTATTTCGTAGATTCACGAAGGTTGGTTTGAAACTACCAAGTTATCAGTAAACTGACATAGATCGACAGTTTCTAGGTTTCTAGCACTGAGAACTTGTAAAACCAATGTTCGGATTGGTTTCGCCCACCGGTAGACTACGAGGATACGCGCCTTTTGAAAATATAAGATTCCAGTATAACTTTGTGATGTTAGGGTGGATGAGATACTCACTTGCACAATATAGAGCCATTATAAAAAGATATTTCAGCCAATATTCCTTGAAAACTCATGAAAATCGGCAGCCAAACAAATCTCTTGCACAGATAACAAAGAAAACCATTAAACCAGGGTTGCCAACCGTAACAAAAATTTCCTCGTACATATGCAGCTAAAAATCTCGTATTTTGACATTCAAACCTCGTACATTTATTATGCATCGAAAACGTGGTAAAACCAAAATTAAGGCATATTGAACTACTGGATTTAGGACTTTTTACTCAATGAAATAAACGATTGCAAGTTTCCTACTAAATAAAACATCACTTTGTGTTGTATTTCAAAAAATCTTTATTACTACTCAAGTAAAATCACAAAAAAACTACACAACTACAAACTAAAACAATGTTTATTATTACGAAAATTTGCAAGGTAACTTAGTTTACATCTCCTCTCCGAATATTATGTCAGGAACATCCTCACTGTCATCGTTTTTTCTGCCGTATATTTTATCTGTTGTCAAGCGGCTATACATTTCTTTTGTGGGTTCAAAATTGACGCAGTTTCCAGTACGAGTTGAACCTTTTGCGATCTCTGCAGCAAGAAGTGTGCCGTTTAATGTTTCCACAATTAGCCGGTTTCTTATCTCTGTCTTTATTAAATTGACTTTACTAAAAACCCGCTCGCAGTCAGCATTCGCATGGGGTAGGGACAGTGTAGATAGAGCAAAATGAGCTAGCTCGGAAAAGTCTTCAGTCTTCAGTAATTGATCCCAAAACTTATCTGGCTCACTAATTTCAATCAACCCTTTAGGATGACGAGCTTGTGCATTTGGCAACTCCTCCAATGATTGTCGATTATTTGTTTCTTTGCGTGATCAGCTGGTGCGATTATACGGGGAAAAAATTTGCACCATGTGTGACAGAGACGACTAATGCGAAGAACGAAATGTTTTATTAGTCGGGGATTTCCCAGTTGACGGGATAGCTACCATAGACAAACATCGCGTAAATGCGGCAATGAAATTTTTGGTGTAAGAAGTTCCTACAAGTTCTGATAGATGGGCACTAGTTTTTACTATTATAATACAATGGTAATGCAAAATTTTCGTATGGCCATATTATCAAAATCTCGTACATAATTGTACGAGGTAGATAGTGTCCTCGTACCTCGTACGGAAGACGACAAATCTCGTATTTGTACGAGGAACCTCGTACGGTTGGCAACCCTGCATTAAACCAATACTATAATGTAGTCTGTGCATTAATTAAACTATATTACTATACCATAGACAGACTGACCTCGTCACAGACACAGACATATAAAATAGTAGCAGACCCCAAACATTCGCTAAAAATTGCGTACCCATTACGCACGCATAGAGAGTTTGTCGATAAAGGGCCGGACCAGGGCCGGTTGCCGGTATTATATAACGATATTGAATCGACCGATAAATCTTACTGAAAATCTGCGAAAATCAATATTCTCTGGGTAAATGAAGTGTAGATTACTTATCAATAAAGTCTTAACGAATATAACCACCCATCTGTTCCCGTGGTTACTGTAAAAGGCGATTAAGGTAATATTTTAAGAGGACGGTGGGCGGTAGTCCTTTCACCTCCTTTTAATGGGATATTTATACACAGACCGTTGACGGGCATCAGTATCGGATAAAAGAACTCTCCCTGCAGTCATTAACCCGCATGCCCAGCTTGGTGGGACCTAGAGTTAAGGTGTTGGTATGCCTGAAAGCTAGCTTATAAATATATCAGGAATTTTGAAATAAAACAATGAATTTGAATATTTACATATTTATTTTTTACTTTTTTTAAACTTTATTTATTTATATATTCTTTATTGTACATTACAAAAATACAATAAACAAAAAAGTACACTATACTATATACAATAGGCGGCCTTATCGCTTTCCGCGATCTCATCCAGGCAACCATGGAATGGACAGTGATTAGCCTAGACATAACATGGGGACGTTGTTGGTGCAAATAATGTATTTACAATATACTAAAATAGATACACAGATATATACATATCCTAAATAATAGATACATAAATACAAAATTTAAAACGAACGAAAATAAAAGCCTATACAGAGATTATTACAGTTTGGTACGAGAACAAGATCACAACGACAAGTAATGTTCTTTATTTTCATAATTTAAAAACTACTGGTCCTAAACTAATAATATGTACAGGTATACAAAAAAAATTCATAATTGTATGGCATCAAATAATACGTCCGCATCGTTGTCAATGGGAAAAGTGGCCCACAAAGGCTGGCAGCATTGCCACGTTGTATGGTAATGCTGATTCTTTGGCTGAAAAATAGGCCATGCCTTTGGTCACGTGAAGAGTCGATCAACCGCTTGGAAATGTCTCGGAAAACTAAGTGGGCACTCGGACCCCATGGCCCTAGAGTTTCAACCCCAAACGGCTCGAACATATAGGTTCCAATAAGATTGGAATATTTGCGCCATTTGAGGTTCAGTTTCAATCCTGGAGTTTCATGTTTTTGAATCCATGCATTCCGTAAACTTACATCCTTTGGAAACCTGGAAAAATATTAGTAAGCTCAATTATTACCTGCTGAATGAAATGTTAAAATTATGTGAGTAGCCTATACCGATTTATGTCCACCATCGTTCATGTTATCCATCACACAGACAGGGTAACATAACCGGCTAATGAGACACAACTGATTTTCTATTGTAACGTATCACATGTGTACGCGCCGGGCCGGAGCGATTCTATAAATTTTATTATCATAGAATGTATGTTTACACTGGCAATCTGCACTCTGCAGTATTTTCAAACTACATAGTTTGAAAATACTGCAGAGTGCAAATTTTTTTGGTGACATCACCAAAAAAATTTGAAATATCGTAGAGTAAACCGAGTCTCTATTTGATAATTCCATGATAGGTAAATATTTTCCATACAATAAAAAATATCGTCTTTGTTGCCAAATCCGTCCCTGACTACACAGCATAATACAAAAACTTACCGATGAAAGATCAATCCAGGTGTTTTGTGGTAGCTAGCACTGTCACACTGGTACGCACAGTACTTTACCATTTTATTTTTGTGTAATCGTCCCAAACAATTAATTTTTCAAGTAATATTTCGCGGTTGAAACATAGAACGCGATTCAGGATAAATGTCGCTTATCCAAATGGCGGCTACAGATTAATCATATGTAGCAAGCTATGGCGGCGCGGGACAGACGGGCTACGCTTCAAATTTTGTCTATGTGTGAGTCAGTGTGACAACAGGTGACAGAACGAGATACTGCTTACGACTTGTCGCTTAGCAAAAAAAGGATAGAGAATCAAGTCCATCGACTATGTACTAATGTTTGGTCTACTACTGTTTTATATGTCTGTGGACCTCGTCACGTTTTTCCCATCTCAATGGACCTCGTTAGCGAATCGAGTATTTAGGACCACAGTTTCAAAATACCTTACTAAAGGACTGAGCTCTGGTATGGACTCATTTTTGTTTTTGCCCTGCCTTTTTGCATCCGCCGCTCCACTTTGTTCCCAAAGTTATGTAGGTAAAATACGTAGCAATTTAATTGCGACTCAACTAGCAAAAAATGTCGTATAAAAGTCAGCAGCACGTTTCTATTTCAGCTATTGGTGGTGAGACGCATCCTCCAATTATCGAGTGAATGATCTGTGCACGTTCTCTCAACGCGATGTGGGCGCACTTCTCTCTGCTTTCAGTGATGTATTAACGTAAGATTATCGTCTGAATAGCCAAATAGTCGAAAGAATATAGAGTAATCGCAACTCGAATTTTACTAGTACTATAATCGACAATCGACATCAGTACCTATGCCATAATTCCACACGTCAGCTTTTCTCAAGTCGGTATAACCTCTTTAATTCAACTTATTTATAGTAATATAGCAGTGCGGTTGCAATTGCAATTACTCGACTCTTCAGTCGTATGAATGCAACCAAGCAGCACTCTTTCTTAGACAATAATGTCTCAGTAAATAATGAATCACAAATACTTAATATTAATTTAATAGTTAAAATATGTTCGGTAATAACTTTTAGTAGGATGAAAATGCCCAAGAAATATGACTATAGAGTGGACAACACGTTATTGAAAAGAACGGAAACAGTGCGTGATTTAGGAGTACGCCTTGACTCGGACCTGGCATTTCGTAATCACATCGTAAATGTTTGTAAAAAAGCCTATAGGAACCTAGGTTTCGTCCTAAGAAGAGCAGAGAGTTTTACAAGCATCGCTGCGCTAACTTCTTTGTACAATGCGTTGGTAAGAAGTCAGCTCGAATGTAACGCAATCATATGGGCTCCGCATGAAGCTAAATACAGTCTCATGCTGGAGCGTATACAAAATAAATTTACTAGGTTTCTGTACCTAAAGTGGTACGGCGTATATCCATTTTATCCACTGATGTATCCAACTTTGTTTGTTATAGGCATGGTGGGATACAATAAATTGGAAACAAGGAGGGGCATAGCTCTTGCTACCTGTATTTTTAAATTATTGCGTGGCAAGTCTTCAAACCCAGGTATATTGAAAGAAATAAACCTGTGTGTGCTCGACAATTATGTATTGCGACGGCGACGGCCGCGTCTATTGGCGGTGCCCAGTAGTAGGACCAATCTACTGGGTCTCTATATATTCAATGTACTCTGTGTGGGTAAATCCCCATTAACGCGTACCTTGCGTGTACTCAATGACGTAGCAGACATCATAGATCTTTTTAATTGTTATCTGAGTGAGTTCACAAAAACCACGATGTACATAATATGTTATGGTAAATAATAAATCTGTAATTATGGCCACACTATTGAATTAAGAAATTCCTGTAATGATAGTGATGATGTGTTAATAAATAAATAAATATTCGCCATTAATTTTAAAGCGTTTTCTCAACTTCAATAGTAAAGTCGAATGAAAGCCCTGCAGTAAGCTATCATATGACATTTATGTGTTGTTAAAGTAACCGAGATGCTATTTTGTTGAATGAACAGCGTTTAGTCAACAATAGTGCTGTAATAATTAAATGTTGAAAGAATGTGCTATAAAAGCTAGTCTTATGAAAAATTAGTAATCCAGTTGCTATCAAAGAGCTTTTATAAGACTGACGGTTGCTTGAAGGCGATCGAGATATAATATAAATGCGATATGAATTCGTCGAGTCCAAGTTTACTCGACTTGTTTAAAGAGCCAAAAAGCCATGACTGCTAAATAATCTAGAAAGCTGCTTTCTTTTTGAAATAATAGGATCTTTCATACGAGTATCTTTTGATCCATAGTCGTGAGAGTATTTGCTGATACGATCTCTTTGCTAGTTGGGGAGTGTTTCACTGTGGTTTCAACGCTGTCCGCTGGTGATTGAAAAGTGAAAAAGCGGCCGTGCAGGATAGGTATAGAGCTAGAACCATAGACATATATAAAAATATCGTTTTTCCCATCTCAATGGCTAGAACGAACCTCTATATACTTAGAACGTTACCTCTATAAACTGCACGCCCGCTTTTTTGTAGCCTCTCAAACTTGGTCGGTTTATTCACGTATTGCGGTCGTTCTGGTATTTTGATTACTTATATCTCTTTAATTATTTAGTGTAATGAGCTGAAACTTCACGCGTGAATAGTTAGTTAGTACACTAAATATCTGCATATTTTTTATTCTACTTTTCCATTAAAAATTCCTACAATCCGATGTCATACAATATACCTAGTGGTCCAGTCGTAGTAAATTATGCCATTGCTCATTACTTACAAAGAGCACATAAATGAAACTTGGCAAGACATTGTAGACCCTTACAAGGTACAAATAAACGTTATAAGTTAGGCTCTAGACTTCCTATTTTAAGTACTTTGACCTAATAACCTTATTTTACTTTTACGTGTATATCTTCTGAACGGTATATTTTTTTCAAATTCTGTTTTCACCCACTTTATACACAAATTCAAAGCAACGTGCGTAAAACTGCCCTAAACGGTTTTACATGGTATTTCATCAAATAGCCAAACGTCAGCGCAACGGAAACTTGATTATCTCCACAGTGTATTGACACACAAATTTCATTTAAACATACACATTTACCTCTCGTTACACATTAATTATTGAATATTTTTTTCTTGTAAGTCCATTTGAAAAAAGAAGTGCCGCTGGGATGACGTAGTCCTAGCGGAAACAGTTTTTGTCGAATAGGTCCTCAATGGCTGGATGCACAAATTTGTATTTACCATACACAATTACACGACGTCATACGCTAAATATCTGCTAAACTGAAATTACGAAATTCGACACTTTTCCGCTGGGACTACGCACACTTGGCTACGGTAGCGGTCAAGGCCACGGTGAGGCAAGGGGTGCGAATAATCCCTTTATGAAATCCGACTAACAAAATCACAGAAAACTGGACCTGGCAATACAACACGCGTACATTCCGGACCACCGAGAAGATAGATATGAAAGATATGAACTCGAGGAAGAATTGGAACAGGTTACGATGGGGTTATAGTAGGGCTAATTAACATCACTATTACTAACTTCATGGTTGGTATACGATAACTTAATAAACGTAGTGTTTTGCAGGAATAAAACAAATACCAAGTTTCGAGTTTCTCAATTTTTATTAAATTACACAATAAAATATTTGGTGCCAATCGAAATGGCACTTTAATACTAACTAGTCGTCGTGTAAAAACTTACATCGTACATAGCGCTATGTACAAATGTGGCCGCTCCAGTCCAGCAGCCTCATACAACCTACTTACAGTCAAAAATAAGTAATAAAATCTTAATTACTCAATTTATGATTTTCATTGAAACATGGGGACATTCTTAGTTTAAAATATAAACTTATTTCAACGAAATCAAATTTCTTTCCTTAATTTTAAAATATATTGGAACTTCAAAATATTTTCAACATTTCTAGTGTTTACACATTTCCATTTTGTAAATATTTTACATAATTTATTTGTGATAGATCATCCAAAAGTGGATGTAATCTTCCAACTTTTATGATCAAGAACTAAGAATTTACTCAATATCATTATTATAGAACTCATATTTTACTTTCTAGTTTAAACACAAATTATTCATAAACATAACTTTTACACAACATAAAATTCCATTCTTACCTTAGAACTAATCAAAGAAAAAGTTAACTTGTTACACTACGAGAAAATTTCATAAATCTAACTATTGCCACTTGACTGCTGAACAAATTCAAATAAAAATTATTTGAACTCAAAACATTAACAAATGTATATTAGAAAAGTTACAAGTATTGGTTATATATTATTTTAAAACTAGATTGCACAAAATCTTGATATTTACAAATACAACAACAGACTGTCCTTTTAAGTTAGCCTCAATACTTGGAGACTAAAGAATAAATAATATAAACTCTTAGGCACGTGTTAGTCCATAAAAGCACTTACATGTGCAGATCAACAAATTATTGATGATATGTGGACTCCAATGACAATCCAATGTCACCGTGGTAAAATGCCTGGTGTTTGTACAATAATAGGGTATTACATCCATTTTTGAAGTGTCTTATTTAGATTCTAAAACTTTTTAACAAAAAAATTAAATTGGAAGGCGGTGACATAAAATTAAAATACATATCCGAAGTCACCGACTTCCGAACTTAGTTATTAAGGTTAAACAAAAAAGGATCAATATTTTTGGTTTGCAGTTTTTTCGGCGGTTTAATTTTTTTGTTAAAAAGTTTTTATATTATAATTTTTTGTAGCTATAATCTACTATTACTACATGCTTAATTTTTGATTACTTTTTGTAATACACAACTAAGCATTAAAATCTATGAGTGAACAATCAATCATCCCCCGTTTTCCCACCCTTAGGGTTGGATTTTTTTTCCAAATTTATATGGGACCAACTTCGGGTATATCCTTTCCAATAAAAAAAGAATAATCAAAATTGGGCTACTCTGTAAAAAATTATGCGTGGTCATACATAAAAAAATATATACGCCTCGACTTGAGAACCTCCTCCGTTTTTTCGCCGGTTAAAAATGCTAATAAAAACAAAAAAAAATATTGAATCGATAAGTGCCTTACAAATGCATTTAAATTTTACATTTTCATATTTCGCGCGTAATTTGACGAAAACGCTGGACGCAGTGGACGCCATATTGCTCTGTGGGTATGACGTCAGTTTGCTGTGTACACAAATGCGCTGATATTCTGTATCATAATTGCTCATAATTTAAAAAAAAATATATTATCCTACTTATCGTTGGTTTGTTGTTCCTGAATGTAAGATGTTAATTGAATAAAACATACTTTGGTTACGAAAATAATTAAAGTTGTTCAGTTGATTAAACAGCGGTATGACGTAATAACATCACACAGCTAGTATTACATAGTGTTAAAAAACAGATTAAAAAAAAAAACTGAAATCTTTGAATTGATTTTTAACATTTATTTTATTTCATGAAATAAAACTAACATTTTCCGACTGGTTTTTGCCTAAGCTATCTCAATAATATATTTTTAGATGTTTTCTCATATGGAGTAAAATACCCTATTCTAGAAGCCATAAACAGAATATGACTTACTTAACACTTACAAGTTTGTGAGTTCCGTACAAAACACGCGCATCAATGACGTGAAGTTGAGGACATCAGCCCATATTACCTAAATCTGTGAGTTTCAATAGAGAAATTGATGAACTGTATGAGTATCTTATCCAACTATAATTAACAGAACCAAAGGTTTTGATTAGTTTTTACTTTCTCGGAATATCCCCGTAAACATTCTGGTCAATTATAATTCTATTTAAATAGTTACCTATTAAAAATAGGCACCTATTTTTGAAAAGTGTCTTAATTAGATTCAAAAAGGCTATTAACCACAAAAAAAAATTGAATCGTTTAGTGCCATAAAAATCTTTTTAAATTTTACATTTTCATGTTTTGCGCGTAATTTGACGAAAACGCTGGACGCAGTGGACGCTACATTGCTCTGTGGGTATGACGTCAGTTTGCTGTGTAAACAAATGCGCTGATATTTTGTATGATAATTATCATAGTTATTATTCTACTTATCTTTGGTTTGCTGTTCCTGAATGTAAGATAATATTTCAATCAAAATTACTTTAGTTACGAAAATAATAAAGTACAAAGTTGTTCAGTTGATTTATTTAAACAGCGGCATGACGTAATAACATGGCAGCTACTATTTCTTGGTGTTCAAAAACAAATAAAAATAAATTAAATCTTTGAATCGAATTTAAAAATTTATTTTGTTATTTCATTAACTAAAACGAACATTTTCCGACTGCTTTTTGCTTAAGATATCTCAATCAATAATATATTTTTAGATTTTTTCTCACATAGAGTAAAATACCCTATTGAAGACAAATCAATAATGGACACAACAGATACTAAATCACGTCAATATGTAAAAGTACTACAATATAAAACCCAATCTATGATTTCTAATAAAACTAAATTTTCGATTTGTAAAAAGTTCAGATAGTCTTGCTAATATTTTTGATTTCCTAAATATTTCGTATTTAGTCACGACACTACGATTGCATACAATCACAACCGCCTCATTTAAAGCCTTATTTAAATCTTAGTGCTTTTTGTGCTTTCAAACACTATTGCTTGATGCAAACAATAATTACTAGCTTAGTGCATATATTGCCTGATTTCATAATCTTGGTGGATTTATCATTTAGCTGAGAACAGTTACTAGTTACTGAATTAAAACTCTAAATATTACAACAGTCACAAAATATACTAACACGAAGCAGTAACTAATTCACAATTTAATTTGGCAGATAAAGTCAACATGTCTGATTGTCCAACTGTCAATAAAGTAAAAATCCATTTTTGTAGTCTCAAAACAAAACACACAAATCAATGCTCAAATTAGTTAAATGAGCATGTAAAGTTCATAATATTAAGCACACTGTTATAATCCCAATTCACTACCGGTAACGAAAATAATGCCCACGACGTAAAGACATCAATCCAAATACATACACAAATCCAATCTGGAAAAGAAATGTCTGAATGCACTACACTGTACTTTTATATAAAACCTTTTAACATCTCTGTAGAGGTTTGTTTTCACGTGATATTTACACTGTATAAACACAATGAGCACGAGTTTGGCTTTGGAAACACTTATAAACACAGATGTTTGGTATTCAGTCGATGGCACGTCACTAGAGTTCCTCATATGAGCATGAGGATGGCTCTAGCGATGGCGCGCGATCACGTGTAGTTGTCGCGCAGCTGGCGCACGGCGCTGTACAGCTTGACGGCCGGGCCCAGGCGCAGGCGCACGGCCGCCACCAGCTCGTCGCGCGACGCCATGAGCAGCTCGGCGCCCGACAGCCGCGCCGCCGCCGCCGCCGCGCCCGCCGCCGCGCCCGCCACGCGGCCCACCAGCGCCGCCACGTCCTGCTGCGACCACGCCGTGGGGTCGTGCGGCAGCTGCAGCGCCGTGAGGTGCGCGGCCAGGTGCGCGGCGAGGCGGTCGCGCAGTGGCGCGGGCGTGGCGGGCGCGGGCAGGCCGGTGCGCGAGTAGGTGCGCAGCGCGCGGGCCCCGCGCCAGCGCTTGCCGCCGCCGCTCGACAGGGACTCGTCGTCTGACGCCTGCTGAAAAAAAATCCTTCATAAAACGAATACCGAAAACTGCCGAAGAATGTCACAGTCGACCGCATGTCGATTAGAACAGTTCCTTTCGTGCATCTTTTTGGCTAACCGATTCCTTAACAGTTAAAAAGAACCTGTTTATTGGTTTAATTGTTCAATGTTAACCGCGACTTAATATCGTAAGCAGTAGAAGTAATTTTTGTAATTCCAGTGTTCTTCAGATGAGCAATTAATCGTACACAAAAATATACCATTATAATATTAGATAAATTGTTTAATATTAAGTTTACATACCGGGTCATTCTTGACGACTTCTTCGACTCGCTTGTGTTTAGGCGGCCTGCCTCGTGGTCTGCAAAATATCAAACAATAATTTATAGTTTTCAAATAGCCAGCAGAAATACTAAAGATTACATTTCTAGATAAAGTCCTTAAAAAAACATGACACCTGTATTCCCCAATGGGTACCTATACCCACATTTTGCAAAATAATATAAGTAATAAAAAGTAAGTAATTATTAAGTTCTAACCTTTCCTTAGTATCGCTAGTAGGCGTACTCCCGTGTGTCGAGTTCGTCTTGGGCTGTTTGCTGAGCACTCTGAAACAGAAAATATCAATATTTATTGGAGATAAAACATTTGCAATTATGGGCTTGATATGATTAATAACAGCTTTTCTATTATAAATAATTACTATTTCGGAAAGTTTGTATCCTATGTATCCAGGTTACAGTGGCGTGCACAGAGTTTTTAGACAGGGTAGGATGAAAAAAAAAGCAAAACAGAATAACCGATTGCTGTACCTACGCAGCATGCAACCTGTGAGGCAATTAAATGAATCATAATTATTGTTTTGTATTGAATTTACGATTTTTCTTTTCTCTATACAAACACCACTGAACAACTTTCACAGTGAATATTATCTATTTTTCACACTATTATCAACATTAAAATCATAAATACATGCTATCCTAGCTCACAACCAAATCTAAAATAAATCAAAACATACAATGACGTCGGAATATAAAATAATACAACAAATAATTAATGGTTGTTTATGTAGCGACAATTCAATGAAACAATGCTACTTTTTAAAATAGTCGCATAACATAACCAACTTTGTTCGGAAAACTTCGGTAAGTTTCGTAATTCATCGTGTTGTAAAAATGTGTAAAAAAAGCCAGTGTCTACCCTGTACGGTTGAGTCCGTTATTTGTTACATTGTGTGCCACGTATGTATAGGAACGAACACCCAATAAATCTGCATGATCACGATAGCACACATATAAACATTAAGACGCGAATAGCTTGTACTCTCCCGAGGCACTCAGCGGCGCTAGTGCATAGTTATGCGAAGTTGCGTCAAATAGGGTATTTTACTATACACTGTGACATTTTAGTCGTCTTACAACGACAGCCCACTTCATGTATCCAATGACTATAATACATTCAAATAAAAAAAAATGAGCATTTGAATAATAAAAAATAATGAAAATATCATTCACTAAGACGCATGACGCAGGTTTGAAACACCCTGTTATGGAGATGGAATGAATGATGGAATGTAATGGTATAAGTATCTTCTACCCTTTGATACATAAACATTATTAACAGGGTGTTTCATAATCAGATCGGTTATTCGGATGCATATTCACCTAAAGTTGAGATGTTGGCTAACATGTCAGCACAGTTGGCGCAGTGGTTAAGCGATTGACTGCTGCGCTGCGTGTCGCGGGTTCGATTCCCGCTCGAAATAAATACTTGTATGACCTACAAATAGTTGTTCCGGGTCTGGCTGTTTGTGTATGTGAGTTTAAATGTTTGTAAACGCACCCACAATACAGGAGAAATTCCAAGTGTGGAGCAACGTTTTAAAAAAAAAAAACATGGAATGCGCTTTTGTATCGAAAAAGTCTTAATTTAGGTAAGTAATTTGTTTATTTTTTGTTTTAACTAATACAAACGGTGGTTTGTATTAGTTAAAACAAAAATGTGTATGTACTGGAGGCTTGCCTCCTCCAGTACATACGCATATTTGTATCGGGTTAAACATTAATTTTAAATTAATACACATCTGAATAGTTATGCAATCGAAGAATCCCAGGGTTTTTAATAAATATTATAAATAATTTATAAAGCCGCTTCCATACTTTCATAGCTAAAAATTATCTTTAGGTAAATATGCATCCGAATCTCCGATCTCTGTTTACATTTCTAAAGCATTATTTATTATTCTTTGTACCTATTATCTTAATTAATGGTAACAATTTTTTAATCGCGCCTATAGCTATTTTATGTCGCATACATTGAGTGGACCACCATTGTAGACGACTAAAATGTCACGGTGTATGTGAGAAAAAATCTAAAAATATATTATTGAGATAGCTTAGGCAAAAACTAGTCGGAAAATGTTGGTTTTTAGTTCATGAAATAACAAAATAAATGTTAAAATTCAATTCAAAGATTTCAGTTTTTTTTAATCTGTTTTTGAACACCATGAAATGGTAGCCGCCATGTTATTTCGTCATACCGCTGTTTTAACTAATCAATTGAATAACTTTGTAGTTTTATTATTTTCGTAACCAAAGTATTTTTTATTGAAATAATATCTTACATTCAGGAAAAGCAAACCAACGATGAGTAGAATAATAACTATTTTTTTTAATTTTATTATAAACAATTATCATACAAAATATCAACGCATTTGCATATACAGAAAGCTGACGTCATACCCACAAAGCAATATGGCGTCCACTGCTTCCAGCGTTTTCGTCAAATTACGCGTGAAATACGAAAAAGTAAAATTTAAATGCATTTTTATGACACTAATCGATTCAATAAAAAGGTTGTTTTTTGTGGTTTATTAGCATTTTAGAATCGAATTTAGACACTTTTCATAAATGGGTGTAATACCGTATTGTACGAACGAACAGGTATTGCATTGATGATACTAATGATACGACCGACGCTCGACAGGTGGAACTGATTTATGAATAAAGATATTTTGTTTATTGATAAAATAATATTAGTTTTACATATTTATCTAATTTAGGTAGGGTAGGACCTGGCAGTGTCTTTCTGTCTGCACGCCACTACCAGGTTATTAACTATCTGTGAGCCAAACATCCAAATCCGTTCAGTCATTTTTGCGTAGTAAATATACAAAATTTCACATTTAAGTTTAAAATTATTTGGATTAAGAAAAGGGGAAAATATTTTGTACCGTCCCTGTAACATTAGACATGGCCATGGCAAACGTAACCCGCACCCTAATTGCGTAACACGCGATTAATCATAATCGGTTTCATTTTGACAGTTCAACAATATTCATTGCGTTATTTACGTTGTTGAGCAAACACATTTTTCGAACATATGAAGCAATGGTTTAGCCATCGGTTTCAAAACTAAACAAATTATGATGAATCGTGAGTTACGCAATTAGGGTGCTGAATGCCTTTTGCTATGATATTTAGGCGGTTTAGCCAAACCCTCACGTATATTTTGTTTATTCGAGTTAACTTATGTTTTTTGTACACATTGTTGGTGTTTGCACGTGTTTCTCTCTTACCTGCGCTCTCTGGGCAGCACCTGGTCGGAGTCCCTCGGCGGTATAGTGTACGTACCTGCGCTCTCTGGGCAGCACCTGGTCGGAGTCCCTCGGCGGTATAGTGTACGTACCTGCGCTCTCTGGGCAGCACCTGGTCGGAGTCCCTCGGCGGTATAGTGTACGTACCTGCGCTCTCTGGGCAGCACCTGGTCGGAGTCCCTCGGCGGTATAGTGTACGTACCTGCGCTCTCTGGGCAGCACCTGGTCGGAGTCCCTCGGCGGTATAGTGTACGTACCTGCGCTCTCTGGGCAGCACCTGGTCGGAGTCCCTCGGCGGTATAGTGTACGTACCTGCGCTCTCTGGGCAGCACCTGGTCGGAGTCCCTCGGCGGTATAGTGTACGTACCTGCGCTCTCTGGGCAGCACCTGGTCGGAGTCCCTCGGCGGTATAGTGTACGTACCTGCGCTCTCTGGGCAGCACCTGGTCGGAGTCCCTCGGCGGCGCCAGTCGGTCGGGCGCGCGCGGTGGCAGGGAGCGGTAGGGGCAGGCCGATGCGGCCGAGTGGTGTTTATGTGCTCCACCGCGCACGGAACCGAGTCCTCGGCACCCGCCCACGCCGCACGGACCCACCACTCGTAGTTCTTCTGCTGCTGTAGATTCAAAATAGGTAAGAAATATGTCCAGCTGTAGAAGAAGTGTAGGAAGATTATATGACTCAAGATGACGTCAGAATTTTTGGTCGATAGCGACATGATTGATCACGTTGAATTCACAAGCCAGTAAGCTAGTCAGGAGATTCTCCAAGCCCTGGCTCAGTTAATGAATTGACCAATATTGACCCAAAAAAATTGTGTGCAACAAAACTGTTTTTAAAGTGTAAATAGGTATGTATGTATTTATATTATGTCTAAGGCAGTAAAATTTAAAAGAAAAATTAAAAGGCCAAAAGTTTTGTGCAATCTTTTGTATGTTGTCCTTTTTTTAATGGAACACTTCAATTTGACCTTTATGATTATTATAGGCTTCTAGGTTTTAGTTCGTTCAATCCGAAGATTACATTTTGCATTTATAAATTACAAAACCACTCAATTTTCATCTAAAGCTACTTACTAAGTGGCGGCTCCAGCGGGTGTCCTGTCTTCAGGCACCAGCCGACGGGGTGCAGGTCGGGGGAATCGTCGTCGAACCAACAGGCCAGCTCCTCTGGCCAGCCGTCAAACGACAACTGCACTTGGTGGCCTTTCACCGCGATTATTGTCCCCACACGGATCAGGAATGGCACCTGTACCAAACCATTTATTTATTTACATAAAACGGCCCAGGACCATTAGTTAAAGACGCTGACCGCGGTGCTGACTTTCAGAAATGAGGAAGATATAAATAAAATCTATAGCATTAAGTAAATATTAGGATGTAAAGTGGAAGTACATCCTATCCATACTTCGAGGCTAGTACCTCAATGTAAGCGATGCCAGGCTTACGGACATACACACAAATACTGTTCTAAAGAACCTAGATGTGTCAAATGTACAGGCAAACATCTGACCACTGACTGCAAAAAACCGGCAGACGAGAAGCCAAAATGCGTCCACTGTAGGGAACTAGACCCAGCTAAATATAGAGCACGTATAGTAACCCGGGAAATGCAAGACATTAAAAACAAAACCCTGAAGGAACCGGCAGCAAATAGCCAGCGCAGACTTAACGAAAAAGTGCAAACTAGCTCACAATCGCAAAATCATTATATGACACAAAACACTCATAAGAAAACATACGCGCATGCTACAGCAAACACTGTAGACCTTGCGAATATTCGTGAGAATGTTAATGCCGATAATGGTATGGATAGAAAGTTGGACGAAATTATTAAACTGATGTCCTCATTTAACGCTCGTTTGAATTGACTAGAAAATAGCGCTACGAATGCTATTTCCAGACAGAAAAAATAGATCCATTAAAATAATGGCATGGAACTCGAACGGACTACATAAACATCAACAAGAAAGGGAAATAGTCCTGATCACAGAGAACATCGATGTATGCCTTATATCTGAAACTCACTTTACTAAGCATTCGTACATAGAGTTCCGAGGTTATAAAGTGTACCATGCACTGCACCCTGGCAATACTGCCCGAGGTGGTAGCGCGGTTATATTCAAAGATAATCTCAGTCATCATGAAGAAGTGAAATATGAATGTCAAGAAATTCAAGCTGTGGCGATTTGTATTCAATCACAACTGTATCGTCACCGTAGCAGCCATCTACTCGCCTCCGAGATACAATATAAAAAAAAAGAATTATGTGAGGTTCTTACAACAACTCGGACAAAGATTCATCTTAGGTGGCGACCTCAACGCTAAAAATACGCATTGGGGGTAACTACCTACCACTAAAGACTACTACAAGACTAACTACCACTAAAGGAAAGGAACTTATGAGTGCCATGAAAGAGGTAAAGTGTGAAGCTATTTCTACCGAAAAATCAACCTATTGGCCAAGCGATCCACACAAAGTCCCAAATCTAAACTTTTTTATAACTAAAAATATCTACCCAAATTATTTGAGCATCGATTACTGCTTTGACATGAATTCGGACCACTTACCAATAATTTTATCAGTATGGTATCGGATCCTGCGCACAGGGAACAAATCGACACTTGTAAATACTTACACAAACTGAAATAAATACTTAGTTTCAGAATAGACTTGGATAATGCAATAGAATTAAGGGTTCCATTAAAAACTCCGGAACAGCTGGAATTTAATAATTTTACAACTTGTTTACAGAAAACTGCCTGGAAAAACACACCGGGTCAAAGCAACCCTGCAGGAATTAGGTGTCTTATAACCGAAAAGCGGGAACAAAGAAACAGATGGCATCAGACTAGATGTCCACAAGATAAAAGACTGCTGAACAACCTCACTAAGCGTCTTACGACAGAAATTCAACACTACAACGACTCCTTAACAAACAGCTACGTTCGCCAATTAACGAGTGACACTAAAACCACTTATTCGCTGTGGAAAGCTACTAGGCACATGAAACCACCGGTCGTGCAAATTCCTCCTATCAAGGAAGAAAATGGGCAGACACAGAGGTGAGGTTCGCTGAGCATTTACAGCAAATATTCCAACCAAATGAAGCCCAGACTGATGAAAGGATAAATCAGAGAGTACAAATTAGTTCAGATATTAAGTTGGTTACCCCAAAAGAAGTATCTAGAGAAATTAAGTGTAATTTAAATCGGAGAAAATCCCCTGGTTACGACTTAATTACAGGAAAAGTTTTACAAAATCTCCCATGTAAAGTTATAGTTAAGCTTATTAATGCTGTATTTCGGTTGAAACACGTTCCTGACATGTGGAAAGTAGCTGAAGTCATCATGATAGCCAAGCCTGGGAATCCACCTCATGAAACAACATCTTACAGACCAATCTCACTGTTACCTGTGTTGTCAAAACTCTAAGAAACTATTTTTAAAGAGATTGAAGCCGATTATTGAAGCTGAAAATCTAATCCCAGACAACCAGTTTGGATTTAGAGAACAACACTACGCTCGACCAAGTACACAAAATTACTAACATTATTGAAAGAACACTAGAGGAAAAAACTTTTTCCAAAAAAAAAACAACCGACTTCCAAAAAAACACTACAAAGTGAAAAATAACTTTTTTCGGAAGTCGGTGTCTTTGGAGCTGTATTTGAGTTTTTTGTCACCGCCTTCCGAAAAAAGTTATTTTTCACTTTGTAGTGTTTTTTTGGAAGTCGGTTGTTTTTTTTTTGGAAAAAGTTTTTATTTTTCACTTTTTAGTGGTTCACATGTGCTTACCCCTTCACAGCGTACCGGCGTGATGTTATGTTATGAACTGGTGTAAACAATAGACAGACATGCGATTTCGGCAATCCCAGTCCATTTGCTATCATTTATTGAGGAGTTCCGTTGCCTATCTCCGAAGTTCTTCATCAGATCTTCACCAAATTGAAATGGGACCACTACGAGAAAGTACTCTTCCAAAAAATACCTAAATCGCTTTGTGTGCCTATAAAATTTGAAGAGTTCTCTCTATTTCTCCAGGATCCCATCATCAGATCCTGACTTGATGATCATGGGACCACCTGGGAAGTATACCCTTTCAAACAAAAAAAACAAAATCCAAATCGGTCCAGCCATCTTCGAGTAATCGGGGAACATAAAAAAAAAAAAAAAAAAAATGCTGCCTCAGTTTTCAGACATCATAGAGTCCTATATACCAAACACATTGTTTAGAATAATACAAATAAATGCCTATTCAAACCTTAAGCAGATAAACGCTGGAGTATCACAAGGTAGTGTACTAGGTCCGGTCCTGTATCTACTATACACCTGTGATGTTCCTGAGCTAGAAAATAATTTCATTGCAACCTTTGCTGACGACACAGCTATCTGGCTGGCTGTTGGAAATATTCACGAGGAAGCCGTAGAACAGGTTCAAGACTCCGTAAATCGTGTTTATGAGTGGACTGCAAAATGGCGTATCAAACTTAATGAAAGCAAGTCTATCCACATTGACTGCACGAATAAAAAGCCAAAATACTACCCAGTATTTATAAATAATCAACAAATACCATACGCGAATACTGCTATGTATCTCGGCACGAAACTGGATGCGAAACTACGCTGGAAAGAGCATGTCAGAAAGAAAAGAGCGGAATTAGATATTTGATAAAAAAAAAAATGTATTGGCTATTTGGTAGAGAATCGCCATTGTCAATATCTTATCATTGTTGTTATATAAATTAGTTTTAAAGCCTGTATGGACCTACCGTATTCAGCTGTGGGGCTGCACCAGCCAACGCAATCGTCAAATCATACATTTTCAAAACAAAGTACTAAGGGTTATAGTAAGCGCGTCCTGGTACATTAGAAACAGCTTACCTCCACCGGGACCTCAAGATGATGTCGTAAACACAGTTATACAAGAATATGCAGAAGCTTATGAACACAGACTTCATCACGTGAATGTCGAGGCGATCCAACTCCTAGACAACAGTGAATTAGTGCGTAGACTAAAAAGGGTAAAACCGTTTGAGTTAGTTTAGTGCAGTGTAAGTGAACTTAAACTGTAGTGCAAGTGCTGACTTTAACAAAGAACACGTGAATCAAGTGTCTTCCTCTTAACTTAGAGTGAATAAGAAAGACGTTATGGGACGATTTCATAGTTTCATAGTTAACTATTGATATTATATAAAAGAAAAATACAATAACATAAAGTGTCTACTCGACAGTCATACACTCATCTTTGTGAGATGAGCGTATGACTGTATTCATCCGCGAAGAGTTCACAGTAAGGCTTAGCGTGTTAAGAGAGCTTTGAGCGCAGTGAGAGTGCAGCTCAAGCGACGGTTCGGTGGTTATCTTTGCCTCTTGTTACGGCTATAGTTTATCGGAGCATAAGATGGGACAGTCCGTAGTGTAGTACAGGAGCAACTGTAGGTCTGGATGTTTTCGTGAAGGATCTTGCATATATTAATAACTAACTTCTGCTCGGGCTTCGCCCGCGTGGATGTCGGAAGTTATCCCACGGGAACGTGCTACCAGCATAAAAAAGTAGCCTATGTTCTTCCACAGTATTTCATCGAAATTCGTTTAGTGTTTTAGGCGTGAAAAGAGAACATATCGACTTGCTTTCGAATTTATAACATTATTATGGATTTGGTCACACTATCATAACCTGTTAATAAGCAGCAGCTAGATTGATTAAATGCTCTTCCTGATTAAAACCGTCTCGTGGTATTTAATACGAGATAAATTCTTTATTATGGTCAAGTTCACAGAAATTCAGTTAGAAATTTATTTTTTGGTAATTGAATAATTACTATTAATTACCTACTTTGTAATTTTGCACAGATTTATAATTTGAGAGTCGTTTATTATGAACCCCTTTAAAATACATTTAAGTTATTCTTATATGGTATAAACTCACCCTTTTATCAACGACCTCCAGCTTCATGCCAGGCTTGAATCCATTAGGCGGACGCGGCTTGAAGGCGCGTGGCGGCGCCGGCGATGCTCCCGTCTCAGCCAGGTAGTTCTCCCACGAAAACGTATCAGGATCTTTATAAACTGCGAACAAATATAAAGACGTTTGTTCAGGCAACCGCACCGCCTTGGTAACATTGATAACGCCGTTATGTCGTAGCAGTAAGGGTTGCTTTTGCACTGGAAGTGACCGCTGTGGTGCAGTTGCAAGTAGTATGTAGCGAATGTGACATCATATTGAATGGAGAAAAACTGGATTTTTTTAATCAAACAGTGTTCCTAGGAATCACGGTAGACGGGAAATAACCTCATATAACATCTCTTGTGGGGCGGCTAAGCTCCGCCGCTTAAGCTACTAGAAAGGTCAGACAGTACAGATGTAGAAACCGCGCGTTTGGTCTATTTTAGCTACTTCCACAGCATTATGTCGTATGGCATTTTACTGTGGGGTCGGGCTGCTGACATTGAATCATCTTTATTTTGCAAAAGAGAGCTGTCAGAGCCATTTATAATCTACGTTGCCGCAAATCCGTCAGGGAACTGTTTAAAAAGGATTAGTATTATGACGATACCTTGACAATTCATATAAGAAAATATCATGTATGTAAGAAAAAATCTAAATCTTTTTAATAAAATAAGTTATAGACATCATTTTAATACTAGAAACAAAGAAAAAAAGATTAACCATATTTCAGATATGCTAAAGTACATACATCTTTTATGGGGTACTGTGTTAAATGTTATAACAAAATACCTTTTGATATATTGCAATTAAGTGTAAGGAAATTTAAAACTCATATTAAAAGTAAAAAAGCATATTACAAATTAGAGGATTATATACAAGATAAGAATGCTTGGAAACATGCTGGTCCTGCTCCACAGGATAATCTATAGTCTAGACAAAATCAAACTGGTTGCTAATTGAATTGTATAATTCACTAGCTGACCCGACAGACGTTGTCCTGTCCATACAAAATTCACATAGAAAATGTAATTTAAGTTTTCCCGATTTTTTGGCAGTTTCCTAATGCACAAAAAAAAAATAGATGTTGGCCGATTCTCAGACCTACCCGATAAGCACACGAAATTTTATCAAAATCTGTCAAGCCGTTTCGGAGGAGTATGGCAACGAAAACTGTGACACGAGAATTTTATATATTAGATTATATTTATGACATTGATTCACACTCAGTGACTACTTTAACTCACACACTGACTTATTACTTGTTAATATTTTAGGAAAACCGTATCCTTACTTTACAATGTTTAGTAAATTAAATAAGTGAACACCATGTATCTATCATAAAATTAATTTATCTGTATTGCTTCAATTTCATTCTTTTTACCTATTTTGGTATGGTAATTTTATTCTGGGTGCATCGTTTTCACACATAATTATTTGTATAATAAAGGTACTATATTAAATATTGTACTTAAAACATTTTAAAAGAGTAACGGTGGAGTTTCTTGCCCATTCTTCTCCATGCGAAACAACATTTTGGAAGGGGCGACTAGAATCAATTCTATTTGAATGTAAATGTTGATGTTCAAAAGTGCCTTTTAAGTGCCTATTTGAAATAAATGTTTTGACTTTACGAAAAGGTGCTGGCTGCATACGTAGTTTTAGAGTCACAGGATTCGCGCACCTATTGAGACGGTAATTGGTTCTATTCATTTATTACATTACTTAAAACTATTCATTTAATGTACTATCAACATGATTCCTGGATTGATTGCGATCTATTAATTCAAGCCCAATACTGCGATAGGCGAATTGTAAATGTATTCTAACAAAACCGTCTTGCAGTTGGCGTCTTATTACGAAATACTAGTTGAGCTCTAAGAGCATATGTAAACGAGCTACGGCGGCCTTGAGTATAATAGTCAGTCCCTGTGCCAACCTTACTGAACATCAATTTCTGTGAAATCCCGTTTAGTTCATACTGACACGAAAAAAAGACATTTTGAAAACTTTGGAGGCGTGTTGAAGTGTATTATAATTTTGGAACAAACATTCGCACAACTTACAGATGTCAGATTTGTGCCTGGATGTGTTTGTATTGTCACCAAGGACATCGAGTGGTGCTCTGAAGCGTTCACACTTACGTTGGTCTGGGGATTAACAAACACACGAGTTTTTAACTTGCCTCCTGTCCAGGAAGTGACCATCACCGTTATGAGTTAGTATTTTGAAGGGAGAGAAGTTAATAGTGAGTATGCTATTTGTACGAAGATATAGCAGGCAGGGCTTGAGCCCACCAGTCAGATAGTCGGATGCGGCCAATGTACAAGTATCTCCCGGGCCCTCGAATTATGGTACAAGGAACAGTGGGGGTTTTAGTCGGTAGTAACCCCCCTCCATTCTCCCTAGACGGATGATGTCCATAAGAATTTCCCACGGGAAATAAAAAGTGTATCAGCCCAATAGATGGAGTGGAAGAGGTTGCATTATAAGAATCGTGTGATAAAATGGCTTATACCCAATAGTGAGATAATGTGAATAGATAAGTTGCTTATCAACCAGGCAACAAGACTGTCAGAAGAGTATATTTAATAGTGAATAAAATAAACTGAAGAAAATATTAGTACCTTACCGAAACTTGTCAATAACACTTTATCAGAGGTATTTGGGCTACCTAAATTAACGCTAAATGTTGAGCGACGGTCGACGAGTAAATGTGTGACTTTGATAAGAGGTATGTATGCATTTCAATGACGGGATATACCCCTCAATGTACCAATTGACCGCTAAGTGAGATCCACTTTGTAATGAGTAGGTCTTGATACAACATTTTCAGTATTAGTGTTCGTTTTTTTTATTAAGAATGGGATTAGTAAATACGTCATCTTTATACAGCTAAATAATAATAATAATAATAATAATACTGGCAACACCGTGTCAACAAAACGTCATGATTTTCAATTTTCTGCATTTTCAATAGTTATAATAATTTTTACTCAATTTCACAAGAGTTTTTAATTTCAAACCAAACCAGAAACTTAAACATCAGCGAAAAACCAAAAACCAGACCGTAAAGTATTAAAATGTAATAAACATAATCAAAAATACCGTATCGGAGGTGACATGACAGATGTCACCTCCGAACAACAATGAACAAGAATAAGAAAATATGAGAAAATGTTGACAAGATCTGCCGCACGAAATGCACGCCCACCACCTCCGGACTCGTCGCTCAGCTCCGCCTCGCCGCCACCGGTACCCAGCCCCACTGCGGGCGCTGTGATGACACCGGCCGCGGTAGTTGCGTCGAGCTCGAGCGACGAGTATTTCTCTCCGCCCACGACGCCACCACCTGCTCGTCGACGAAGAGGACGCCGGCCGCCGGACGGTTTAGGACCTCGAGGCCCACCGGCCTCTGATAGGGTCCCAGCTCCCGGCGGAAGTGTGCAGCGCATGAGATGGACACAATCCATCAACGAAAACGTCATGCGCTCATACTATGGGGCTACAGAGGGAGGAAATAATCTGACCGCGTACCGTGTTCGGATGCTCTCTCTTTTTCAGGTGCTTGAACCAACTCTCAACGTTTCGACACAACGACTATCGGATCAGGTGCGGGTCATCCAGCGTAACCATATGTTGGATGACACTGTACTTGATCGCTTGCGAATTGAAATGCAGAGTAGCCATGTCATCGTCCCCCCGCCGCCGCAGCAGACAGTTGTGGTACCACCACGGTTCACCACAAGCCACGCGCCTCAAGCTGACGAGGGGACTGATGATAGGGTTACTAACGTAAGTACCCAGTGCAATGAGGAATTGAGGAGTGCTTTGGACGGTGCGATTCGGGAATATCGATTCATGTCGCCCGAACTTAGACCACGCTTACCTCGTTTGCCCATGCATAATAAAAATAGGGCGCTGGTGGCAGCTCTGGATTCGCAGTTGTCAAACTTTTTTGATGACTGCGAATACCTCGCCGATACTCATTCGATTTTGTACTGCGCGGCTGTAGCGGCATGTCGTGTAGCTCACGTCAAATTTGCCAATGACTCAAGAGCTACACGACCGAAACCAGCCGTACCAGCTTGGCAGTGCAGAATTGAACGCCGTATTGGTGGGGCCAGAGCCCTCATTGGCAAACTAATCTGCTTCAGGGAGGGCAATACTCGCCCTAGAGTGATGCGCTTTGTGAGACGGGCGTTCTCGGGGACTGATATCAGTCCTCAAGACTATACGTCTTATGTCACGGAGCGCATCGACTTCCTGAAGCAGAAAGTGTATGCATGGGCAAACCGTATTCGTAGGTATAAGCGGCGAGTGGATCGATACACCCAGAACCGCACTTTTCAAAGTGATGAAAGGTGGGTTTATAGGGCTTGGGAGCGACCGGACCAAAGTGTGGCTGACACGCGCCTACCAGATGATGATGCTATGTGTTCTTTTTGGCGTAGTATCTGGTCGGTGCCTGTCAGTCACACCGAAGGTGATTGGGCTCGGGAAGTCGAGCGAGCCTGCGATCTAATACCAGAAATGGGGGCTATTACCATCTGCCCCCAAGATGTAGCTCGTGCAGTCCGTCCGTTACCCAATTGGAAGTCTCCAGGGCCAGACGGGCTGCACAACTTCTGGATTAAATGGTTCCAAAGGTCGCACGCTCGCTTGGCGGCTCAGTACCAGACTGCTCTGGAGTCTGGTTCGCTACCCCAGTTCCTAACGACAGGAGTTACCCACCTGCTCCATAAATCAGGTAGTACCGCGGAACCCAAAAATTATAGGCCGATCACGTGTTTACCGACGGTCTATAAGGTTCTTACATCCATTTTGAGAGCTAAGATTTACAATCATGTAGACACTAATTCAATCATGTCTGTCTCTCAAAATGGATGTCGGAACGGATCCCGCGGTACTAAGGAGCTGCTCCTCATTGATATGGCCATTAGCCAACAGGTTCGTCGTTCCCGAAAGGATCTTTCGACATGTTGGATAGACTACAAGAAGGCCTATGACTCGGTGCCACATACATGGCTCATGAGGGTGCTGGAATTGTATAAAGTAGATACAACTCTGCGCACCTTCCTGATGTCATGTATGGGGCAATGGAGGACGGTCCTTCGATATCCAGGATGTCGAAATATCCAGAGGAATAGCGAACCGATAAGGATCGAGCGAGGCATATTTCAGGGCGACAGTTTGAGTCCGCTTTGGTTCTGCCTAGCCCTGAATCCTCTAAGCACACTGCTGGAGGATTCAGGTATAGGCTATCGACTGAGGAGAGGTGGTCAAGTTATATCTCACCTCCTCTACATGGATGACCTAAAACTCTTTGCCCCCAACAATTTGCAACTAATGGAGCTACTGAAAGTAACTGAAACTTTCAGTAGCGCCATTAGGATGGATTTTGGTGTGGACAAATGTGCGGTCATGCATGTAAAGCGAGGGGAGATTGTGGAATCCGTGGGAACCCAACTCTCGGATTCCATAAAACTTCGAGCCCTCTCCGCAGCCGAAACCTATAAGTATTTGGGTATGTCGGAAGCTTTGGGCATCAATGTTACTGACATGAAACAATCGTTGAAGGAACGCTTCTTTGGCCGCCTGAAAAAAGTATTTAATAGTCTTTTATCAGGCGGAAACAAGGTGCGTGCCTTCAACGGTTGGGTCATGCCGGTCTTGATGTACTCTTTCGGCATACTCAAATGGACTCAGACCGAACTCGACGCCATAGATAGGAGGGTCCGCACGCTGCTGACTGCATATCGAATGCATCACCCACGGTCATCGGTAATGAGACTGTATATCCCGCGAAAATGTGGAGGTCGAGGCTTTTTAAATGCTAAGACTCTCCACAATCGCGAGATATGCAGTCTCAGGGATTATTTCCTAGAAACCGACGTGGGGATGCATCGAGATGTGGTCGCGGTGGATAAGGGCCTCACCCCGCTCTCCTTGGGTAAAGAGAACTGGCGCAAGCCTGTAGTGCTTGACACTAAAGATCGCATGGAGGTATGGCAGAGTAAGGAGCTTCACGGACGCTTTTTCCGGGCCCTACATGGACCCGATGTAGACCTACTAGCGTCCGTAGCCTGGCTACGTTTCGGTGACCTATTTGGGGAAACCGAAGGTTTTGTCTGTGCAATTATGGACGAAGTTATGATGACGAACAATTACCGGAGATTTATTGTGAAAGATGGCACGGTTGACATCTGTCGGGCATGTCACCGTCCGGGAGAATCAATCAGACACATAATCTCCGGGTGTTCTCGTCTAGCTAACGAAGAATACTTGCATAGACATAACCTAGTAGCCAGGATTATCCACCAGCAACTTGCTCTGAAATACAATCTTGTGGAATCAGAAGTACCGTACTACAGGTATGTGCCCGACCCAGTTCTCGAAAATGGACATGTCACACTGTACTGGGATCGATCCATCATCACTGACAGGACTATTGTTGCCAATAAACCTGATATAGTGGTGGTGGATCGACTAGAGCGGCGTGCAATGATCGTTGATATAACGGTCCCGCATGACGGGAACCTCGTGAAAGCCGAGAAAGATAAACAAATCAAGTATCTTGACTTGGCTCACGAGGTTGTCGACATGTGGGATGTGGACTCAGCGATCATTGTACCGATAGTCGTTACAGCCAATGGCTTGATAGCCAAGAGCCTCGACGAACATCTGAGGAGGCTCTCGTTGGGCAGCTGGGTCAAGGGCTTGATCCAGAAAGCGGTACTCCTGGACACGGCTCGCATTGTCAGGAGGTTCCTCTCTCTGGAGCCCTGACCGCCGGTAGCTTGGACCTTGCTCCCGATACCGGTGGGCCACTATTTTTTATATTTTTAAATGTTTTTATATAATTTTATACTAATATTTAAAAATGTAATTTATATGTATATTGAAAGGAATAAAGGAGATAATAATAATAATAGTATTTATTCGTATCAACCAATACAGCTACTTAAAGTTACATACATATGACTTAATTGTAAGCATAGAACTAGAAGCTATCGTAACTTGCACCCTTGCTAAGTTATCAGAATAACTTGTATTAAGGGCACAAGTCCCAACCCTTGATTCATATATTTAAGGCATTGCAAATATACATAAAACCAAAAAATGGTCACAAATAATACATGAAAAAAATTAGTAAAATAAAATCAACGAGGAGTTAAACAAAAGCCAAAAAAACAAATGGTGAGTGGTGGTGGTGGTGGTGAAGTGTGTGGAGTGTGTGTGTTGAGTAAGTGAGGGATAGTTGCATTTAATTAGTAGGACTTTTCTCCAGAAAGAAGAAGCCGCTCGGTGTCAATATAATTGTGTCCAAGTAGCCAGTTTGTAACCGTTTTTTTTAAGGTGTTACTTGGATATGAATAGAATTTCAGATCTTTATTGAGTCTGTTGTACAAATGTGGGCCTTGAAAGCAGAAGAATCTCTTAGTGAATGCGAATTTACATCTATGAGGTTTACAGACTGTGTCTCTACGTCTTTTGGTAACTATGGCGTAAGGGGTGTCTAGATGCTGTAGCAATACGGTATGGAGTATAAAGAGCTGTCTCACAGTGAGAACTCTGCAGCATTTATAAAGCTCAACTGTTGGGAAAAGAAGGGGACGGAAGGTGCTTACCTTTAATACGGCTCTCTGTGCTCTCTCCAACTTTAGGAGTATGGTTTTAGGCGCCCCACCCCACGTAGAAACACAATACGTTAAGAGAGATTGGCAAAGAGCAAGGTAGACTCTCTTGACAATCTCTCCCTCAGCGACATGGCGTAGCGCTTTAAAAACAAAAATGAGTTTCCTGATTCTTGAGGTCAATAGGTCTATGTGCAAGGAAAAGGTAAGACCGTTATCGAGTGTTACCCCAAGATATCTTATAGACCGTACACGTTGAAGCTCAGGACAACTGCACGCAACGGACTCCGGTGAATGGCAAGAGTGTGCCACAAGTGCAAAGGAATCTGGGGGTTGTGTGGATTGGTGTAAAGCAAAGGTCAGTATTTTTGTTTTATCCGTGTTTAGAGTAAGGAGGTGTTTATTAAGCCAATCGACTACAATGTTGATCCCTGATTGCGCAGCCTCAAAAGCTTCGTGCCAGGAAGCACCTGAGAAGGTAAGGACAGTGTCGTCGGCAAACACAGTTATTTTCCCATTTGGCAGGGCTAGGTTGCATAGTTGGTTGATATAAACTAAGAAGAGGGAGGGGCCAACTACACTTCCCTGGGGCACACCGAAAGTCACGGGAAGGTCATTGCTTAGGTGATTAAGGATTTTAACACATTGTGTCCTGTTTCGTAGGTAGTCTTTAAAAATGTCAAGCGCAACACCACGCACGCCCAGCCCCTCAAGCTTCGAAATAAGGATGGGAACAGAAACCGTGTCAAATGCTTTTTTAAGGTCTAGGAAAATAGACAAGACTTTTTTCTTGGAATCAATTTTGTCAACTATCTGAGAAGTTAGCTCCATAACAGCAGCACTAGTTGAAGTCTTATGCCTAAAACCAAACTGATTAGGAGACAACAACCCTTTGTCCTCAAGGTAATTAATAAGTCGGTTATTAATAATACGTTCTAAAATTTTAGATATGGATGGTAACACTGCTATAGGCCGGTAGTTATCGACACAGTTCCTATTCCCACTCTTGTGTATAGGGTGTATAATCGCTTTTTTGAGAGACCGAGGAAAGGTACCATTGCGTAGACAGAGGTTAAATAAGTACGTAAGAGGTGGGACGAGAAGCTGTTTGTAGCGCTTAAGAAACTTAGACGGTATGTTGTCCCAGCCAACGGCTGAGTTCAATTTTAGAGACGTAATGAGTGTATCAACCTCACTTTCATCAGTATCCAACATGGCAAAAGAATGAAGTACCGAATCTGCGGAATCTCGCAACAAATGACTGTCAGGATTGTTTTGAAATTTGGCAGCAAGGTTAGGGCCGATGTTAACAAAGAAATCATTTATTTGGTTAATAGACTCTTCGGGGGAAGATGCACATGTAAGCAAATCAGTAGAGGAAGATTTTTGCTTTGCAGTACAGGTGACTCTTTTGATGACCTGCCAGATCTTTTTATTATTATTGTCGTTAGAAGCCGCCCTAATTTCAGACCTGTCATACTCTCTTTTGAGCTTTTTGAGGATTTTAGTACAGAAGTTTCTGTATCTTTTGTAGGTAGTCAGTAGCACAGTGTTATTCGGGGTTAGCTTAAGCTTTTTATGCATTTCGTCACGATTACGCATACAACGGAGCATTCCCAAGGTCATCCAAGGCTTGAGCAAGCGATTGTGATTAGAAACTCTAATAATAGTTGAATATGAGTTTATGATGGTAGCAATAGTATTGAGTAATAAGTTGGATGCTTCGTTAGGGTCATTGCATTCATAAAGGGGTTGAAAATCTAGAGAATGTACGTTTTTATCGAGAGTGACGTAGTCAATTTTGGAAATTGTCCTTCTTTGCTGTTTATAAGATTTATTTGACTGAAGGCATAACAACACGCAATTATGGTCAGTAACTGAGGAATCCATTACGATTGTTTTCGCTGACATATTGGTCTTTAGCATGACATGGTCTAGACTGGCTGTTCCACGAGTAGGGGAGGAGTGTGCCGGAAGTAGACCATGAAAAGCCATAAGATTTAGATATTCAGCTATGTGGTTGGGGCAGGGTGTACAACTGATATCCAGATTTATATCACCTACAACTACTATATTTGGATATGACGAGAGATCAACTAGAAGTGAGTTAAGGGAATTCAAAAAGTTAGTAGGGTCGCTACAAGAGGGGGACCTATAGATACATATGAATGCCCTTTCGGTGCCAACTTTAAGCACAAGACAGCTTGCGTCCATAAGTTTAGGTTCAAACACAGTGTAGTTTTCGAGGTTTTTAACATAAATAACGACTCCGTCATTCTGGTTTGAGACAAGCATTGTTTGATATTGGGAATAGCTCGCGATCGGTGGAATAACACAGTTACTATGCTTTAGCCAGCACTCAGTCAGCACGATAATGTCGATTTCAAAATTGACCCTGGATAAGAGAGTCAAAAAGGAATCAGAATTAGCGCTGATGGACCTGATGTTCTGGGTAACTAATTTTAAGTGTTTACGAGGGTCACTTATATGCAAAGCACATTCCTCCGGTTTACAACATATTGAACTTGAGACTGAAATTTGATCAATGTTATCGTTTAATTCGATTATATTATCCAACATTATTAAAAGTGTGTAAAATACGTATAATTATAGGCTTTAGTAAATGATATGTGTAACTAACCAATTTGACAGCAAAGTTAACTGTGTTGTAGTAAGCATCTTTCCTTAGGATAATGGCGGTGGAAAAAATATTGACCGAGGGAGAGCAATTGAGGTAGTGAATGTCAGATGTGAGAGTATGTACAGGTGAGTTTGGATGTAGTGTAAGTGATGTGTGATTGTTGGTGTGGTTGTAAAGTGTTGTTTGTAAGGGTTTGGCATTTTGACATCGTAGCAACTTACAGTTTAAATAGGTTGCCATTTTTAGTGGGTAAAATGTTGCCGAATCTACATAAAAATTGGAAAAATAAACAAGATAGAGTACAAACAAAATTAGGATGCACGTGGAAATAATAAATAGTCAGGCTTCTTTTGATAGGGCTTCAATCTGAGATTCTGATTTGATAAGAATTGATTGATCACCATCAACCTTCCTTACAAGCACTTTACCATCAGTAATCCAGCAGTACTTAATTTTCTTTTCTTTCTTCAGCTGGCGCGCAAGGTAGAAAAGTTTTCTCGCGTTTACGGTAAGATGTTCCGTGAGATAAATCGGATTTGAGTTCCCTTCTGAACCTGCATGACTCATATTAAGTTTATTATGCTGGTTGGACTTGTTCAGGTCTTTCACGGCGTTCAAAAGTGTGGTTTTCACATAAAGGTGAGACAACTGGATAATAATAGGTCTGTTCGGGTCTTTTCTGGAGTCTTTCCGACCAGGTAGGCGATATATGTCGTAAATGTCCGTTGGCTGAATACTTATATTTAGCGATTTCGAAATGTTGGTAACATAATTTGTAAGGTCCAGCTTATTTTCCTTAACTTTATAGGGCACATTTCTCAATTCAACAGTAGTTAATTTTGAGACACGAAGCAGCTCTTCAACCTTTTCTTGCAAGGTAATTATGTAGTTCTGGTTTTCCACACAGTTTTTTTCCAGGGTTTTTATTTTGGTACGGAATTCATCGTGTTGAAGAGAAATAGCCTCTAAGCTCTTCTCGATGCTAGCCAGTGAAGTGTCCATCTTGTGCTGTATGGAAGCGAACATTTGCCTAATTTCTTCTTTAAAATCATCAAAATCGTCTCTTGTGACATTGTCGTGACGGCGCTTCAGTGAACGCGAGGTAACAAATTGAGTCGGCGATGGAGTAGTGTCTCTCTTGGTATGTATATCCGATTCTGATCCACACTTAGTTGGAGAGCGAAGCATTGTATTAGGCGAACAGCAATACGTAGGACGTAAGCGCAAGCGACGACACGATGAAGCGCGATAGTAAAGTTTACTGTGTGCGTAATTAGCACACGCGCGAAGACATGGACCCGTAGAGGTCTTGCTTTATGAGTGTGCGAGTGAGAGGGATTACTCACGCACGCAGAGTCTCGGTGCGCCCGCACTGCCGCTGCCGCTGCTGCTCACTGATGTTTAACTTTGCGATATTATGGTCGCCTGGTAGTCTGATAGTATATTTGAATTTAATAAAATTGATTAAATGAATTATTTTAAAAACAAAAACCACAAAAAACACGTCTTAACGCTCTAGCGATCCAAGGGGAAGGGGAAAGCGCAAAACTGGTTAAATATTGAAGGTTCTTCTTGAATTATATTAATCTCAATTAATTTACCGTATTGCAAAGGAACACTTAATTGCGCAAAATGATCCGTGAAATTAGTTTTATTACTTCAAAATAACATACAATAATACTTTATACGAACTTACGAACGATAATTATTATTACATACAAAAAAAACTTACTTGTTTTTCCAAAGGCACTTATCGAACTATTTGACATTTGTTTGTGAACTAAAATGAAGTAAATAAGCGATTGGTCCGTGATGTATTTGGAAGAGAACAATAGGCACGTCGTTCACACACAAACTATGTAACATGACTAATTCGTATGGTTAAAAGAGAAGAGATAACGACGTAACCAAACTACCGGTTATCCTTGTTGCTCAAGTCTGTAGTACTACATTTGAATTTTTAATTAATACCATTAAGAATAATGGCAGAATTCATTTGTGATGTAAAGTTATGAATATCTTATTAGCCTATTTATTTTGTAAAATTTTAAGCTTCTCAAATTAATGTTATGAAAAGAATATTTTCATTCGAATTTAATATAACTGTAGAGGAAACTTTACTACTTTTAATGTTAAATGCAGGGCAAATAATTAGCTATCTCATTCTAATTTATTTTGTTGATAATAAAAATCACGTTATCCATTACAATATTATTGCACATTCATTGGCATGGTTTTTATTTAACATCCAATAACAAGAAGGTTGTGTGGTAAACATTGACAGTTTTATTTTGCTTTCCAAATAAACTATTCAATTTTTCAGATGTCATATTCGTTTAGTTCGAGGCCGGATGCAGCTGTCTATCCACAACCTCTCGTCTGTCTTATCATTTCTAAGTTAGGTATTTACGTCACAGACAAATTTTAGTTACCATCTAAAGTCTAAACTATTAACCAATTCAAACATCTCTTTGATAATGAAGAGATACAATTTTCATCGAAAATGCTGTTTGGTTCATCATCATCACGGAGCAATCAAAGAGTGTGTATATTAGTTAGTATTACTATTTATTTTATAATGTTGTGTAAATTGTGCAATGTATTTTTATTTATTTGTAGTATGCAATAAAGTACTATTGCAGACCTTTGAATCTGTTTATTCTACTTTCTTACCAACCTTCATTTATGGCCAGTGCGGTGTTTCAAGATAAAAACAAAATCAATTATCAATTTATAGCAACAGGTGTCAAAGACTCTTTTTTGTCCTTGATTAGGTTTATGTCAACAAGTAAAATCCAACTTGAAATCAATCTTGGCCCACTATAATGATAAACAGTTTTTGAAGATTTTGACAAAACAAAAATTACTGTCTCCATATTAAAATTTATGTTGTGGTCCCGCAAAATAATATACCTACCAAAAAGCGTTTTCTTTATGAATGATTTGACCTTTCACCTTCACTGAAAATATCCCACAGATATAACAAACAAGTACTCACAATTAGGCGGCGTCAAAGGCACTCCATTTTCTTCAGCCCAGCCGACAGGGTGTATGTAGGGGGAGGTTGGGTCCACCCAGAAGTCATACATCTCGTCCCACGAGTCGAAGTTGATGAGCATCCTGTTGTCCAGAACGTCGGATATCGAAGCCACGCACACCAAGTCGTTCTTCCTGTCTTCAGCTTCTAACTTCATGCCGGTGCGAAAACCGCTCGGTTTGAAGATCTAGGCATGTCATTGAATACCATTGTAAAATTTTAAAGGTAATACGGGGTGTTTGTGTGCGTGTGTGTGTAAACTAGGCCGGAAATTGTATACAAGTATGTGATAAGTTTCTGTTGTGTTTTGTGGTTACATTATTGTTTCTTTCTTTTTTGTTTTGTGGCATCAAGTCTGCCTTATACTTAAGGCGTGTTCCACTATGTTTTGTATATAAATCATAATGGGCCTTTTATGTTCCCACTGCTGGGACACAGGCCTCCTCTCTTCATGTGGGAGTGGGCTGTAATCTACCACGTGGGCCCAGTGCAGGTTGGTACCTAGATGTCACATCCTTAGCTGTTTTGAAAGCAGTGGTGGTGAAATTATTTACACAAGGTAAAACCTGCCTGGGTTCGAACCTACGACCTACAACTAGTAAGTTGGGACCGTTACCACTGAGCCACCACTGCTCTACATTTCTACAACTAGTAAGTTGGGACCGTTACCACTGAGCCACCACTGCTCTACATTTCTACAACTAGTAAGTTGGGACCGTTACCACTGAGCCACCACTGCTCTACATTTCTACAACTAGTAAGTTGGGACCGTTACCACTGAGCCACCACTGCTCTACATTTCTACAACTAGTAAGTTGGGACCGTTACCACTGAGCCACCACTGCTCTACATTTCTACAACTAGTAAGTTGGGACCGTTACCACTGAGCCACCACTGCTCTACATTTCTACAACTAGTAAGTTGGGACCGTTACCACTGAGCCACCACTGCTCTACATTTCTACAACTAGTAAGTTGGGACCGTTACCACTGAGCCACCACTGCTCTACATTTCTACAACTAGTAAGTTGGGACCGTTACCACTGAGCCACCACTGCTCTACATTTCTACAACTAGTAAGTTGGGACCGTTACCACTGAGCCACCACTGCTCTACATTTCTACAACTAGTAAGTTGGGACCGTTACCACTGAGCCACCACTGCTCTACATTTCTACAACTAGTAAGTTGGGACCGTTACCACTGAGCCACCACTGCTCTACATTTCTACAACTAGTAAGTTGGGACCGTTACCACTGAGCCACCACTGCTCTACATTTCTACAACTAGTAAGTTGGGACCGTTACCACTGAGCCACCACTGCTCTACATTTCTCAGGTGTCTTGTAGGTACATAAAGTGTAACTAAATAAGAAACGTTTGTATCTATCGGCAAGCAATATTTACTTAAAAAAGAAAGAAAATATGTTTCATTATTAATACTTCAATAAATAAGAAAATTCTAAGTTTTTTCTGCTGCATGGTCAATAAGTACCTAAAGAAATGAAATGAGGAAGGCTGGTGTAATGGCACTTCCTCTTTATTACTATTTAGAATAAGTAATGTATACCCCTTTAAAAAATGATACTGTAACATTAGACACTTACCGCAGCAGTAACATGTGGGAATAAGTTCCTGGGTGCGGCGACGGCTCTTATTTGCTTCAAGTACAGCGGCCACGAGAAGCTCGACGAGGTCATGGTGCCGGGCGGTTTGATGGAGCGCCCGTTCTTCTCGCACCAGCCCGGCGGGAAGATGTCGCCCGAGTCCGCGTTCACCCAGTAGTCGTACACGTCCGGATACTCGTCAAAGTGCAGCCGCATCCGGTAGCCCTGCACCTCGGCCACCGACACCACACAGAATATAGAAGGATGCTGAGGATCTATCGCCTCCAACCGCATTCCAACTTTGAACCCATTCCTGTTGTAAGGAAATGGATTCTTGAAGAGTTTAACAGGCGCATCCTTTGCTTTACAAATGTCTAGGTACCGCATCCACGAGAATCCATTCTTTCCACACATCCATGGGTACTTCTCATTCTCTATTAAATCTTCGTTGATTTTCAATAAAGCTGCCTCTGACAACTGGTCAGATGGCATTGAATCAAAATGCTTGAGTAGGACTTTGTCTTTTCCCTCAGATGTAATATCAGAGTCTGACAGTTGTTTCCTCATCAATAATTTCTTTATCTTATTTTTCTTCTTAAGCAAATCTACACGTTCCCTGTCCTTCTTCTTTTGTAAAGCTTTCTCTACTTCACTCTGGCACGCGGCGCTACAGAAGTTGGGGGTTATGAACTCAGCCGCCATGCCGTGACAGCCGCAACATTCGCACCTATACATGTCTTCTGGAGAATCGGGTTTCTTATTTCTGTCGATGCGTGGCTTCATAGCCGTGTGGTACTTCGGATTGATGCTCGACTCATCCGGATCACTGCCATCTAGCACATCTATGAGACCAAATTCGTTGGTCTGGAATTGCAAGGAGCTACCTTGTAATCTAGCAACCCCATTATGCCATATTAACCCTGGAGGATCTTCTTCTAAGACACCTTCCTTGGTATCATTTTTACTAAAATCTTCTATTTTGGTAAAGTATATCTCGTGAGAAGTCCTCTCGTTGTGTGTATCAGGCTTGGCATCCTTATAATCATCAGGATCTGAATCCAAATGTTTAGCCTCTAAATCTTTGTCCAGCTTCTCGTCACAGAACAGCGAGGGCACGCGATGGTCGTCATTGGTGTCGGCCTCAGGCAGATCTTCAATTTTCTCGCTCTTATGGGGCTGTGCCAGCCTCGTGTTCCTGCTTGATAAGTTTTCTGCACATAAAGAGATCCGTCTCTTCATGCTGGCATTTGCTATCTTTCTGTCACTGTTGTCGGAGTTGGAACGTCTCAAAATCGCGGGTGCAGCGATGGTAACTGTTCCTACATCGTGTCTTTCTATCATATTCCTGTTCAGTAAACTTTTTCCTTTCTCTGGTATAGCTAGCGTGAAGGACTTCTCCCTATGTGCACCATCCTCGTCTGCTATCGAGACAGTGTAAATGTCGTCATTCATGGCCGCATTGGTTTCGGGTATCGAGAGCGTATATTCACCTTGCTCGCCAGTTGGTTCTGCTCGCGACCCTGGTATGGATAACGTAAAGGCGTTCTCGCCCTTAGGGCTTTGAGGTAAATCTCTACCATTTAAAAGTTTACCAAATGGCTGTAAAGGTGGCATCTCGTGGGACTCCATCATAGTGTCTCTCATGACTGTAATGTTTCCTTGAGGATCATTCTGTATTTGTCCATTAGCTATTTGTAGATTGATAATGGGGCCTTTCGAAGCCATAGTTGCAGGCAAAGTTACAGGTAGAATAAACTTTGTATTTTGAATTTTAGGCATATTCATAGGAGTTATAAAAAGCTTCTGATTGTTGGCGTTCACATTAGACTGATTGTTTGATATGAGGATAGATTGGTTCTCAGATAAACTCTTCTGGTTGGGTTTCTTCATTGAGCCAAGGTATGCCATGGCCTGTTTGTTGGGGTTGCCCTGTGTAATGCCGACAGGGACCATCACCTTATCATTAGACTTTGGTTTCTGTATGACTAATGGCTGATTAGAGCTGACTGAAGCAAGGATAGAAGACTTGTTCTGAGCAGACCCCTTTGGAGCTATGTTGGGTTTGGTGTTTACATTTGATATCAAATGTAAACTTGAATTGCTGGTTACCTGCAAGGAGCAGAAATAAATTTATGAAATTAATGCTGGTGATGCAAAAAAAAATGCTGGTGTTATTTATATAGTAGAAATAATATTTGTAGATCTTGTTTGGTTCTTTTATAGAAACTCTAAGCTGTTCATTAATAGATAGCAATGATAATAACCAATTAATACTAGTGCCTTAAATAAAAACACTGAAATTGTTTAGAACTATTCACATTTTATTCATATACCTAATATACTTGAATTAATGGTTTTTTAAGTGATTGTGTAGGCTTTCAATACATTAATGTCTTTTTATTTTCATACTATATGATATTTTTCTATTTTAAGAATTGATACCCTACTAATGTGAAGGTCTAATTCTAATAAACCATTTTGTCTGTTTTTTTTATTATTATTAATTATTTAAACCTTATTTTCAGTTAAGTTTCTATTAAAACATTTACATCCTTACAAAAATGTACTCAGAAGAAAGTAGTGTAAAAATATCTTTTGCTCACTGATGTTTTTGTTTTGCTCCTGTCATACTAATTAATTATCTTTTTAGAATGTGATATTTGGCCTTGTTAATAATTACAATGAAGGCTATCCTCAAACAAACAAGTCACTTAACATTATATAATAACATTTTAAACCAAAACATGCCAGAACTAAAGAAAGATTTGTGATTAAACCACCACCATTATGTTATTTTAGTGTGAGTGAAAGTGCATTCATTGAGCATAGTGACATTCAATATTTGATTACTTTTATCTTTAAAGCAAATGAATTTTGATTAAAAAATTTGGTAAGCCAATTTATAACCACATTGTTATTTTTTTACAGTATATTTGATTCACTATCAACTTTTATTTCACAACTTGGTAGCTGAAAGTTGTAAAAATATTTTAACAAGTCTCACAGTTCCAATTTTACATGAATGCATGTTAATGGTGATGATTCACTTACTGGCCTCCTTACTATGATTTGTGGTGGGTTTCCACTTGTACTTGCTTGGGTGATGACCTCGGTGCTTGTGACAGGCTTCAGTCCTGTTGGAGTTTGTATGTAGACCACATGCGGTACATGGGGAATCTGCCTTTGAGCTCCTCGTATTTGAATAGAATGAGCAGCACTCTGCATTTGTAGCATAGCATTGTTATGAGCAACTTGATTGTTAACCTTAACTTGTGATATTGACGTATCGGACATCTGTAGGTGAGACGAACTCGACACTGTCATTTCAGAGGTGCAATCCATGCTGTTTGGCCTTTGATTTGAACCCATGTGAACTTGAATTATTGAACTATGGATGGACTGAGTATGGTTTAAGACTGGCATGGAGGGCAATGTTGGTAGTTGATGATTGGAAGCTGGGATTTGCATAGGTACATTTATAGTCTCACCAGCTGGTAACTGAACTGGTACGCTGGTCGTCCCAGAGACTTGAAGGGGCAGACTAACAGGTGTAATCTGCAGTGGCACACTGTTAGTAGGCCCTGATATTTGAACAGGGACATTAATATTAGAGTTGGAGCCTGGTATCTGTACTGGCACATGCACAGTGGACAGTTGCAAGGGGTATGGAGAGTTGTTTGAATGTATTTTACAAGGGGCAATTGAATGGGTAACTAAATTGTGTGTGATAGGCAAGGAACTCTGTGAGGCCTGCATCGAGGAGACGATCATGCTGCTCGATATTGGCGCCTGAAATTTGACAAATGTGTGTTAATGATGTCAAAGTTTAACACAACATCACAATAAAAAATAATAAACTCATTAGTAACTCACGCGTAATGTATTCAGTAGCACATTGTGTTGTGGATTAGTTTGTGTTATATTTGTGCAGACTGACGTGTTCGCTGATTTTAATAATCTTTTTTTCAATATTTCTGTTTTAGGTTCGTCAAAGTTTTGAAGTGAATTACACTGCTGTCTCTCCATTTCTCAGTGCCGAGAACGTGAGCGAGTTCATTACAGATACTCGGTTATCTTTTACAATCCATTATTGATGACCTGCAATGCATTTAAAAATAAAATATCGCGAAATGAAATATCATTCAGAACGCACCACTCTCGTATAATGATGCTAGTTTGGAGTTAAAGTTTTTGTTTCGAAATAAAAAAAAAACACGTAAAAGTATAATACAAAACATAATTTATTTAATTATTACAAAATACGTTACATACATTTTTCTTTTGAGAGTATCGCACTCTATCAAATTGTGCAGCTACTTTTACAGAACCACAACCTTCTACAAAAAAGTTCAGGAAACAGTAGAATATAAACTTATTACTTACATTTCTATGTTTCAACAAAGAGATGAGCACTTCAAGTATCTTTCTAACTATTACAACATCGTTATCGTGTTGAAAACCATTAAAGAAAAATAAAATAGACTCAATAAAGCGACGATATTTACCTGCCCAGCACAACTGGTAATAAATCTGACAACATTGCCAAATTATTATTGGTGTTCGTTACGTTGGTACAGACAAATTTTTCTACCAATCATAGCCCCGTAATTTCATGACGAAGCTTTCGCGCCCGATTATTCAGCCAAAAAAGTCAACAGCTAAGTTTATATTTATACAGTTTGGTATGCAAGATTAAGCGATGATAATGTGAATATTATGGGCTTTTATATTTTGTAAGGTGTGTTGATGCTGTGTTGACAATACAGAGTTCCCTAGATTTGGTTATAAGAATGTTATTTATAGTTTATCTTTGACATTGTTGTTGCTACGCCACCATGTACTTATAGTGCATACGTCCTAAAACAGTAAACATAGCTTAGTTTCATTCATATAGAGTACATTATTGAATGTCATGGAAAACCTGGAAAGTAGTACGTACTTTTGAATGGTACATAAATAAACAAAATAGTGTTTCACGAAAAAAATATGATTTTGTAGCTTATGTCTTTTTTGGCTAGCACTAGGTTTATTTTCATTTTAAATTTTTTAGGAATTTATTTGCTGCCGGAAGCGGAAAACGAATTTTCACGTATTATTTCCGCTTTCGAGAGACAGGAAAAAGGAGGCTGAGGTTTAAAAAAAAAACTTAGAAACTATAGGTACAGGTATAAATTCAGCTGACTGATTAATCCTGAAAATGAGGGAAAGTAGATAAAATAAGTCATGACCCGTTTAGTTTGCTTTGCGGAGTTGACTTTTGATTTCTAGTCTTCTTCATAGCGTGTCTATGTCAAAAATAACAAGAAATAATAAATATAGTTTCTTTTTTTAAATTAGTATTGCCCAAAATACGTTCAATGGCGTGAGATGGTAAAATGAAAACGGCACAGCTACTAAAGAATTATGAATCGTTCACCTTGTACTGTGAATCTTGAACTTCAACGATAACCTTATTCCCTCAGTTGACCATATTAGGATGGATGTCATACAGTGTATTTTGCAGATGTGAATACCAATGCCACGAAATCTTTAACCAGATTTACGCTAAATATGGATAGAAATGTGCCGTGTGGTGCCGGACGTAAAGAATAGCACCATCCCATTTCTTCCCGTGGGTGTCGTAGAAGGCGACTAAGAGACTTACTAGAGAATGGGCAGCAGCCGTGGCAGCAGCGTTCTCTATGCATTTTACCATCATACTGCGATCGCCAACCCACCTGCCAAGCGTGGCGATTATGGCAAACCCCCATTTTATTCGGGGGGGAGGCCTATTTCCAGCAGTGGACGTCTATCGGCTGAAATGATAATGATGAATAGAAATTATTCTAAGTGCAAAGTATTCCAATAACTTATTTCAATTAGGTGTGCCCCAAAATGTCTCAAAAGGTTCAGTTCCGAAATAGTGGATTGCGTAGAGTTGTAGTCGTTGAATTAAAAAAAGAAAGAAATCGAATGAATGTTGTTTGAGTAATGTCAAAATAAATTTTACCTTTGCGGATTTTGCAATAAAAATATATTTAAATATTTTCAATTTCAAAGCAAAACACAAAAAATAACGGGAACAATTTGTTTAGTTTAGTCTGTTCGGTTCAAGAAGGAACTATTGATTATTATTTGTGGGCGTGGATTATCTTTTAATGCGTATGTATTTATTATGATACGAATAAAAAAGAAACATCTATGTAAATATTCAGGACTCAATACTATGTTTATTAAATTAAGTAATTTTAATTGTTTGAAGAGCATGCCGTACTTTTTTGTAATACCGTGTGTTTAAATTATACATTCGTTCTAGATATTTCGTTGTTTTGATAATAGACGTATTAGTCTAGCTGAAGTTGAATACTAAACGTACTACTGAAAGTGAATATAAAAAGTTGTACGATAAGCTTGGCATCTATTGGAGATTATTCAAGCGTTCATTTGGTTAGGAGTAAATAAATTGATGATGCAAATGCAGTGCAGTGCAGTTGTTTTGTTTGTAATCTAAACAATGCACCTGTCAATTTTATCAAAATTTAAACAATGTGTGCTCACTGGAGTTGCTTTTCGTTTAGGGGATACCCTTGACTTTATAAACAACAGTAGGTACTACAATATTGTATTTATTTATCAAATTGTGATAATATACTCAGAACCCACAGTATTAATTGGTAACCTTTAACTTAGAGAATACTACCTTGCACACTTGTAATACAGCGAAATTAAAGGTAATGTTTTCATTATTTTTTTAAAGATTAATATTTAAGAATAACAATTATCTGAAATCCGAATGAACCACATAAATCATTGGATATACCGAAGGGTGTGTGATAAATACATCAAACTAACAAATGATACAAATGCAAGATATATACCTAAGTCCAAGCAAACTTGATACAAGTGGTTGTATAGATTCTGAACCTAATGCAATATGTAAGTACATACCAGATCAGAGCAAATAATTTTAGCTGAATATCACGTTGAAAAGCTTCTGTAGTAATGCAAGGTCATACAGAGGATCATTTTATGTTAGTTGCATGTTTCAATACATCAATCAGGTTAAGCTGTGCTTGCCGCGGTTGATCCGTGAATGGGTGTCCATTTTATGTATCAAGACATAACAAAAGCATGTTAAGTAGATGGTCTCCGTTGTCCTTTTTTGGATCTTTGGCTGTCGTTACAGGTCATCAGAACCCCGAAAGGCTGACAACCAGCCTTAGTAAGGGTATAAGTATTTCCGAATAACTGGTTGTGGAGGTCAGGTAGTAGCTTCATGTAAAATACTGGTATTCACCTGCATCCCATTAGACTGGAAGCCGACCCTAACTTAGGAAAAGGCTCGGTGTCCCACCATTTTAATGTTAGAATAATGAAAATGGTTATGAAAGAAAAAAAACAAAACATTCCTTTTGGCGCAGAGTCGGGTATAAAAGCTAGAATACTTATTTAGAATGTGGTTTCATGAGTCACCTGTGTCTGTGGTCTGTCCCATCGAATCTAAACCTTTCATGACTTTTAACTTATATATTTATATAATCATAAGACTAAGTCTATGACTTTGTGGGACACTAAATGCATTATATTATATACAAATAGATGTGATGTGATCATAATAAATCTTCTGTTGGGTCTTGTATACTGTCCTGCAAAGTGTTAAGCAATTAAATTTTAGTGCTATTCAAATATCAGAAAAACCTCATCATCATTTGGACTGGTACAAACTATAGCCAGCTTATATTGTAAATTTGCAGCGGACTTGATGCGAACCCGGGACAATGAGTAGCCAGCACACGTACATGAGCGTCAACAACACACCAAGTGCACGCATTGGCGATATTGAACACATTAGTAAGATCAATCACTTATTATTTCTTTATATTTTAAGACTTCTGGAATTTGTGATTTTAAGTTAGTTGTTGTATTCCACTTTGCCATCATAAATTGTTCGTCCTGTGGAGCCTCCACATTATTTGTACTATGGCTGAGGGTGATTTTTAAACCATATTAATAAACCATACAATTTTTGGACACATGTTTTGAAAGCAATGTTGAATACATTAAAAGAAAGAATTTAAAGAAGACAGACCTTCGAAACGAATTGAGGCCATTATAAAAAATGATGGTTTTATCTTAGAATGTCTTTGATTTTCAAATTTTTTAAATTCTCATAGCTTGACACATTTAAACGAGCCATTTTAGTTTGATATTGCCCTAAACCATGAATTGGTACCCTGGCACCCTTGGCACCCTTGGTCCCCCTGCGACGGGTCAGCGCAGTGGCCCCGCCGCCTATCAGTTTTCGGCCGCAGGGGATAGGGAGAGCGGCCTACGCTATACCGACACTCCTCTTCCCCTGCGGCCCCACCGCGTCCGCGATCAAACGGTGGCGGCCCCGTCCAGTCCACGGAAGGGAAGAGCGCTACTCAGAAGTACCGGCACTCCTCCCCCGCCGCAGCCTGTAACCCTCAGCCGCGATGCCTCCCATTCGACATCGCGGCCCGCCTCAGTTGCGATGCACCTCACCCGCAACCTACTTTTTGGCCGCTACGTCGTCAGCTTGGAGGCAAAAGCCCTGACGAGCGGTCCCACCCCCGCAACGACAATGCGGGAACCCACTGGGGGGGGGGGGGGGACAGTATCTTTACGTTTAAAAATAAATTACGTAGACACGCAAAATGTGGCAGTTGCGTGCCAAATGCAAATCATCGTACTTATTTAACTTTGTGCATGAGCCCTAAAAAATTGGCAATGCTAAATGGAATTGGGTAAAGAGTTTTAGAGTTATAAATATGTTCTCTTGTACCTAATTCTGGATTCGAGATCGAGATATAGTATTCTTTTCTTATCTTGTAGATAATCAATATTCCCTACCTACCTACATATATTACCAGTTTTATTCACGCTTTTACTAGCAGTCTAGCAGCCTAGGGCACTGTCATTGTGTCTCTCTGTATATTCAATGTACTCTGTGATTGTGTCTCGCGACATGTCATTGTGTCGCTCCTGTCGCTAAATATGACGGGCGATGTCGCGGGACTGCCCCAGACATAACACTTAAGTTCGATAGCGTCGGACTACTGTCTGTCTTGTCCATATAATGAGAAATGGCATGCTAAGCCTCAAGGTTGTTGTTTCGACGGTATACTTTTATCTCAGACCTCCAGTAAATGAGCGGATATGCGTCGCAATTTGTTTCCTGTCTTCACTTCCATTAGGGTATTTTCCAATTTAATAAAAACTATTTTAATTTGAAGGTTGACGTCACGTGTCGTCACGTGATAAAAAGTCATCGCAAGGAGCTTTTTGGCGGTAAATTCAAAACAACGACTAATAAATTTGATATAAATCGTTTTTAATTGAGAAAATGTATATAAATCAATTTACTTTTATTTTTCTGTTACATATTTCATCCCAATCTTCAAATTAGAATAGTTTTTAATAAATTGGAAAATACCCTATTGTATGCCTTAAAATTATTGGACTAATGGAGTCTTTGTACAGAAATGGAGTGATGCAAGTAAATACCTAGATGTTTGCCAACCAACGCGTGTGTAGAATGAGCTATAGCAATACATTGAATATAAATAGTATGGAATATAAATGGCCGGATGGTAGCAAATCTACCATCCGGCCGGCCAGCAGCGCGTAATGACGTAGTTTAATTTTGCACCTCTACTCTTTATTTAGACACGAAAACACTTAATATAAAACAAAACCTATATTATTACAGCATTTGAAAAGATGGCTAGTTTTTTGTGAACAAATCTGGCTTCTCTGAAAAAGGTTCAGTAGACCGCACATCGGGGGTATCACTTTGACCCTAAGTTGGCACATAGTTTCCATAGAATAGGCCAGCTAATAAATTTAATCAAATCAAATCTATTTATTGCATTCATGTGTACATTTAATAGTTTTACAATACATATAAGTAAAGTTCCAACATGAAACCGGGTTAGGGTACGGCAACATATTAATTATTTTAACATAATAAAATAAACAATTATGTGTTTTTACACGCTTTATATTAGCTTCACTTGTATGTTTGTTTGTATGTTTGTATGTAACCGACTCCTTTGAGCGCGATTTTGACCCACTTTAAACGGTCAGATTTCATTGAAACTTTGTAAACTTGTCGAGGACCGATGACAATTCAATAATTTAAAAAAAAATTGAGAAAAAATATAAAAAGTTTTTGTAGTTAGCAGAACTAAAAAATAGAAAATAAATAATAGTTTAAAAAACTAAAAAACACGCTTTAAAAGCCAAACTAAAAAAGGAGAAAATATTTTTTTCAATTAAAAAGCGTGGGGTGCTTTTTGAGGTATTTTTATAATCAATTAATGTCAAGCACCCCACGCTTTTAATTGAATTAAATTATTTTCTCCTTTTTTAGTTTGGCTTTTAAAGCGTGTTTTTTAGTTTTTTAAACTATTATTTATTTTTTGTGTACTAATACATGACTGTAGTATAGTAATAGATATATAGCAGTATGCTAGTATAGTATAGTAGTAGTGTAATACTTCCCTTACGTGCGGTACGCGGTATGCTAACCAAACCCAAGCATTATCATTTTATCATCTACTACCGTAACCATAACAGTGTTATGTCCACCAGGCCACCTGTCGGAACACATAGGGTCCCTGTGCCTGTCCTCCGAGTACTCCGATGTGACGTTGGTGGTGGAAGGGCAGCGGATACCGGCGCACAAGGTCATCCTGGCTGCCAGCAGTGACTACTTTAGAGCGCTGCTCTATGGCGGCATGAGGGAGACTAACCAGGTGACCTACGCTTATTTAAAAACTAGTTTTTGCCAGCAGCATCGCTCACGTGGAGGTCGGTAACTATCCCACGGGAACGTATCCTATATGTTAATCCAGGTTATAAACTATCTGTGTTCCAAATTTCATCCGAATAAGTTAGGCCGTTTTTGCATGATTGGATAACAAACATCCAAACATCTAAACATACAAACTTTCACATTTATTTATAATATAAAAAAGTAGGATCAAGTTTTGTACGATCTGATTAACTTTGGATGTATAAAATTGGCACCTGTAGGGAAAAGTTCTGTGGAATCAGTTGTTTTCATGTGTTGTGTTGTCATGGGCATGTGATGCAGAGGAATGAAGAAATGTCGTGAGACAGTTTTTGTACAATAAGGGAAGACCAAAGAAACGATGGATAGCTCGTGTGAAAGATGGTGTACCTTAAATGGAGCTGACTACTGAGATGACGACTAATAGAGAAGTACGCAACATGACGCCATGTTGCGCCGACACCAAGTACATTGGGACAAGGTCAAGAGGATGATGAACTTTGCCTTAAACTAGGAATTATCGAGTATCGATACAAATCTTACATGACGAAATGCGATCATTAATGCCTTTTTAAGGGTTTAAAATATAATATTTTAGGATTATGCAGAAACTTATTTTTGTCAACGTAAATCATTTTGTTTTATTGATATTTTAACATTATGTGATGGCAAAACGTTGATGAACTCTCTTGACTGTATAAAGATGCGCACCGCTGCTGACAAAGGATCAAGACAGAATAAAGCATTTGCCACATTCCCCATAGCTGCACCATTCACTAATACCCTCATCTTTTGTAGGCGGAAGTGGAGCTGCAAGCGCCGCTACAAGCCTTCAAAGCGCTCCTGCGCTATGTATACTCAGGTAATTATCGAGGTAATAGCTGATACTGATTCTTTAATATTGCTACAGATTCAGCAACTCTACTCCTTTATATCTTCAAATTTCTCCCTCTTTTGGCTTTGTTAGTAGATTTGAAGATAAAATATTCTTCGACACGACTCCTATTGCGTCAGTAGCAGTCATGTCGAGGTATGTATTATTATTATTACTTATTAATCTGGGGGCACGGCAGTGCCCCGTCAAGACGAGCCAAGCGGAGCGCAAGGGCACTACCTACCTTTTCTCGAAGCGCTTCGTCGTTTTTTTTATTCTTCTATCTTGGGTTTGGATTATACCAGATAAACAAAATTCACGGGATATTTTGTCAATAGCGGACTTATTAAACAAGTTTTAATTGCATAGCTCTTATACTTTAGACTAGCTGTTGCCCGCGACTTCGTCCGCGTGAATATCAGTTATCGCGGTTGGATAAATAATATTACTATGTCCTTCCTTGAGGTTTAAGCTTACTCTATACTAAATTTCGTCAAAATCTATTCAGTAGTTTAGCCGTGAAAGCGTTACAGATAGACATACAGGCAGAGTTACTTCAAAAACTTATAACATAGCTGTGCACCACGGTTTCGTCCGTTTTGTGGAAAAACCTACAAAAAATGGAACTATAGTAAAAAATTTCACGGGAACAGGAATAATAAAGGAACGCTGGGTAAAAGTACTGGGGGTCTTATAAAATGTGGGTATGTAATAATAAATTATGGAGGTATTTATATAATTAGTAGTATTTTTGTAGAAGGTATTTTAAAGTACTTCTGCGTAAATGATATTTTTAGTTTTATTTTCTTGTGGTAGATGAACATACTAGTTTTCTGTTCTTGATAACGCGATATAATATAGTAAATGTTGTCCATGTGAAAAGCAGTCTTGACGTAAATCGATTCCTACGTGTTTAAATGTTTGCCTGTGCTTTATTAGTTGTTACGGCAAACGATACCATAGCGGGAAATTGAATTATTTTAAAATTAAAAGGTAATCATAGGGTATCATTTGGATGCGAGGTATTAGCACTGTTTGACCAAGCAATGTTGTTGAAATATTAGACGAAATTCAAAACCAATCGCGGTAAGTCCCATTGTGAAAATATGTATTAGAAAAAAAAACACCCTTTAAAAGAATTCACAAAATAATACCCAGCAGAAAACTACAACAAAATTAATGTGTATTTAAAAAGTACCTATAATACGATGACATATCGCAAAAACAAATTTAAAAAATCAGTTCGCTGAGTTCAACCGTTCCGTAGGGAGCCGACCACGCGTCTGAGGCCTGGGGGGCTACTCTCTCAAGTCCGTCGTCGAAGATACGGGTCCGTCCGAAAATAGTTCGATACTTAGGAATGAATTCTACTTCATTCCCGATTTATTAACTTTTTCGGACGGGCAAAAACACATCGAGAGTAAGGACAACTTTACTGTCAAATCGTGTTGCCATACATTTTAACTTCGGGCCCCAAACTAATCTTATGTCATATTATATTTTATTTTATTTTATTTATAACGGGATAAAAAACAGCTACAATATACATCTTAATATTAAAAGTGTTATAATAATAAGTGTTTGACAATATTGCAGCCCACTGCATTATCCACATATTAACATGCAATATTCAAAAAGATAGGTGTCACTAGGTGGCGCTATACATTATTAAATAATTCATTCAATAATTCATGTAAACCTCAATGGTCTATTACAATTATTGAAACATTACCTACACTAAATACATAATTAGAAATTCATTCCTACTCATGCACATAAGTGGCTCAGAGAATAATAAAGAAATATAATCAATCACGTACAACAAATCTTAAATTGAAATAATAATAATATTAGGTCTTTACCTATGAAATTGCCGTTTTGCAGTACTGGCCATTTCAAATCAAAATAATTTTTGTTTGGGTAAGAATTCTAATTTCAAATTAATTTTATTTTAAAAACATGGATTTTTTTTTCCAAAAGTAGTCATTTGTTTATTGATTAGTGTTACATTTTCATCGCATTTCAATCTTTTTCGTCATCATGGATACGTTAAAAATTCGAGTAATTATGGAATATGAGTACCGTCGTGGCAGCAACGCGGCACAAGCGGCACGCAACATCAACGACGTTTACGGAGCTAACACTACAAACCAACGCACCACCTGTTATTGGTTTGCTCGCTTCCGTTCTGGAAATTTCGACCTGAAAAATGAACCTCGCGGTCGTCCGAAGACTTTAGTCGACAATGACGAATTAAAGGCGATTGTGGAAGCTGATGATACACAATCTACGGCTGAATTAGCAGCAGCTTTCGACGTTAGCGTCAAAACAATATTGGTCCATTTGCGTCAAATTGGCAAGGTAAAAAAGCTTGACAAATGGGTGCCCCACGAACTCAATGATCGTCAGCGCGAAGTACGCGTCGAGACGTGCCTTGCACTGCTCAACAGACACACAAATGTAGGAATTTTGAACCGCATTGTTACCTGCGATGAAAAATGGATTCTGTTTGATAACCGCAAGCGCTCAGCAAGTTGGTTGGATCCTGGTTCAGCACCTAAACAATGCCCTAAACGAAAACTTACCCCTAGAAAAGTGATGGTCACTGTTTGGTGGTCTAGCGCCGGTGTGATTCATCACAGCTTCTTACCAAACGGGGTGAGCATTACTGCAGATGTGTACTGTGAAGAACTGAACACAATGATGGAGAAGCTGGCACATCTCCAACCAGCATTGGTCAATCGCTCGTCTCCGCTGCTCCTGAACGACAACGCGCGACCTCATACTGCACAGCAGACGGTCTCCAAGTTGCAAGAACTGGGGTTGGAAGCTCTCCGTCATCCGCCCTACTCACCAGACCTTGCGCCTACAGACTACTACTTTTTCCAGAATTTGGATAACTTCTTGGCGGGAAAAAAATTCAATACCCGAGAGGCAGTACAAAATGCCTTTGAAGAATTTGTTGCCTCCCGTCCAGCTGATTTCTTTAAGAAGGGCATCAATAAACTGCCACTGCGATGGCAAAGATGCATTGATTGCATGGGTGATTACTTCGATTAATACAAATAAAAAATACATGAAAAAAATTCGTTTAAATTTTTTCATACAAAACGGCAATTTCATAGGTAAAGACCTATTATATTCATAGCAATAGTATAACAACTTTATGAACGTACAAAGTATTGGAAAATTATATTATTCATTAACAACATACATCATTCATTGACAAAAGACTAGATACATTCCTCTTGAATCCAGGTTTTGACTGCAGAAATATATCTACATCGACAAAATTGTCATTGTAGGCTTTTACCATACGACGAATAGGACATCGCGTACCAGAATTATATGTCTAATCATACAAACTTCCATCCCCTAGGGATGGAAGTTTGTATGAGACTTCCGCAATTTTGACACTAGAGGTAGAAGAAATTGATATAGGGACAGGGGACTCCTTATACCTCTACACGCCCTAACTCTACAAGGCCTAACTTCACAAACTACACCTTAGTCAAAATATGTGGCTTTGCCGTTTCGTTACTACAATAACTGTTGTATATCAGAAAAGTAATGAACAGTGGATACATTTTTCACCTCACGCCCATGTGAATGTAGCGAAATGGCCAAGCCACATATTTTGACTAAGGTATAGAGTTTGTGAAGTTAGGCCTTGTAGAGTTAGGGTGTGTAGAGTTAGAAGCTTGGCTCTACATGAGATCTGATTACTTTTTGACAGTGTGAGTCTTAAGGTCTCGTCTTGGCAACATTTTACATGAAAATGATTTTGGTGGGATCTTATTATACTAAATAGCATTATGTAGATAATAATGGCTAAGCTTTCTGGCAACTAGAAGGAAGCCTGCACCCTATTTGCATTACACACTTTCAATAAATTTGGATAATTTTGAAGAAAATTGCTATTCTATTGCCCCATATGTTAGAAAACTTCGTCTGCTCAACAACGTAAATAACGCAATGAATATTGCTGAACTGTCAATAGTAAAGATTGCTATTGTAAGGGTGTTATTAAATAATATTATATCTAGTTTTCTATAATGATTTCCCTCATCCCAGGTCACATGGGTCTCTCCCTGCTGCGAGAAGACACAGTGCTGGACATGCTAGGTCTGGCGCACCAGTTCAACTTCCAGGAGTTGGAGACCGCCATATCTGATTACCTGAGGCAGGTGCTCGCGCTCAGGAATGTCTGCTCTGTGCTAGATGCTGCCAGGTATGGAGTAATTTCTGACTTCCTTATAACGTATAACGGTCGCAAGCCCTGCTGCTGATCATGTGGTCCGGAGTTCGATTGTCGGGTCGGGTAAAGTGTTATTGGGTTTATCACACAATTGGACAATTTGTTATTAAATGCTCCTAAATTTTTTGGTTGCAATGGAATTGAGAATTTGGGAATTGTGGTTGTTGTTCCAAAACTTGGGTGAATGTTTTTCAAGCAAGTATCGGTGGAGTCACCGTTGCTCTATAGAGCCACCGACGCACGGTGACCATAGAGCGCCTCGTCCTGCACGGTACAGTGGAGGGCGCTACACCACGCGGACGCTCACTCATGAGATGGACTGACCAAATTAAATCCGCTGTGGGCGATCCCTTATATAAGTGCACATTAAGTTCCAAAAATCTTAATAGGTGGCGAGAAATCGTGAGGCGAATCACATCAGCCCCTAGACAAGAAATCTCATGAGGACCACGACCGATCTGATAAGAGAAGAAGAAGAAGATCCGTAGATTCCCTACGTTACGGGCTTCTGCAAACATTGCGAAGCGCCTAATGCCTAGGACTTCAAATTGACTGGTGAAATGTGGGTAATCTACCTCTTTGTTGTTGCAGGCTGTACGGCCTGAAGGCGCTCATGGACTACTGCTACAACTTCCTGGACAAGAATGCAATCGAAGTGCTGCAGCACGACACTTTCCTGCAACTGTCCGTGGTAAGTTACCCTGCACTTGTTTAGGAAGGATATGTAAGAAAGAAATTACATTTATTGGTTTAGCTCGGACGTAAACACTCACAAAATACTCTGCAAAAAAAATGTGTATTCTGTTGTAAGAAACAAGCTGGAATGTATGCCTCACGTATGTGTCATATAGGACCACTTAAGCAAAAATTCCAGACAACTAGTGCCTGACGCTGGTTTTCAAGTTTTCAACTGCACCTGATATACATGGTATTTAGAAATGTAATCTTCGTAGCGTATCGATAGCAAAAATTGAAACATCTTTGGCCCAAAATTCAGCAGCGCGAACTGCGCTCACTGACGCTGTCATGACGTCGACAAGTGGAGGAGGTGCGGGCACTGGCTGTGGGGAGGTGCCGAGGTGGTGGGAGATCTGAGTCGTGCGGGAACCCCCATCTGTGGGGGTTGTGTGTGCTGCGGCCGCCTACGTGCGAAGCGTTTTAGAGATTTCCAAGTTGCCGCAGCAATGGGTGGCCAGGCGGGAGCTCGCAGAGGGTTCTATACAATTGTCAGGGGGTTTATAGTTATACAGCTTCCGCCACAGGTTACATCTTGCTAGGAATGTAAAATGTGTGGTGGATAGATAAAGGGTTAACGGTTTTTAGGACGAGCAGTGGCCTTCAGATACAAGCACACAGTTTTGTTGGGTGTTTGTTGCGCTACTTCTTCCCAGAAAAAACCACTCGGAAGTCCTGAAAGGCGTTTTGAGTTCCGATTCTCAGCCTAATATCTGCTCCAGAAAATTATTAAATTCATTCATTCATTCTCTGAAAGACAAGACAACGCATAGTCTAGACTCATGAAATGTAAAATTCCATCTTTAATGTAGGTGAGCATTATAGAAGGATTTTTGAAAATTCTTCCCTTAAAAGAGTTAAACGGGGATAATAATACTATAATATCTTGTCCAGCTTGTCCTGTTATCTACACGCTACAGGAGTTGATTAACGCTACTAAAAATGCCAAGCTCATGGTCAAATTCTAAGCTACCTCTAGATTTATAGATTGCTATCGATATGCTCTGATTCCGTGTGGTGTCGAACGTAAAAGAATAGCACCATCACATTTATTCCTGTGGGTGTCGTAGAAGGCGACTAAGGGACTTACTAGAGAATGGGCAGCAGCGTTCTCTATGCATTTTACCACCATACTGCGATCGCCAACCCGCCTGCCAAGCGTGGCGATAATGGGGTTTTGCCATCAAAACCCCTCTTTTGGGAGAGGCCTATATCCAACAGTGGACGTCTTTCGGCTGAAATGATGATGATGATGACCGATATGCTAAGACGAATGGGATGAATGTTTGTAGATTCGTGATTTTTGTAGATGTGTCATCCTGTGGGGCATACGGCTTGTAGCATAAAAATCTAGATTCTTTGTCTTTACACCCCTGCGAAGCAGGCGTGGGTCGATAGTGTGTACAATATGGTATGATTTCTGATATTTTGGTTGTAGGAAGCGCTGCAAGGTCTCCTGGAACGCGACTCGTTCTTCGCGCCTGAAGCAGACATATTCAAGGCAGTGTGTAACTGGTTCAACGCGAACCAGATGTGGGTCAAGTCCGAGGCGGGGCAGCCACAAGTTGTAAGTAGAAGCAATAAATTAAAAGTTTATTTGACCTGGGTGGTGTCCTGTAGTCTCTGCCTACACCCATAAGAAGAACACGTGTATTTATATGTATATATGATCCAGGTTAAGGTACAAAATATATATAAGCACACATAAAAAACATAATAAAATGATAAAATTTAATTTATTTACGGCAAGGAGATTGTACTGGGAGTGTAATGGACTTCAGGTATCGAGTAGCAGTGTTCAGGAATCTCTGTTCATTACTCGCGAAGACATCTGAGGATTCACCATGTAGCAGAAGGTTGTTAATATGGTTGAGGGCCAGGTACAATGGACTGGTCATAAGGGTTATGGTACTGGTTTGTGGTATTGAGAACACAGGAAGTTGGCGAGACCGCAGTGTGTACCAATGGGTGGTGCGTTGTTAAACGAGATGTTAGTAATAATGGTCCTCCAGGTTGTATTTCGGCCAAGGCGGCCAATTTTAGAGCACAGCAGTGGTGGCCCAGTGGAAACGGCTGCGACTTGCGAAACATAGCTCGTAGGTTCGAACCCAGACAGCCGGTTTACTTTGTATAAATTATTTCATCACCACTGCTCTCAAAACTGTGAAGGAAGCCATCGTGAGGAAGCCGGCATGTTCTTGAAGCAAAAATTCGAAGACAATTGACATCTACCAACCCGCACTGGGCCCACATCATGGATTACGGCCCACTCTCTCTCACCGAGGGGTCTCTGTCCCAGCAGCGGGTACATTATAGGCTGATAATTGGTTATTTGGCCAATCTCACCAGACACGCCTTCGGCGCGGTAGATGTTATAATGCACGAGCGTGTGCGCAGACACAGGTGCACCTTCTCTTCCCTCACTCTCGTAGTCCGATGAGACGCTAACTGACACTCGCGGGGAAAGAGGCGCAGGAGCAACAGGAGTAACGCACCACATTCCAAACACCTTGCTCGCTTGGCTCTTGTGATACAGGTACTCCTAATACGAGAGCCAGGGCTACACTGGTGACTTGAAGTGAAAACAAATAAATAAATAGAAAATAGCAAAATTTTATTAGTACTGAGACGACGTCAGACAAGTATGGAAGAAGAGACATGCCGCGCATAATTTGGGATAAAGGCAAGAGACATGACTTTAATTAATAGCAAAATGTACCGGCGGCGAGAGGGCGGGCGACATTGTTGACGTCGCGGGCAAAACCCGATGAGGGGCACACGAGCGTGGGGACTGGCGCAAGAACAGAGGCCTGTGCGCAGCAGTGGGGGAAGTGGGGCTGTGTATGACGATGAATAGCAACATTTTTTTTTATGGCGTTATAACTAGTTATAGAAACTAATATTTCAGGACAAATAATTCAATTAAGTAATTGCGTGCGCAATCACTGCAACTATCACTCCCATCAATAATTAGATACGTGTCTTACAGGAAAAAATATTGAAATGCGTGCGTCTAACGCTGATGACGCTGGACGAGCTGTTGACGGTGGTGCGGCCCTTCTCGCTGGTCACGCCCGACATGCTGCTGGACGCCATCCAGGACAAGACGCAGACCAAGAGCAGCGAGCTCAGGCACCGGGGCTTGCTAAGTAAGTACAGTCACACACAGTATGTTCGTCACCTTAAGGACTATTTTTGTCTGCTCATTCCATTATAGAAATCTGCTTTACCGACTTCACATTATACAATGTGTATCATAATTAACGGAAGACCTCATACACCCCAATTAGAGTAATTTGTTAAAAGCATAATACAATAACCAAAACTTACTTTGTTTAAAGCAAACTGTTACTATATTTAGAAAATTGCATTTACTTTATGCATTTAAAATTGAGTTTTATTGCCTTAAAATATGATTTAATTTTCTTTGGCTCAATCGGCGGTCAGTATGCCAAAATACGTAATTTTTTAAAGAAATACCTATATTAAAATTCACTGAAATCCATTCAGTAGAGAATTATGAACAAACTACTTTCAGGACTTGCGCTTATTCTGTTATTATTACTATCGTTTATTTTCAGATATTATATATTGTGTTTGCGCAGAATGCCATTCTGCTATCTTCTTTACATGTCAGACAGAATTAAGATGCGACACTGATGGATGCTGACAATTAAATGAAAAAAAAAAGCAAAACTGGGTAGGCTAAAAATTGTTAGGTTTATGTCGATTGTATTATTTGCCGATGACAACACCGCGTTAGTAAAATGTAAACATCTGGATAGCTATGAACAGGACATAAATAAGACCCTGGGAGATGTCGTACATTGGCTTGACAAAAACAACTTAGTGATAAACTTACAAAAAACGAATGTCATGCACTTCCCTCAATCCACAATTTTAAAAGAAGTATCTGTAGAGTACAATAAGAAAAGAATTAATTAACATTGACCGACCACTAAACCGGCAACCACAAGCGGAGGAAATTTGCAAAAGGATGAATACACCGGCATAATATGTCCTTTCAAAGTTGTCCAAATAAGTTGACATCCAAACAACATTGGCAGCTTATCATGGTCTGGTTGAATCAGTTCTAAGATTTGGTATTATTTTCTGGAGCAATTGCAGCTTAAGGGAATACATATTCAAGGCGCAATTTTTTTTATTCTATAGTAACATTTTAATTTGAAATTTTCAATATTAATTAATGTAGGTATGTATAATTGTAATAATTCCAACTGTCATTTTAATTTGTAATTAGCTTCTTAATTTTTTTTTAATAATTTTAGCGTGCCTATTTCCAGGCAGAATGTACCTACGGCACCTATGGCACTCTCTTATCTACTCCACCTGTATTTCAATGTAACCTACATTCGGTGTAAATAAATGGTTGTTTGATTGATTGAATTCATATAAAAAATAGTTCATTGATTGCCCTGTGCAGTAGTCCAGACTTTGCAGGTATTGTATTCAGTTTTGATTTATTATTTCTATCTTTTGTATTAAAAAAAAAACTAGCGGTTCTGACAGACGCTGTCCTGTCTAGACAATAATTTATACAAAACCCTCATAGAAAAAAAGTTTATTAAGTTTTTCCCGAAATTGAACATTTTCTGGGAAACTTTGTCTAGTTCTCTTTCCATCAAAACTTGATTCGGACTATTACTATCATCTTAAAACAAATATTTGTCAAACCAGTCTAGCCGTTCTCAAGAGTCTCAAGTTTTTTGGTAAAAAAACCCTCGGAACCCTCAAAAACCACCAAAAACGACACACATGACGAAAATTTTAAGATGTTCGCAGCTGTCATCTTGGATTTTCATTAAGATGTCACTATCGGCTTCAGCACCTCGAAAACCATGAAAACGATCTCTTTTCTCACTCTGTTTCTTTCTATTATATGTAATAAAAAGTCGCTTTAGGCGGCATAACACTTTTTTCGTTACTTGTCTGTACAATTTTACTCCTTCCGCAGCTTGAAGAACTTCGTTCCAATATTATGATTGCTACTTGCTTATTTCTCAAACAGTACCAGAAGAGAATGTGGCCACCCCGAAGCGCGGCGCCCGCGTCATATCCGGCGACATGCGCTCGGCCCTGCTGGACGGCGACACGGACACGTACGACATGGAGCGCGGCTACACGCGCCACACCATCAGCGACGCGCCCGACAACCCCGGCATCATCGTGCGCCTGGCCACGCCCACCATAATCAACCACGTGCGGCTGTTGCTGTGGGATAGGGACAACAGGTCTGTGCAGGAACTGCTTACATTATGTTGCAGCAAAAGTCACTAATCGAAGCGTTCATTAACGGAATGCGTCTTTTTGCCCAATTACAGCGAAGCCAAAAGGAAGGTTATGAATTTGACCGGTACGTATGTATGAATGTGGGTATATATGTTCGTCTTCTAAACGAGTTTTTGAAAAGTGAGGTATCTTTGGAAGCAACTTGATCGTCCGCTGCTTGGCTTGGCCTTGTGACGTCACATTTCATTGAGTATGGCGCCTTCTAAAATTCTAGAGCGTCGTCTCATTCACACTTACGAGTACCTATGTGAGTCACTTCCCAGCTCGATGTGTCGTATGAACGCCCGAGTTCTGTTACAAAGATATTGTTATTTCTGGTCTCTAACGATTGTATCTTGTTCGCAGATCGTACGCATACTTCATAGAGGTATCAGTGGACCAGAAGGACTGGGTGCGCGTGATCGACCACAGCAATTACTTCTGCCGTTCTTGGCAGAATCTGTACTTTGAGCCCAGGGTCGTGCAGTTCATCAAACTAGTCGGCACTAGCAATACTGTCAATAAGGTACTGTATAGAAGACCGCTAAAGAATTGGAAGTTACGATTAAAACTATAAGTACTAAACGCCAAAGTTCGTAGCAGACGCGGTCATTTAAACGTGGGAGCGAGACGACACGAAATCCCGTACCAAATATTCTTCCATCTCAAACGTTTTTTGACCGCAATTGCCACGAGTCTTGGCACACACAGTCTCGGGAAGAAAAAAAATACGATACGATAGTGACAAATCTTAAAGTCCAAAATCAAAAGTCATTTATTCAAATTAGTCTTATGTATTTATATATTTTTTCAAAACGCCCACCCTTCACCACTTCCTAGTGCTTTAGCGGGGAAGAAGAAGTGGCGCAACAAACTCCCCAGCAGCACAGCTGTCTGTTTAGTTAGATGACTTGATTCTATACATTATGTAGGCAAAGTAATTAACATTACGAGACACAGTGTATTAATTAAATAATTTGTCATTTGTCAGCTAGCCATGCCATTATACAAACAAATAAAATGAAAACTTAACTCAAGCACAAAAAGAAAAAAAAAAGTAAATAAAGCATAATATCAAAATAAAAGCCTCCTGGTAAAGGGCGTGATATCTTACATATGCCATGCTAGACTATGTTTACATAGCTGTTACGACCCGAGTTACAACTCGAGGCCACAAACAGGTAGGTAATTATTAGTAACAATAACAAAACCATGGTCAGCAAGACGACCAGTCACCACAAGCAGCACCCGTTCACGAGCATAACGCTAAGATCAGCCATTACCCCCCTCGCCATATTTGAGAGCAGGAGGCAACCCGACCCCCGACGCTACCACAAGCAGTGAAATCTACGGGAGGATGACGAATTTGCTGCCCGTTGCTCAAGCAAGAATATAATGATCAATTGTCGAGGTCGCTAGCTAACCACGTAATGCAATACAACTCATCATAAAAAAATATTTTTATGATGAGTGAATTTTTATGAAAAAAGTCACACAGTAAAAAAAAAAATGAACCCATATAACGTGTTACTAGGTACACTAATTCTGGAGAAAGAACACGAACATTGTCTTGAGTTTATCACAGCGACCAACAATGGGGATTGTCTAAAATTTTTAACCATTCTATTTTATTTTAGTTTTCGAAAATATAGAGCATGTTGAAAAACTAATTTGAATATTTTGATGATGGGCTCAATAGTTATTTCTTAATTTAATATTTATTCATTTAAAATTTTTGAGATAAATGACGTCATCAGTGGCACTAAAGATCGTTGCCTTTGCCTCACCAGTACATAATTAGAAATTTAAATCTGTCAACACAACGTCATCCATCTCATCTGTTAAAGTGTCAGTAGACGTCATACATAATCGGGTTGTTCCCATTGGTTCACGAGTGTATTGTTCCCGAAAAAATTAAAATGAACACTTGTCTTCCCAACGGGTCCACGATCTTTTAAAATATAAAATATTTTATTTCCCTACTGGTCCATGAGAATGTTTGGTACAGTCAACAATAATCGGGTTGTTCCCATTGGTTCCCGAGTATATTGTTCTCGAAAAAAATAAAATGAACACTTGTCTTCCCAACGGGTCCACGATCTTTTAAAATATAAAATATTTTATTTCCCTACTGGTCCATGAGAATGTTTGGTACAGTCAACAATAAACGCTTCGCTAAGGGATGATTTGTTGGATTGCCTCCGCCCCGAATAGTAGAATAATTATTAAACATGAAAAAAATCACGAGGTCAGCTTTTTAAACGCTTTATGCCTCCCAAGTACCAGGTTGTCATAACTTGGTAGGAGCATACCTAACATAGTGGTATCAGCTAGAAAACGCTTTACGCCGTCAAAGTACCAGGTGATCATACCACGGAAGGAGCACACCTAACATAGATGTGTCAGCTAGAAACCGCTTTATGCCTTTGAAGTACCAGGTTGGTATAAATCGCTAGGAGCACACTTAACATGGTAGTGTCAGCTAGTATTTATTTATTTAAATTTCTCGCATATAAAACAAAGGTACAAACGCGGACTTAAGTCCTAAACCAATGCCTAAGGCATTAATGCCTTAGGCATTCTCTACCAGTCAACCATGGGTGTTGAAGAGATTAGGTGGCAGGTGCTTTGATTGAGAGGAACAATGATAAAAAAAACTATAAGAATACAAAAAAATACTGGTTGATTGATTGTCTTTTTACGAGAAATTGTTTTTACTGACTGTACTTTGGATACATCCGGTGGACCCGTTGGGAATTCATTGAGAAGCATTTGAAACATTATAATTTTTTCATGGACCCGGTGAGAAAACAAGAACAATATAATCGTCAACCTTTGGGAACAACCCGAAATAAGGGAACCAAAAGTTCTAATGTAAGTAATGCATACAGCATAAAATAATGATAGTGTAATGAGATTTATACGAGATCATGAGGTAAGTCGCAGGAATAATAATTGTAAAAACTTTATAAATATGTAAATTCATATGTTTATATTTTTGACATTTATATTAATTTGACACTTGGCAGACCATAGAAAATACTTGTCACTTACTTTTTATTTTTTGCGGCAACGATACAAAACTGTACGGCCAAAGCTGACGTAATTTGAAGGGCAAACAAGGTTAATCGTATTTTATCAAATATATCAATAAAATATAAATATTTTTCATGATTCATTAGTCCGCAATGATCAGTAACACTATTCCTCGAAATGGTTTTTCAATTACAACATATTAAAAAATATGAACAATGCCCATTCTTATCATTTAAGTAGTCGTTGATGAATAGTATGCCTTTGAACAAAGGGTGGATTTTACTTTAGCTTTAAACGCACTAAAATACAAATCTAGCAAGGAAGAGGGTAGCTTGTTATAGAAGGTAATACCCAGACCAACAAATGAGTTATGAACCTTATGTAGCCGGTGAAAGGGAACACGTAGTTAGTCCTTATTTCTAGTGTTAACGGTTTGAACATCACTCTTTTTAGTGTACAAGTGTATATTTTGCCTAATTTATAAGATATTGGCGAAGATGAATTGTGAGAATACCAAAAAGAATAATAAAAGTCCCTCAAGGAAACTGGCACCTCGCTGATAAATTGCTCGAACAGCACGTTTTTGAAGGATAAAAATATTTTGAATATCAGCGGCTTTGCCACACAGTAGAATACTGTAGGACATAACGCTGTGAAAATAACTAAAGTAGACTAACCGAGCTGTATCGACGTCAGTGTATTGTCTTACTTTTCTGACGGTGTAGGCGGCTGAACTGAGCCTCCCCGCTAGGCTTGATATGTGTGATCCCCACTGAAGTTTGGCGTCTACTGTTATGCCCAGAAAAACTGCTGAGTCTACAGTTTCTCTTTATCTAAGACGATGTTGGGACCTAGATTTCTAACATTCGGTAAAGCCAACTATACTTACTTGCTTTATTTGCCGTAAACTAATCCCTAACCATAGACAGTGCACTGTTTATGTCGTCAAAATCATGTGTATTCCTGTCCACTTTAAAAATAAGAGAAGTATCATGTGCTAACTGTACAACATCACAAATACCCTTTAAATAGAATGGTAAGTCATTGATATATACTAAAATCAAGAATGGGCTGCGTATTGAGCCTTGAGGCACACCTAGTTGAAATGGTAGAGATTTAACACCATTAAGTTCTACACATTGAAATTTATTATGTAAATAAGAATTTATTACGTTTAAAGCTTCGTTATGCACACTGTAATAATGTAATTTACGTAAAAGTGCACGCAATCAAAGGCTTGGAGAGATCACAGAAAACTCCAATAGCATTTTGTGAGTTCTCCCATGCTCTATATTGCTCATTATGAAGGCTATTTAAATTAAAATGTCTTGTTTCAAATATTTTGCTAAATGCAGGTAAGATAGAAATAGGACTGAAGTTAGGAACGTCATTTTTATTACCTGATTTAAATAATGGTATACTACTCTTCATGAGGTCAGGAAAAGTTCCTCAATCAACACATTTATTAAAAGTGACAGCTAGATAGGGCTACGATGTCTATTATATTATTTAAAAGTTTAATGGAAATGCCCCAGAAATCACCAGTGTTTTTAGGCCTGTCAACTACCGCTAATGAGACACAATTAATTATCTATTGTAATGGCCCATATAGTACTGTACCGGTTAAGTGTGTTAAAAACATTAACTACTTTACGAGCCGTTACATGTTCGAAACTGAACATGTCATGGTTACTACATTTAGGCACACTACTATGCAAAAGGTTTTCAGCTATTGACGGGGACGAATTTAAGCAGCAAGTCGTAGTTATAGGTATGTTGGCATAAAAACACCGATTTCGAGAGTACGATAATAGTTTGTCACATAATACGCAGTGAGTGTCGCTGTTCCCGACCGGCGTGATAGCGAGCGTGTGGTTGCCCGCAGGTGTTCCACGCGGTGGCGCTGGAGGCCCGCCACGTGGGCCGCGCGCCCCCGCTGCGCGCCGGCCTGGTGGAGCCGCGCCACAACGTGGCCACGGTGGAGCTGTCCGCCGTCGTCATCGAGGGCATCAGGTCAGCGCACTTTCAATTTTACAGACAAATATAATCTCGTTACTTCTAAAACTACGATTTGAGAATTTTTCAAAAATCCAAATCGCATAATAGGCATTTTAGTCGATCAGCGTACAAGACTCATTTGATTGTGGGCTGCTATCATTTCCACAAATTATATTTGCTTTATGCGGCAATAAAAAAAGCGGTAGGTTATTTATTAATAAGTATGTCGGCTTGCCCTATGTTTGACCCCTAGGCACGCCACTGCGCCGGCGCGACGACAGCGCGTTATCAGCCTTGCTAAACTTGTAAAAGCAACACGTAAAAGCAGTAGTTGCGTCCACGGCCCATCTGACAATGCTGTGTGCAATTTCCAAAGCTCCTGACTGTACTAAAAGCATGGTTATACGGCAGTCGCTCTCGCAACGCGCTCATCAACGGCGACACGGAGCACTACGACTGGGACCAGGGCTACACGTGCCACCAGCTGGGCTCGGGCGCCATCGTGGTGCAGCTGGCGCAGCCCTACCTGCTGGCGTCGCTGCGCCTGCTGCTGTGGGACTGCGACTACCGCCACTACTCCTACTACGTCGAGACCTCGCTCAACTACTGGGACTGGGAGATGGTATGCGACCGCACCAGGGAGTCGTGCAGGTAACAGTATATTGTCGAAAAGTAAGTATTTTTATACAAGCAGAATGAAAACCGGAAGTTAAATAAAAACGCCAAGGAGCCATGGGCTCTATTTCGGGATCCATGAAAACTGCCTTATCATTCAGTTAAAACTGCATCTGGGATGGCCAAGGATCGGTTATCGCCTTAAAATAAACATAGAAAACTCGCCCTGTATTAATATTTTCAACAGCGACTTTTGTCACGTCTAGAATCATTCCATTTTTGTGATAAGAAATTTTTTTCTAGGTCTTGGCAAGTGATATACTTCAAGCCACGGCCGGTCTCGATCATTCGCATCGTCGGCACCAATAATTCTGTTAATGAGGTACAGTACAAATATTTTTGGCGCTATATAAGGATTTGCTCGAAATTTTAACCCCGAAACCGGTTTCGGGTCGAGAGTTTATTCAGAAATATTGTTGTTTGGTATCAAAATCAAAGACATCCTAATTTGAATAAATGAACACTTTTTAATGTCAAAATTATATTGTTTCGTCTATTAGGCTAGTTTGTAATCAATTATTAAGTACTTTCGTTCTTATTAATACAGGACAAGAAGAAAGTCAGCTATCATTTATGTTAAAAAATACCAACACAAATATATTTCGTTTACCTCTACTCTCTCTTACAATAGGGTATTTTCCAATTTGATAAAAAGATTTTTAATTTTAAGATTGGGATGATAAATTTAACAGTAAAATAAAAATAAATTTATTTAAATCCATTCTTCATCTCAATTATAAACGATTAAAATCAAATTTATTTTTCGTTGTTTTGTATTTACCGCCAAAACGCTCCTTACGATGACTTTTTTTATCACGTGACGTCGTGACGTTAGTTTTGTGTAAACGGCACCGGTACAAATACCAAGGGTGCCAGGGTAGTCTGGGGCCCTTGTGCTGCTTGGTTCCTGGAGTGGTCACAGCGTGCCATGTGTCCTGGTGCGCCGGACTGGTGGTGTCCGCAAGGGCCGATGCCTGCCAGGGGTGCGGGTTGTTCGAAAGAGATACCGTCGCCCCTGGTATACAGGCAGCTGAGGGAACACGGGTGGGTTTTAGTCAGTAAAAGTCCGACACGCCCTCCTGCTCCACCCAGAGCGGGAGAAGTTATTTGATGATTTCCCATCCTCAAAAAAAAAACCGGTACAAATACTTAGTTTGGTACAGTTTTAGAAGTATGTGCACAGAGGCACCGCACACCAGTAATATCACTTTCTATCCATTAAAAATCTTGTTAATAGGGTATAACACTAATTTTTGAAAAGTGTCTTATTTAGATTCTAGAGTCCTAATAAACCACTAAAAAAACACAACATTTTTATTTAATCGATTAGTGCCATAAAAATGCATTTATATTTTGCATTTTCAAATTTGACGAAAACGCTGGACGCAGTAGACGCCATATTGCTCTGTCGGTATGACGTCAGTTTGCTAAAAACAAATGCGCTGATATTTTGTATGACAATTTGTGTATAATAAAAAAAAAATGGGTTATTTTTCTGCTTATTGTTGGTTTGCTGTTGCTCAGTTGACATGCCGTATGACGAAATAACATGGCGGCTACTATTTCATGGTGTTCAAAAACAGATTTAAAAAACTGAAATCTTTAAATTGTATTTTAAAATTTATTTTGTTGTTTCACGAACTTAAACTAACATTTTCCGACTGCATTTTGCCTAAGCTATCTCAATAATATATTTTTAGATTTTCTCGTATAGAGTAAAATACCCAATTATAAAGTCGACATTCACTTGTTTACTTAATAACTACTTTAGTTTACACAAAGTTGACGTTACGTGACAAAAACTCATCGCAAGGAGCGTTTTGGCGTTAAATTCAAAACATCGAAAAATCGTTTTTAATTGAGAAAATGGATGTAAATCAATTTACTTTTATTTTTCTGTTACGTATATTTCGTCCCAATCTTCAAATTAGAATACTTTTTAATAAATTGGAAAATACCCTATTGATGAAGGTGGCTCCCTCATACCTCCCGCCCGCAGGTGTTCCACCTGGTGCACCTGGAGTGCCCGGCGCAGGTGGACGACGCGCGCGACGAGCTCGGCGCGGCCCGCGCGCGCGCCTCCCGCCACTCGCACGCCAGCGGTACGGCCTGCTTCTTACCTAGCTTTCCTACCTTCTGTACACCAAACTACCTTACTTACTGCTTAAATAAATGTTGGGAAATTACTCTGGTGTGAAACAGTTTTGACAGTCTACGACCTCGACTGTCAAAACTGTAGGTTGAATGTTGCAAATAAAGGTATTAAGACTCAAGATAACGTTAACTGGATGCCAATGCTCTCGCTAGGCTCCCCGCCGGAGTCCCCGCCCCCGTGCGCGGCGTCGCCGGCCAACGCGACCACGGGCAGCAGTGCCGCCTCCGACACGTCGTCGTCGCGCGCGCGCTCGCTGCCGCCCGCCGAGACCGCCACGGAGGCCGAGGAGCGCTACGAGGACTGATCCCTACAGGCACAGTCGCCTTGCGAAAACCGTGACCCCTTTTGGACTTTGTTACATTAATTTCAGATACCAAGAATCACCGGCCATGCTAGAGCTGTTAAAATCGTTACTTATCTATTGTCATTATGACTTATATTTCGTCGTTGGCCCTTCAAGGTTCTTAGTATAATTAAGGTTTTCGTAAGTCGGCTGTATACACGTATAATCGAAAAATAAGCTAAGTAAACAGGTTATTGAATACTATACAAAACGGCAAGAATGCAGTCGCTGTCATAAAATGTACGAACAGGACGGAAACTATAGACGACGGATTTTTTTTATTTATATAAAGGTTCTTGTCATCTCGCTCCCACGCTTTGTGACGGCGACTGCACGAATGTTGGCTTTTATGGCCACTTCAAGTCAAGTTTATGGCACATAAATATACATAATACTACATACACAAAACAATATTGTAAGAATCATCCAGACTTTTTCTGGACGTTCTCACAAGATTGTTTTGAGTAGTTATGCGACAGCTAAAAAGTGCGTGTTACCAGGAACAATGGTACCAATATGTTAATGCATATCATGCTCACATAAAGTGGTTGGAAAGGCAGTTTAAGTATATAAAAACTTCGCCATTTTGGAATTGTGATGTATCCATTTAAATCATTTTTTTACGAATAAATTGACGGTTTGTAAGTAAAGAACTGCGTGCAATATTGGCAAAATAAAATTGTACTGTGCACGATTCACAAATATTTTACGATTGCTTTGTTTGTTCAACGAATTATTTAATTGAAAATAGTTTGATTATAGGATGTTGTTGCAACGATTATTTATTTGTACATCTTCTATAATTGTTATTGGGGAATGTAGTTATGTATTGAATGATCGACAATTTTAATAGTATTGTATAATAAAATCGTGGCGAAACAAAAAAAAAACGTTTGATAAGTAGAAGTTCTTAAAAATTGTGTTGTTGATTTACAGCTATTTAATTAAGACAAAATTAGCAACTTTTCTAAAATATTAATTAGTTTCTAGTTATCTACGTTACTGGTTACTAAAGTAGCCAGAATACTCTAAGAAGTATCTTGTATGCATGCTCTTTTTATAATTATACGTATAATAATATATCTTTATATAAAGGTGCATCCACACCTCTAACAAAAATTTACAGTAAAAGCCGCAAAAGTTATAAAAAGTTACTAAATGTTATCATGTTGCAAAATGTTGCTTTACAAATGTTACTTCGGTGTGGATGCACCTTTATATAGGTATGTAATTATTAAGGGCTAGCGCTGACAGTCGGAGTTTCGAGCAAGCGGCTTTCGATATAATAAAACCAAGAGTCTCTTTGTTGGCTCACTGCCTTATCAAGAAATCTCTGAAACTATATGATCTGCAGGCTTGCAAATTGGCAGGAAAGTTCCGTCTAGTGTGTAAGCAATCCTTAAAGGGGTCAAATGTGGCTTATACGTTTGTATGAAGTCCAAAGTTTTTGAAGTTAGTGACATTAAAATCGGTATTTAGGTAATACGTTTGTCATCATTGTGTTTTCAAAATAAAATGGGATATGGGCCGAAGAAGGATCGAGATATTAAATCCGAAACTATCCTTCAATGGCGCGGCCTGATTCACTCGCAACTCTGTAATAATGTACATTTATAAATGAGAAGTGGCTTCTTTTAGTATTAAAAAAAAGAACCCCTTAAGAAGTGTAAAAAATAGTGATCGTTTATAAATAGTTAAGGATTTTACTACGTGGCTTGATTAGTTCGATATTTGGCAAAAAGTGTATAGGTTTAAGTCAAATAATTCGAAAAAGCGAGGCATGCAATTTAAGATTCTACTAAAACCTATTCTATGGGGTCAGATGGGGGTCGGAAAGTTTTGAAGAGAATTTCATTATTTAATTTGTATCGAGCTCCTAACTTTATCAAGTGGTGCAATGGGGTGTTGATATTTGTGTGAGATAATCCGAAATCTACGTGAGGCAAACTGCTAGTTTATAAAAGTTATCAAATTATTTGCTGCGATGTCGCTCCGATGGTCTGCGTTGACCCTTTTGCAGCGTATGGAAAACCTTCATGATCGAAACCTGTTTATTTATTTAGTGTGTAAGCTTATGTTTCTAGTCTGTTCTCTGTCATCGCCCTTTGGCTACGGTTGATGTAAACATTACAAATTAAATTAGAAAAAGTATAGGTTTGGGCTTGGAAATGTATGAATACATTTGGCGTATTTAATCATTATAGGGACAACATCGCACGATTGTATGTTTTAAGTGCACTTTATAAAAAGTGTTTTTTTGCTGTATATAAATACAGCCTGGTTTATTTTTGATCCACGCACACTTCGCTTATTTTGTTCCTTATGGCGTATTGGCAATAATACGCGTATCAAACTTAAGGGAGTAGGAATTAGGATACAGGCTTTTGGACTAATACTAGGACTTCTCCTTAGTCTCTCGTTGCTAAGATGTTTGATGTTTACCTTACTTCACGCGTTAAACAGTCTTTGCTAGAGTAGTCTTTATTGCCTAGCTGTATCGTGTTAAAATCGACTGTTTGCATCTGCTCTGCCATGTTATTAACATTCTTACATATTTTATTTTTATACCGTATATTTTAAGGCATTTTTATTTTCACAAAGTAATATAAGCGGAATTATAAGTTTTGGGACTAGAATATATTGAGAATAAGCAAAAATGTAAAGAACCCAAATTATATTGATAGAAAGTAAAGCAGTAATTGTCATGTTATAAGCACTGTTGGGTCATCTCCTTTGCCTCATACATTGTAAATTTTAAATTATGTTCTCTGCGGTAACGAGAAACCATTCTTTTATAAGTTGTATGTACTTGTAGACAGTTGAGGAATAAGTCCGCAGCGACACAACTTGGTGAACATGTTTGCCAGTTAGTATGGTGATAGCGGAGGGGAATGCCCAGGTTACATGGACACAGGTACAATTAGGTATAGTATCGCGTACTCCTGGAGGTAATTTTGAAATTGCTAATAATTCTACAGTTCTTGCGTATCTTGGCTGCAGTCGTAGTACTTGTTACGCTTAATCGTGATACTGTTACCGTGTGATACCCATCTTATGTTTCTGTCCTCGCCGCGTCTCATGGCAGATGCGGTCATGAATCGTGCGAGTAGGACGGTGAATAGGTATACTGAGTCTCGTGTCTTTTCGGTCCCACGTTTTACGCCCTGAAAGTGGCGTTTAGAATAATAAAATAATACCTACAAATGTATATTTTGTGTGCTTTTTGTAACAATTTCATCCACATGTAAGGAGTTGGATAATTTTATAATCTGTAAATTATGAAACTGAATTGTTTATTGTAATATATATGTAGGAGTAATGTCTGGATTATGATATGGTTTGGATGTTGTTACTGGCTAACCAAGTGGGGATGAGAATGATCTACTTGATAGTAATGTGATACTGATAACAAGACTTGCAGTAAATGTTGTTGCTTATTCACTAAGTAAGATTGGGACATCACCTTCATTAGTGGCTTAGTGTCCTTGTAAACAAGTGTCCCTAAAGCATTGGTTTCCTTAGTAAACGGACATGAGTCACACAACAACTAGTTTTTAAAACCTAAGTATCAAATACTGGTGAAAATTACAGATTTTCATGATAGCTGTTGTAAATAAGATTCTCTCAAAATTGCATTTTTTTGCCCAAACAGGCAATGAACATTGAAGTAACATAATAATTTGGTGTAATAAAAACATGTTTCAAATTCTATCCCTAGTTTGGTATTATGTATCACTGTGATAATGGTTTGAACCAATTGGTTTGAATGTGTCTAGGCTAAAGTGGATTGGCAAGTAATTGAGTAATAACTTGATAGTGATTGTAGTTTGTAAGGCAGAGAACACATACGGAGCTTATAATATGTTTAATAAAAAAATATTAAATATATTTTGGGTTTTATTCTTTTTAGATTAAGCTAACTATATAATAAGTTTTTATTCAACACTTTATAGCAATGTATTAATTTAAGGCTGTATACAATAAAGTGAGACGGCAAATTATATCTCAGAATTGTTTATTATTCAATTACACTTATCAAGTAACTTTGGATCCTCTTTCCCTTACAATAGATTTTGACTGTCTCAATAATTTACTTGGATGCACTATGTTAGGGTCTGTCTCATCTGCTAGGTCGTCCAATCTCTTTCTCAACAGCTGCTTCAAGTCTTCTATACCCTGACCTCTTCTGAGTGCCGATATACCAATGATATCATCAAAGCATATTACATTTTCTGGTCTGACTTCTTCTGGCATTGTGTCAAGCACGGAATTGATATCTCTGTATGCTTCTTTTATACTTTTTAGAGTCTCTTCAGTGCCAGGCAAATCCATCTTATTTACTGCCAGTATGGCAGGCTTTTGCAGCAGTTCAGCATCATAAAGTTCTAACTCCTTGTTCAGTAGCAACACTGTCTCTAGACATGACCTCATGGGATGTTTAGAGCTAAGCTGGAATCCTTGCGTATCAGCGATGAAAAGCAGTATCTTTGTTCTCTCCACATGTTTCAAGAAGCTATGTCCAAGTCCAACATTAATATGAGCACCTTCAATAAGTCCAGGCAAGTCAGCTATAGATATCTGCCGGAGGTCATCGTAAACAATTATTCCTTTGTTAGGCTTTATTGTCGTAAATGGGTAGTTTGCAATTTTAGGCTGAGCTCTTGATATGGCTTTCAATAATGAGCTTTTGCCAGCATTCGGGAAGCCAACAAGTCCAATATCAGCAATTAGTTTTAAATCCAATCTTATATGATGTGTTTGTCCAAAGTGACCCAGAAAATTTGTTTCTGGAGTGCCCCCAGGCCCACCCCTTGCTAATATCACTGTTTCACCTTCTTTGTCAACAGATCCTAGAACTTTACCATCTTCTCTATACACTGTAACGCCAAGAGGAACTTCAAGTCTTATGTCCGAGCCTGGATTACCGACTATTTTGGTTTTTCTACTGTCTTCTCCATGTCCTGCACCGACTGTCTTGCCACGATGTTTGCCCATAATACTCTTGAGATTTGCATCCTCTTTCCCGACACAGTAAACACAACCTCCCTGGCCTCCTAAGCCGCCAAACTTTGGGAGGCCAGTCCCACCTGTGCCACCTTTTACATGAAGCCTGACAGAATCCAGGAATTTACTGCGAAGGTAACTCCGCGGTTTCTTAAGTTCTTTTGCAGCAAACAAAGTTCTGAATATGAACACCATTTTCAGCACTGTAGTAATTGGTTCTCTGGTAATATACAGAATAGCATTTTTAGGTTACGCCTTCTTGTTTTCGTTTCGTTTGACAGATAAGTTTCATTTTAATCTAGGTTGCAAAATTTTAATTTGTTAGTATTCGTAAAGATGCATAATTTTTTTTTTATATGAATTGTGATTGTAAAACTATCTTATTTATTTGGAAGTAAACGCAACAATTAACAACATAATTACGGTTATAAATAAATATTTGGCTCAAATTAATTAATTTCAATGGGAATGGAACGTGATGTCAATCAAGTCAAAATATTGACATCTGTCTGACTGACGTCTTGTTGTTGTTCGTTCCACTGACGTATAAATCATAGTTCGTTCAGAGTCAGACCTTTTCGTTTTCACGTCGAAAGATTGATTCGAAATCATTATGTTTTTCTTATAGTCCGGCTCCGGTTATCAGTTCAGGTAGAGATTATCAGAGAGGCGAGATGTAAGGGCAATAATGTCCTAGCATTTTATTACTAGCTGTTTTATTTATCCGTTTAGTAAACAAACAAATAAATACTTTACATAGGTCGTAGATGGTGAAAGTAATAAACAAAAGTCTGAAAGATGGAACTAGTTTTTATCGCAGTCGCTCTGGTGTGTGGAATACTTACACCCGCGTCATGCAGCCTTGGTGACAACTCCGGAGTATATGCCGACTGTTTGAATAAAATTGAAAGCGAAAATTGTAATAACAGTGAGTACCTATTCATAGTTTCTTGTTTAGCCCCATTATTTTTTACCATAGAAATAATAAGACTCATTATATTAGAATAGGTTCTGGGTACTAAGCACCACAAGTAGTTCAATAGAAACAGTCTAATATTACATCCCTAGAAACAGAAAAAAACACCTGTAGGTAAAACAAAAATGCTGACAAGTGCCTAATTAATCAGTAAAAACCACTGACAGATGGTGAATCATTTAAGCCTGAAACTGCACTGCAGCAGGACTTCTGGAGCAGCTTGTTACGATGGTCCTGCAGGGAAGAGTGTCGCTACCACTGCATGTGGATCACCGTGAGAAGGTTCCATAAAGCTGAGAGAGAAACCCCTAAGTTCCATGGCAGGGTATGTACTAGGTAGGCCACTTCATTGTGCATTTCACAAGTGCTCGTGTGGGTTATATAGTATGCTGCAGATAAGATAAAGCCTCTATGGAGACCTGACAGAGCCTTTCAGTTGTCAAATTGTGCAACTTGATTGCAGTTGCATGTGAAAGAGTTATATTGGGCACAGCAACACAAAATCAATGACCTTGGAGATTAAAGGTGAGCAAGAAGCTCTTGGATTGAACATTATCTTTCTCCACAGTGGCCATTTGTACGAGTCCTGGGCATGCAAGAGCCGGCATCAGCCTTCGCTTCTGTGCTGAACTTTGTGGCCAATGCATACATGTTCAAGAAGATACGACGGATCCCAGTTTCGAAAGGCCCTGACAAGCCTTTTATTAAGTTCTGGTGTGGTTTTGCAATGGTAGGTTTTATAATTTTTTTTTATTTTATTGTGGTATTTCAATCAATGCAAGGTCGAGATGTGTTTGGTAGTGACAACTGCGCTGCGCCTTGTAAGAAGTCTGCCGGTCCTAAACAGCGACATATTGCATACCTTATGTCCATGCTAGAAGTAACTAGTGTTAATGTAAGTTCGTCTAACAGTAGGCAGGCAGCATACCATCTTCCTGACTGGCCCGCGAATAATATTCGTCCTCATAATATCTCGGGCCGAAACGAGACAGGACTATGAATAAACATATTCACGTCTCTTTTCGACGCGTGGTCATACGACGTCATGAGCTCTTCTTTTATTTCGCCCCGCAGGTATGCATGAATGCGTGGGTGTGGTCCACCATATTCCACATGCGCGACACGTGGTTCACAGAGTTCATGGACTATGCGTGTGCGCTGTCTATGGTCATGGCACTGTTCGTCGCTGCTATCGTCAGGTAAACACTGTGGGTAAACATTATGGAATCAAAATTGTTCTTTTAAATTATCTCTTGTACCTATTCTAACTAAAATGGCGTCCCCGAGTCCGTTTGGGCTCAAGATCCCATCAAGGATTGTAGAAAGTAGTTTGTTCAGGCCCTCAGCATTCTAGATCATGGTTTGACAATTAATCTACATGAACACGGACCGGTAGACGGTCCTAAGCCTGAAAGGCCCTAAACTGAAACTGTGTGAAATTGTGCATACATACGTATGCATATGTGCAGATTGAAATTTATATGGTATAGACTAGCAAAACGCAACATGAAAAAAAATATTGCCAAAACGCATTGAAACAAACTCTCTTGATTGTTGTGTTACATTTATGTTGCATTGTACAAATTCGGCCGGCTTATTTGTGTTACATTACATGCATGGGCGTAGCTAGGGATTTTGTCTAGGAGGGGCAGCCGTCTAGATGGAGATCATAAATGACGTCAAGTAATAAATAATCCCAAAAAAAATATTTCATAAAAAAAGTACGCAGCCAAGACTTAAATAGGTAACGCTTGCACTGCTACATGTATACATTAGATCATAATAATTTTAACCAGTGAAAGCGTTATTTTAATCTTAGTAAACTTTTAATTGGTAGGTATATTTATGGTGGGATTTCATTTATTTTTGTAGGGTGCTCTATTTAATTTAATTTTTGCGGTGATATTGTACTGGCGTATTTAATTATCCATAAGAAGTGCACAAAGTTAGTTATGTAAATAAAACTTGTTTTTTTTTTAATTCTGCTAACTACATAAATATCTTATCCTGAGACTTTGAGCTCTTTACTTTACCATCGTCCAGCCCGAAGCTTTGAAAATACGACGAAACGCTTCGAGAAAAGGTAGGTAGTACCCCTGCTTCTTGTTTTTGGCTCGTCTTGTCGGGGGCAGTACCAAGCCCCATTCACTCTCCTTTTGAGGAAATACGCCACATGGTGATGTGTCGTATTTCGACTAATATTATAAATACAAAAGGAATTCTTGTAATTAAATTATATCTGAATGGTAAATACCTTTCCACGTCTAAACGGATTGCGTTAAAGGTTGGCAAGAAGATATTTTTATTTTATTTTTATATCTTGAGAAAACTTACAGATAGTTGACCGTTAGTGAAAGAAGGCCAAATAAAAGTTTTCACTGACAAAATTAGGGTAAGCACAAGAAGAAGAAGTATTCTGGGGAAGATACTTTTTACCGCGGGAAGATATAATTTCTAGGGGGGGGGGGCAGAGAAGTTTCTAGGAGGGGCGCTGCCCACCCTTGCTCCCCCGCCCTATTAGCTACGCCCATGAATACATGTTACATTACACCAATCTGTACCCGGCAATAGTTTTACGTTAAAAAGACGAACTACCTCTTTTGCCAAACGATATTAAGATCTCTAATATAATTACTGCATTACATCATGGGGAGATGCCGCCTAAACTCACCTCACTGAAATTGAGAGGGCACAGCGTGCCATCCTCAAAGTTGGCGCCAGCCTCCCCTACCTATTCCCAACCGTAGACCTTTTTAAAGACTGGGATATACAAACTGTAAGGCAAACCTTCATACTGCGTATTATGCTTAAATAACACTCCTTGCTGCAATACGATCCGAATCTGTATAGGGATAGGCGCCAAAAAGGCAGGGTATGCCGAACACAACCTTCTATCTCTGCACACTCACGTAATTTCTTCTTCCTTCTCGGACCATACCTCTATAATAAGTTGAAGAGCACCCTTAATATTTATCCTCTAAATACAAATGTAAAATTTCAGTCACTGCTTACTTAAAAACCCTAGACTATCAGGGAACTGAGAACTTGTTGATACCTCCATACTAGACAGATAGACTATCTTTATAATCATCCCCTCTCCTGCTTCTGCATACCGTCAACCATACTTGCTCCGTATTTACTCAAGCAACCTCTAACATTCTCACATATACTCTTACATCTCTTTCATATATTTTCTCCGGTTACTCACACACCCTCTGGTATCTCCACAATGTTTTTGTATTTATTTTTTAATTTAATATTTTTATTTTATGTTACAAAATGTTATATTGGTTCTCTAATTTATTGTTAGTTATGTATCCTGTTTTTTTTATTATGTTGGCATCTACCTGTAATACAGGTTTTTAAATAAGCCTACCTCAGGGACCAATCTCTCACAAAGTTAGCAACTTTTTCGTGCACTACTGTCTAAGTTTAGCATTAAGTTCATAACTTATGTAAAGAGAGAATAAAGTTTTTATATTAAAAATATATTAATCTCTGGCTACTATTATACAGGCTATAATAGTTTATCATTGTTCTTTCCAGAGTATTCTACAGCAAGGCGAAGGTGGTCACGTTCATCCTGCTGTCGGTGCCACTGTTCTACTTCGTGACGCACGTGCGGTACCTGTACTCCGGCGTCATCAATTACGACTACAACATGAAAGTCAACGTGTTCTTTGGTAAGTTAGGGCGACTTGATTTTGATTTTTGATTTTGAGTAAAAGAATTTAGATGTTGTTGCATGGAGATAAAGATCACAATCGCCATGATCTTACAGGTCGTGCGTTTTGTCGTAGGTATACCTAATATACCTGTTAAATATGCGGTGAGTCAGGTGTTGTAGGCGGGGGTGACGGTGTTCCCTTGACGAAAGAGTAAAAGTAAAACCAGCAATAACGTTTGTAATAGACACTATATTGTACACGGTTATCAAAACAATACAGGTAATCAGAGAAAGCACATACACGTTATAAGAGTTAATACACACACACAATAAAACTAGTGACTCCGCTGTTCACTATTTCACATTTACTTGTTTACTTGAGGGCTATGTGATGACTATTGAAGATTCCAATGTAACACTTAACTTATTCTCTTTTTTTTTGTTTGGCATCTCCTAGTTGACCTTGAGAGGCCGTAACTACTTAACCGGGCTTTCCTGGGGTTGCCATTAAGAATTAACTTAACGCCTCTAGCCAGGGCTTAAAAACTAATTACATACTAGGCGACTGCATGCTGAGGGCACCCCCTGTGGGGTACGGGCCTCGACTCAGGGCGTCACTGTTAGGGGGACAGCAAGTGGGGACGGGCTGGATCAAAATATTGGCATTATTATTATTAATAATAGGGGAATTTAACTCTACTGGCTCAGCTGCGGCGCGGGCTGGCGCTTCAACGAGCAAGGGTCGGTCGTGTTACTTATTCTGTTTTTTTTTGTCGAGCATCTCGCTGTTGACCTTGAGAGGCCGTGACTGCTTAACCGGGCTTTCCTGGGGCTGCCATTAAGAGTTAACTTAATGCCTCCAGCCAGGGCTTACAAACTAAAATAAATTACAAACTAAGCGACTGCACGCTGAGGACACCCCCGGTGGGGTACGGGCCTCGGCTCAGGGCGTCACAGATAGGGGGACAGCTAGTGGGGACAGGCTGGATCAAAATATTGGCATTATTATTATTATTCGGCGAATTTAAAGCTACTGGCTCAGCTGCGGCGCGGGCTGGCGCTTCAACGAGCAAGGGTCCCCCCCCAGTGGGTTCCCGCATTGTCGTTGCGGGGGGGCTCAGTAGCCGTGGTCCGCTCCCACGGTGAAGCGAAGAGGAACCCAAAGGTGGGGCCGCTCGTCAGGGCTTTGGTCTCCAAGCCGACGACGTAGCGGCCAAAAAGTAGGTCGCGGTGTGGTGCACCGCAACTGAGGCGGGCCGCGATGTCGAATGGGTGGCATCGCGGCTGAGGGTTACAGGCTGCGGCGGAGGAGGAGTGCCGGTACTTTTGAGTAGCGCTCTTCCCTTCCGTGGCCTGGACGGGGCCGCCACCGTTTGATGGCGGACGCGGTGGGGCCGCAGAGGAAGAGGAGTGTCGGTATAGCGTTGGCCGCTCTCCCTATCCCCTGCGGCCGAGAAGTGGTAGGCGGCGGGGCCACTGCGCTGACCCGTCGCAGGGGGCCAAGGGAGCCAAGGGTGCCAGGGTAGTCTGGGGCCCTTGTGCTACTTGGTGCCTGGGGTGGTCACGGCGTGCCATGTGTTCTGGTGCGCCGGACTGGTGGGGTCCGCAAGGGCCGATGCCTGCCAGGGGTGCGGGTTGTTCGAAAGAGATACCGTCGCCCCTGGCACACAGGCAACTGAGGGATCACGGGTGGGTTTTAGTCAGTAAAAGTCTGACACGCCCTCCTGCTCCACCCAGAGCGGGAGAAGTCATTTGATGATTTCCCACCCTGAAACAAAAAAAAAAAAAAAAAACGAGCAAGGGTCGGTCGGGACTTATTCTGAATTTTAGTGGACCTTAAGTAGATTTACTCCATGGTACAAGTTGCGGGAGGGCCCGCCTGCAAACATTTATTTACGATATTAATGAATGAATGATAAATCAAAGGTGGAAGTATGGATTTGAGGAGGATGTTGATGTTAGCAGGATCTCAAGTGTCTCTCGCTCTCGTTAAACCCCGCTTCTGTTTCCCCAGGCGTGTTAGGATCACTGATCTGGCTGGGAGTATCCTGGTTCCAGTGGACGCTAGGCCGACGCTACGCGTGGCGCATGCTGGCCTTCACACTGCTGTCGGGCATGGCGCTCACGTTTGAGCTGTTCGACTTCCCGCCCAAGCACGACATCTTGGATGCGCATGCGCTCTGGCATTTTAGCACTGCACCTTTGCCTCTGTTGTTTTATAGGTGAGTAGTGGTGGTCATATAAATAAGGGCGCTTTCACATTTTTTCTTGAATTTGAGCGTTTGACTCGAGATTTGATAAGTGATTGTGGTTTAAGTATAGCCACAATTTTTTATTTAAATATGTCCGAGTAAATTTCATTATTAGTTTAGTGTTCTAAAAATTATTTTAATTTGTTTACATAAGTCAGGCTCCCCCACTTCGACCGGTCTTGTGCTTCCCACATCCAGCGGATTCCCGCGGCCTTCACAAGGTCATCGGTCCACCTTGTGGGAGGCCTTCCCGCTCTACGTCTTCCGGTACGCGGTCGCCACAAGACTGGTCGCAGTGGAGGAACCTGGGGGAGGCCTATGTCCAGCAGTGGACGTCTTTCGGCTGAAATGATGATGATGATGATGATGACATAAGTTAGTAATAACCTTGTCTCGGCAAAGGATGTTTCATAAAATTTTACTTTCGGGCATCTTTTGATGCTTTGTTACATGGAACATATAATAGTTAAGTAATTTATAAAAATGTCCATGGTAGGACTGTACCTTGTTACTTGGAATGCTCAACTCATATTTTTGTTTCATACAGTATACACTAAAAATAATTCCGTAAAACAGAGAATTAATGAAATTTTTTCGTCTGAAATTATATTTTTTATCTATGTATGTTTAATCGAAATTCAAACAAAAAGTATTTAATAACTAAGGTTTCTAAGTCAGCTTGCTTGAAAAAAAAACTGTCTTATTTAAAAGTAAAACGATATTTTTAAACAATTGTTAAATCCAACGCTAATCAGTAATAAATCTTGGGACGCGCGGGCCTTAAGCTTTAGTCCACGCCGGTTTGTTCCTGGGCATCCGACTCATAACGGTTAGCATGTGTGAGCAGCGTACTTCACTAGACAAACACGCACGATCAGCTAACACACGTCGTTAAATTTACCTAAAACTGAATACTTCAATTTGTAAAAGCCCTCTTAAGAACTCTTATTTAGAGGGAAGTTTTTTAAGACTAAAAAGTATAACTAATTGCATATATTTTTTGTAATTCTCTCGGTATCGCAAAACTTTTCCATACTAGCGGTACATTCGTTGATACACATGGTTGGCTAAAAAATAAATAAATAAACTTTATACATAAGATCTCAACCTAGTATGTATTTTACTTGCTGGTCACATAATTAAGAACGCTGAATAGTATTTTTTATTCAAATTTAAATAGAGAACACTCTGTGGCTCTGTGGTCACTATTCATTTATAATTTAGGCTCCATTTAGTGCTGTAAATGTCTTAAAGGTGACTACTTCATATAACAACAATGGGTAAAAATAAAAGTTGTGATAAATCTACAGGTGAATTAATAATAAAACTTCGTGAGAAGAATTGGTCTTCTCATAAAAAGATAGCCGACCATCTGAATTGCTCAAAAACTATGGTTTTCCATGCTGTGACGCAATTTGCCACGTATCAACTTACTTCAAATGTTCCGCGTGTACCTAAACAGAGAAAGTCATCTCGTCGAGATGATCGAAATATCGTTTGGCAAAACAAAATCCTTTTAAAGGGTCTTATGAGCTGAAAAAAGTATATTTTGGTGAAAACAACCCTTCAGTAATCTGCTCGCACTATTCGAATTTGATAGAAGAAAGGTTGCACGGAAGGATAGCAAGGAAGGTGCCCATGTTGAAAAGGAGCCATAGGCAAGCATTGCAATCAATCAATTACAAGCAAAGGCTTGCATTTGCAAGAAGGTGTGAAAACTGAACAGTTCGACACTGGAAAAATATTATTTTTTCTGACGAGACAAAAATAAACAGGATATGTTCTGATGGAAAACAATATGTACGACGCCCTCCGAATAAAGCTTTCGACCCTTAGTACACAAAAAAGACATTCAAGCATGGTGGGGGAAATGTGAAAATTTGGGGGTACTTTTCTGGACATGGTGTTGGACCTGTTAAGCTGATAGAAGGAAACATGGATCAATTCCAATAAAAAATATACTGGAAGGAACAATTTTACCTTATGCTGAAGGCGTGCTTCTGGGTATTCTGGACATTCCAGCACGACAATGATCCAAAGCATACTGCACGCACCGTTAAGGAATTTCTCACATCGCAATCAGTTTCTGTCTTAGATTGGCCAGCTAACAGCCCAGAGTCCCAGACCTAAACACAATAGAGCATCTTTGGTGCAAAGTCCAGAAAAAGGTTTCAAATCGACAGTGTGGCAATTTAAGAGAGCTGTACGACGTTTTCTTAGAATAATGGAACTCTATCTCTCTTGTAAAATGTCAAAAATTGATAGAGTCTATGCCTCGCCGGTGTAAAGCAGTAATATGGAATTACACCCGTTGTTGACAAGTGTTCCAATTAGATTCTAAAGTGCTAATAAATCACTAAAAAAAAACAGATTTTTGTTTAATCGATTAGTGCCGTAAAAATGCATTCAAATTTAACATTTTCAAATTTGACGAAAACGCTGGACTCAGTGGACGCCATATTGCTCTGTGGGTATGACGTCAGTTTGCTATAGTAGACAAATGCGGTGATATTTTATATGATAGTTGTTTATAATTAAAAAAAAAATTGTTATTATTCTACTTATCGTTGGTTTGCTGTTCCTGAATGCAAAATATTATTTAAATAAAAATTACTTTGGCTACCAAAATAATAAAAGTACAAAGATGTTCAATTGACATGCCGTATGACGAAATAACATGGCGGCTACTTTTTCATAGAGTTCAAAACCATATTAAAAAAAAAATCTTTGAATTGAATTTTAAAATTTATTTTGTTACTTCATGAATTAAAACTAACATTTTCTGACTGCATTCTGCCTAAGCTATCTCAATCATATATTTTTAGATTTTTTCTCATATACTAGATTAAAATACCCTATTAAAAGTCGTGGACTACTAACTATTAACTTTAGTTTAACATGTATTAAATTATTTTTTTCTTTATGCACTTCACATTAATGTGTTTTATTTAATCTAATTTTCATATAAAACAACTCTCGAGCAGTTTTATAAATCGTTCGTAATTATTTGTCCAGCTTCATTACTATTTGAAATGTATAAAATTTGTAAGAGAAAATAGATAGCGATTTCATTCTATATTCCTAATCCCGTTTGCTCTATTCATTTGGCTATTTCATAATATAACTAGTTACTTCTAAGATGGAACACATGACTTGATTTAGATAAAAAACCTAGAACATCAAATCGTTCTTAGTTATATGACCACAACTGTATATGTACTGGCGCGTGACCAAAATCGGAACGAACGCCGCCATCGTGTTTTGGAACGAATTTCTTTATTGCAGGTTGCGGTAAGAGTAATATTGTAGAAATCGTCAGGTAATGAAAAAGCGTAATGCCTCTCTCTATGCGACTTTTTATTATATATTGAAAGACACTGAGAGCAACATAGTTTTCATGGATCTCGGTGCTGAAAAACCAATAGTGAGGCCAAAATAAAGTTTCGAGTATTTTATAAAACAGAACTTCTACAATTTACAACAAGGCCGACCAACCGCGCCTTCCTCGTCGAACGATCCTTGTAGTACTGTTTAAGTTATCTCGTGTCAATGGTTACCAAACGCTGTGTAGCAATGGGAACATGTTTCCAGCAAAACGAAATCATGTTGCTGCATCTTTTGTTTCCCATAAAATGATTGGGCGGGATTTATGCCCGCTTTCACTATCACTGGGCAACACCTAAATAAAATTCTTAAAGAAAGGCGCAGTTAGATTTCAAGGTCTGGTTCAGCGCCGAGAGTAAAAAAATCCAACGTGCAATAATATTTAGGCAAGACAGATGTCCTCACTCCTGGATGTGTTGGTAGAAATAGGCATTAGTGTTTTTGGGCCCGAAACAGTTAAGAATTCATTGAGCTGCCTCACAATTTGTCTTGTTATTTACACTTTATTTTTGTTCCAGGTACATAATAGATGATCTACGCTACCTAGGGTCCCGGGAAATGGAGAAATTCGCACTAAAGTTGACTTGATTTGAAACAACTGTTCAGATTTCGATCATAAAGGACTGCAATGACAATTCCGCAGTCTATTCGTGGATGGACCCCAGACAGGAGTAACTGCCTCCGCGGGATTCAGCACAAGTTTTTAAACTGACTTAATTAAAAACGCTAAAAAACTTTAATTTTAAGATGCCTATTGCTCAATAAAAAAAAACCTTAAATGGAATAAAAGTGAAAGAAAAGAACTCTCGAGAAAGCACAAAGAATTGATGCGTATATGACAGCATTCCATGCTGTCAAATGCATGATCAAAATACTATTTTGTACTACGATTTAGTATGCAGCTATTCTGTCTACAGTGTTCAGAAGAAATTCAAGTACAAAACAATAAAAGACTATTGACATTCCGACTAAACCGTTTCGAGCTGCCGCACACTGGGCCACTAGTAGCGGCCACAGTAATACCACTAGTAGCCGCCGCAAGTTGCTACATATTTCATACATTTTGTATAGCATCGGCGCAAACCGAGCATTCGAGTGGCTGCGTTCGAGCCACAACACAAGCATGAGTTGCCCGCGCTCGCTACTAGTGGCCGCGTTTTGTCGCTCGCCACCCGCGCTATCGGCTACAGGCGCCGGCTTCAGCCGTAGGTACTGGCCGAGTGGCGGCGACTGGTAGCCACTAGTGGCTGATTGGTAGCCGCGTCTAGTGGTTTGACTGAGGGTCTGGTGGCCGCGTCTAGTGGCTTGACTGAGGATCTAGTGGCTGCCACTAGTTGCTCAGTGTGCGGCCGGCCTAACGCCTTTCCAAAGTAACGATGTAGCTGGCCATGTTTGTTCAAAGATTGTTGTATTCTGAAAATACTATGTAATTTATTAGTTTTTTCGCACTAAGTATCACACTACGACTGAAATTTATTGAAAAAGATATTGTAAAATCTACAATTTGTTATTTTTCTACGCTATTGTTAACTGGAATGTCCTCGCAACGAATCGTGAGTGTTCTTGGTTGCGCACGCGCTGTGCAAATCGACGTGTAGACGGAAACTTAAGAGTAGTTTTCTTTTTACAGTTTTATGAGCTTATCAAATCGTGTCGAATTACGACTCGTTTTAGTTTTACAATGAGTTCGCCGATTTCTTGGCAAGCATATATCTTTAGCTTAAACTTAGTAATTTGTTACTTCGGTCGGCGCCTACGCACATGCTTCCAAAATTCACGTTTCGTTGCGAAGACAATTGCGCCTATTTTGTTTGTTCTACTTTACATAATATAGATGTTAAGCTTATCTAGTTTTATTACTTGCATTGTCACAATGTAGGCACACGATGTACAGTTTACTGAGGTTATGAAATCACATGAGAGTTTTGAACTGAACTTGTCACAAATGTTGACTGACAGAATCAGTGACAGAGACGACATAACAATGTTAATTAACATAATTATATTCCATAAAACTGGCTTTAATTTGTTCCAATAAAAAAATTGACATTAAGACTGAAATTTTTATTAGACATTTTTCACACAAGGCATGCACACTCACAAAGACAGATCACAAAAATCACAAAACGAAACTTATCATTCCAGTATAAGTTAACCTTCCAGTATAAACTTTTTCCATTGCTCGCCACAATGGATGCCCGTCTTTTGTTTCTTGAGCCATGCCATCCCCTTGGATTCAGGCTTCACGTTCAATTTTTGCTCATTACGGTTTTCTCTGCTTATGTTCAATTCTTTATTTGGAAATCGCATTTTAGGTTGACCTAGCGCAGTTCTGGCCTCGTAGGTTCGGTAGTAAGCAGGCTTTTGAGGAGTTAATCGTTCGGAGGATTGCCTCTCTGAGGAGTACCGGGGCCTACTGTTGCGGAACATGAGCTTTTCGTCCCAGTGCCTCCGGTACTCTTGCTCCATGTAGGGTGACCTCTTTTTCTCGGGGCTTCTGTCCCTCTGATAAGTTTTATTGTAAGATATCTTCGAATGAGTCTTTCGCTTCGGCAGGTTGTGTGTCCGACTTCTGTGCCTCGGGTTTTTGTCTATTTTCTGGCTGTATACAGTCTGGTAGTCATCGGAGTCGCTGGTGGTTTCTTCTTCGCTCTCAGTTTTTTCAACCCTTTTTTTTGGTTTCTCTTTCGTCTTAAACAGCTTTACTGATTTGAACATCTTGGTAAACAAGCTTTCCTTTTCTTTTTTCTGTAACTTAATTATTAAAATATATGTAACTAGCTGTGCCCGCGGCTTCGCCCGCGTGGATTTTGGAAATTATCTCACGGGAACGCGAGTCTCTTTGAAGGATAAAATCGGGAATGAAATTATCCGGAAAAGAACCGGAGTCGCCGACATAGGTTGTAGAGTGAGCAAGCTGAAGTGGCAGTGGGCTAGCCATGTTTGCCGAAGGACTGATGGACGGTGGAGCAGACGAGTCCTGGAGTGTAGACTGCGATCGGCAAACGTAGTGTGGGACACCCCCCAGCTAGATGGACCGACGACCTTAAGGTGAATGCGCAGTGGTTGAGCGCGAAATTCAAATTTTGTTACGTTTTTTGCAATTTTCAGGTGAGTGTCAGCTTGTTACTTGATCAAAATATGATTTGCGACTATAACATGTACGTATTTACAGATTTATAATAATTAGAATCAATAATACATCTTTCTAAGTTAGATTTGTTCCATAAGAACAAATTTCTTTTGGAAAAGTGCTTGTGGAAGAAATCTAACTTATAAGAGATATATTAGACATTCTAATGACTAAATTCTATAAACACGTACCTGTTATATTCGCAAATCACATTTTGATCAGGATACAACCTGATACTGACCTGAAAATTGCAAAAACGTAAGAAAATTTGAATTTCGCGGTCTACCACTGCGCATTCACCTTAAAATGGTGGCTGGGACAGACTGGATGCGGAAAGCGGAGGATAGTGTTGTCGCGCAGCCTGGGAGAGGCCTACGTCCAGCAGAGGACTGCGATAGGCTGAGTTGATGTTGACGAACGTGCTACCGGGACAAAAGTATGTTACTCCCTATAACATCAGCTATCTGGTGAAAGTAGCCTGAAAATCGTACAGATTTTCGGAGATTTAAGCCGCAGCCGGAACAAACAGACAGACAGACAAAAGTTTAAAATTAGCTTGTTTGTTTTAGGTACCGTATATACTTTCATAATATGCATTTAGTAAAAATCTCTTCCCCAAAAAAAATTTTTTTTTTGGGTGGGAAATCATCAAATGACTTCTCCCGCTCTGGGTGGAGCGGGAGGGCGTGTCAGACTTTTACTGACTAAAACCCACCCGTGTTCCCTCAGTTGCCTGTGTGCCAGGGGCCGCGGTATCTCTTTCGAACAACCCGCACCCCTAGCAGGCATCGGCCCTTGCGGACCCCACCAGTTGGTGCTACCATCTCTTTGAGGCGCGCGTGGAACACAAGGCGCTGTCGACCCGGACTTGGTCCTTACCAGACAGCGAGCTACCCACTACTCGCCGTCCGCAAGCCCGCGCCTACGGTGGCCGGGAATCAGCCTGGGATTCCCGACGCCCAGGGCGTCGCCCGCGGCGGCCACGGCCGTGAGGGCGCATATACTGCCCCTCCCTCACGTGCGCCGCCTCCCTCTTCGCGAGCATTACTGCTTCGCAGAAGGAGGTGACGGCTAACCATGCACTCTCGCTCCGTACCATGGCCTGGACCAGGGCCGGACGCGAGAGATCGCCGCCGCCGATCGCCTCCACGAGGACACGGCGTTGCTCCGCCCAAGCCGGGCAGACCTCCACCGTATGCTCCACCGTGTCCTCAGGGCGATCTTCGCAATGGAAACACCCGGGCGTTTCCTCCCGCCTTATGCGAAACAGGAACCTCCCGAAACAACCGTATCCGGTGAGGACCTGCGTCAGGCGGAAGGTGTGGACGCCATGCCGCCTCTCAAGCCACTCCTCAACGAGGGGACTTACCGCCGCTATCGTGGCGTGCCCAAAGACACTTCAATTACATTTATTTGACTAGATTAAAATGACTAAAATAACACTGATGTAATAGTAGTGTGTGAACGCTTACATGTTTAAGTTCCGGGGCGTCCTTCTGCACATGCCCAACGAGAGTGACACTAGTATCGGGCTCGCTGCTCGATGTCTCCGAGTCGGTGACGCTGTCGGCGTTCTGGACCATCGCTTCACGATAAGTTTTTTCCTTGACTTCAGGCAGTGCGGGCTGTTTGTTTTTAGCGCGCAAGTATTGCTCACGCCGATACATCCTCATTCTAAAGTCTGTGTCAGTACTGGTCACCGCGTGAGATCGCATACTTACTTCATGAGATGGTAATTTGCTTTCAACTGTTGAGTTAAAGGTATCTGACGTATCCATCATGTCTTTCTTCATAAATAATTCGGATACAGCCTGCACTACGTTCCTAATTATCTTTGGTTGTTTTTTTGGCTCAGTTTTCAAAATGATTGGTGCTGTAAAACCATGCAGAGATTTCACCATTTCATCATATTCGCTTAGCGAAGTGTCTTTTTTTGGAAAATCCATGGTTAGCGCCATGGACTTGTAGATTTCCTTTATCAATTTCTCAGTTTCCTTACTGTGTGCTTCTTTTACTTGATCAGTGTTGGTAGCCGTGGTGGTTGCTTGCTTCATGGCAGCAGGTTTTAGCTGAGAGCTGCGGTAGCAACTGGAGCACCCATGTCGCCCTCCTGGGCTTTGTATGAAAACAGGAAAGTTGTGGAAGCATTTCATTCCTCCATGTGGGCAACAGTACTGGCTGGGGTTCATCTGTCGCGAGCACGATGTAATATAGGGGCTCATAGCGTAAGGGCTGTACGTGATACTATTCATGAAACTAGACGCCTGCAAGTTGTTACGTGATGCTCCTTTTTGAACGACAGCATCCTTTTTTGGTTTATTCTGAATAACGACCCCTTTTGTTTGACTGGACACCTTAACTTCCGCTAGCACAGATTGAAGTATACTTTTGATTTGATTTAACGTTGCTTCTGTTTTAGTATCGATCGAGTTTACCTCGAAGGTGCTCATTTCTGTTTGACATTCACTATTATTTATAATAGTGGTCAAACATTCGGCGTTTTTTTTGGGAACCGGAATCGGTTGGAAACTATCTGGTTTTTTGGGTTTCTCGCATGTTTTTTTAGGATAAACATTTCCAAAGTCCATAGAACAGCTTTTCGATGTCTCAATGTTTATTGGCCGCTCTCTTCTATATATTTCCTTTCTCCGCTTTGCCAATAATCTTGTAATTGGTGCTGTTCTATTGTATGTGGCGGCCATTTTTCTGCCATAGCTATCTAGTTTGTCTCTGATGGTACAATCAGTTCGCGGTCGTGCAGTATAGCAGTTGGATGTGGGTAGAGGGTATAATGAATGGTAAAGAAATTTTGTGCGGACATTTTCTGGCCAACATTTCATGTCAACACGAGGCTTTAGTTCTTTTTTTCTTGGCCTCTCTATGTCTTTTCTAATTTTTACCGGCTTTTCCTTTACCGGTACTAAGTCGTATTGATTGGTGTCATAGAAAGCACTTTCCTGCTTTATCTGGTGGAGCATGTAAGCCTGTAAATTATCCTGTTTATCGACGTGTTGGTCAATGTTGTGAAATGGACTGTGGCAACACGAGCAAATATCAGATCCACAAAGGCAGGTGCCCTCGTTGTGTTGCTGTACATCCCTGCAGATAGGTGATGAGAACTGACTCTGGAGGGATATGTTGTCAGGTTTATATTGCCTGCTGACCATTGCAGCCAAATACGAACGAGTCATGACGTCATTGCTGTCGTATTTTGGCACCTCTTCACTTAAATTAGGCTTAATGAAAGGAGAACTAAAAGTATGTGCGTAGTACACACATGGCGTAGTCGTCTTTTTTCTTTTAAGGATCTTTTTCTTCTTTTTATTTAATATTTGTCGTAGGTTGTTTGTTTTTGGTTCGCAAATCTTAGGTGGAGTGTAGTAATGATCCAATTTGTTAGGCGATACTGCCTCGGTATAGTAACGATTCATGTTGTCGGAGTTGATTTCCTGAGAGTAGTACTGATCCCTGTTGTCAGGCTGGTCATCCTGGCTATAGTATTGGTCCACGTTGTTAGGCTGGACTCCCTGGCTGTAGTAATCATCCATGTTGTTAGGGTTTACTGCCCCGCCGGCGCCTTGGAATATTTCAGAGTTCACTTTTGGGAGTACAACAGGTGCCGCATTCGTGTCCAAATTAGTTAATACGAATGAGACGTTAGACTTCCCGGTGTTCTCTAAACATGCTGGACTTGTACATCGATCACAATCTAATGATTTACAAGATATCGCTTCACTTGTAAACGTAGGAAACTTGGATTCTATGATCGCTGTGTTGACGACGGATTTGTTAAGTTTCTGAAATTTGCTGGGTTTGGTAGCTTTGAAGCCAGTTTTTTCAGTTTTTTCTGGTGATTCCGTTGGTAAAGCAGAGCCGGCGTCTTCCAGTTGCTTTTCTAAATGGATTATCTTTTGTTGCAAGTCTGTGACGTCTATCGGTATGCAGGATATAATTTTAACTTCAGTTTGCGATTCTGTGTTGCCTAAAACAGAAAAAAAATATTAATTATTGTTATTTGGGACCTAGTAAACGAGCTTCCGCTATTTTATTTTATTTATTGGGATAAATAAACAGTTACACATTACAACATAATAAAAAAAATGAGCTACAGAGTGAGTAAATGTGTAACTCACGACATTTTCCATATATTATAAAATTGTGCGCTTACAGTTTGATAGGTACAATGAGATTCCATAAAGTGTTAGTGATAAAATTAAACAGGCATGCAAATAAAAAGGAAAAACATGAAATTATAAAAAAAATACAGTCTAAAAGGAAAAACAAGAAATTAGGAAGCAATATCCGAAATTGTTTCCCGAACAAGGCTCTTAAATTTACCAGTTGGTAAAGCAAAGATGTCAATATTTTGGAAGTGATTGTTATATTGACCTGTAATGCGACGTAGGGGTGCTCGTAAGCCTGCATTCATACGACTAGAGGACACAGCAAAAAGAGGGCGAGCGCGCACACCACGACTTATGGTTGTTCTTGGTACTACGTAGCTTATCTTATTTACAAAGTCCATACAATCATATGCGCTATTACATACATCAAATAAAAACATTGTCTCCAAAATAATACGTCTTGCTTTGATTATGTAGTTTGTACCTATTCATAAGTTAGAAATAAGATGCAGGAGTACGAAAACAACGGAAATGCATGGTTTTCAAAAACTTACTCGGAACCTTTTCTATCGCGTCTGAGTATTTATTATAGAAGGGATTCCATACCGCAACAGCAGACTCTGGGACCTGATTAGCGATTTTTGGAGATATAAATATGTATCATCTCATCACAAAACCGTACATACGAAAAGCATTATTTAAAATTTTATCAATATGATTTTATCAATTTATCAAGGTGTAGTTTAACATCCAATAGAACTCCAAGATCGCGCACTAGTGTTTTTCTAGTTAAAATTATATTATTCAAAGAGTAAGGATGCTTGATGACATTTTTATTTTTCCTAAAATCAGCAACATTTAGAGACGCTAAGTTAAGTAGAATCTTGCAAATTTTTAACAGGTTTAATAATTTTAAGGTCGTCTGCGTATAGCAATAATTTTAAATTTTGGAAACATTTATTGATGTTGTTAATAAATATGATGAATAAAAGAGGTCGCAAAATAGAGCCCTGAGGCATTCCAGAAGTTACGCTTAGGATGCTAGAAATGAAACCATTCATCACAACCCTCCGACTCCTATTAGAAACATAAGAAGCGAACCATTTTAGAAAGTCACCGCGTATACCTACCATTGAATGCAATTGTATTCAAGAGATGTTGATGGGAGATGATTTTTTAAATGAACCGACACATTTTAGCGTTAATGGAATCACTGTGTACCTACTTACCTACCTACCCCCCCCCCCTATTGTGGGCGTGTAATATGAGAGTACTTTACCTAAATTAAAAGCCACCCTTTTCAGGAAGTTCTCGATGCCCTTGAAGCGTTTCCTACACAATCGGGCGGTACAGAATTCTTCTTTGCTCATGTTGCCAGTACACTGCAAATTGTTTTATTTTCGTTAAAACAACGTTAAAAAGTCATGGTTCAAAGGGCAGGCAACTTTTATTTTTCACTGTAATTTCGTGAGTATTCGCTAAACAGGCACATACCCAATACAGGATTTTTATCAGGAATTGTTGTGTAAACAGTTGTTCTATATCACATGCCGCGATCCCACGGCTCGTTAAGTAACGGGCCGCGCCAGGCGTTGCGATGCCTGTCGAGTCCTGTCGCGGCCCGTGCCGAGCATTCCCATATAAACAAAGTAAATAAAACGCGCCCGTACAGGCCGTACAGGCGGCGACAGGCGCCCCCGCGCTGCCCACGCCGCGCCTATGTACTTACCGATTCCCGACGGATCGGAAGAGCGGTGACGAGTCGCCCGCAGGCCTCATCGGATGCGACGGTTCCTACGACCTGTCGGCCTGGTCTGTCGTGGCGCAGCCTGTGAGAAACCGAGCCATGGGAACGCGGCAGAAGGCGGGTTGGTCTTATTTGTGTGTGTAGATGCACATGCCTATTTTGTTCTGTGTGCGTCAGCTCGGGAGCACTCAGTTTCGTCCGAGCTGCCGGGCTATTGTGCTACGGTGCTAACTGTTTCGTGCCAAAGTTTTGCATCGCGTACCGTCAACATGGAAAGTAAACGGAGAAAAGTTGCTCACAGTGAGGTAAGTAAATAATGTTTAAATATTTAACTGTGAGTTTAATTGTAACATGCAAATAAATATTGAATTGTGAGTTTTTGTAACTTATAATAGGTCGTGATTCTAATTATGCATTGTTTGTTGCTTTAAGAAACGTTGAACAAAATATACAAGTTAGTACAGAAAAGCTTATTCATGAAAGTTAGCTTTTGGCAGCGGCTTCGCCCGCGTAGAGGTCGAAAATTATACAGGGGGAACGTATTACCAGGATAAAAAGTGCCCTATGTGTTAATCCAGTTTATAAACAATCTGCGTACAAATTTCATCCAAATCCGTTCAGCCGTTTTCGCGTGATTGAGTAACAAACATCCAAACATCTAATCTAAACATATAAACTTTCACATTTATAATATTAGTAGGATAGTAACTACTAATTACCTACCTACTCATATTATTTGGTTCAATAACGATGAATTTGCTAACGTTACCTGCAGTTACGCAAACACGAGCGCGTGTCTATATACATCACATCTATAAGTATTTACTTATTACTCACCCGCCTTCGTGATATAGAACAACTGTACGGTGGTATTCCAGTGTTCTAAGACTCTGTCGCAACTTGTCTTCCGTTGATGTTCATCCATCAGACACACAAGGCGACAAAGATAAGTAGGCGTGGACGCAGCATTCCAAATAGATGGGTAGTTGCGCAACACTCATAGTAGGAATGACTTTCATTTTGTTAGAACATTCATTGCGTTACCTATATACTTTGTTTAGCAGACAAATTTTTCGAACTTATGAAGCAATTAATAACAATATCCTTCAAGTTTTTCAGCTATTAAACAACTAGGGTGCAGTTGTCTTATAGTCAGAGTAGGCCAGCGGTATACCTACATAGCTTGGGTCTGCTGTGGGTCGACTTACCTCCGGAAAAGAGCAGGTTCAATCCACCTGTTACCTGAAAAAGAGTGCTCCTCTAACAAATAATTTCATTGTGAGCAGTTCCGGGTGTAAATAAACAATAAAACTTAACCTAAGTTACAAAACCAGAAATCTTGGCCGCTCACATTTGGCTCTCTGACGTAACAACCGTCCATCACATCTTTCAATCAACGCACGTTGAACATGAACATTCCAATAAGTAAAATGTTTGAATCCAACGTTGATTTTACCGGCCAGTTCGAGTGCCATAAATATTTTTTGAGTCAGTTTGGTCTTGACAAGTGTTCCATTAAGCTGGGTCCAGACTAGCAGTGTCACCTTGCAAAGCAAAACTCACTGACGGGTAATGCTCGTTATTTTAAAAACGTTCCCATTCTGATCTCGGTCTCAATCTGTCAAAAATACCTCGAATTTCATACATTTTGGACAAGGTTTTGACGACGTGTACCTACGTATATAATATTGTACTCTGCATGGAAGAGAAAAAATAGGTACTCTGTGACTTGTATATTGGGCGCAGGGGTGGCTCACGCACATGGCAGTCCAGATGTAAGCCAGGTAGGCTGTGCCCCGGTGAGGAGGAGGACTGTGTGTGGTTTCGAGTTATGAATAAACGGCATCGATTTCTTACTAGTCTATAAAAAAAACACGGTTCAGACACTCTCTAAAGCTATCCTATACTTATTGGTCTATTGCTTCCAAAGTGTCCGTAGACTGCGCTTAGGACCTAAAAACGCTACTGATGTCGCAAATGTGCGGTGTTATAATTTCGACGTCACGGCATCACGATAACACAAGGAAGTAAAATGTATGGAAATATATGAAGACACTTTTTTTTCATCATAATGTGTACGTATTTACATGCATTTTATGGACGTAGATGTGGATCTCCACGATAATATCGTAACAATAAAAATTGGTGTTAGCGTGGCTACCTTATCTGTCTTATTCTTATTACTGTAATAATCGTAGACAGAGAATGCTTTTCTCTGTCTACGATAATAATAATGGAAACGGGCAACACTATTAAGTCAACAACGTCAATTTTTTCAACACATCTTATTTTTCGTGTTTATCCGTATTTATTCATTTCTGTAAGCCACATCTGTATAAAACCTTTTGGAAGAAAACTATTAATAAATTGACAACGCTATTATCATAAAAAAACCAAACAAACAGAAAACCACCAAGAGAAAAGCGCGGGAATCATCAAATTTGGCGGGCGTGATTTTTCTTTCGTTTTCATAAAAATAATAAAAAACGTTTGCGATTGGAGATAAGTTGTGTAGATTTATGTAAATATTCATTAGACTAGTTATAAATGTTTTGTAGATATAATTCTTCATATTTAGGGTAAGTTTTTTTATATTTTATTCTTTCTGGCCAGTGGCCACAATCAAATGGATAATGAACCGCCTGATCCAGGGGGCACAGTCCCCTCGGTCAGTCATAATATAACCATTTATGAATCCAGTATGGATACAGACTCGTCCTTAACCAGATCGGAGCAGAAAAGGACTAGAGCTCCACGCAAAATATGCAAAAATTGCAATAAAAGCAGGCGAAATGGTCACTTAACAGGAATAAATAATTCAGAAACAAATTGTCATTGTGAAATTGACTCAGTAGTCACATTCAGTCCAAAAATAACATCAGACGTACCGATACATTCAGTTTTAGTTCACCAAGAAGCCACTTCACGTTCAAAATCAAAATATTTTATTTCACTTAAACCAGTAAAACCTACACTTAAGAAATGTCAGAAGCTAGGTGCACGGTTCCAATTTGTCGCTTCCTATAGAGAAGAGCCGGCAAGAAAAACCATGGTTACTCTTTTAAAAATAATTGGCTTTTACAATGTTTTCAAATTACAGTGATAATAGGTATGGAGGACAGTGCAGGCCTGTCAATAAGTGCCAGGTACATAAAGGAATGAAAAAAAAAAACAGAATAGAAAATCGTCTACAAATCTAGTCTGTAAGGCCTACAACGTTCTCTCATTCACAATAGAATCTACCTATATAAAATGAACCTATTTGAACCAAGTGACTTGATTTCCATGACAATCACTAATAATAGGTCTTTACAAAACGGCAATTTCATAGGTAAAGACCTAATATTAGGTCTTTACCTATGAAATTGCCGTTTTGCAGTACTGGCCATTTCAAATCAAAATAATTTTTGTTTGGGTAAGAATTCTAATTTCAAATTAATTTTATTTTAAAAACATGGATTTTTTTTTCCAAAAGTAGTCATTTGTTTATTGATTAGTGTTACATTTTCATCGCATTTCAATCTTTTTCGTCATCATGGATACGTTAAAAATTCGAGTAATTATGGAATATGAGTACCGTCGTGGCAGCAACGCGGCACAAGCGGCACGCAACATCAACGACGTTTACGGAGCTAACACTACAAACCAACGCACCACCTGTTATTGGTTTGCTCGCTTCCGTTCTGGAAATTTCGACCTGAAAAATGAACCTCGCGGTCGTCGGAAGACTTTGGTCGACAATGACGAATTAAAGGCGATTGTGGAAGCTGATGATACACAATCTACGGCTGAATTAGCAGCAGCTTTCGACGTTAGCGTCAAAACAATATTGGTCCATTTGCGTCAAATTGGCAAGGTAAAAAAGCTTGACAAATGGGTGCCCCACGAACTCAATGATCGTCAGCGCGAAGTACGCGTCGAGACGTGCCTTGCACTGCTCAACAGACACACAAATGAAGGAATTTTGAACCGCATTGTTACCTGCGATGAAAAATGGATTCTGTTTGATAACCGCAAGCGCTCAGCAAGTTGGTTGGATCCTGGTTCAGCACCTAAACAATGCCCTAAACGAAAACTTACCCCTAGAAAAGTGATGGTCACTGTTTGGTGGTCTAGCGCCGGTGTGATTCATCACAGCTTCTTACCAAACGGGGTGAGCATTACTGCAGATGTGTACTGAGAAGAACTGAACACAATGATGGAGAAGCTGGCACATCTCCAACCAGCATTGGTCAATCGCTCGTCTCCGCTGCTCCTGCACGACAACGCGCGACCTCATACTGCACAGCAGACGGTCTCCAAGTTGCAAGAACTGGGGTTGGAAGCTCTCCGTCATCCGCCCTACTCACCAGACCTTGCGCCTACAGACTACTACTTTTTCCAGAATTTGGATAACTTCTTGGCGGGAAAAAAATTCAATACCCGAGAGGCAGTACAAAATGCCTTTGAAGAATTTGTTGCCTCCCGTCCAGCTGATTTCTTTAAGAAGGGCATCAATAAACTGCCACTGCGATGGCAAAGATGCATTGATTGCATGGGTGATTACTTCGATTAATACAAATAAAAAATACATGAAAAAAATTCGTTTAAATTTTTTCATACAAAACGGCAATTTCATAGGTAAAGACCTATTATTAAGTCGAAATTAAAATTGATGTTTAATGTCAAATAATTACGAGAATATGTCAGACATTGTAGAAAATAAAAAGAAAAAAAAATAACATTGTAATTTGGGAGCAGGTTATGCTGTTAATGAGGTACCAGGACCCCATGTGCAGAAGGAATTAATGCCAAACTTCCCTGTCTGCAACGTAGTCTTTTATCTTATAATATGCTTTTTTGATAAGGGCACGTTCGATGTGAGTTTTAAACTTTCCATCGCTAAGTTCTGTAACCGACTTTGGCAACTTGTTATAGAAGCGCATACTGTTTATTAGAAATGACTTGCTAGTTTTAGTTAATCTAAATTTTAGGAATCACAATTTCATCTTTACTACGTGTATTTAGATTATGGAAATCGCATCTTTTTTTGAAAAGACCTAAGTTTTTGCGAACATACGAGATATTTTCTAGGATATAAAGAAAAGGCAGAGTTAGTATATCAATTTCGTTGAATTTGTTTTTAAGAGACTCGCGAGGCCCCATTTTATAGATTGCGCGGATTGCCCTCTTTTGTAAAATAAAAATTGAATCTACGTCCGCTGCCGATCCCCACAGCAAAACGCTATAAGACATAGTACTATGAAAATAAGCAAAGTATACTAACCTAGCTGTGGCTACATCAGTCAACTGCCTTATTTTTCTTATTGCGTAAGCAGTTGAGCTTAATCTGTTTGAAAGAGCTCTAATGTGGGCACCTCATTGCAATTTTGAATCTAAAATAATTCCCAAAAATACAGTTTCCGAAATAGCATCTAGTTTCTTGCCATCAAGTTTTAAATTTAGACCTACTTGGGGTACATTTGGTAACGAGAACTTAAGACATTTAGTTTTGTTCACATTGAGTAAAAGATTATTAGCAGCAAACTATTTCGAAAGAACAGCCAGGCTATCGTTGACATGTAAGACATCCGTATCTTTTCTACACGTTCTGTGGATGATTCCCAGACTGAAAACCTCATAAAGTCAGATTTTCCCCAGAAGGCGCACAGGTTGCTAGGGCTTTGTACGAAGCCACAGACCTGTCGCCATACGTTGTACAGATAAAAAAAAAATTGATACACAAAACTCGGCTCTAGGCTCTAACATTACACCCAATAACTTTAGGGCACTTTCTTATAAAACGCAGGTTCAACAACATAATTAACGGTTCATTAAAACGCATTGGTCGAAATAGAATATCACTAAGCTTCTCCCGTTACGTAGACGCAAACTTTATTTTTTTATGTTAAGAATAAACTATTTTTATTTCAATTAAACTAACTACAGCGAATAAACTAAAACAAAGCGTCAAAAAACTCATCCGCATCGCTGTCGACTGGTAATGTACCCAAGAGACTGGCGGCATTACCACGTTGTATAGCAATGCTCAGCCTCTGGCCAAAGTAAAAACCAGCCCTTGGGTCACGGGAAGTGTCAACCAGCCGTTTGGAGATTTCCTTGTAGAGAGCATGAGCACTCGGACCCCACGGCCCGAGGGTTTCAACCCCAAACGGCTCGAAAATATAATTACCAATAATATTGTTATACTTTCGCCGCTTGAGGTTTTCCGCAGCCGCAGCGGCAACGCCAGCACAGCACACCGACCCAGGAAGATGGGATGGCGCAAGAGTATCGACACACGTTGCATCCCACACTAAACGCCTACCCATCTTCCATGGAAATAAAGACATGCCGTCCAGTCTCTTGCCATCGTCGCGTGCCAAGCCAATGGGTTCTAATACAGCTGGAAGGCCGACGGTGACAAGAGCTCGTCGGATGATGTCGTTAATGTTCGCGTGCCGCGCTAAGCGACCCGCACTTCGGCTGCAAGATAGGCCGTGGTGTCCGAGACTGTTGACAACTTCGCCACAGTGACAGCGATGAGGAGAACTCTTAAAACTCTTTTTTAAATGACCCAAGTTTGGCTAAAGCGAAATTAAAGGCATTTGTTCCATCAATTAATGTGCGTTGTATTGGAATTGATAAAGGCGTACCTACCGAATGGTCTCCGGAGGAAATAATGGAAAATATATCTGTCCCCACTGCATGCGGGAAAGTCACCAAAGCTAGGCGTCTCAATTATGAAATACACGAACCGATCCCTGTGTGGAAACCATCCCAAACAGTCGTGCTCACCTTTGACGGACAAATTTTACCAAAACGTGTTTAATTGTTACAATTCCATGCCAGTGGGATTGTTTTTTTTTGGGTGAGAAATCATCAAATAATTTCTCCCGCTCTGGGTGGAGCGGGAGGGCGTGTTAGACTTTTACTGACTAAAACCCACCCGTGTTCCCTCAGTTGCCTCGGTGCCAGGGGCCGCGGTATCTCTTTCGATTGTTTACATTCCCAACAATTCAATGTTTTAATTGTTGTCGTTTTGGCCATACAAAGGTACAATGCAGGTCGAACCCTCAGTGCTTCAAGTGTGGGGAGAAACGTTCTGCTGACACTTGCAGTATTGAAGACGAGATTAATAGTAAATGCTGTCATTGCGGTGGCATTCATTACGCCATCAATAAAAAATGCCCAGAATTAGAGCATAGCTGCATGTCGTATGCTGAAGCGTCGCAGCTACATCCACCAATCTCAAAATTGTATGCAGATGTGGTAACATCTGTCCCATATTGTGATGCGGCAGATGAATTTTTAGTGGTATGTGACCACTAAAAATTCTTACTTTTCAAAACCTGTGCCCCAATCACGTAACACACCAATTGTCTCCTCACAAAGAAAAACGATATTCCTGAAATCTTGGGATCCCTCAAAAACAGCTAAGGGGTATGACCGGGCAGCTCATCAAGCATTAATCAGTAATGATGTTTCTGTGTCAGGGAACGGTGTTGCATTCCAAAATAAAAGAACAAATAATAATGAGAGTCAAATTTTAAATTTAATAATCATGATAATTAATACCTTAGCTCTGTCGGCCGACCACAGTAGTTCCAGTGTTCCATACATCAACTTTGTACTACGTCTTTTACGGCTGACGACATCGTGAAAGCCAAATCTTTGATATTCGAATCGCTTCCAAATGCGAAGAAGATGCCACACTCAGACGAAAAGACGAGAAAAAGAAGATGTCACGAGATCTTCATGACATCATCAGACTTATGACTACCACGGACGAAGAGTTGATTCCAATATTCGCAGCAAAGGAACTACATAAACTTCCCCCAGTAACCTTTGATTACGTGGATGTGACGAGGCTCCTGAAAGATATATTGAGACTACAAAATCAACTCAGCGCACTGGAGGAGAAATTTGTGACAACAGAAAAATTTGACGTGCTTAACCAAGAAATTGAGAACATGAAGCACGCATCTATGCGAGATAATTGGTCATCAAGCAAGTATGTGAATAAAAGACGAGGAGCATGTTTACAAAATAGCCCCTCTGATAGTGAACCGTCGGGTCTTAATTATGTGCCTATATCTATGACACAAAGAGCTGATGAGGTGAACGACCGCACAAAACCGGCAAGTCATTCTCCGATACCAAGAACTGGCGAGGAGCGTCCTATCTCTTTCTCGCAGAAACTAAAAGAAGCGACAGGTAAACGTGGACACGTGGAGGCGCAAGCGGCGATACGGGTTTCGGACAGTGCGAGCGAGAACGGTGTTGCGCCGGCTGAAGGACACCGCGGATGTATGGTAATGAGCGAGAGGCAACATGGCAGACGCGTGGAGGACGAGGCGACCACCTCGGTTTCGAACCAGCGAGGCGATGTACGGGCGGCGTTAGAAGAATCCCCACCCTTCGTCGACAGTTCGCCAGTAACCACAGCAGCGAAACATCGTGCTACGTTTAACTCGAACGTGCCAACATGTCCGCAATTGGCTGCGAAGGGTATGACTATGCCGGAGTCCGAGTTAAGAAGTGAGACAGCGGGAAGGGAGAATACGCTAGTGCAACAAAAAGCGTCAAAACAATATAAATTGATTGGTCAAAGAGGTCGTGCAATGACGTCCCCGGATGGCAAGTTTAAGGCGGCGGATTTAAAAATACCTCTATTTAGATCAAATGTTAGTGTTGAAGCTAGTGAGCTCGATATCATATATATTAAGGAAAAAACTAATGAGATTGTGTCGTTAAGAATTATAAATATGAAAACGTCTAGAAAATACAATGCCTTTAAGTTATTTGTTTCTAAGAACAAATTAGAATTGCTTTTAAATGACGGGTTGTGGCCAGACGGCATAACATTTAGGCGTTTTATGCGGTTTACGTACCGAAATAAACAGGAATAAGTTATAGCTGGATAAAACCTTTCTTATGAACCAAAATAATAACAAACATTGTAAGATCATTACTTTTAACTGTAAGTCTGTTAAACGGTCGATGGATAGTGTTAGAAGGTTATGTAATATGTGCGATATTGTGTGCATCCAAGAAACATGGCTTCTACCTCATGATATTCCTGTTTTAAGTACCATATCAGATGAATTTGAATATACGGGTAAGTCAGCCGTTGATACTACTGCCGGATTACTAACTGGAAGGCCTTATGGGGGAGTAGCCATTCTGTGGAGGAAGGGTGTTCTTTGATACAGTCATTGTGTTGAAATGTAACAGCAGTCGCTTGTCGGCCATCAAAGCTAGCATTGGCGGGCGCTCGATTATTGTAGTTTGTGTCTATATGCCGACTAATTCGCCCGATAACTTGCCTATGTTTGCGGAAGTGTTAGGTGAGGTCACTGCAGTGGTTGCGAGCGGTGGGGTCAAGAGTTTGTTTTTACTGGGTGATTTGGGACGAGAAGATATTGCGAAGCCTTCCGAACGCTGCCCGACCGAGTCGGATTCGACGATTGACCTCTTTCTCGAAGTTGGACCTACCTAACTGGATAGTTTGTCCTATACCGTACTCGTCCACAACTTCGAGTGTACCGCCTCCGATCGTCATGACAATGGGTGTTACATGGACATACAACATGACCTTTGTCTTGTCCATGTTCATTTTAAGACCCGCTGTTTCGGAAGCTCTACTGAGGTCATCGAGCATTGCACTGAGGTCCTCCATGGTCTCAGCCATGACAACTATATCATCGGCAAACCGAAGGTGAGTGATTTTCTCGCCATTGATGTTGATGCCAGCCCCTTTCCAGTCCAGACCCTTGAAGATATCCTCCAGTGCAGCGGTAAACAGTTTCGGAGAGATAGCGTCTCCCTGTCTTACACCTTGCTGCAGAAGGATTGGTTGCGAAGTCCTAGTATAGAACCTCTCGATCTCTCTCAACAGCTCAGGCTTGGCGGTTACGATCCTACGATCGGTCTTCAGTTTCACAAGCTGACTCTGCCCAATAGACAGATCTCTCGTAAAGACCTTGGAACCCTTGTTCCGCTCTATCGCGTCCTTGATGCGGTCCGTATTAAAACGGCGAAGGTCGCTTTTCAAGGACTTGAGATTCGTTTGTTGAGCTGTCGGTACTTAAGCGCGTCATCTGAAGACTGCAGTATCATTTCAACGACGGGTCTTGAAGACCTTAGACCCGACCATATGGACAGTTTCCACAAACCTATCGTTATAATCGTCAACGGAGCTACCTAGGCACTCGGAAACGATTCTGGAGTTCGAGCTGAAAGCTGTCGGGGTTTTGGACTTAGATCGGTACTGAACGGAGCGTAGACTTCATCAGCCGACATCTTTCCAGCTTGATGTTGATATTCAATGTGCCTCTTATCATGCGGTGGTCGCTTCCGGTTTTCAACGCGTTGATCACTGAGACATCATTGGATATTTGCTTCTTCGTTGACATAATGAAGTCAATCTCGTTTTTAGTTGAACCATCAGGGCTTTGCCAGGTCCACTTTCTGTGTTTACGTTTTCTGAAGAAGGAGCTCATCATAAAGAGGCCTTCCTTCTCCATAAAACTGGTCAGTAAGTGACCCCGGTGGTTCCGATGTCCAACTCCAAATTACCCCGTTTCGCGTCATGTCCAGTCTTCCATGACAACGGTGAAATGACGAGTTTTAGACATATCTCATGGCTTTGGATATATCCTCATACATGGTCTCCACCTCATCGTCGGGGTGTGACGAGGTCGTGGCGTAGACCTGTATGACCTTCAGCGAATATCTTGCGGATATTCTGAGTATAAGGTACGCCACCCTGGTCGACACACTCTCGATCTTCACCACATTGCTCACAAAGGACTTATGGACAATAAACCCGACACTACCTTGGGACTGCTGGTCGCCCTCCCGGATATAGAGCAGGTTTCCGGATTTGAGGATTATCAACTTATCTTACATGGTAAAATATTTTAACTTTTGCCATCGACGAAGAAGTAGAATTTGGATGTTATCAAAAGTAAATCTTTGTTAAAGCCCCCTTTTTTATACTCCTTGGCTTGTTCTACGTTCATCGTTAATCAAGCCACAGAAGACGGAATCCGCCCGGCGGCGTGCGGCGTCTCCGTGCAGTGTCGTTAATAAAAATAAAACACATTGATTCCTTTTTTACCAACATTCTTAAAACAAAGGAAAACGCAAAAAATTTCACTGACTTCACACACAATTACAAAAACATTCGTGGTCTAAGACCACCTGATTGTGGCTCACCGTAACTCGACTTGTCTTTTCCTAACAACGTCCGTACTATCAGGTTCCTCGGAGAGAAAGGATTCCTCTTGTTAAACAATTTCTTTAGCATCGCATTTCTTAACTTTTGATCACCAAAAGCTAATTCCTTCTCAGTTTTCAAAGAGTACTTCATTGGATCAGTGTTCAGTTTACCGTGCTCCGCCATGGCTTTAGCTTGCAGTTTCTTCCAGTTAAACAACGGCTTCATAAGTGGTCGTGTTTGAGGGGCCGGTGTCGCCTGCGTCTGCGTGGAGCAAGTGTTGTGGTTGAATTCGACTTCGATATCAGCTGGTGCTTTCATCTTCTTTTTGATCTTACGGAAGAGTGACATCTTTCTTACGCTCTGTGTGCCAGTACTTTTCACTTCTATTTCCCTCAAACAGAGAGGAACTTGTGGTTGTTGCATAGGCTTGTAGGAATTATCATAAGCAGTGTGAAGCGGTGGAGCTGTGGGCCGCTGTTTAGAAAGGTAGGGAGGTGCAGTGGCTTGTTCTCGCATCCTCGAATGCTGCGCTCTTGACGCGTACATGTCATGGATCGGCGGTGGTTGCACGTAGTCCGGTAAGCCTGGGTTGTATGGTGGATTATAATCTGGTTGATATTCATTAGGTCTTTGATAATTTGATTGCATGGGCGGTGGTTGGTAGTACTCCTGTCCATGCATCATATAATTCGTTATCTCTTGTCTGTATGGTCTATCTTTGTACGATGCTCTTGGTGACCTTGGTTTTACTTCTACATCTATAACACTTTCACTTTCGCTAAGTTCTTCAATAACATCTCTTTTCTTTTTCTTTAAAAAACCAATAGACCTTAGAACATTTGCAAACGTTTTACGTTTAGACTGAAAAATAAAAATGGATATTATTTTAGATTCCTCATAAGGTAGGTAGATAATCCACAGAGAGACTTTGTAACTAACGAATGAGGCTAAAATAGGTGTAAAATAGTTGGTTCTCACCTTATCATCAGCAGTTGTTTCCACTTCAGTTTCTGATGTAGACTGCGTTACTTGTAAACTTAGCTTTTCTAAAATGGTATCTGAATAACTTGCATTAGTTGTGCTCATATATGGTTCGGAACTTATTCTTGATCCTATCGCTTCACAACTCTTTGAATAACACTTGAGCGGGGGTGTTCCCACTTTGGCGTCATGTTTAGAATTGGTAAATTTAGAACTTTCCCCAACGCTTCTTGACGTTAAAAGTTTGGCTTCGGCTTTTCTAGCTTCATGTTTATCAATACTGGTTTCATGTTCTTTTTTTCGAACTGGCCCTAGGGCTACGAATTTGTAAATTTCTTTAATAAGATTCTCGGTTTCTGTATGACAGGTTTCAGTATGACAGGTTGTGGCGGTGTTCTTGTTACAGCAATGCTCAGTGTGAGCAGGTTCTTGGCCAGCATTGACGCAGTTTGTACATGTGTAACTTGGGCTGGGCATCATATAGCCATTCTGCATGGGGATTGGGTAGCTCATGGGACAAACTGGCATCACGGGATAGCAACAAGGATTTTGAAATGATGACATATACGGAGAAACACTGCATCCTGCACCAAAGTTATTAATACTGTGATGCCTACTGTTAGGCATTGCGCCGCCATTTAATTTAGTACTGTTTTCGTTTGTCAAATGGATATTGTCCCCGGTTTTTGAGGACACATCAGATTTGTCGCATTGTGACGCAATTGTTTCTTTCTTTATTTCGTGTAGAAAACTTTGGAGGATATCTTTTATTTCGCATAGTGCTTTGTCTGTTTTATCAACAGGTAGTTCTTCCCCTCTAATTTCTTCGGTTTTATTAAATGTTGTATCAACAGTAACATCTACTTGGTCGTTTACATAAGGTAGATACTGCAAACTGCTCATAGTGGCGTTGTCTTGCTGAAAAACTCCTTTTTTCTCGCCCTGACATGTCACATGTTTGAATGTTTTACGTGGTTGTTCTTGAATAAAATTTGGAACTTGTGCTGATGTTACATCACTCTCCAGCTGCACGCGCTCGCGTTGCCACCTTCGCCTGTATGGTGACGGTGCCTTCTTAAATGTATGCTTGACATGAGTCATGTAATCTTCGAAGTCCGAATTATATTGTGATTTCAGATTAAGCCGGGGTCTCATTGTCCTAGGTGACGGCGGAACTTCCCTATGATATTCATATTGTAACATATTATCTTCACAGAATTTTCGTCGACTCTTTGGGCTAGACTTCTCTTTAACTGGAATAAGGTCGTACACATCCGAATTATTGAACATGTCTACGTGAGCCCTGCGATACTTTCCTCGGGTATGTCTCTTAGAGCTGTACAGGCGAGTGTCGCAAATACTTCTCATTTCACTGACGTCGCTGTGTCTTCTTCTATGCGTTTGTCCATCGTAGCAACATGAACATAACTCGGTACCCTCCTGTATGTCTTCTCGGAGTGAAAACTCTTGATCCCGGCAAACAGGTGCTGAAATCTGGCTGAGGTCAGATTGTTTCCTTCCAAACATTTTTACCGGTTTATATTGTCTTCTTATAATATCAGCGATAAAATCTTGATCAAGTTCCCGATTGTGATATCTCTGCTTTCGAGCTTTGTTGGGTTTCTGTTCGTGAGATTCTTTATACACATCATTCTTATTCCGTTTAGCGCGCTCTTTGTATTTCTTCTCTTTATGATAAAGCGGAGGTTCAAGTTCCGCGTATTCTTTTTTTAGATACTTCATATCATGAGGATGGCCAGAGTAACCAGGATTTGAATGATGCACACGGGGGTTTAAAAGTGAACGAAAACTACTGCTAGAATTAGCAGAAGGGAAGTTCTCGTATACAGACCTCGTTCTATATTTATGTAATTTTGCGCCGTAATCAGATAACCCTTGCAGTTTGCTCTTTTTAGTTTTTGCTTTAGAAACATCTTCACCGTAATCACAGAGCATCCCCTGAGTTTGGGTTGCACCAATTACATCTTGGGTTTTCAAATGGTGTTCGCTTTCTTCAAATTTTCCGCATTGACCGTTTAAAGATTTGTATAGAAATTTTGTCTCGGTGCTATTTAAATTTCTCTCCGTAGACGACTCAGTTTGTTCTCTGATTGTTTCTATCTCGTGCTTGACGTCCGTCGGCATGCAGCAATTGGACCCCTCGTGCCTTACGTCCACCTGGAGACAGCTCTCGGACTCCCTCACGGCGCAGTCAAGACACGCGATGTTCTGACAGTGTTTGTTAACTTCGTCTAATTGTTGTTCGAGACCAACTATTTTGCGTTTTAGATCAGTAACATTAACAGCTATACTGGAACTTATTTTAATATCCGGTTGCGATGAGCTTCCTGCAAGGTGAGCAGGTGTTTAGCGTCAGAGGCGATTCACATTACTGGATGCTTGTTATGATTGGTTGCTTACCTAGCGCCCGTCGGAAGAACTCCCGTATGGCTCGGTACCTGCGCTTGGTGCTGGGCGAGATGCGACGTCGTGGGGTGCGTAGGTTCATCACCGACTCTCACACCAGCAACGTCTGCGAACAAACGGCTTTATTACCGTAGTAAAGATTAAATTAGAAGATTTCTAAAGATTCTAATGGGGTTAGAGTAGTCGCTCTTGCAGTTCGTTAGCCATACCAGAGCGCATGCTCGTAACCCGAGTCGTTAGGAACAGAAACAGTCACCGTAGGCGAAATCGGCATGTTACGTATTATTAATTGGGTGAAATATAACTATGGGATGAGATATGCCTGAAAATTACTAGAACGTTACTTTTGTACCAAGAAGATTGTTTGAAGATAACCAAAACAACGAATTGAATTGATTCTCCTCAGATTATAGTGAGTGATTATCAATACCTGTTCTTTTTAGTGACAATTTATGAATCTCGCAATTGTAGTCCATTGTACAAAAATTCCATATTTGCCTGAAAATATATAACGAAGTGACGATTATTACGCTTATTATTAAATTTTATCTTGTTATATTTAATTATACGTTTGACTTTTGAATTTCATCTGACTTTTGCGTCAATATATTTTTATTCATCGACAATACATTTACGGCCAGTGATGGTGAGCTATAAAAAATATTCCGGCGTTGACGGTGCAGTGTTGCAAACACAGATTATACCAAGTTCGAGCTATTACAGAGTATACAAGCTTCACATCGAAATCAATAAACGAAACACAGTGCTGGCTGAATATTCTGTAAGGTGATACTGGGCACATACTGGGTGATACATTGTACTTTTTATTGAACACGTTAAAGTCCAGACTACTGAAGATATACCTTAAGGTGAATCTAGTAGATTTTTTTTCCATACAAACTTCGGGAGTGTATTACTCCACTTTTCGATATTGCACATAAAAATTAAACCTGGTATGGTTTTGTCTCATTATTAATATTGTCTGTACGGATACAGAATACTAAAATAATTAGCCATTAAAAAGTTAGGAGCCAACAAAGATTCGTTTTTCTTGCTAATTTTACCTATCCTTGGGCGTGTTTAAGTAATAAAAGAAGTGTAAAATCACCAAAACCAAGTCGGTACTGACAACGCTCAATTATCGAAAAGTTCAATAAAGTTTATTTGTCAGTTATTTTTGCAGCGATTTTTTCATAAAACCCGATCTTCCGAAGGACTTTTCTTAATTTTTGACGCGCCTGTTTGACTATAAATGATCCTGCATCTCACTCGATAATGTTGTGCGTGTAGTTTAGCGTGTAACTGCTCATCACTGATACTACCTCTGTCGGACGCGATGTCTGGGGAGACAGCGTGGTTTTTAGTCAGGCCTACCGACCAGTGAGTTCGAGCCCGCGACTGGATTCCCTTAAGATGGGCACAGGGACTGCGTGTTCCTGTACAGGTGACAGTTTATATTATTATGCTTTGTGAGGCCGCGTCAGGTTGCCGATTTGGAAAAAAATACTGTGTCAGATCTCTTTGCACATTACGAACTGTTTACTTATTATCTTCTCTATTACTATTTGATTATAGAATGTTTTGACGTTGCCAATTTCGTAATTAACATTTGTATTTATTAGGAAAATAAATAATTGAAGTTAATACTTAAATTTTCATTAAAATGCTTTCAAAATTCTTACGAAGTACGTATAGATCTCGTGCTGAACTGTTTCTGACGAGAAAAGTTACTCCAAAAGTAAATAATGTGCGATGCGCAGTCATGATTCCACCCACGCAATACGACATACCATACCCAAGGAAGCTGAGATTAGGGTACACCCTTAGAACATATTGGGAAATTGTTCCTCTGTTCCTTAGCACATGTACAGCCTTAGGCTTAATGCTCGGTATGATTATGTGGGCTTGCAAAAACAAGGTATGTCATTTATTACAGTGTTTCACAAAATCTAACCTCCTTTGAGTAATAATGAATTCCTTGCCTTAGTGACCTCGTAATTAAGTAGATACCTTTTCAGTGCCTATGTCTGATCGGCAGCCGGCCGCAGGCCAATGCCGCCCCCGCCGCGCTGGTGCGGACTATACCTACTGCTTCATGTACATAAGGCCAGAGCCGCACCGGCGCTCGACCGCATGATTATGTATACGAATGAATATCGGGTCAGTAGGTCGTCTTAGGGGGGAAGTTAACGTCACGCAAGTGCCGCTCCGACGCCGCATTGGTGCTGCGCCGGAACCGCGTGTACGCCGCATTGATGCTGAGTTTTAAATAGCATAAAAACGATCACAGTCCAGTAAAGCATTAACAATCAAACTTGTAAAGACTTTTACACTAATTCTGAGATATTCAATATTGCTTCACTTAAACTTAAAAAAAAACTCCTTTGTCCTCTCTGCAGGCTAAAACAGTATTTACCTAAAATTGTTTCTTACATCTACCTATATGAATTTGTTTCTGTTTGCGTTTATAAATTAAGTAGGTACACACGGCTACACATCAAGCTATACATTTCCAGTTTAAGCTGAACTCGCATTGTATAGGATTTTTGTATAAAGCGAGGTCAGCGTAAAGTGGAAATGTATACTCGTAGCTAGATGTGTAGCCGTGTGTACATACTTAAGTAAAAATTGAGTTTTTTTTGGTAACAGTTGACAGCATAAGGTAGGTACCTATATCAATATCAAAATCAAAAGCAGACGTCTTGGACAATTTCGGTGGCAATGCTTTGTTGAACTGTGATCGTTGCTCGGTATTAGATAATGCCGTTTACACGCGGTTCCGGCGCAGCGCCGTTGCGGCGGCAGGCGTCTGCGCGATTATCATTCGTATAACTACACAATCATGTGGTCCGGCGCCGGTGTAGCCCCGGCGATTTTTTTTTATGGTTTGGAAATCATCAAATAACTTCTCCCGCTCTGGGTGGAGCAGGAGGGCGTGTCAGACTTTTACTGACTAAAACCCACCCGTGTTCTCTCAGTTACCATCTCTTTGAGGCACGCGTGTAATACAACGCGCCGTCGACCCGGGCTTGGTCCTTACCGGACAGCGAGCTACCCATTACTCGCAGTCCGCAAGCCCGCGCCTACGGTGGCCGGGAATCAGTCTGGGATTCCCGATGCCCAGGGCGTCTCCTGCGGCGACTAGGGCCGTGAGGGCGGATATACTGCCTCTGCCTCACGTGCACCACCTCCCTCTTCGCGAGAATTACTGCTTCGCAGAAGGAGGTGACGGCTACCCATACACTCTCGGCTCCGTACCATGGCCTGGACCAGGGCCGGACCCGACAGATCGCCGCTGCCGATCGCCTCCACGAGGACACGGCGGTGCTCCGCCCAAGCCGGGCAGACCTCCACCGTGCTACACTGTGTCCTCAGGGCGATTTTCGCAGTGGAAACACCTGGGCGTTTCCTCCCGCCTTATGCGAAACAGGAACCTCCCGAAACAGCCATGTCCCGTAAGGACCTGCGTCAGGTGGAAGGTGAGGACGCCGTGGCGCTTCTCAAGCCACTCCTCAAAGAGGGGACTTAGACTTACCGCCGCAATCGTGGCGTGCCCAGTGAAGCCTTGGCGTCATGTAAATAAAGTCTTATTGTGCGATAATGAACTATATGTGAATATAATATAAAGCCAATGATTGAGCGAAAGGTATTGAACATTGCAAGTAATAACTAATTTCAAGAACAACATTAAAGTTCATTTGGGCTAGTGGTCAATGTATCGAATATAGGTAGGTCGTATGAAGTTATGAGATTTGGAACCTACGCATCGACGTTTGGTTCAATGGTTTTTAGGATATTTATTAATACATGAAGCAACAACGTTGTACGTGTAAATATTTAAAAACGTCTTATTCTCGAAACTAGGTGCAAAATATAATTTAATTAAAAATCTTCATAAAAACAAGCTTTTAATGAACTAAAAAGTACTAAATAAAACTTACGCAATACGTAAACCATAGAACTTGAATATTTCAACAAAAGCTTGAGGCTTATCTTAAAATGTAACGGACGACGTTCACACCTTGCTGTTTAGCGCTTGTGGACGAGAGAGCCTTCGATTCGATAGAGACTTGGGCTGTACTCCAGTCTCTCCAACGGTGCCAGATTGACTATAGACTCGTACATCATACATCAAAGTACTGAAGTGTTTATATGAAAACACTACTATGTCAGTCCGACTCCAGGACCGAACCTCGAAACTTATACTTCTGCAGCAAGGGGTGAGATGCCTACAAGGTTCTGAACCAGAAAGATGTTGGCTTCACCACCAATGGCAAGTACATCACTCACCTTCGGTTTGCTGACACCATGAAGGACCTCGGTACAATGCTCGATAACCTCAGTAGAGCTTCCGAAAGAGTAGGCCTTAAAATGAGCATGGACAAAACGAAGGTCATGTGTAATGCCCATGTCACACCTTCCCTCATAAAAATAGAAGACTCTACACTCGAAGAAGTGGACGATAATGATTACTTAGGAGAAAAGGTCCAGTTAGTTAGGTCCAACTTCGAGAAAGAGGTAAATCGTCGTATCCGGTTCAGCTGGGCAGCGTTCGGGAAGATATGAAATATGTTTTCATACCGCAGTGTCTCAAGACGAAAGTCTTTGACCAGTGCGTGTTGTCGTTGATGACCTAGTTATGGCACTGAAACGTAGTTGCTCACAATGGGCCTCATAAGAAGGCTAAAAGTCACACAGAGGGTTATGCTTGGAGCTTCCCTACTGGATCGAATCTCAAATGAAGAGATCCGTAGAAAACCCAAAGTATCCGACATATATCCCTTATAATTGCCAAACTTAAGTAGCAGTGGACAGACATATTGCTCGCAGAACAGATGGCTGATGGGTCTAAAACTGCTGATTTTGTTCTTAGGGACTTAGGCCCCAGGAATAAAGTTTGAGAAAATCTTATCTTAGTCCACGTTTCAAACTGTAAGTTCTGATGCTAACATCTGGCTTGATGCGTCGAGTCAGAGAATACGTTTGTAAATCTAAAACTTAATCAAGATTTGTTTTTTTAAATATGTATTTGTTTGTTAAAGGTGGACGTTGTGTTTTCATCGCGCAGTCGCGACAACATATCTCATTTGATGGACCTGCGGAACCCTACGGTCCACAAGCTTTTGATCATCCATCAAAGATACGATCCCTGGTACGAGATGGCTAATACTCTTGATAAATTGAATGCGGCGGAGAAAAGGGCGGCGATGCGTAAACAAGCTTGCGTTCACCCATAGTATGCACATAACAAGTAGTAACTTAGACATAGGCCGCAATGCTTACTCCAGTTATGTAAAGATCACACGGAAACATTAACAGGAATGCTCCGTTACTGCGGCTGTCTAGCACACACTTCATCGTTATTACTTTTGATTGGCGGAAACTTAGAAACGGTATTAAGATAAATTAGAAAGAGTTTATTTTTAAAATTATATTATTTGAACCGCAATTATACAAAATGATTGTATAACTTATTGAGGACGAGACATTTGACAGAAACTGAAAAAAACGATGCAGTTAAATTGTGAAGTAGTATTTTCTGTGAACGTAGTTTCAGTCGTCGTCATATACATGATAACTAAATTTTTAAACAAATATTTGTGTACAATTTTTACGTTTTGTCTATACATTGTTTTTTAAAGTATTCAAACTTCTTTTATTTTCCATCTAATGGGGCGTTGTTTTGAAGTGCTGCACTGGCAGGCGAGCCGATTTTTTTTTCAAAGATATCTCACTGTACTCGGTTCCATTGCTCATTGTTCGTCTAAGATCTCGCTATATGATACTCCGTGCTCCCGCCGTAGGATTGTTTATGATCCTCGTATGTAATTTAGAGTGTCAGTTTTAACGGCGGCGCGGAGACGGCGAAATTTAAAAAAAAGGCAGTGGCACTCGGGGAGTGCCGACAGAAGTGAAAACTTACACAATTACATGTGTATTTTTTGAATCGTCAGGTTTTTTTTTCGAATCGTCAGATTAAACAACGTTCAACGTTCAACGTACGTTCAACGTGTTCATTCGTACGTTCGAGTTGTCAATGGTGTCGGAAACAGTGTCGCGAGTTCAATTGATTTTTTCCAGAAAAACGCCTAACGCCTAAGGCAAAAATTCTACCAAGATTTTGTAAAAAGAATAAAAGTTGATTCCCAATACCATACATTTGTCAAAGTTATGGTTAAAAAGTTATAAGGGTTTGAACGTGGCCGCGCCATTGAAATGCGGAGAACCGCGCGGCCACGGAGATCTTTAAAACTAAACGTTGCAGAGACCTGAAATTTAGGTAAATGATAGATTGAATTTGTAATTTTTTTTTTTAAATATAGAAAAACATCCTACGTTTATATTTTAGGAGCTGTAAGACTATAACCCCCATGGCCGCGCCATTGAAATGGTGAAAAGCACGATATCGCCGATATTTCTCTTAAAAAGCATCGCAGACGTCTGAAGTTTTGTGTAAAACCCAGATTTGAATTTGTCAAAATTAGAAAAATTCAACAAAAAATCCTAGGTTTATATTTCAGGAGGTGTAAGGCTAAAACCACATGGCCGCGCCATTGAAACGGTGAAAAACACATCATCGCCGATATCTCGCTGAAAAAGCATCGCAGTAGTTTTACCGATATTACGTAAAAAAAGGCCTTCAAAGACGTTTTCCACCTATTTGTGTTAGAAATTATATCTCAAAGATTCTAAATTCAATTAAAATGAAACCGTAAGATATGAAAACATAATTATTATAATAACAGGTTCGTCGTTCCCGAAAGGATATCTTTCGACATGTTGGATAGACTACAAGAAGGCCTATGACTCGGTGCCACATACATGGCTCATGAGGGTGCTGGAATTGTATAAAGCAGATACAACTCTGCGCACCTTCCTGATGTCATGTATGGGGCAATGGAGGACGGTCCTTCGATATCCAGGATGTCGAAATATCCAGAGGAATAGCGAGCCGATAAGGATTGAGCGAGGCATATTTCAGGGCGACAGTTTGAGTCCACTTTGGTTCTGCCTAGCCCTGAATCCACTAAGCACATTGCTGGAGGATTCAGGTATACGCTATCGGCTGAGGAGAGGTGGTCAGGTTATATCTCAACTCCTCTACATGGATGACCTAAAACTCTTTGCCCCCAACAATTTGCAACTACTGGAGCTACTGAAAGTAACTGAAACTTTCAGTTACTTTCAGTAGCTCCAAGCGAGGGGAGATTATGGAATCCGTGGGAACCCAACTCTCGGATTCCATAAACATTCGAGCCCTCTCTGCAACCGAAACCTATAAGTATTTGGGTATGTCGGAAGCTTTGGGCATCATTGTTACTGACATGAAGCAATCGTTGAAGGAACGGTTCTTTGGCCGCCTGAAATAAGTATTTAATAGTCTTTTATCAGGCGGAAACAAGGTGCGTGCCTTCAACGGTTGGATCATGCCGGTCTTGATGTACTCTTTCGGCGTACTCAATTGGACTCAGACCGAACTCGACGCCCTGGATAGGAGGGTCCGTACGCTGCTGACTGCATATCGAATGCATCACCCACGGTCATCGGTAATGAGACTGTATATCCCGCGGAAGTGTGGAGGTCGAGGGTTCTTAAACGCTAAGACCCTCCACAATCGCGAGATATGCAGTCTCAGGGAATATTTCCTACAAGCTGACGTGGGGATGCATCGAGATGTGGTCGCGGTGGACAAAGGACTCACCCCGCTCTCCTTGGGCAAAGAGAACTGACGCAAGCCTGTAGTACTTGACACCAAAGATCGCATGGAAGTATGGCAGAGTAAGGAGCTTCACGGACGTTTTTTCCGGGCCCTACATGGACCCGATGTCGACCTAATAGCGTCCGTTGCCTAACTGGAAATCTCCAGGGCCGGACGGGCTTACGTTAGAGGACCACCATTAAGCTAGTCGACCACCATTAAGCTAGACGACCATCATTCTTCCGACAGATATTTTCTGTACGCAAGGCAAATTTATTAGTAATTGAAAATGTGTAATTTTCAATTCGACGGGTCAAATGGTTGTGAATAGCTAAGCAGGTCTAAGGCAGATAAAAAAAATACAGCAATTCGTTTCCAATATTTTTATTTTTAAATTAGTGGCAGTGAAGTTTTTGGGTAATAATCGAGTGTTTAACAGAAGCCGGTGTCTGTCTCACATTCATTGAGTGAATACAAAAATAAATGTTCTCGGGTTACGTGTGATACGAGTGAACGATGCCATTACGTGTTACATTCGGGCTTGGCGACTATATTTTGAAGTATGAGAACTTCATTTTGTGAAAACTTTGCCAGCGTCTGTCTATTTTCACATTTAACCCTTCTGCCGTCTTAGTAAGAGTGAACAGGCTTGGCACGCTCGTTCTATCATGATCTCATCCATCGTTTTCGAGCAGGCGTGCTTGAGGTCAAGAGCAGACTCATTCAGCGAAAAAAAAATGAGCTTTTATTTAACAAAGATGCAACTGTCATTAGGATTGCATCTCAGGGATGGTAATTTTGTTCTTCTGGAACCTATTGATAAATATTTGTCCAAAGGTAAAACAGGTGTTTTACAACGTATCGTTGGTTTTATTATCTATACCTAGTTCGTATTTCTTGCGTCTGCCATTCTACACGGTATAACACAACACAATTTTGCTCTTTTTATCCTTTCAACCAAAATTACCCATACTTCAAAATACAGTTATAAATGTGTTTAAAAAAGGTTCGTACGTGCCATATCTAACTTAACTAATATTACTTACAACTCATAAATTGGCACTCACTTGTAAAACAACAATTCTTATGGCATATTATAGGGCACCAGTCCTTAGTACCTATTACGAAATTCGCTACATTATACTTTATTCGACATTTTATATAAAACTCTACAACGTATCTCCGACGTCACACTGTACAAGATAACGTTACAATAATCAAGTTACGTTAACTATCAAGTTTTAAGAGAAAGCAGTTATTCCGCAACGTTATGTTCTACAACCTGACGTTGAAGTTAAGAGTTCTACATTGGGATTGTAAAATAAGAACGATTTGGCACGTAACATTAAAACGAGTCCCCTAAGAGCTATATAGTGTATGAATAACTAACATTCAATATTTTACGTATTTGTATTTGCACGACTGCTCACTGCACGGTAAGTTGTGTACTGAGTTGTAACAGTTGCTCGGATCCAGGAAACAGACTAAACCATTCACGGCTATAAATCAATTCCACGTTTTGGATTTCACAGATTCAATATGCGAGGAATAATAATTTTAATATTTGACGTTTTATAGTAGAATTTGCAATGCCATTACGTACAACGTTGACATTCTACAATGATCCGAAAAGGTCACTTTTTTATTTTTATTTCTTAATGTCCGTATAATTTGGATGACAAGTAAATGCTACAAATCAATACCCATCTTAAAGACTGACTTAATAACAAAAAAAAACATTGACGTTACTATTTATTCGCCTATAAAAACGAGGTTCGAAAACGAAAGTGTTTTTCGAAAATTCTGTTACCGTTTATATATTATTAGTTATCTAATCATTATTTAGGTATGTATATTTCGAATGAAATACAATTTGGAAGGTATTACTGAGGACAAGAGGGCTGATCTTCTTTCACGGTAAATTCTTGTTTTAAATAAATTAACAACATCAATATTAATTACTTAATTCGTGTGGTCAACACGTCGGGATTTAAATTCTTTATTTGTTCTACAAAAAGTAGATTATGTCCCAAATACGCAAGAATCGCCCTGTCAGTCCCCAGCTACAATATTGTTACACGCGAGTCCAACAGTTAGAGATGATATACTTAATATTATTTCAGTCATGGAACTATTATCTGCACCACGAGGCAACGAGTGCTCTACAGGCATGGAAGTCTATAATTCAATTACTATCAAGATTTGTCAACAAACTTACTACAGTAACAATTACTCGCTGACTATAATATTATTTTGCATATAAATCTCAAACTTATTTGTATCAGCGCTCTTATGGAAAAACAACCAACACTAATGAATTGTATGTTTTCTTCTAACAAACTATTATTCGATTGCTCCATTAATTTGATTATAATTATTTTAAAGGCAAATTTCGTAGGTTTCTACCAAATCTGTAGAATTAATTCCATAACAGATGATAACTCACAAATTGAATGTTTCTCATCCACAATATGATAGTAATTAAATTATAATGATTTAAATGCCACTGTTGAATAGACAATGCAACAATATCATTGTACACAACGTTCGTAGTGTAAGCAATGCAACGAATGTCCTTAATATTCTCTCCTTCGTAAATTCAAAAGCTGCCCTCAATAGTTAAGAGACACTGTTGCATTGCTTGACCCTCGTCTCCCAAATTACAACCGCGGATCATACGCGTCACAAACCATTTTTTACAATTTATCATTACTCCTATACACATAAAAATATTAAAACGGAACGTTTTATCTAGATATCGTGTGCGTAACGAACCGTAACTCCATAGATTCACCAATAGCTGTACAAACGAATGTAGTAATGATTTAACTTAACAAGGATGCACACATGCGCAACTGTCACAGTTATAGGCAGACAACACGCTGAGCTACTTACTTTTCAGCATTTTTCAAATCTGGCAAAGGTTTAGGAGTATTCCTCTAAGAGAGTCTTGCAACCGGGCTTGTAAAAAAAATTCGTCTCTCAGCGTGAAGCCTACTAAGAATGTACCGATAGTCATCTTCGGACAAGACCAACATAAAAATCACAGTCATATGACACAGATCCAACTCTCAGTATTGACTATACCTTACAAAACTTCAAGAGATTTTCAATCGCAACAGTTCTCGACATCACATCGTCGAAAATACACGACGTCAGAATGTATAACATTTGACGTCATAGTCCCACACTATAACGTCGAGAACATGCAAAACATTGCAGAATATCACTCGTGTTTTTTCTCTGTCGCTCGTACGCACAAAATGTAAGTCTGACAGAGACCAAACACGGATCGAAGTACCTTGACACCTCAAAACCCGGCCACTTATTTTATGAAACCTTTTTTAACGAAACTTACAGCTTCCCCTAACCTTTAATAGCGATAGTAAATTGAAAATTAAGTAACATTAGGACAAGTCACAATATCGAACTTTGAAATCAAATTCTATCCAATAATGTATCAAAACATCAAAATTGTATACTTTCGGTTCACGAAAATAGGTTCATAATATAATTAAGTATATCGAATATATAAATATATTGATCGCTGAGAAATAGTTAAATTAGGAATGAATCTCAAACGGGACCTTAATGAACCATTCAGAAAAAATACAATGATAAATAATACACAAGTATTCATTCGGACAGTGGGCCCACGAGCGATTTGGGACACGATGAGAGGACTATTATCTAATTCGACATTTATGTAAAATACTGTACCAATCACAGTTTGTTCATTTATTCTTTCATACGATGCAGATTCGTTTCGTTCCAAAAAGCTCGCGCATCCGCGATCCCGCCACTCACAGCTCAAACATAGTCACGCGAAACTAGTACGCCACACCCTGACGTCAGTCGCCACCGACGTCACCTAAACGGAACCTCATCACAAACAATGTATTCACTTACTCCTTCAATAATATCCAATAATAATCGTTAATATTACACCTTAAATAACTATACAATATGAGAGCCTCCCGGCTGTAAAACTTATGAAACCACATAGTTTTGTTACATTATTATGTTACATTTATCCACCACGACCTTCGTACTATACAAAAATTAAAAACATTATACAGTAATACTACGATACCATATAGCTAATAAATACAAGAATCAACTTACCGACTACCAATACCCATGTAGCAAGATGACTGATGCATGACGGTAGGTATATTCGTATTTTAGATACAACCATTTTTATTTTTAACATTCAATTTTATTAATTATAATAATTTTTATATTTCTATTAATGTTATGACTCTCTCTGAAACATCGTCATAGCTATTGAACTGTCGCTCTGAGGCGAGCCAGCGACGACGCGCCCAGTGTTCGGCTGACGAGGTGGTATGTCGGCACAAGCTGCCCGCGAGCGTCAGTGTCTGCCACTGTCTGTGCCCTACAACGACTCCTCAATACAATAACATATTTAACTGAATATATGAGCAAGTTATTTCCTCCGTGTGCGAGTGACATCAGCGGTCTCGACCCGACCTCTCACACACTATGTTACCACGTTATCATTTATTGTTCTGAGTCTCACACTGTTGTTTTTATTTTAGACTTCGTCGACTACGGGATGCATCGATAATGATGATGAGTTTATACAGAAACTTATTCCCCAATATTAGGCCAAGTTTGAGTGAAATATGTAGAGCCGCGCGCCGCGTGCGACACGAACGATGCGAGGCGCGGCGCCGCGCGGCTAACGAAACGAACGGTATGTATGGGGACAGGCGGCGCGAGCGCACACCTACAATTTATTATTTTACCTAAGAACATTGACAATAACCTCGATGATAAACGTTTGTGCGGGTGTTGTGTTCCGGTGCCGCATAATATAATACACAGTACGCTATGCGAGCGAGGCGGCGACCCTCGCCACACGACCGGGTACACTTAAGTAATCACCTTAGAAATCGATAGGAAGTCAGTTTTACTTACAATAATTCCGCTATTTAGTAACTAGGGTACGACCCCGCACCGCCAACAAACACGACCGGGTTGTGACACAAGGCGGGGCCGCGACAAAATTTCATATATAAGTCTCTAATTATTCACTTCGGCGGACGTTTCGACTGAGGATCGCCGGCGCGACCGCCCGGCTGCGCCCGCGGCTCGGCCGAGACTGCGCGTCGGTCATCCTGAGCAGGCCGATCCTGTCGTTTCGCACGGATCGACGACGAAACCTTAGTAACGAATATTGCTTTCACGCTTATCTGGCGTGTTGCGGGAGTGCGGCGGGCCGGCCGGTCAGCGCGCGGCGATGCGGCACAGCGCGGTGCGCACGGCGGCGGCGGCGGCGGGCACGGCGGCGCCGCACAGGCCCGATCAGAGCCGATCTTCCTCCTCTTCCTCCTCACCCTCGTCTCCGGCCTCCTCGTTCTCCTCCCGATAGCCCGGGTGTTCGCTGATCGCATAGTAGTTTCCATTGTAGATAACGCCCAGTTCCCGCAGTGCATCCCCTCTGATCGTCGCCTTGATTGTCCAGTTGTAGCAGTCGTCCGACTCTGACTCGCGATCCAGTCGCTCCACATCCAGGATCTTGGAGCTGAGCCGCTCGAGGATGATGCCTATGTCCTTGATGGTGAGGTGCCGCTTCTGGTCGACACTGAGCTGGTCGATCAGAAGAAGAAACTTCTCGGAGGTGACGGCCTCGTCCTCGACGAGGGTGTTCTCTGTTTCGCTCTCGGAGGAGTCCCGGTCGCCGCGGCGCGCCGACTCCGCGTCGAGGAAGCGTACGTGCCCCTTGGGTCGGCCTTGGGGCGAGGCGCGCGGTTGCGCGTCCTGGATGGGTGAGGTAGCGACGCTCTTGTGCACGGCGATACGACGGCCCTCCTCGTGCAGCGCGCAGCAGTGGAAGTCGCACTCGTCGGGCGGCGGGCGCGCGAGGGGCGCGGGTGAGGCGGCGGCGCGGCAGTCGACCGTATGCACGTGCACGCCGCCTGGCTGCTCCAGCGAGCCTGGCGCGCGCGACAGCCTGCGCGGCGCCGGGCCCGGCTCGTCGTGGTTCACGACTGTGATGTGCGGCGGCGCGGGCGCCGGCCGGTCGAGGGACGTCTGGATGACGAGGGAGGGCCGCCGGTCGGGCTTGGGCTGTCGCGAGGGAGAGCGCGCGGCCGGGGACGCCTGCGGTCGCTGGTCCCAGTGGAGTACCACTGTGACGCGACCCTTGTTGTCCATAATCTTCCATGAAGGTGTCTCATCGTGCAGCTCTAGTGCGTGAATTGTTTCGCATACTATTTTTGGTATCGCCGATATTGCTGGAACAGACAAAGGTGACAATTTGAACACCTATACTTTACCTGCCGAGACATTGCATTTCCGGATTAAGCTATTTCTCAAAGAAAAGTAAAAAAATCTGCTGCACTATTGAATATTATTATGCTCTCTCAACTCACCAGCCTTAATGACGTCAACTCCCGTGGGGTACCACCGCTCACCCGGCCGCAGCAGCAGCAGCACAGTGTTGGGGGGAAGCGTGCGCCAGTACTCGCCGTCTTCTACCTGTGTGCCGTCACTCTCTAGCACCAGCCGCACCGGCTCGCTCGCTGCCACCGATAGCTTCTCTTTACCTGAACAAAATATCATAATATAATGGCTGAAAATCGGCACTTTTATAAGCGCGAACACTTTAAATTTCAAACATTAAAAAAGGCAGCGTCTAACGCCCGCTAATCACCCCTTCTTGTGCTTTAGTTCAAACAAACTCCCCAGTACGCGTGGCTTGACCATGGTACAAACTTAAGAGACAAAATACCAGATTGTAGGAAGTTCTACGGCGCGATGTGGCGATGATAATAATACTCAAAAATGAGGAAAGAAATATCACATTCGTAGATCTTAGTAGTCTTTCGTAGTCTTTCTATCTGTCTACGAATACAGATTAAGATAGATACATAGATAGAAGTCCTCATGTAACGTGTTTTGAACGGATGTGTTCACGATTTGAAAAACACATCTGAAAAATCTCGTTTGGACCATTTTTGTAATCCAGTTAGCAGCAACGTTAAAATAAAAATTTGTTACAGTATTTAGATACCATTTTGTGAAGTACGATCAGATAGGCATCAGTAGGTCAGTAGGTCCATGTAGGTAATAGTCCTAGATAAACGGCAACAAAATGCTTTAGAAGGTAAACGTATCTATAAATAACATAGTTTAGTGGCACGACTCCTTGTGACAAAAGATCCTTTCCTACGATAGCAAATCAATGCCGATCCAAGTCTTTTTAGCACCACAAACCACATTAGAATCTGGGATAGCATCCATGAAGCGTATTTATCTATACTATAACAGTCTGTATGAATACATATGAAACAGTTGGACTGGTCTAGCAATAGAATGTACACTTATACAGGGTGTAAGGGAAACAGTTCCAAAAACGAAGACAGGTGATTCTCGATACAGTACCATCAAAAAATCTAGTTTTTTTTTTACCGAATTTTTTAGCATTTTTTGTACACTTATATGGTGTGAGAACAGATAAATGAACCATTATTTGAGATTAAACACATTTTAAAACGACCCCAAGTCCAGGCGGCGACTTTAGGTTTAGCCATCCTTTGTAAAGCGCCGCCAAAATAAAATAAGTAGAAACATTACAGAAGCGTCAAACGTTTTAAATTGATGCAAAATTACCAATTTAAGGCGAAATCTTATTGGTATGCGTTTATATTTAGGTTGTATATCACCGTATGATTGTGAATACCGTTACTTTATAATCTATCTCGCGAGATTATAAGCTGTCAATCAATTGTGAACTGCACCATACTGGCAGTTTCTTGACTATTTAGTAATAGCGCAAGGTACTTTCCGTCTTGATACAAGTTCACAATTTGACGGACAGATTAGAAACTATCGAAAATTGTGCGTTGAAATTGTAAATGATTTTTGCAGTTCACAATTTATCGACAGTTTATAATCTCGCGAGATAGATTATAAACTAACGGTGTTCATAATGTTGCGGTGACATATATAATCGACGTTCTGGCTTCGGGAGCATTATAGGGCGCAGTTAAGTTTAGAATCCACAAGAAATCGAACAGCTTTTGTATAATTACATCGAAGTAATACTATTACAACAGCTATATTTTTGATAATTCACTAGTAAAACAATCTGAGATTTAAAGTAAATTTTATGGTAGGGAAACCAAACTGTAAAACGTCTGAAAACCTTTTATGAATTCATTCGCCACGTTATTTGCACAATTACAGTTGAGTTTTATGTACTGCCTAGTAGATACAGGAAAATGTTTTTATTCAGTGCGCAAACTGTATAATCCAAAAACTGAGAACTCTAAAATGTAGAATTAAAGTAACTACGAACCTACATCCCAAGCAGGTGTGGTCACAATCTGAGACACATGCGCGTGAATCAAAACCAAAAGGCACAAAAGGCATATATCCGCACAGACACAAGTTAACCGCACAACAGTCAATCCAGACTGGCGCTAGTCGCTACAGTTCGTAAGGTAGGCAGAAAACAGGTCAGTCAGGTGCAGTCGGCCGGCTAATGTGGTTGACCTGCACCGCCCGACCGGTCGAGCTGCTGCGCTCTGCTGCTAATTGACGATCAAACCAGATTACTCAGTTTTCATTAGGCCAGCGGAATATTCTGTCTTTGTTTTTTGGTTCGAATTGGATATTCCCAAGAGTATTAACTAACTAGATCTCGCTCGTGATTGGGACGAACTGGATTATTTATTTCTGAACTATACATGACTAACTGATGATATCAGGTTTTCGTAGTGTGTGATATGAAATAGAGAAACGAGTAGATTGAGATCTACGATATGAGAGATTATAATTATTATAACCTAACTCCGTCAAAAACTTAAGACAATGCAGAAATACACTCAATACAAGTATGATAAAAAGTTGCAACTCCGCGTAGTATTAAAAAAAAATCTCCCGGAAATCTAAGTGCCATTTTAATTCAGCACAAGTCCATGTATTTACCGACTTCATTGTAACTTAATGACGGCGACTCTAACTCACTCTTAGTGAGACCAATTACCATTTATGGCTTATCAGATGCAATGCAAGCATGCTGTAATAGGCAAGTTATCAACCTCTCGATTAAAACACCTTCATAATGTATTCGCAGTTTCATTATTACAGTCAATGACATGAGCCGATTGACAATTAGAAGGCACGGCAGGCGCATAGGTTAAGCTATTGACTGCGGCGCTGCGTGTTGCGGGTTCGATTTCCGCACGGAACAAATATTTGTATGTGAGTTTATATGTTTGTAAACGCACTCGCAATACAGGAGAAACTCCTAGAGTGGGGAAACGTTTAAAAAAAAAGACAATGCTAATTTTACACATCATTTAAACTGAAAATTTGTTCGATACATGTACTAAGTATTTGAGCATTAAAAGAGTAACCGTGGAGTTGCCGGCTCTACGCCATAGGAAGCGACCAATTGGAACCGTGCACCTGGCTTCTGACGTTTCATAAGTGCCCATGCAGGTTTGTGTGAAATAACATATTTAGATTTTGATTCCTGGATACAGGATATAATAGACCCATCACATAGCCGTTAACGACACATTCTGTACTAACTAAGCTTTTTTTAAAATGTTTTCAAAATGTTGTGTAATAGGTTTGGGAGGAAAACAACAAGTCATTGCCATTGCAAAATATGAATATACTAAGTACCTACGTCTTACTAATTAAACATTGACTAAAGGATCGAAATGTTTATCGAGATGCACTGTGACCCCATGTGTAAGTACCAGCCCGCCTACCTGTCTATCATTCCATCTGATATATACAGGGATTGACATTATTGGCAGTCACTGCAAGCAAACCTTCACCGAAGTATTCACGGTAAGATTTTTACGGAAATAGCTCGGCTGGGCGAATTGGCTTAGCTGGTTCGGTTAAACTGGGAATAAAGTATGGGAGAAGTAGAACACCGGCTGGGCGAATTCACTTCTAATATGAAGCGAATTAAAAAACATTTAAAAACAAACAAATTTATTCACATTTCATAATATGTTTGAATAAATCTTACTTTATTCACATAACCGTTACGTTCATAGCATTTCCCATAAAATTGTAAAGAGACCTGTGTTCAAATCTTCACAAATGACCGTTAAACTTACTAAGTGTTCCAAAATTCTCTCAGAATTTACTAGGTTTTATAATGGTTAATTGACTTGTTTTGGTGGGTTACTAGGTTTGTGAAATACGCGTGTGTACGAACATCGAGGAAGGGTAATTATTTATTCTATTAATCTGATTAAAACCCAGTTGTACTCTTACTAATTATTATCATTATTAAGAACTTTCCAAATGGCTGCATCGATTTATGTTTTTGCTCTCTCTTGGGATATTTAGTTTGACGCACTGGCTGAGTTTCGATATGCGGCAGCCGATTGGCCGGTGGGCTGTCAGACGATAGGCGTTCGAAACATTGCCGTATTACTGAAATACTATGTCGGTGAAATAGTAAAAACTAGTAATTCTATCTACATTCCGGCCGTCCAGAAAGCGTTCTTGACACCTGTTAGTGTGACAATTCTAGTAACTAATAAAGATCAAATTCGCATAACACGTATTCGTTTGTGAAACTGGTGAAATCTATCTAGGTCATATTTCACAAAATCGAATTTGTATTAAAAGAAAATTAAGAATTCAAGTATTTAAAACTCTGAATAATTATGATTCTATCAACTTAAATAAATACAGACAAGAATAAAAACAAGTAGAAACTATACCTATCCAAAAAAGCAATGCTGTCAGTCGAAAGGAGGATAACTTGATTTTAAATTTTGGATCTGCAAACCCTACATAACTAAACAGTCTAATATGTACCTATTAAATAATGAAAAAATGTGATTTACCCTATTCAACATTGCTTGGATTAAGCTAGTTTGTTTTTAGAATAAGATCATTTTGTTATTAGGTGTTTACCTTTCAGTTAATAAAGACCATTAAAAATCAAATAAATCAATCAGTCGGAAAAACTCGAGTTATAACCGTAAAACATTAAATTAGGGCATCACTGTCAGAAGGTCATCCTCCGAAGATCATTGTCAAAGGTAGATTGAGAATGATTATAGTAGGTGATGTTTGCAATAAATCCTACTAAATCAATTTAAAACTTTCAACCGTAATCACCATCACCATTAATCTCCTGCCTTTATCCTAATTTATTTGGGGTCAGCGCAAATGTCTTCCATACTTCTCTATTAGTCGTCATCTCAAACGTAACATAAAATCTTACCTACTTTAATGTAAGTATAATGTAGGCGAGGTTCTTCCCCCGTCCCCTGTAAGTCCCCTGTAGGTCACTAGGGTGAACCAGAGCGCCGAGTACAAGGAGTACAGGGAGTACACAGGGGACAAGGTGAACCCGCGCCAGGCTACTGACCTCTATGAATCAACTCCTCGAAGCTAGTCACCACCAGTCCCTTCCTCACGTTCCTTGAACTGTCCCATATCTTGAAAGGCCTCTTTCCTCTGACCTCCTGGAATTTAGAAAACGCTCAATGAAAATCTGGACACTATCTGTCAAGGTTCGGTAAAAGGTTCAAAGATTTAAAAAATTGGGTGTTGCTTTTAAAAGTTTGCAGGGAATAAAGATAATTTTACTCAATTTATTTTGTGTTAGAATATTCGTGAGTTTTCTATACATACCATTCCATTATTTTAGTTTAACCCATTGTTTATTTGTCATGAGCTCATAATGTACAATCGATTGATAAGTAATTCTTGAAATTGAATATAAATTGAATAAATCCATCAATTTCATGTAATTTATCAATATTTTTTGCATCATAATGTCCATGTAATAATTAAAAACAGCACTAAACAACTGGTCATCCGTTACATATAAACTTATTTAATAGCATCATAAAGTAAAATAGTAAAAGCTATGCTACGCCCCAGGGGCTACGGCGTAGTCCGTCTACGTTTTCGTAGTGCGTAGCGGTCGTCCGTAGCGCCTGCACTGGCTGCAGCGGTGCAACGCCCGAGCGACCTCCGTCCTGCCTCCCCCCCCCTGTGCCACCGGGCCCCAGGCCAACGCGGGGCCCCGTACACCCGCGGGCCCCGCTGACACGCCCCGCGCACCCCGCGCCCCGCACGCACTGTGCGTTGACCCACTGACATCACCGCCCTGCACGATCTTTAATCTAGACTGGGACTTGTAAACTTCTGAGCCATTAAAAAAAGTTTCTTCTCAAGTATTCGCACGATATTACCATCGAATACTTCGCTCACTAACTATTCAACAAATTGTTGGAATTCTTTTTCGGTTATTATCAAATTGTTGCGATAAACTCAGTTAGGCAGTTAACGACCGCGGCGTCCGGTGCAGCGTACTATCTACATGTGTGTGCGCGTAAAGTAAAGAATCCATTCCAGTGTGTGGGGCGCGCGTCGGCGTCCTGCTGTTGCGATACGATACACGAGCTGCGATAGCTCCAGCGACTCCGAGAAACATACCTCTTGTATTTCGACTATCATTTTTCCTTCACGCACTCACTGGTAGATAAAAAATACACGCGTCACCGTCACAAATATGGTTATTAAAAATAAAGTGTATGTAAAGGTAATGATCACTCGAGTCTTGAAGTAAGGATATCGTATGGTGCAAATAGAGGTTATATTAGTCCTGAAGGGTGGCGGGCGGCGCGGTGCGCGCCGGCGGAGCGCCGCGGCCGCACTGGGCGACGTGACCGGGTCGCGCGGCCCCGCCCCGCGCCCAGCACCCCCGGGCCCCCGCGCCCCCGCTCCTACGGGCCCCGCACCCCGCGCCCGGGCCCCGCACTGCAGCGCTCACCCGTAATCTCTTGATGCCGTAAGATCTTGAAATTAGCGATGCCGATGATGCACTTTTGGAAGGAATAAGAGTACATCGTACGAAAGCCGTTTTCAAACGTACAATTTATTGTGAAGGCTTAACTAGGTTACGTGTATTGGAAGCGGTGCAGCAGCGCGGTGGCCCCCACTCGCGGGATTGGATGCACACCAGGCCAGTCATAGGACACGTAACGTCCTAAACTATAAGTGCGAGTGACATCGGTACTGATCATATTGTAGTCGTTTCAATTCTTTCATGGAGGAGATACGTACTCTCTCTCAGATTATCGCACACAAATATATAAAACAATTGCTTATGTTGGGTAAAGTTTTATTTGACGCTTCAATTGTTTTACTCCTTATATCTAACCTTTTTTAGGATACGGAATATTAAGTAAACACATGCTAAACTAAGCACAAATGATTTGCTGCGCTTGTAGCTATGTTGCTTTTACGGTGTTACGAAAACCCTATCTACCGTGCTACGCTTTTCATAGCAAACTTACAAATAAATCCCCATCGATACGTGTTCAACAACGCGGACTTGTAGCAAAGCTCTAATTACGAGAAATGAATCTCGGCAATTTGGCAATATTATCAACCAAGATCTAGGCATTTCCCCGACAAGTTTTTTTTTAATTACTCCAAATGTAGATTTTAATGTGTAATAATCAATGAATTATTTTTATTTTAAATTACAGTTCCTTTTCACATTTTGTATTTTTACATGAGAACATCAAGCCTTTGTGAATGTTACAGTAGTTGTAGTAGATAGTCCACCCTCATTTCACTAGTTGAATTAAACTCCCTATAGTGATAGCTGGTGATACAAACAGAGCACAAACCCAGATTTCAGGTTGCTGCTTAGATTCTGGTAAAAAAACCCAATGACACTTTACCTTGGGATCAAACCTATGACCACTAGACCAACATTGGGCATACTATTTTTACGTTTGATTCATTTCCGTGTAAACACATTTTGCCAACGAAACGAGTGCCATCTGCCTCTGGCACCTAACTAGCAGAAATATCGATAACCAAACGTTACCTTACCCGATAGGAATCTCAAGTAACTGACCAATATCACATGTCTACGAGAGTGCTACGCCGCTACGCTGCTACGCGCCTACCGTGCTACGGTGCTACGAAATGTGCTCGTAGCGTAATTTTGTTATTGATTGTGTTTTGTGTGTTTATAACTGACGGGCAATTCCAGAATTTATTGCACGTTCGTATTTTAAACTCAGTCTAAAGCAGTCAACTGTCAGTTATTGTCGTTGATTGTCGCAAAGATTAATTAGATTGCGACTAGATTTTGAACATTTTTATTTACAAGAATTGGCCTGCTAGTTATCGTCTGATGTAACTATGAAAGGTAAGTTAAACCTGGTGAATTTCCCATTTTGCAATTTTGCCAATTATGTTGAAGACCCGAGTCATAGGGAGCAACTCAACCTATATTTATTTACTTAGAATGTTTTAGAATTTCGAGCTCTAATTAAATTAATAAATAGTAAAGGAATACAATGTTGATGAAAAAAATGAATTCGATGATTTTTGTTAAAAACACACACTTTTTGGAAAACCAACATTCACGATTACTGTAGAAACATGCTTTTGAAAATGTAAGGAACATTTTTACGACTTGCCCTAGATAATAACCCTTAGATACTTCCACCATTTTTCCTCGCATCCAGCCAGAATTTATCGTTTTTTAATACTTCTTTAATATAACGAAGGCGTTACAATAACGTGACGCGCACGCGTTACGCGCGTTAATAACGGCGGATTAACCGTAATTACGCCGGAGTTACGGCTTTACGGCCCATGTGAACTGTCACGTTAACGTGAATGTCATATCGTGACGTTGCGTCTTCTAATTTTTGAGCATTTTGGTTCTTCACCGTATGGTACGGTTACAGTATGATTGTTTCAGTAAATGAGTACCTATGGAGATTCTGAAATGGTTGAAGGTTTTGAAGAAAAACTGCATTGGTAGATTTTCCATGGATAAACAATTAGTTAATTAATTTCCGAGCCGTGTGTGTTTTTTTGAGTTTGAGCAGTTTTTCTTTCTTTATGAAAGTATGTGTAACATCACGCTTGTATTCCCCGAAGGGTAAGACAGAGGTGTACCTACAGTAAACCCACATTTCTCCAGTTATTTTTAAGTCCTCCGTCATAGGGGGCGACCCTATTGCCATCAACTGGCACAAATCCAGACTCCGGGCTGCTACTGAGAAATTGTTGATGGAAAAACCCAGTACAATTAAACTTGTGCCCGCCTCTAGTGCATCGTGCGCAGGGCCGCACGCGCAGTAGTGGCGCAAAGACGTCAGTCTTAAATTGTACTGACGTGTAAACATGTTTATATACACCTCATTCACCATACCCCTGCCCTTATCCTGTTGTATTTGTGGTCGGCGCAACAAGGCCTTTTCTTCCACAGTCCTCCATTAGCCGTCATCTCGGTGGTCACATTTCCGTCCACCCACCGTTGCGTTGGACTTGCCCTACTCCTATAGCCAATCACAAACTTACTCAAAACTTTCCTCATAATTTGTCTAAACCTATCTTTAACAGGAATAAATAAATACCATAACATCACTAAAAATTAAAAATGTTTGAGCGACAGAAAGAGACCAAGGCCGCGCTTTTAAAATAGAATGGTTCTTAGTTGAGACCACTTCAGTTAGTGCAAGGCTAACTTTCTTGTCTGGTGTGTTTGGTCAAATGTTCAAGCAGTTTATAAATGTTTTTCTGTACACCGTTGTTTCATCTTGGACAGAGGGGACATCGGAGGGTTATGTCGGATTATTATCGAATCAAAACTCCACAATGCTTCTCTATCTAGAATAAACCGGGAGAATAAAAAAATAAAAAATACGAATACTTCTTCGCCTAATTGTCCTTTTGTTTTTGTATTTATTTGTATATCGTAGTAATAAGTCTTTCAATGGGTGTTAATGAACTTTTAGGAGAATTAAATACATTATAAGAACTAAAAATAGGAAGACATGACATCTTCCAACCCGCACTGGACCCAATCCACTCCCTCTCACCGAGAGGACGCCAGTGTCCCAGCAGTGGGAACATTATAGGTTCATTTTTATATCATGGCATTCACTCGCACTTTCTACCCACTCCATCCATAGATTATCTTAACACCTACCTTTCAAAATGATGTAAGGTAATCTATTTAAAAAACTTGTTCCCAGAGTCTTTTTTTTTAAGACGACTAGCTCAATGACTCACTAAAAACAAAAATAAAAAAGGAACAGATTGGAACAACTAGGCTCATCGTCCACGACGCTACTTAAAAGTAACCAGTCATAAACTTAAACCACCAATCAGTAGTCTGAATGTCACATCACTAGGTGTTTCAATGGCAGTCCGTAAACGACGCAACCACCCGCAAACTAGTTAATAACGCTTTAGTAAGTCGCGTCGAGCACGGAACGCCATTGAAATACTACATTCTGGGCAGTCATTGGTGATTCCAGTTAGTGAACACGTTAGTGAGTGATCGAGCTTGCTGTCCTTGTCAAAAGAAGCCGTGTTTAGAAAAGTTTTTTTTTTTTAAATACATTTGCTGCATTATTTTGGAAAGCAGTCATATTCATGATGTCAAGGTATTACAACTTTATTTCATATTAGTGGACCTGACAGACGTTGTCCTATCATGCCCGGAAAGCGCCATCTACCGTGTCCGATTCATTTAAACCACCTATAGACCTGGTAAAACACACACAAAAAAAAATCGGTCCAGCCTTTTAGGAGGAATTCAGTAATATACACACGTACAGATTTAATATATATATAAAGATATACATCTTTTTTATGTGCTACATAAATAGTTGATATGTGAAAGTGCCTTGATTCGATAACGCAGATAACATCAATCCCGTGACAGCTCTATCTTGACCTTTGAAAGAGACTATCAGATTATTTTATATCTGGGAACGGAACTGTGTTTGCGTTTTATGCTAAAAACACAACATAACATCACGCTTGTTTTATCCGAAGGGTAATGCAGGGTTGTACACCCAAAGTTTGCCAGTTATGTTTAAGTCTCAGGTAATAGGGGGCCATCCCATTGTCCGACCTGGGAATCGACCCCACGAACCTCATGGTCAGCAGTAGAGCTGCGAACGATAACGAGAAGGCCGCTCTAAATAATTATTTGTGAAAAACTGACATTCATGGAATAAGTAAGTGAACACAGTCATTGAAGATGAAACATGACAAGATAATGTTCCGTAAACGGTGCAGGCGACCACTAAAAAAGGCTTCCTTTTCAAAACTTCAAACCTGAGTGAGCCGAACAGGGCGTTGAAGTTTGAACAAGCGAAGTACCGGCAACCACTTGCAGAAGATAAATAGCTCCCACTTATCTAAATTTCTTAAAAATATAGCCCACACATTGAAAGAATATTTTGGTTTCCAGTACAATGTAAGTTTTCGCGAAAAATAGATTTTTTTAATCATTGGTCACAAGATTATTCACATGTGAATGGTGTTGCGGAGGAGGCCTAGTCGTAAACAAACTATTAATTACACTATTTTTGTATAAAATACCGTGTTATATTAACGCCCACTGCGTACCCACTGATTGATCGCTCAAGTTACCAAAACATGTGTTACTTTTGACCTTACATGTGTTTCATACTTGACATTTACCAATATCACATTATGCGGAATTTCATTGAAATGACGCACATTTCCCTAACGGGATAAGTTTACCTGTACCCTAGCATGAATATCTGTAAAAAATTGGACTATTCTGTAAATTGGTTATGCGTGGCTTTTATGTATAGGTATCAATAGTGGCTGTACATTAACAAAAAATTACGCGTAGACCTGCGAAAGTCATTTTTATCGTAAGTTAAAAAATGTTTATTTAAAAAATACCGAATTCCAAAAAAAACGACTATTTGAAACACTTAGTCAAAAATCTTTAATTTCGGAAGTCCGTGTCTTTCTTTTTATCTTTTCATTTCATTGCCGGGTACAAAACCCGATTCCAGGCGCCTACTGAGAAACGTCAGATAAAGAAACCCGATAACATTTTGCCAAACCCGGAAATCGCACCCGGGGCCTTACGCTCGGCAGTAGCGCTTGCGAGCACTACACCAACGAGGCAGTCAGTTTTAAAGTTCATCGACTTGTGAAAGAGTTTGTATTTATAAGCCTCATTCATCATTGTCCTGCAGTGAACCACCTTTATTTGATTTACCTACTAACTAAACAAATAAACGATTGTGATTCCGTTTTATTTGTAGTTGGCGCGACATGCCCTTTCCTTCCCTATTAGTTCTCCATCAGTCGTCACCTCGGTACCACCACACCATCTGTCACACAGTCTATCCATCGTTCCTTTGGTCTTCCTCTCCTCACAATACACCCATATTAGACCAACGACGCACTCCTCCCCTCTTTACAATACACCCATACTAGACCAACGAGGCACTCCTCCCCTCTTTACAATACACCCATACTAGACCAACGAGGCACTCCTCCCCTCTTTACAATACACCCATACTAGACCAACAAGGCACTCCTCTCCTCCTCACAATACACCTATACTAGACCAACGAGGCACTCCTCTCCTCTTCACAATACACCCATACTAGACCAACGAGGCACTCCTCTCCTCTTTACAATACACCCATACTAGACCAACAAGGCACTCCTCTCCTCCTCACAATACACCTATACTAGACCAACGAGGCACTCCTCTCCTCTTCACAATACACCCATACTAGACCAACGAGGCACTCCTCTCCTCCTCACAATACACCCATACTAGACCAACGAGGCACTCCTCTCGTCCTCACAATACACCCATACTAGACCACCGAGGCACTCCTAAACCTTGATGCGCCATATATACGACCACCTTCATATATATAATTATTCTGTACGTGTGTATGTCATTGAATTCCTCCTAAACAGCTGGACCGATTTTGATGATTTTTCTTGTGTGTTCTTGTTTAGGTCCCTGGATGGTTTAGATTCATAATTCGGACCTAATAGATGGCGCTGTTCGGGCAGGGCAACGTCTGTCAAGTCCGCTTGTAGAGTTGATAGACAAATAAAATCTAAGAATACAAGATTCGTTTCAGAACAGATAAGTTTATCCATACATAAGTTTCCAGCTTCAGCTGACCTCGCATTGTATAAAGCTTTAAGTACTATGAGAACTCAGCTTATACTGGAAATATATAGCTTGATATGTCGTCGTGCGTACCTTTCATTAGTTGACGACGAGTGAAGTTATAATGACGATTGAATTGATAGAAATGCTAACTTGTTGTTTCTAGAGTTTATTTTCTTATTGGCACGAATTTTATAAAAAAACTGCTTCAGGAAAAGTAAGCAAAGCAGTATAGCTCTATCCAAGGTGAAATTACACCACTTTTAATTCAACCGCGTGCTCAAAAAACGAATGAAAGAGAGAATGAATGAATGAGACGTAGAGCTGAAACAAAAATTCCTCGTATTCTATAATTGTTCAATGGATTGTATTCAAACGGCCGAACATCCGTAAATTGCAGCAGTTTTAATGTTTATAAAGTAAAAGTAGTAGCACCGGCTTTTAAAGTAAAAGTGAAATAAATACGTTCATTGGAAATATCGTATTTACGCAGAAATGAATGTATCAGCCGTGAACTTGTTGAATGGATCTGTGTGTTTTTAAATAACGGAGTATTTCATATTTTTATGCAGCTCGCTTTCGTAGAGAGGAGTTGAATTATGAATTGTTGTTGTATTATTAAACTTTCACATGTGTACTTGGATTTACTTGCCCCTACAATTATAAATAAAATCATTATGTGCAAAAGAGAAACAAAAGAATTAGGATCATTTGTGCCATATAATGGTAACTCAGAACAACGCAACAAGGCTGATTTTTAACCAATTGGACCTAACCACCTCTTTGTGTTACAATAACATGTAACGACATAAATAAGGGATCTTCAATATTTATCGAACATTTAATAATATATCATTTGCTTTTAGTTAACGTAAATACCACCACCCAATATAAAAATTTAACTCTGATTTCTTTTGTAATTAGACAAATTAGGGCGGCGGGGGTGGGTGACATAAACTGCAACAGTTTACGATTCCCCCTTCCCCACGGCCCCAAGCCCCCATGGAGGGGGTTCAAATGAGCAGCGAGGTAGCGGCAGTCGCGTGTGAAACGTTTATTTTTACAAGATCTACTCTTATTAGACTGCGAATTGCCTCAAAGTATGCGCGCACCTATGCGGAGTTAGTAGTCAGTAGAAAAGTAGTGGATGGGGAAGTACCTAAGTTAGAAGGTAAGGTATAGGTATTTTGCATAAGGTTTGGAATTACTATCCACAAGAAGTTTTGTGAATTATATTAAACTCTATAGACACGAAAGGCGATTTAGTACGTATACTAAGCTTTATTAAATCATTGCACGTACAATATTAAAAACAAGGTTTAAATGCCGATGAAATTAAGGTATTGAGTAACTCTGTTAATTATTAAGTAACTGCACTACCTGTTGTCGTTGACCCCCAAAAACAAACTCATCTAATCTCTCATAGAATCTTCGCCTCGTTTATATGTTTGTGACGACGATATACCTGAAATAAATTTGCTGCACTAAATAGGTAGGTACCGTAGCCAAGCCTTAGCTAAATTGCAATGGTCAAAAGAAGTTTCTTTTTTACCCGACTACGGCGATGCAAAAACGAGGGATTATGAATTTTGACCGGAATTTTTGTGTTAATGATGGTGTGTTGGGTATTACATGACTCTGCCGGTACAGTACGGGCTGGCCCGCTATAGGGGCCATTACAATAGATAATTAATTGCGTCTCATTAGCGGTAGTTGGCGGGTTAATTAGCAAATTTCAAAAATATGTATGTTGTTAGCTAACCCCACAATAATTTTAATGAGAAGTCAGTTCAATAAATCATGCTCTTAAAAGTGTGCAACAAAAACATATTGACATGTGTTAGCCGTTGTCGTATGTCACTTTGTCCTATAGGTTATGATAGTGTGGCATACGACCACGGTTTTCAGATATGAATATTTTCTTGTTTCACACTTTTTAGGGCGTAATTTTTCAATAGTCGGGTTTTCGTTTTGATACTTATAATGTATAGACAACCTAAACAATGAAAGCGCAACAAAGTATATGTTCTAATAAATAACAAAACCGCTTGCCGACAGACGGCTAGAGAATAGAACAGTCAGGTCAGCGCTAAATTTATTCAGCAGTCAAATAATATTAGCCCAGTATCGATCAGATTGAAAATTGGGACAACTTTGATTAAATTATGCTTCTAAGCTTGGTGGAAATGGGTTAGCTGCACTTTTAGTCAGACCACCTGACACCCAACCTATACATAAATAATGAGACTAGACAGAAATATACTTTTACCTGGACCAATTAACAATAGCTTATTATTTATGTATATCTCTATGAGTTTGTAGGTCGTAGCATTGAGCCCAAGCAGGCACTTTACTTTTTGTAATTTATTTCATCACCACTGCTCTCAAAACGGTGAAGGGAACTGGCATGTCTTAGTGCCGAAAATTCGAAGACTATAGTGATATCCATCAACCCACACTGGGCCCGCGTGGTTGATTGAGGCCTGTTCCTATTCCGTCTCACAGAGAGGAGGCCCGCGTCCCAGCAGTGGGAACGTTATACGCTGGTTATGCTATGCTATGCAACATAAAAACTACAAAACAACCGACTTCCAAAAGAACACTATAAAGTCAAAAATAACTTTAATTTCGGAAGATGGTGTCTTTGGAGCTGTATTTGAATTTTTTGTCACCGCCTTCCGAAATAAAAGTTATTTTTCACTTTGTAGTGTTCTTTTGGAAGTCGGTTGTTTCTTTTTGGAAAAAGTTTTTATTTTTCACTTTTTAGTGATCCACATGTGCTTACCCCTTCACAGCGTACTGGCGTGATGTTATGTTATGAACTGGTGTAAACAATAAACAGACATGATATTTCAGCAATCCCAGTCCATTTGCTATCATTTATTGAGGAGTTCCGGTGCCTATCTCTGAAGTTCTTCATCAGATCTTCACCAAATTGAAATGGGTCCACTCCAAGAAAGTACTCTTCCATAAAATACCCAAATCGCTTCAAGGTGCCTATAAAATTTGAAGAGTTCTCTCTATTTCTCCAGAATCCCATCATCAGATCCTGACTTGATGATCATGGGACCACCTGGGAAGTATACCCTTTCAAACAAAAAAATATATATCCAAATCGGTCCAGCCATCTTCAAGTAATCAGGAAACATACATTAAAAAAAAGTTTTCGACGAATTGAGAACCTCCTCCTTTTTGAAGTCGGTTAAAAAGAGGAGTTAATGCTTGAGGCATTGTTTTGGTTAGGTACTCATAAGTTGATGGGGGATTAAACGATTGTTGAATTATTTATATGGAATATCAGATATCCGGACGGACTATAGAAATTGAGTAAACAAATATAGGTTTCGTATAACACGAAAAAAAGTGGCTTTCAAAAAAATCTATTACATATAAATGCAGGTCAATACTTGGTCTGAAGTATTTGTTTTCGGAATAGGAATTGTTTCGTCTCACAAAATGCGAGTTGCATTTTATCTATTTCTAAGGTACCCTTTTGAAACCTTTACAGTAATAATTTTATCATTCCAATGTTACATGAGCCAGCTCAACTTTTGCTACCCAGACAAATATCTCAAGGAAGACAGAACCGACAGATCACGTCTTAAATTAAAATACTTTCAAAGTCCATTTAATAACGGCGCGCGATCAGCCACTGACATAAAACTGATAATAATCATCGATTTCCCATCATTTTAATTTAAAGCAACGTCGGTTCCTCTGCCCTCCTCAAAAATCCTCGGGGAGAGGACTTTATGAGGAGATTAATGCTTAAACGAAGGAATTAAAAGGATCTCCACTGAGCTTCGCCGCCTTGGAATCGATATTTAGAGGATTTTCGAAACGCCTGTGTTAGTTATACCTACATATTTGAATATGAAGATTATTGTGTTCTTGGGAATGGAATTAATAAAATTGAAAGGATAAATTTAATAATGTCCTTACGACTGTCACTTTGCTGTAGGTTTCTTACTTCGAAGGATCATCTACAGGATACTACTTTATAGAGCGTAAGTAGATCTATGTACTTTATTTGAGTCAATCGACAATTTTCTAGCATAAATAGTTTGACTCATCATGACCTGAACCTAGAACAAAAGCATGAGAGACAATCACACTTTAATCCTGAGATACTTTATCGTAACCTACATGAAAATCATAGAAAAACTAAGTACTGCGAAATGGTTACAGCATACCTATATATTCATAACCATTCGACGGACTATCGTACCAAAAATGACACATTTCGATAACCTAATTTGCATTGCCCCCGGCAGCAAACAGCTGGTGGAAGAATAGCGGTCGTCGAAATATTTGGGTTTTGAATTTGTGAACAGCGTTTAGAAGACTCCTATGATAACATTGATTGATGTTTGATTCGGAGAGGGAGCGTATCGAATGGTTCCGAATAGCTATGCAGGAAAACAGAAACCAACTACGATTAGGCCTTCAGAACAGAAGCCCATCTTGATTCACTCTCTCTGAATCAAAACTACCCAACTTAAATTCCAAAACAGCATAAATGACATAACATCCCGCCTATAATCAGGCAGAGATGTTCCTACAAATAACCACACTTCGCCTGTACTAGTGGGCGAGTCTAGTGCCATCAACCAGGCACAAATCTAGAATCCGGGCTGCTACTGAGAAATTCCTGAAAGAAAGACCTAATATCATTTTGCCAAACCTGGAAATCAAACCCAGGATACCATGCTCAGCAGTGGCACTTGCGACCACTGGGCCAACGAGGCAGTCATGGGTAATTGAAGCTAAATATAAATACATCATATTATCCGAAAACAAATTAATTACCCGCTAAAAATAATATTGTATTTTCGGACAAATTTTCCAACGAAAAACGAGCGATAAAATATTATTTAACAAAGATCCTGATAAGAAAATTAAATCCGTCCTGCGGCCGACTTTAGATGAAGATGAACGGAGATTGTACTTATCTCTCTGCCGAGCTTTGTGCTCTAAATATAGCGATATGATATTTTTACTGGCCATTCATAGGATTTAAATCTTGTAGTGAGAACAAATTTCAAGATTGGAATAGACCCATTTCTATCATAGTGCTTGTATGTAAGAATCATCGCCATCTTTTATAAGGTTTCGTACACAAAAGGTGCTAAAGGAAAACCTATAAAATACCGACTGTCCGTCTGTCTGTCACAGGGTGGGATCATTTTAAACATATTAGGTGGCCAGTTGAAACTAAAAGAAAGAATATGAACTACAGTAGTTTGTGTTGGGTCGGTTTTCTTATGACCATAGTAACTGTTTACACTCTGAAAATTTGGTGAGAAAATTTGGTGAGTGACCTACTTCACGTGGGATAGAAATGTATCACAATTTCATTTTATAGATACATAAGCGACGGCACCGGAAGCCATCAGACTTCACATTAACAAAGAAGAAGATCCAAAGAATTATCATCTGCCTAGCTTTTTCCCAAGTCTGTTGGGGTTGGCTTCCAGTCTGACCGGATGCAGCGGAGTACCAATATTTTACATGGACCGACTGCCTATCTGACCTTCATATCTAAAGAATCGGATAAACAAATCGCAAAGCAAGATAATTTTGTCTGGACTTACCGATATTCTGGAGACTTGTAAAGAAGAGACGACGGCTTTTCTTCAAGGAGGCATACAAACCATTCTAAGACTTGGAAGGAGGCATAGACATACGTTGATGTGCGGACTGTAAGGATTCCATCGATATCGTTTTAGTATCCGAGCAATAGGTTAGTCGAACTTGAAAAAATAATGATAACTATTCTTATGTATGTATGTATATCAAGTGACATCTGTTGAATGTTGTACTTTTTCTTCTCCGTCCCTTCGTCAAAAAGAGTTACTGATAGCTTTTTTTTCTTATTTTTTTGGGGTTTTATTTGGCTAAACCCAATTTCAATTAAATAAATTGTGTTCTTTAAAATCGTTTATGATCGTTTATTGATGACAGCTTAGGGCTCTTCAAAAAGAATACAAACAAACAAACTCACGCCTTATTTCCATGGGAGTAGGTGAAAACTACAGAACGCCACCAGCTACGATTCGTACACACTCCACTTGCTTCGTAAGTATACGTTCATACATCGCGGGGTCATACTGGCCACGCTGCCTTACACACTCCACTTGCTTCGTAAGTATACGTTCATACATCGGGGTCATACTGGCCACGCTGCCTTACACACTCCACTTGCTTCGTAAGTATACGTTCATACATCGGGTTCATACTGGCCACGCTGCCTTACACACTCCACTTGCTTCGTAAGTATACGTTCATACATCGGGGTCATACTGGCCACGCTGCCTTCAAAAACGGTATTTTCTCTACATAAAAAACCCTTCAGTTAAAAATCGATCGAAAGGTATGTCGTCGCTTTGAATCTCATGTTAGTTAAAAATATATTATAGTTTTTTAATTACAAAATTAGTAGCAAGAAGTCTGAATTTGTGCCCCGTTAATTGACAACAATAGGTTTTCCCCTATTAACATTACATAGACTTAATAACATACTGTAAAAATGTATAAACACCGCCAAACCCTTCGGAGAAACCAGGCTTGACATTATTCAAGTCACGAGTTTGATAAGATATTATGCTGACTATCACACCCCATTTCGCGGTGTATGATATATATCATCATCTGCCTGCCTTTTCCCATCTATGTTGGGGTCGGCTCCCAGTCTAACCTGATGCAGCTGTATACCAGTATTTAACATTTAGCGACTGCCTATCTGACCTCCGCGATCTAGGGTACTGGGTAATACGATACCCCTTGGTAAGACTGGTTATACGACTTTCGGGCTTCTGACGATCCGTAACGACTGCATCACTATCTGGGGATCTGGTGTATGGTATATGTATATCTGTTTATGAAATGTGTATGTAATATTCAAAGGATTAAAAACTCTGAATCAAATGGCATTTACCACCATTTATCTTTATTGAGTTTATCTCACGGCTCACCGATACACGGTCACTGCGTACAGCCACTTACAACACACCATGAGGTTTGTCGATACATTGGCAACACGAGATAAAGTTGGAATGTCTCTTACGTGCCTGTATTTTGGACTAGAACTGCTTGAACTAATAAGGGTTTCATTTTTACGATAGTATTTATGGTTTTATTAATGGGATGTTCTTAGAGACCTCGTGATCATAATATTGGCAAATAAGTAGTCTGTTAAATATCACGAATTGGCGTATCAGTTGTTCAGTACGTGGAATTGATTAGGTATGTTGAAAACAGTCAATGGATGAATCATGTATCAAGATTTTTTGTTTCGGTCGGTATGCTATGTAATATGTTTGTGTAAAATATGTAAATGTACGACTATTATAGATACACCAGTTTAAGGTATTCATGAATACCTTAAACTGGTGTATCTACACACATATTGAGGTAAGTATATGACATGCATTTATCACATCATAATATATACCTATTCGTAGAATTGAAGAAACAACGTTTTTCTACCATACATCTATTAACAACATCACTAGCTACAGTCTACGCAATGCTACAGTAGTATGCTACGAGTGGCTACGACCTGCTACGAGTGTGCTACGCATGTGCTACACCAATAGTCACGTCATTATTGGTACGAATTACTACATATTATACACTTTTAATACAAAATCCATCTACCATATCCCCCTAGGTAGGAGCAGAGTGTATGTAGACTATAGGTCACATAGGTTACAGGCATGTAGCTGGAATTACAGGAGTTTATTGATTTCATGTAATGTTCGTGTTAAGAGTTCCTCGAATAGGACACTGTAAGTTGGCACCGATTGTGAATAATGCAGGCTGCATGTGCAGTGCTGCGGTACGGCAGAGCAAGCGAGACGAACGCATGGCCAGCGCACGCGAGCGAGGGGGACGCCGGCTGCGGAACTGCCGTGCGCTGACGTGCCACTGCCGGCATCGGGGCAGATCCCCGCCATACATAACTAGATACAACACACAGTTTTCACCACTAGGTACCACTGCGATGCACTGGGACGGAGGCTCTATTCTATGATCTCTAGAGGGACGCTGACGGTTTCGGCAACGGTATCTAGGAGACCGAGCCGAGGGAACGGTATCGTGGGGTCAAGCGTGGCACGATGCGGCTTGCTATGCGGGTCAGAGAGCGCGGGGCGTGCGGCGAGCGGTGATAGTCACCATGTCTCCGGGCGTGTCAGCGGTCACCGGTTACATAAGAGGGCGGAGGCGGCGGAGGGCGCCGGTCGCGTCGCGGTTACCTCTCTGGCCATCGCGGCATGTCCGCCGGAGGCCGCGGGCGGCGCGCGCTCACGCCGCCATCGTTGAGGGCCAAGCCCGGGACTCGCGTCGCGACTCGCGGAGCACTTGAGCGGCGCTGCGCCGCGTGGGCGGCGATCGATGGGGGCCGCGCGCATGCGCCGACGGAGTCGCCCGAGCAGCGCCGAACAGAGCCGAACGCGGCCGCGGTGGTGCATCCGCCCTGACCCACTTGCCGCGCACACTGACCCGTTTCCTCGCTTCCCTCGTGCCGCTGACGGAGCGAGTTAGCGATCGCTCAGATGCGACCTGCCGAGCCCGCCTGCCCGCCTGCCCGCCTGCCCTGATACTCTCACATACGTGCACTGATTGCACTATTTAGATAACATGCACAGATAACGTGTTATATTTATTGTAGTGTACTACACTAGCATGTAGTAACGAACCGTAAAGGCAAACATCTTCCGAGAAATATTGCTGTTTTATGGACTGAGTTTGCTTCCATAATGAACTTAAATTTCCCTACATTTTATTATTTTTATCTCTGCATATGAGCATAAATATGTAGTTCAGTTTAAAATTCAATTCAAAGACTGCAAGCCAGTTATTATATTTGCCCTCAAACTTTCAATCAATCAAATTACCTCCGTGCCTCAAATTAGATCATTCAATCACGATTTAGAGCTGGACATAGGCTGGCCCCAATCTTCTCTATAAAAAGTCAAATAATATTTCGTCCCTCAACAAAATAAATAAAAATCGTGCGCCTATTTCAGTTACTTCCGTGTCCATTGTGATCATGTGTGCTGGCAACCAATCAAGGAATAGGTGGCTGTCACGCGACCACGGTAATCCGGTTAGTCGCGTCTAGGCGGAGGAGCGAAATCGTATTAGGAATAAACTCATTTGCGGCCAGAAGCCATATTATTGTCCCGAATTTCGGCTGCCATGAAATCGTGTCAAAAGTCGAGCGCCTGACTCTAATACAGTTACGCGTGATACGTGATTTTGTTTCAGTTTCCATTCAATTATAGACATAAGTTTGTTATGTCTATTGTAGGGGAGACCGAGGGGAGTTGAAACAATTTTGACATTTTGTTTCATACACCAAATACTATAGACAGAAATCGTATGATATTAGTACCAATCGATAGGTCATTCTTTACACTTGCGAATGACTAACATAAAGAAATTGTAAGCGTTAAATATTGTGGTGAAAAATCGACTTAACCGTAACAAGTCAACTTGTTTCAACTCCCCTCATACCAAGGTAAGATGAAACAGGGGTCGAGGAGAGTTGAAACATATGATTTTTGACCAGTATTAAGGGCTGTAAAATAAAAATGATGATATAATTTAAAGGTATTTATTAAAATAATCCTTTTCAAATACGAAACAAACTTTTTTATTAATATTTTGTACTGATTTATATCAGTTAAGTAGGTAACAACAGATTTAATAAAAATAATCAACTCCTAAAGTTGTTAAAAGTACCATAACGTCTTATTCGTAACATTAACTAAAATAACAGTCAGATAAACAAAATGTTTTACTTTCTTATTTATAATATTCTAAATCTTGGACATAAAATAATTATTAACTTTTAGTCGTTTCTTAAGTATTACAATTAGTCTTGATCAATATTTAAGTTACAATAATTTCACAAATGTGAAAAATAAAAATATTATGAAAATAAAATCTTCAATCTGACAAGCAGTTGTGGCAAACATGAGAAAGTTCCCCACCAGGGCAAGCTTCATGAGCCCAGGTTTTGTATTCCAGACATTGCCGCCGTTTTTCTTTGGCTCTGCTATTTGAATATGTCTCAAAACAACAAAAGCAAACGGATTCTTCTTCTTCTTCACTGTCTTCGTATCCACTTTGTTTCTTGACAACAATTACAACCTTTTTTTTGTGCCCGTTATTTTTTGACTGCTGTCTGATATAAAATTGAAAACGAGGAGAGTTGAAACAGCCCGTTTCAAATCTCCTCAGTAAGAAAAAACCTCCCAATTTTTATTTAATCCACCTTCAAGAAGCAAATCCACAGAAATCAATTATACCAAATATATACAATAAATCTTTAGTTAATGAGCTTTCGAAACATATATAACTTAAACCAAAATACAAAACCCTTATCAAAATATAGGCATCGTAAAAAAACGTTAAAAACTTACTTTTCACGATTTTTGTCACATGGCACGCAGAACTCCTAAACCGCGCGACTTACGCCACCGACGCGAACTGACACGTCAGCGGGCGGAGGAAAGTGATTGAAAAGCGACGTTGCCAACTCGTCAATGGTTTTAAGTTTCGAGAAATCGGTACTGTTTCAAATCACCTTTGTTACAAATCCCCTCGGTCTCCCCTACTTATTTTGAGATTGGAAATTCACTAGGAATCTGGGTTCATGAGAGCTTACGTTGACCATCCGAATAATTATTACCTAGTTGCATTCTGTTTTGGGATATTTTTGTTTCAGCTCTCTCTTTGCAAGGCAGAGCAAGATGGTCGACAAAAGGAATGTCGACCATCTTCAACTACTATTACGAGTTTGTCAATATTTGTTCACTATGACAAAATATGATGGACTAGCTTCCGTCCGCGGCTCCGCCCGCGTGTAAGTCAGAAATTATCCCGCGGGAACGTACTACCGGGATAAAAAGTATCCTATGTGTTAATCTAGGTTATAATCTGTCTGTGTGCCAAATTTCATCCAAATCCATTGAGTAGTTTTTGCGTGAAAGAGTAACAAACATCCATCCATCCATATTTACAAACTTTCGCGTTTATAATATTACCTAGTAGGATTCATAGCGTTGCATTCAACAATTGTTTAAAAATATTATTTTACTTTTAAATAGACTGTTTTTTTTTCAAGCAAGTTGACTTAGTAACCTTAGATAGTAAATACTTTTTGTTTGAATTTTGGTTAAACATACATAGATAAAAAATATAATTTCAGACGAAAAATTATCATTAATTGTCTGTTTTACGGAATTATTTTTAGTGTATTACTGTATGAAACATAAAAAAAATGATTTGAGCATTCCAAATAAAAAGGTACAGTCTTACCACATACATTTTTATAAATTACTAAACTATTATTTATGTTCCATGTAACAAAGCATCAAAAGATGCCCGAAAGTAACATTTTATGAAACATCCTTTGCCGAGACAAGGTTAGAACTTAGATAAACAAATTGAAATATTTTTTTAGAGCGCTCTCTAGACAAATAATGAAGTTTTCTCGGACTTTTTTTTTTGCTATATCTGAACCATAATCACTCATCAACAACAGCCTTATTTATAAAAATCTCGCTAATCACTGATTAGCCACTGTTTAGCTTATCAATTGGTTACCTCCTAATCAATGATTAACTTTTCTTTATTTATAAACGCTAGTTTGCAGCTGATTAGTAGCGAAACGAAATAGAGGTGAAATTATGCCTTCAGCACAGATTATAATCAAAATAGTCGCCTAAAAAACAGGATTTTGACATTAAAGTTGTCAAATGCACGATTTTTGTATCTGTCGTGACTTTGACACTTGACAGATAAAACTCAAATATTTCTTCGATTTATTTGTATTTGAATAAAATGATTTAATATGTTTATTTCATTGTGTTTACGATGATAGCAATGAAAATAATACGCTCCCATGATTGGAGTAAACAGCAAAAGGTAATGTGTCTCTGAATTTTTATTTACTTTCTGTTTTAAAGTGACCAAATGAATGGTAACGCAATAACTGATTTTGCTATGTATTTACATGTTCTTTAAATTGTTTACATAGATATTCTTTTTGAGGAACATATGTAGATACTTGTGCCTATTCTATATAACTTCCTATTGCTTTTGCACTGGGGTTTCAGTGTCGTTTAATAACAATTATTATACCTACTTGTTTACAGTTACAATTTTGACTGCTGCTATGAAAGCTACTATCACGTAGCACCAATACTATTCAACCTTGCAAAGACGGCAACTGAGGAGACCATGCTACGTGAAAAAGATGAGTAGTTGTGTTTGCTATGGTTGCAATGAAAGTAAAACGCTCCCATGATTGGAGTAACAGGAAAAGGTAATGCAGCTCTGAATTTTTATCTACTTTCTATTGTAAAGTGACCAAATTAATGATAATGCAGTAGCTGATATTGCTATGTATTTACATATTATTTAAAATTATTTACATAGATATTCTTTTTGAGAAAAATATGTAGGTACTTGTGCTTATTCTATACAACTTCCTATTGCTTTTACATTGGGGTTTCAGTCTTTTATTAACAATTATTATACTTGTTTACAGTTACAATTTTGACTGCTGCTATGAAAGCCACTACTGAGCATGTAGCACCATAACTATTCAACCTTGCAAAGACGGCAACGGAGACCATGCTACGTGAAAAAGATGAGGAATGAGCGTGCCATGAGAAAATAATGGCACCCGTCTTTGGAGAAAGAAGAATTGGAAATCAAAAATAATGAAATTATAACACAAATATCGCTTTATTGCGTAGGTTCCAAATAAATTGCTTTTTATAAAAAAGGTATCTTGTTTTATTGTGCAGAACTGCCACAATGTGGCTTTTCTTTAGTTCTGGGCCTTAGAAGGCGTCATCAGTATAATATAAAGTTCTCTGTGGGCGTCATAAAACGAGGGGTACATGGGATAACACATTGGATAATCACTATCTCTGATGAGCTTCCGCACAAACTCAGTCTCTTCAAACCTACTGAGCAACCTGCCGATTCAACTTTCCCTATAAATCCTATCATCACGTGTACTTAGAATGAGGAATATGTATTCTCGTAGCGGATTTAAACGAGTCTTGTAGGTCTTCCTCCGTTCACTAACCACAGGCGCGCGCGGTGTTTCAGAAATATTTAATTCTTCGGTGTCGTTCTGAAATCCCGTAATATATCGTCGAAATCAACATTTACTAAGGCACAATTCGATAATAGGAACAAATAACCTTGAAGCACACAAAAATCCTATTGAATCGATCAGCTGATTCAAATAAAATCCGCCATGTTGCCTCTTAGCAAGCTTTAAACAGGGCACCGGTGGTGTTTAACTTTGACAGCTACAAATCAATTGCTTAGCGACCCTATAGCGCTAAATAGCGTTTATAAATAAGAATTTTGCTAATCAGTTAGTTAGCAATTGATTAAAAGTTAAGATGCGTTTATAAATAAGACCGCAAATCTCGAGTCAAAAGCTCAAATTCAAGAACAAATGTGAAAGCGCCCTTAAAACAGTCGTTTTAGAACAAGAGCTTACAAAACTAACTTTGAGCAAAAGGGCAGACCCCTTGCAGAAACGCAAAACGGTGTGGAAGCGCTCGTGTAAAGAAACTTACCTGATATAAATTATGCATAATATTCTTTATTTCGTGGTATTTTTCTGAACTGTAACAATAAGCTGTTATAATTTTTTGAGTATTTCCTTTTTGGCAATCCAAACCTATAAAACCATAGATAATTACTAAAACAATCCATAGTAAAGTGTTTCTGAACTGTTGAACTGTTTGATAAATATTGTCAGCTGTCAAAAACGAACTGTCAAAAGTCAGCTGCATTGGGAATTTGGGAGGCGAGCCGTGTCTCGGCCGATTTATTATTTCTCAAAATAATCATTCCAGTTTAAATATTTAGAAAAGTTATATTCACATGTAAACCTCGATTTCCGCGCCGGTATTATTTGTGATGTGGCAGTTCTTATGAGAAATATCCGTGTGATTCACTTCACGTATCTGAAGAATGGATGGAATGTTACTGCTGTGTACAGAGTAAGTATTTGTATAAAAATACTGTTTACTTATGTATGTACACTACATGATAATGCATCATGGAAAAAGATGTGTAGTAAAACCTGTTTCTTTTTGTTGTTGTCAAAAGTACTTTGCATATGAAATTAGAACGCCCACGCGAATTCCGGAGCGTAGGGTCGCTAAGTACATCGAAGTTATATTTAGCTGCTTGTTTGGTGTCTTCGTTTTGCATACCTTTGCCTTTTTAATGTCATTTTAATGTCGTATGCGTGCATGTACAATTTTTCCATGCAGCTTAAAGAACATAATTATCTGTGTTCAAAGAACCAAATTGATTTAAATAGATATTTAATTTCTACCACATAGATTAGAAATGTTTACAATTGTTCCTGTGATAGAAATGACATCACCAGTCTCATTAAAATACTATTTTTATTATGAGTATCAAAGGGTTATCTTACTCAATGGATTTAAATGTTAAACTGTAAGAAATTACTCTGTATTCAAGTATGATAAATTTATTCAGAAATATTTTATAATTTGTTTTGCAAGTAGTAAGTATTACTAAACAAAAATATATAAAAATTAAGCCAGTATATAGTGTTATTGATAAACAAAAGAAGATTGAAATACTTGTTGCAATTTATTTAGTATTTGAATTGATTGTATAAGCAACCAATAATTCTACATAAGTAACAAAAAATAAAAAAGCATGTTAGAAATCAAATAAAACTCATGATAAAGATGAAAGAAAAATAAATGATGATGATGAAACTCATGATGAAAGAAACATAAATGAAAACTGAGCAAGCAATCTTTGCATGTTGAGGAATCACTTTTTCACGGTGTGGTGAGCCTGCTCTTGACCTCGAACTAGCGTCATGGAAAGCGTGAATGAGTGCATCTCAAGTGCACAAGTGGGTTTGCACATTACAATAAGTATGCCAATGAATGACTACTACTACTACTTAAATAATCAAGTTTGTCCTGCAAGTGGGTTCAAGTCAGCAGCAACATTGTCAGACTTGCAACCTCTCATTCCCATTCTATAACTTTATCCATTGGGCTGGTGCTAGAATATTCAAAACCCATATTCTAACTTAAAGCATTTTTTTTTTCAATTAAACTATCTACAGGCACTTATGAACTGTCATGGAGTCTGTGAGTCAGAATTAATATGAAGCTAGTTTGCCCATTCCAAAGCATAGAGGTACCTATGGAAAAGAACGGGCAAAAACTTTAATTGATGGTTCACCCTGTACCTTATTAAGCAACAATCTTCTTCGCAGGTGGCCGGAATGATGCTGGTGCGGATGAACATGCGTGTCGCGCTGGGCGCACTGTGTGCCGCCGTCCTCGTGTTCACTCTGTTCTGGGGACACTGCGGGGATCTCTCACGGAGACCCAGTAAGTTCCTCAATTGTCTATAATGATGATGGTGTGGACAAACATGCTTGTGGCGCTGGGCGTGCTGTGTGCAGTCGTGCTCGTGTTCACGCTGTACTGGGAACATTGCAGCGATATCTTGCGCAGACCCTGTAAGTTTCTCACCTGTATCGAATGATGCTGGTGCGGATGAACATCGCGTGGCACTGAGGGCGCTGTGGGAGCTATTACATAAACCCAGTAAGTTTTTGAGTTACTGTAACGGAAATTTTTAAATTTTACCCACATTTTCGTGCAATGAAGATTTGATCATCGTATTGTGGGAAAAAATTGGAATGAAAAACATCTCACAGAAGGAATGTATACCAAAACTGTTCTAATCCAATAATAAACTGTCATTTTGACTGAGATCAGATAATCGGATACATATTTACCTGAACTTGAAGTGTTGGCTACTATGGAATGCACTTCTGTATCGAAATAATCCTGCGATTCCGGGATTGACGAATTAAGTGTTCCGATTATAGTACTTACGTTCAGGTGTTGGCTAATATGGAATGCATTATTGGATCGATCGTAAAAATACCTCGATTCTGAAATCGGCAATATAAGTGTTTTTTTTTTTTGACAAAAGAATCGGATGCATCCCTACCTAATGTTGTAAATTAGGTAGTTACTAGTTACCAAACTGGCGTGGTGTAGTAAACAACGTCAGGATATGTTAACAGACTATATTTAGAATAATGCATCTCGTACCTATTGAAACAAATTAAATTAAATAACTATAATTGTGTTTACTATTGCATTGTCGTTGTAACTAACTAGTCTGTCTGTCTGTATTGTCAACTGCAAGGCAAAGGCCTGCAGTGGGACAAAACAGACTAGTTAGTTTAGATTAGATTGTGTTAGTGAAATTTGGTTCATTCTCTTTCTTTTCTCCACATAGAGAAAAAATTACGTAAGTAATTATGCATCCGAATAATAATGTAATATCGGGATCCTGGGTTTCTCTTAACAAATTAAATAATTTTAAGAAGCCGTTGTCATCAATACTATACATATCCAACTAGTTAAGCATTCTCGGATTTCTTTGGCATACCGAGATTTGTTAAAAAATTAAGCCGTTTCCATAATTTCATAGCCAAAAAATAACAAGGTAAATATGCATCTGAATATTTGACCTCTAATGATCAATGAATTTGGTCTGCATTCCACTTGAAAGAATGTTGAATCATAATTATTAAGTGAGCTAAAGGAGGTCACTAGGTGAATCCTCAATTTTATTTAAATTAATTCTGCATTCACATTAATTTATGCCTAACAACATTCCTAAAAGCCTGATTTACATAGTGCAATATAATTGCCTGTGGCATACCATGAGTTGAAGGAACAACAAAAGTTGCATTGTCTAAACAGTGTTTAGAAGATGCAAGTCATTTGTCCAACGGTCACTGTATTTTCAACACTCGGTAGTTAGCCGAGAATTGAGAATCCAATGGAGTACATTCCAGCGTGTCAAAAAACACATTCTTGGATTTTGAACTCTCGGGGCTGTGCGTGGAAAGTCCAATGAGCGATCAAAACTTGCTTGTGGGTACGAGGGCAAAATAGTGCTCAATCCACATTCTTCTTGCAGTCGGCTCGGTGTTATCAAACGCGCTGTCGGACCGCGGCGGTGGCGCGGACGATATCGAGTGCGTCATCAACGGAGAGTACTCGGTGTCCTGCCGCCGAGACCGCGGCCGGGACGAGGTGTACGTACCATTCTCGCTAGTGCACAAGTACTTCGAGGTAAGTGGCTATAGGGAACTGTGCACTGACCATCAGTACCCCGACGTTCATATGGCGCTCGGATTTTCACAAAGAGACTGTCTCACAGATATGAGAGGCAAACAAAGTCTATATTTTAATTCACATAAACTTCCAATACAAGGCGTCCACCTTTGACATGTCAGAAGTTAGGTGCGTGGTTCGAATTGGTCGTTACCACTACTCCACAGTTACCTTTTACTTCAATACTCTACAGAGCCATTGGGCTCTTACAGTTTTCTAAAACTCTGTGTGTCGTATATACGGCCGCGTACTGAATTAATCTTTTGTATAATGTGTCTTGTTTAAAGCACTAGACTGTAAAAGGAAAGATATTATTGCAAAAGATCCTAGAAATAAATTCTTCAATATTGCTACAAAAAACCTTCAATCTTTAACTTGTTTTTTCCTTCTGTCCAAAAATACACAAGCAGTATTTACTTGGAACTTCAAAATCATTTAAATTCTGAAGTACCTAGGTCAACAAATCCATATTTACAACATCAGGTTCGTTAACCGCAAATCTGCCTATAGGACCGACCTTGCAGATAATCCTTATCGATTTACACGCATTTAGGTCCAGTGCAGATAACGTATTGTTACGCACGCCCAACTCGTATTTATACATGTAATTAATAGCTTGTAGATTTCAGATTTCCCTCACAAACTTCAATACCTCATTTAACTCCTTTCGGGGCTATTTATCGACATAAACAGTAGCCTATGTTGCTCTCCTTTGCTGCGTAGAAAAAGGACAAACTAACTTACACTTTTTCTCATCTATAATATACAAGACGGTGCACAATCACTTGCTCAAAAATCAACTATGTAACTAAAATTCCACAGATTTACGGGAAAATATCAACAACGGACGGCATAGAAAAATTCGAATGGTCACACAGTTACGGTAAGATCTACCACCCGAAGAAGAAGTATGACCCTCGAGGCACCTTCACTACCTTCGAAAACTACAACGTAGAAGTCAGGGACAGGGTGAAATGCATCAGCGGCATCGAAGGAGTCCCCGTCAGCACGCAATGGGAGCCTCGAGGATTCTTCTACCCAACCCAGATCGCGCAATTTGGGCTAGCCCACTACAGCAAGCACATGACAGAAAATGAGCCAAAGAGACGAATAATTGACGATGGAGAAAAACATTTAGAAAATTGGATCATCAGTAAAGATGCGTATATGGCCAGAGAATTCGATACGTCAGTCCAGTCAAACGTGCTCAGGTTTTCGACATCAGACCATGCGTCAAGTCAGGTGTGGTTAAAAGTGAACCTGACTCAGGACTTTGTGTTGAGTGTGGACCTCCAGATGAAGGCTAACTCTTCAATGACAGTCGTTTTACAGAATAAGGATAAGAAAGAAACGGTGTATCTGCATTATGTTACGAGTACACAGTTGATTTCGGCTCAGGTGAGTGAACCATCATATTTTTTCACATAGAGACATTTTTTTTGTGCTTTCAAGAACTATGTTGACAGCACACCGAGATTATTTCTTTTAATTTACTAACCACATGTGATGTTCCCAGCAAAACTTGATAATGTCATATCAGAATATGAGGGGAATTTTTCTGCAGAATCCAAGTGTATTACGAACACACCATATTGCAATGAAACGTCAGGGAAATATTTATTATTTTTATATTATTTGTTCAGTTAAGTAATATGACTCGTATACAATTAATACATTACCCAGCCAACAAACAATAGGTTACACCAACATCACAATGCCAAACAAAACAAAAACCACCACACTATCAGCGACGAATGTAGGTGACGTGCAAGTCACTGCAGCGTCGTATGTATGGGTCATCGAGCCTGTCCGCTATCATCATCAGCGCGCTGTTGGGGCTGTCGCACCCTGCGCACTAGAGACTCACTCCGCTTACGCATCGTTACATAGAAGCATCTGTAACTTTCTCACATAGTTTTAAAAACCAAACTTGAAGACTCTTCCAAATGTAATTGGGTGACCTTTATTCTGAATAGACCCCTTTTGCCTTCCCAATAATTTACCGGATACATATAAACACATACTCCCGGTATTACATGAAAATTAAACATAATTGGCGACATGTAGGTGTATTCCTCTGCCTAACCCTTTAGGATTTACAGGCCTGATTTCATGTTATGTTACATATGAAGGTTTTTTGTTTTCTAGGAGGACCACATATATTATGGCATAGGCGTGGAACAGCCATGGAGACGCATCACCAGGGACCTTATCATTGACATGCAGAAAGGCTGGGCGCTGCAGGACAGGCCTAAGAGAAGGTCTCCTAGGAATAAGTTCAAGGTAACTTTTTCAGGCGTACTTTGAGTAGGTTGAATGTGACTGAAGAATTGTTTGAGTGAGAGCTTCCTCAAAGCTCGATAGATGGCGTTATTAAGTTTTCTAAATCTCACAGTTAAGATTTTCTGCAAATGTGATGTGTTGAATCGTTTTTTTTGAATATATTTGTACTCGCAGGAAACTTTGTTTCATTTTGATTTATTGGGCAGTTGTCAGTTATCGGGTGCATCAACATTTATGGTCCTTCGAGCCGGATTTAATTGTTTATATTTTTGAATGTGTGGCACGGAAAACAGGGTCGATTACCCTGAAGTGCAAAGTTCATCACCGATAGTGACGTGGTGATCAGCAGTACGACGAGGTTGGCGTAAGAGAGGCACCCAACAGTGTCGTGAAGACTTCGCCCTTCGAAGACAGTGACAGGGAAAGCTACAGATGTGACAAGATCATCGAGCGGAACGTCAAGGACTGTGACGACACATTATGCAGCGACGTCATCAGTGATGTGCTTAAAGAGGTTTGGTTGAAGCAAAACTGTGAGTTTCGATCAAAGAGTTTTTAATCTAGACTTGTAATTTTCTCAGTGAAGTGAAATTTAATTTCGAAGTGTTTGGGACTTGTAGAATTTTAGCATTAGTTTTAGACTTAGAATAGATTACGAAAAAAAGTGTTGTGACGGGGAACCTATGCCCGATTTTTTCTAAGTTTAAAAAATGTTTCAAACACTTGTAATTTTTTTCGGTTTTATCATTAACTTGTAAAATTTATTCGTGTTAATTTTCACAGATTGCTTTAAATTACTGAATTCGTTTTGGATGATTAAAAGGTCAGATTCGGATTAGATTATAACAATGGAATCCTTACGTAAACTACAGATGAATAACAAAACGATAATAGAAAAAGGTAGAATTAATTTAAAAAAATCACCAAAAGATCGTTTAACAGTAAGTTATTTAGAAGCACGACTTGAGTCTCTAGAGTCACAGTGGCAACAATTTGTAGAAACTCATAGGCGCATTGTAGAAAAGGCTACTGACGAAGACGTCGAAAAATATGTTTATTTTACATCAGACATATACGATCAAACAGAAGATGCATATTTGACATATAAGTCTGAGTTAAAAGAGCTATTAATAAAACCCAGTCCTTCTAATGTTAATTTATGTAGTAATAACAAAAATAACTCAAATGTACAGCTGCCAAAGATTTGCTTGCCATCGTTCTCGGGGCAATATTCAGAGTGGGTTACGTTTCGCGATTTATTTAATTCACTGATCGCTAACAATGAAACACTGGATGAAGTTCAAAAACTACATTATTTAAAAGCTCATCTTTCAGGCGAAGCAGAACAATTGCTACGCCATATTCCAGTTACTGCATCTAACTATCGTGAGTGTTGGTCTTTGTTAAATAAAAGGTATGACAATAAAAGATTTCTAGCCAACAATATGCTGAAGCGGCTTGTTTATCAGTTGCCCATTATTAAAGAATCATCAAATGCTATTAAAACTCTGTTAGATACCACTGTAGATTGTCTTCATGGATTGCGCACTTTAGGTATTGTTGTAGACACGTGGGACGCAATTGTTGTTTTTTTAGTATGTGACAAATTAGATCCTGAATCCCGTAAATTGTGGGAGTTGAGGATAAGTTGTAATGATGAGTTACCTAAACTTGATGAACTAAAAATCTTTATGGAGTCGAGGTTTAGAGCTTTGGAATATTTAGAACCCAAAACAAATCCCAAACCTTGTGCTCGTAATGCTAATAAATCTTTTCATATCACTAACACTCAAAATTGTATTGTTTGCTCTGGAGATCACAAATTATGTCATTGCAAAGAATTTTCTAAGAAAGATTGTGACGAACGTCGTGAGTTTGCACGGGTCAGTAAGCTCTGTTTTAACTGTCTTGGAACAAACCATTCTGTATACTTTTGTCGTCAGTCCACCAGATGTCACCTTTGTCAAAAGAAGCACCACTCACTATTGCACCCAAAAACAACTGCCAAATCTGCTGAAAATGTTGATAGTTCAGCAGACAGGAATGTTGCGGCTGCTAATGCAGCTACTTCTTCCAATCACCGCGAGATTACCAAACCAATTTGTTGTTTTGCAGATGTTCACAACCAGGGTCTGTTAGCCACAGCCTTGGTCAACGTTGAATCAAGAACTGGGACTGCTCTTGTTTTAAGAGCCCTGATGGATCAGGGCTCTCAGGTCTCTTTCATTACAGAGGCTGCAGTACAGTTGCTTGGATTGAAGAAAACACCTGCTTACACTGACATACTTCGACTAGGCGATGATGAGGGAAATACAATGCCCTCTAAGTGGAAAGTTCAATTCAAATTGCAATCACGCCTAGATCCCACTTTTGTTTTATACGTCGATGCTTATGTATTGAATAGGCTTACATCACGTCTTCCTGAGAGGAAGATCGTTCAGGTGTTGCCTTTATTTTCATCTTTGGAATTAGCAGATCCTTCCTTTGACATGCTTGGGAAAATTGATTTGCTGTTGAGTACACGTGTGGTCGGGGAAGTTTTAATGGATGGTCTAGTCAAGGGTCCGCCTGGAACTCCAGTCGCTCAGAAGACTAAATTAGGATGGATTCTGTCTGGTGAGATCCACACATCGTCAGTCTCTAGGCCAGTTTGTTATAACGCTGTATTAAAGTCAGATGTGAACACTCTACTGAAGAAATTTTGGGAGTTAGAGTCAGAGCCGTCCACTCTCAAGGTTATGTTGACCGAAGAAGAGCAGAAATGTGAGGACTTTTTCGCTAACTCAACAAAAAGAGATGAAACAGGGCGATATATTGTCAAATTGCCGTTTAAGTCTGATCTACCTAGAAGTCAGTTTGGTAGATCAGAAGCTATCGCTCGTAAACGGTTTCACATGCTGGAAAGAAGACTGGCAAACAATCCTGATTTTAAAACGCAATATACTGCTGTTATCAACGAGTACGTTCAGTTAGGACATGCTGAAGTTGTTTCCCAGGAGGATTTAGGAAAGGATGCTGTTTATTTGCCGCATCACGCTGTAGTACGCGATGATAGAAGTACTACTAAGGTTCGGGTCGTCTTTGATGCTTCTTGTTCGGGATGCAATGGAGTTTCGTTGAATGATGATTTAATGGTTGGCCCGAGATTACAATTAGATTTACGTCAAATCATTATGCGGTGGCGCCGCCACCCCATAAGTATAGTAGCGGACATTGTGAAGATGTACCGTCAAATAAAGGTAAATCAAGAGGATATTGATTTTCAGCGTATTTTGTGGCGCGACAACCCTGATTCGGAGTTGCAACATTTGCGGTTGTTGCGTGTCACTTTTGGTACATCCTCTGCTCCTTACCTGGCAGTACGTTCTTTGCAGCAGATTGTTTATGATGAAGGAAGCTGTTTTCCTTTAGTGTCAGATCGTATTATAAAGGATTTTTACGTCGATGATTTCTTATCTGGTTGTGAGTCTGTTGATGAAGGTCAGCAAATTTATCAGCAAATGAATGAGTTGTTAGGTCGTGGAGGTTTCCAGCTGCAAAAATGGTCCAGCAACAGTGAAGAGTTGTTCAATAAAATCAAAGATGGTTCATCAAATGAAAACTTGGAATTTAAAATGGATACAGTCATGAAAATTTTGGGTTTAACCTGGGATAGAAACACAGACCATTTTAAATACACTGTCCATCTTCCTCTTATTGATTCTCCAGTGACCAAAAGAAAAGTAATTTCTGACATTGCCCGATTGTTCGATCCTCTTGGTTGGCTTGCTCCAGTAATAATTACAGCTAAAATATTCATCCAACGTCTTTGGCTGGCAGGCATCGACTGGGATGATGAACTTCCAGATCATCTTTTGAAAGATTGGCTTTGTTATAGGAACAACCTGCACAACCTCAGTAACTTTCGATTACCTCGATGGATTCACACAAGTCGACACAATGTCCTTCGAGAACTACAAGGATTTTGCGACGCTTCTAACAACGCCTACGCGGCTGTTGTCTATATTCGAACTGTCGATTCCAACGGCCATGTTCACAACAGTCTAATAGCATCCAAGACTAAGGTGGCCCCTGTTAAACAGGTTTCTATACCTCGTTTAGAGTTATGTGGCGCTGTGCTTCTCTCAAAACTTCTTTGTGAAGTTTCGGACACCTTAGAAATTGCAAAAGAAAATGTATATGCTTGGACTGACTCTTCAGTGGTACTCGATTGGTTGAGTAGCCACCCAAGTCGATGGAAGACATTTGTCGGAAACAGAGTTTCTGAAATACTCACTGTCATGGACAATCATCAATGGTCACACGTCCAGTCTAAGGAGAATCCTGCAGATTGTGCTTCGCGAGGAGTAAACCCGTCCGAGTGTGCAGAGCTTGAATTGTGGGTGCAAGGACCTAGTTGGCTGAAAAATAAAACTATAGATTATAGCAAAAGGGAATTTGAGAAAACTAATCTAGAAAAAAAGGAAAAGATATTAGATGTTGTCTGTAATGCTATAGTGAAAGAAAATGACATAATGGTCAAATATTCATCTCTTAGGAAGTTAACTAGAGTCATTGCATATTGTAGAAGATTTTTAAAATCAAGAATTAATGTGTCTTCTACAATTTATTTAAACTTTTCTGAAATCAATCAAGCTTTACTTATATGTATTAAAATATGTCAAAAGGAGCACTTTAAGGAAGAAATAGATATTTTAAAAATAAAAGCAACAATAAATAAAAAGGGAATACTTACCTCGCTCAATCCTTACTTAGATCAGGAAGATATTTTGAGAGTTGGCGGGAGGTTAAATAGAGCGAACATTCATGAAGATATGAAACATCCTATAATCATTCCAAACAAATCACACTTGACACACCTTTTGATAGCTGCAAGGTGGCTTTACGGTCTTATTATTTCAAAGCATACTGGCTCGGACAATATCACACGAGTTGTTTCATTGCGTTGTAAGGGTTCCATCATAAAAAGACCTGTGTCAAAGTTAATATTGCTTTCTGTCATTACTTGATAATATGTTATGTTTTTTTTATGGTCTATAATTGACTAAGAATAGTGGTTAATTTATAATTTACGTTTTGGTTTAAGATGTCATTTCAAACTATAGTTTTATAATTGTAGATACTTATTATACAGTCCACTTATGTTTATTTATTGTTTGAATTTTTTGCCCTCCCATCTATTTTGGAATTTGCTTCATGGTGGGTGGTTATTTAAGTTTATGTTATTGTTATGATAAATTTAGTTTTGGACATTCTGTCCATGGTGGGCGGGATGTTTGAGTGAGAGCTTCCTCAAAGCTCGATAGATGGCGTTATTAAGTTTTCTAAATCTCACAGTTAAGATTTTCTGCAAATGTGATGTGTTGAATCGTTTTTTTGAATATATTTGTACTCGCAGGAAACTTTGTTTCATTTTGATTTATTGGGCAGTTGTCAGTTATCGGGTGCATCAACAAGAATGTTTTGGTAAACGAAGTTGTTGGTATGGAAAAACCTGTTCAATAGACCTTCATCCCTCCTTCCTCAATGTCTTTTCTGCGCAGCTGTGAAGAACACACCGATGTTTGTAAAACATTTTACTACTTACATACATATCTATTTTATTTTGTATCTTTGCATGCGAGATTATTTTTATACCCTCGAAGCAAATCAATCCAGCCGCTAGGACGGCTGAATTGATTTTAATACATGACATGTCTATCTACCGGCTTCTCTAGGCCACGGGATAGTTATAGGCTAGGTGTTGCTTTTATAAAATAAAAATGGCGGATTTTTATTTATTTATTTTTCTTACATCTATTCTTTACTGTTCTTGTTCAGATATCAAGTATCATCTTAAGCGGCAGTGGTTCCCTGGACAACGTGACGGTGTCGTCTAGCGAGCACATGTGGCAGTTCTACGCAGCGGCGCGCTGGCTCGTGCGTCAGCAGCGCGCGCGCAGCGGCGGCTGGCCCATCCCCGTGCGCAGGCGCATGGCGGCCGGCGTGGCCGAGCTCAAGCCGGGCTGGTGAGTGAGCACATGTGGCAGTTCTACGCGGCGCCGCGCTGGCTGGCCCATCCCCGTGCGCAGGCGCATGGCGGCCGGCGTGGCCGAGCTCAAGCCGGGCTGGTGAGTGAGCACATGTGGCAGTTCTACGCGGCGCCGCGCTGGCTGGCCCATCCCCGTGCGCAGGCGCATGGCGGCCGGCGTGGCCGAGCTCAAGCCGGGCTGGTGAGTGAGCACATGTGGCAGTTCTACGCGGCGCCGCGCTGGCTGGCCCATCCCCGTGCGCAGGCGCATGGCGGCCGGCGTGGCCGAGCTCAAGCCGGGCTGGTGAGTGAGCACATGTGGCAGTTCTACGCGGCGCCGCGCTGGCTGGCCCATCCCCGTGCGCAGGCGCATGGCGGCCGGCGTGGCCGAGCTCAAGCCGGGCTGGTGAGTGAGCACATGTGGCAGTTCTACGCGGCGCCGCGCTGGCTGGCCCATCCCCGTGCGCAGGCGCATGGCGGCCGGCGTGGCCGAGCTCAAGCCGGGCTGGTGAGTGAGCACATGTGGCAGTTCTACGCGGCGCCGCGCTGGCTGGCCCATCCCCGTGCGCAGGCGCATGGCGGCCGGCGTGGCCGAGCTCAAGCCGGGCTGGTGAGTGAGCACATGTGGCAGTTCTACGCGGCGCCGCGCTGGCTGGCCCATCCCCGTGCGCAGGCGCATGGCGGCCGGCGTGGCCGAGCTCAAGCCGGGCTGGTGAGTGAGCACATGTGGCAGTTCTACGCGGCGCCGCGCTGGCTGGCCCATCCCCGTGCGCAGGCGCATGGCGGCCGGCGTGGCCGAGCTCAAGCCGGGCTGGTGAGTGAGCACATGTGGCAGTTCTACGCGGCGCCGCGCTGGCTGGCCCATCCCCGTGCGCAGGCGCATGGCGGCCGGCGTGGCCGAGCTCAAGCCGGGCTGGTGAGTGAGGCAGCTACCTAGGAACTTTAAAATAAAGTATTGTTTTTAGAAATGCAATGGAAATTACCCATGGAGTTTTTGCCTATCAGCAATTTACGGGTCCGCTATGACGTCGTGTTTATCGTCAGAAGAAAAGTTAAGTTTTTAATGTTTCCTTACTCTTACTATTTTGCTGTTCGCGACAGGATACATAATAATCTGTTTAATTTTTAAGTTACTACCTAAGTACACATTGTGGAAAGCAAAGAATAATTTAGTATTGAGATGCCCTTCGACCATAGAGTATTAAACCACTAGAGAGTGTATGGGCCGATTTCTTCAAAGTACACGACTCACTACTGCGGGCCGGGGGACGAGGAAGAATGCGCGCCTGCAATTGGTCAGTTCAAGGTCAAGTTGCGTAGGTATGCCTGGTTAGGGATTGCTCTACTTGATTAAGGGAAAATAGTCAATATCGATAAAATGGATTTTAACATTATAAAAAATACTCAATAAAAATCACATAATAATATTTAATCAAAATCAGTCAATTACAAAAAGAAAAACAAGTATCCTGTCATTATTGATTTTTAAAATAAATTTTGCACGATGCCGTCGAGATTTAGGCTATTTTCTGGTTCAGTCCGAGTACCAGGAGATTATATTCGCAAGGTATTGCAAGGACTAATGCACGCAATGTTACTGTAGCAGTGTGGAGTGAAAGTTGTGTACGCACACAGCGTTTGTACTTGCGGCAGTTTGCCCTTGAACGGCCCAATGACGTGTGACTAGGCGGGGTTTAGCACTCGTCAAGGGCGTGGCGTTGCGCGTGGGCAGGTATAATTAATGATATGTATGCATATAGGTTTTTTATATTGAATTGAACCTATTCTTTACTTCCAGGCACTCAGCAATGAGTCAAGGCCACGCCATATCGCTCCTGTCCCGCGCGTACTACCGCAGCGGCGACATGACGTACTTGCAGGCCGCCAAGCGCGCGCTCTACCTTCTGGACGTGCCCAGCCTCGCCGGCGGCGTCAAGGCCATGTGGATGGACAAGTATGTGTGGTAAGTACACACTGTAGTTCATCATCATATTATACGCAGTTAGGGCGATAGCCTAAGAGACCATGACTTAGAAACCTTAGCATAAGCTAGAATCGGTTAAGTGAAGAAACGGTTAAAGAAAAAATATTACTTGGGACTCGCACTAGAAGATAATTACACTCTTACTTGTGTTAGCCTACTTCGTCTCTATTTTGACCCTCGTCAAGTAGACAACAAACAGTTACACAAAGCAATGCGCCTAGCTGCGTTCGAACCCAACCAGGGGCATTACTTTGTGTAAAAATTTCATCACCACTGCTCTCAAACGGTGAAGGAAAACATCGTGAGGAAACCGGCATGTCCTAGAACCAAAAATTCGAAGACATGTGACATCTACCAACTCGCACTGGGCCCGCGTGGTGGATTACGGCCCACTCCCTCTCACGGAGAGTAGGCCTGTGTCCCAGCAGTGGGAACGTTATAGGCTGAGTATATATGTAGAAAAATAACTTCAATCATTTAAGCAGTTTACAGTGTTATTGTCAAACACAACTTATTTTAGACCAACGTTAGGACAGTATCATGCAGATGCAATCACGTGAAGGTTTTAAAAGTCTCTTCGGCGCTGTGAGCCCGTGAGTTTGAACCCTTACCCTAATCATGAAATAGTAGTGTCTAATTTCGGGGTCACTTCCATTTTAATTCCTTAATTTGTTAGTGTAATTATTTCCAGTCCAGCCAGGCCAGCCATTTCAATCACTTCCAGTAACATTTTCTCTTGTTCTCTTTTCAGGTACGAAGAATACCCAACCAAACCGTCCCTCTTCGTTCTAAACGGCTTCATCTACACTCTACTTGGCCTCTACGACCTCCACATTATCGAGGGCGAAAACTCCATATCTCTAGCGAAGAAAATGTTCGATGACGGTATGACTTCGTTGAAAAACCTTTTACCACTATTCGATACTGGTAGCGGAAGCTTCTACGACCTAAGACATTTTACTTTAGGAGTCAGCCCTAACATAGCCAGATGGGACTACCATGCCACTCATGTGAACCAGCTATACCTACTTGCAGGGCTGGACAATGATCCTATACTTATAAATACGGCTAAAAGATGGGAGGGTTACATGCAAGGGAAGCGGGCAGCGCATAATTGAGATCAAATCTCGGCAGGGGGACACCTGCGTTGTTATTCTTCTACTCTATTGAGATTCGGAGTAAAGCCGCGTTATGAAAAAAAAAAACAGATCAAACAATGAACAGACCCGATTGACGTTGAATGAACATTTAGCTAGCATTCACTCGTTCATGCGGCGAATGAGAACGTTGATTGAACATGTTCGTTCATACTGTGAGTTGACCGCATTCAGCGAACGACTGGTCGCTCGCATTCAATCAAAACCATCACCAGATCGCAGTTTCTTCAAATGTTTCGAAAAAAATATGTACAGAATCGCAACAAATTATTTCTGTTTGACCAAACACAGACTCTTCTGCGTTTGACTCTTCAAAATATTTTCTCTGATCTTACGCGGTTTGAAGATGTAACGGTAAAAAACGTTATTCAATAACGTGATTGGACTATTAATTTGAAGTGTATTCGGGTTGTACCGAATGATTGTTATTGATTCGAATTTTGAATCTAAAACGGTTTTCCATTTTCAAACTTTGTCCGTTCAACGGTAGTGAACGTACCGAAGTTTGTCGAAGATTCGCGAATCGAGTGGTCTCCGAAATTGAATTTAAATGATTCGGTTCGTGGTTACGAATTTAGCCGAAGGTTTGCCGATGTTACTTTTCAAATGTAGAACTGTAACTGACTGAATGGGCTTTCGAAAAATTGAGCTTAAGTGCTCCTTGATTGTCTGACTAGGTATACAAAAAGATGTTGGTTGGTTTAGGAGACCGATAATTGGTGTAAATAATGTCTCTGAGGAAATAAAAATATTTTTTTACGACAAAAGACATCAAATTCTAAGTACCTCCAAATTTAAAATTCTATGAAAAATACATTGTACAGGTTAAAAGCTACTTAAGTAAACTAGATAAGCATAAACCTCCTTTAGAAAAGTTTTCCATTTATAACATGAGTTTTAAAGTCCTAGGTACTTAGCAGGTAGTCGGTAATACAACATATCGTAAAATTTAAAAGCTTTACTGTACGTTTACCTATAAATTAACAGTATTCTAAGAACGCATGGTATCTATTTAAAATACTTTCAGTTATGAGCTCCGGACGCTAACATTTCACATCTCAGTTTATTTCATGGTTCAACTAGCCTTCATTGGCCTGGTACGAATAAATTTGATGACAGTTCAGTAAGTAAGTCAGCAAGAAGTCTTTGCGACCTACTGAACCTACTTAAAACCTGGCCTTGTGCCTTGAACCCATTCCGTCTTATTACAAAACGCGATCTAACTTTAGTTCTAGCACCAGTTTTTGCATTTCCAACTTTATTTCCATTTTGGTAAAGTTCTTATTACAAAAATTACAACTTAGCAATGGACTAAAATGTCAGTTTTATAAAAACAACTGCATTTCGATGCATGTATGTTCTATATTAGAGGGTTTGGTTCCCGCACTTAGTCCTTCAGGTCCACCATTGTGTCATGGCGGCCGTCGGTGGTTATTCCAACCAGCCCACCTAAAATCAAAATATTTTATTTCACATAAACCTGCATGGGCACTTATGAAACGTCAGAAGCTAGGTGCACGGTTCCAATTTGTTGCTTCCTATGGAGAAGAGCCGGCAAGAAACTCCACGGTTACTCTTTTAAAAATAGTTGGCTTTTACAATGTTTTCAAATTACAGTGATAATAGGTTTGGGTGTACAGTGCAGGCCTGTCAATAAGTACCAAGTACTTAGAGAAATGAAAATACAGAATAGCAAATCGTCTACAAATCTAGTCTGTAAGGCCTACAACGTTCTCTCATTCACAATATGTAAAAGAATCTACCTATATAAAATGAACCTATTTGAACCAAGTGACATGATATCCATGACAATCACTCATAATAAATAGTCGAAATTCAAATTGATGTATAATGTCAAATAATAACGAGAATATGTCAGACATTGTAAAAAATAAAAAGAATAAAAATTAACATTGTAATTTGGGAGCAGATAATAGCACTTTCACATAGTTATGCTGTTAATGGGGTACCAGTGAAGCCACATGTGCAGAAGGAATTAATGCCAAACTTCCCAGTCTTCAACGTAGTCTTTTATCTTATAAAATGCTTTTTTGATAAGGACACGTTTGATGTGAGTTTTAAACTTTCCATCGCTAAGTTCTGTAACCGACTGTGCTTATACCCCCCAGAAGCTGATTAGGTACATCTCCTGTCTGTTAAAAACATCTGTGTAAGATTTTAATTCAAAAACATTCTATGTTTAAACCATACCTAAAGAAAAACTTTGTTTTGTAATAAGACCGATTTGGTTTCGATTCTGTTGATCAGTGCAGGTCTAATAAACCGACGGCTGATATAGGCGGCATTGTCCGTCTGCTCTTTGAATAGTGGTCTGTGACAAAGATGTGCACTCAACGCATTATCTGTGACAAAGATGTGCACTCAACGCATTATCTGTGACAAAGATGTGCACTCAACGCATTATCTGTGACAAAGATGTGCACTCAACGCATTATCTGTGACAAAGATGTGCACTCAACGCATTATTGAATTTTAGTAATACTGCCTTCTCTAGACACTGCCGGCGCCGCGAATCCAAACTGTGCGTACTTATACTTGTAGCACTCATATACATATCTAACTTGAATTAATCAGATGTGTCTGCATAGCGATTCACAACCATCCGACCGAAATTTCAATTATTGAAAATGTGTCATTTTCGATACGACAATTGGTTATTAATGAGATGCCTTGCCACAGTAAATAGCTGCTGAAAGAATGCAGGTGGTTGTCTATTTGATTTGAACTGACAATTCAATTTGATTTGAACTTTAATTATTTTGGGTTTCGAATTTGTAAACAGCCTTTAGATGACTCATTTGATAATACTGATAGTATTGATTGTTGTTTGCTTCGGCACTGGAGCGTAACGAACGGTTGTGAATAACTATGCTGATCACGCGCACACATTTAACAACTCTAATCGTTAAGTTTTTATTATTTATGCAACACTAATACTGCAGTCAAGTTAACATTTCAAAGTTATTCTAAGTATTATTATTTCTTAAGTTTTTTAAGGTTAGACAATTATTTTTCAACTATTTAACCCAAAGACAATTTTTATTAAAAAGAAAAACATTTGTGTTGTTTATGTCGCGATTTGTCCAAATTCAAAGATATATTGCTGAAGACTGATGACAAAAACAATTTGTAATATTTACAAATGAAAACGTACTGATGCAAGAAGTAGGCTATGATATTTTTTGTTGTTACTTGCATTTTTCTAAGCTCGAGTAATTCAAAATTAAATGTAATGAATCATTCTATTGATCGCAATCCCGATTTAAGGCTCTCCCACATAGGCGCGTTAATATCGATCGATAATACCGGATGCGTTATTGCGTTATCTGTTTTTAGTACATTATGTATTAGGACGGCTACGAAGTTACACACTGCTGCGATAAAAACGACGCAATAGAAGTAGGACGCTTGCGGTCCTCCGTCCTGCGATATTCCGATATGAGTTCTTAGAACATTTGTATTGGGGCGCATGCGATCCTACACACAGCTGCGAGATCGTTAGTACTAGTAGTACGTCAAGGACGAAATTTGGTTTTACCGACAGTTACGAGTGTTCTAAAAATCTATAATATTGATATTGATTTATCATCAGACGAAGAATTTGTATCACTAACAGTAGCTACGCGGCGGTGTCCGGTAGGGGATCTATGCTGTACAATGTGACCATCACAAAAATGGCGAATCTGCCCGACATTAGGGAAAAACCTGCTAAATACATGAATACGAAATGTAATTATCGGCCGAAAAACGCAGTTGTGTGCAAGGAATTCGGACGCATTATCGCAATAACGCATTCGGGATTATCGACGTATAATAATGCGCCTATATGCCGTTAATTGTATCATTTATTTTAATTTTATACGACACATTTATCATCTCATTGTTAAAGTTCTCCTACTCATACCATCTTTTACACAATTTACTTTTAGTTTTTGCGTTTTTATAATGTTTTTCACTTTTGTATCGACTAACTTTACTATACATTAAGGTACCTAACAACTTTTTTAGAATTAGAAGTAATAAAACTCATATCAAACTGTACATGAATTGACACTGTTATAGATTTTATGTGTATTTATTATAATCTTGAAGCACGATGTCCTCTAGCACACATACTGTTAGGCTTGTACCGTGCAAACTCACACAACAAGTTAACTTGCTGTGAGGGTTTACATGGTGCCACTAGAAGGGGTAAGTTGCAAGTGAATGTGTGTTATACAGAGTCAAATTAAATTAGCTAGCGAAACTGCAGACGTGATGGTTTTCAATCATCATCATCATCGTTTCAGCCGAAAGACGTCCTTTGCTGGACATAGGCCTCCACCAAGCACCTCCACATTGACCGGTGCTTCCCGCAAAGAACGAAAGTCTTTGAGCAGTGCGTGTTGCCAGTGATGACCTATGGCACTGAAACGTGTACGCTCACAATGGGCCTTATCAGAAGACTAAAAGTCACCCAAAGGGAAATGGAGAGGGCTATGCTGTGAGTTTTACTACGTGATCGAATCAGGAATGAAGAGATCCGTAGGAGAACCAAGGCAACCGACATAGCCCGAAGAATTGCCAAACTTAAGTGGCAGTGGGCAGGGCACATTGCTCGCAGAACAGATGGCCGATGGGGCCGAAAGGTTCTGGAGTGGCAACCGCGTACCGGAAGACGCAACTCTAGTTGGAAGGCCGCAGGAATCCGCTGGATATACTTTTTTAGTAGGATATACTTTTTTGGGGTTGGTCGACTGTTGGTAACAACAGTCGACCAACCCCAAAAAAGTATAGTTATCTTAAGTATTTTAACATATCATAACATCACCTTGTTTCCCCAGAGGATTAGACACAGGTGTACCTATACTACGCACGGCTACACATCAAGCTATACATTTCCAGTATAAGCTGATCTCGCATTGTATAAGATTTCCATACAGTGCGAGATCAGCGTGAACTGGAAATGTATAGCTTGATGTGTAGCCGTGCGTCCGCCCGCATTTTGCCAGTTATGTTTACGTCCCATGTAACAGGCGCAAGCCTCTTGCCATCAATCGGGTAGGTACAAATCCAGACTCCGGATTGCTACTAAGAAATTCCAGATAGTTAAACCCAATAATACTTCGCCCGACCTGGGAATCGAACCCTGGACCTCATATCTATTTTATTTTTATTTTATCGTGTTTAGCCACCACGTTTGCTGAGTTTCACTAGCTAATATAATTTGACCCTGTCTTTAAGTTGTTTTCTTAAGAACGTGATTGCTTTATACTTGCCTAACAGTTTTTATTGTTATTGAGCGTCTATTTAATATATTTGTTATCTGTAAAATTCTTCTGATATATTTATTTAGCCAATAATAAATCAATAATGATTGACTTAAGTTTGGCAGCTGTTCTAAACGGAGACGGAAGACCGTCTCCTTTATGTTTTGTGTCAGAAAATATAGCAATACATTGTATTTAGTTAAGTTGGTGCAAAACAGATTCAGCACCAAAACAAGTTTAATTTCCTTCTTTTAGTGATTTTCTAACGTCTTGCCATAGAGATTTTATTTTCAAATTATTTATTTCTATTTACCGACATTTTTAGATATAATATTTTTACCTTGATCGCAAATGCGCCTCAAATCTAGAATATGTTGTGTGACACATCACTGGGACATATCACAAAGAATGTAAATTTTTTCTACCCTTTATCATTTCAGTATTATGTAAAGATTTCTTTGGCGATATGAGCCAGTGTGCGGTAACACTTCGAATTCAAAATGTCTTATTATAAACGACAAATAACTAAGTGTAATCCTTACATTTAAGATTGTATAAAATATATATTCTGTACAGGAAAAGTTTTTATTCAGTGCGCAAACTTTAACCATGAATTCAGCATACCATTCTAGAACCCCCAGCGCAGAAACTATTCGTCGGTTATACAAAAAAAAACAGCTGTTCCATACGTTTTGACCGCGTAGGTATTGCACTTTTCTATGAAACTTTTCTAGAATGGTATGCTGAATTCATGGTTAAAGTTTGCGCACTGAATAAAAACTTTTCCTTTATAAATTATTCGGAGCTAATTACGTATTTAGAAACTTAGAGGTAGAATTTCGGCTTCGGTGATAGAATTCGATTTTGTAAGACGTATGTATACGTAATATCTTGCCGCATTTCTTGTATAAAGTACACTCCCGGACTTCTAAATCGAGCCACCCTGAACTTTTTGTATCTATAGAAGTCTATAACATTTTAAGTGGCCTTGAATCCAAATTTGGAACGAGACCAAAATGATGGCCTCAATGTCACCTCAAAACTGCATAAAACTTTTTCTTTGTCTCGTCATTATTTTCATGTTTTAGGCTATACTCCTAAACCTCACATTTAATTGCACGGTGGCTCGATTTAGGAGTCCGGTAGTGTAATATAGTTTCAGTTAATTCTGTATTTATTATTCAAGCTAGGTTTCCACTTCTCAAGTAGGCATCTCTGTTACATTGCACAGCAACATTTTGTTTCGTTCAGCCAACAATAAAAGAGATAAGCAAGTAACCAGGCACCTTACTATTCCTTATTCAAAATCCCCGTTTTCAATTATTGACATTTCCAATCAAACAAATATAAACCGTATCGTGGTGTAAATTATGTTGATTTCAGTACTATTGAACACGTCTTTTTTATTTTCAAATTGTAGCTCATACTGAGTTATATGTGTGGGTTTTAAAGTAGTTTTCCAAAAACGTTTTTGTTTACATGTTTGGAAACTTAAATTACAAACTCAGGACACATAAACTCTCTTTATGGGTTTCGTACCCAAAGGGTGCTACCGCGACTAGTTGCTTACTCATCTCTCTTGTTACCCCTACCTAAACGTCTTGTGGAAGCGCTAAGTTAGCCAGCGAAATAGAAAATTTCTTACGTTTGTTGCCATTTGCAGATCTGTATCCGGTTCTATGTTGATACAAATACGATTCGCGACCGTAACACGTATTTATGTATTTACAGAATTAAAATCATTAAATAAATAAAATCCATTTATTTCAGGTAGGTAGGTACTCCCGTATTCTCACAATCACAAGTTACAAATACGAAATAAATACAAATCACAATATAAAAATAAATACAATATCATCAAAATACAATGTTAAATAAAAATTATCAAGTGAAATGTCAAATAAAATAAAAATTTAAAAATAATCGGAAATTAACAATATGGAATACAAATAAAAATAAAAGTTTAGAGCAAAATCAGGATCAAAATAATAACATAAATTAATAAAAACAGCGGCAAATATCAAGACGCTCGTTGACATGCCCTGGCTATATGCCTACTACAACACTTCCTAATATAAGGGCAGTCCAATCGTCCAGCAATCATCACCAGGACAGCATTGGAGCTGACCCGCACCCTGCGCACCATGGACGCGCACCGCTTGCGCATTGTGGTGTGAAAACATAAAAGCATTAATTTAATCCCATTGAGTAACTTTTGTATGAAATCGTAATTCAATGAGATTGTATGAACTCCTAAATAAATACACACGTGTTACGCTCGCGAATTAGATTTTGTTCAACATTTAGCCTGTCATTGACCTGCACATTGCAGAAAATGTAAGAAAATTTGAATTTTGCGGTCCACCTTGGAGCTTTCTCATAAATAATGTTATAGGTACAGAGGCCAGCACATCAAGCTACTCCAATCTGTCAAATTTCTTTGATAGATTTTCAACTACGAGTACATCACAATACATAAGGTTCATGTTCAATTGGGAAAATTTGGCAGTTTGGGGTAGCTTGATGTGCTGGCGTCTGTACCTATGCAAGCCAGTTTAAAATAGACTGCAGTAACATTTTCAAAGGATTCAAAGTAGTCCGTTAATATTACAAACAATTATGTAGGTTTAAAAAATATATAGAGCTTTCATTTGATTGGGAATTAGAATAACATATTCTTAGATACCTACATATCAAACCGATATTGTAAATAATGTCTGAATTGTGAAGCAACTTTTCTTCTTAGAGACAATACGATCTAAAGTAGTTACCTGTTATTACATAGTACTGTTTCTTATAAAATAATGTATAACTTTAGAGTGTCGGCCGGCTGTGAATCGAAGCACAAATTTTATACGCAATATAAATTTTTGGAAGTCAATTGGATAACGGAAACAAAATGTAAATAAAAAGCCAGTTAAATGTACATTTTCGTAATTTCTATATTAATTAAGTTTTGTATCTTAAAAGCCTCCATACCTGACTCGAAATATGCAAAAAATATATATTAAAAAGACTAACTAATCAAGCGTAGTATGTAACGATGTAACATCACGGACACTGGCGGTCAACCACTTTTCAACTTTTTTGCTTAAGGCATAAGGATGAAAAGTAATCCACCGCTATTATCCGCGGTTATACAGACGTGAGCACATAAGCTACCCCAATCTGTCAAATTTCTTTAATAGATTTTCAACTTTATTGTATAAGTGTAAATTTCATGTTCAATTTGGAAAATTTGACAGTTTGGGGTAGCTTGATCTGCTGGCGTCTGTATCTTTGTAGAAGACATTTTACTGGTTATAACATTGCTTATTTTATTTAATTTTGTGTTAGCGTTTAGAACGTAAAACTGTAAATTTTGTAATATTAACTCATTATGAATTTTTAATTTGAATTCAAATAAATATTTGTACTTTTTTGTATGTATGGTGAAAGATGCGTGGTGCTAACACTTTACCCGCTTGTATTTCAAAAGTCAAAATTAAACATTCCATGTAAAAGAGCTTAAAATCTAGTAGTAGTAATGTAAATACTGTTTGTAGAACTACGTGTTTTTGTTAACCTTACTTAATATATTTTAAGAGTAAATGTTTTTGAGTAATGGTGTTATACGAATTATGTTTTGTGGTAACATTTTTTTTTCGATAGTTTTAAGTTCATTATATAACCGACACCCATATTTATTGCTTTATTTATTTGATCATGTTTTTACCAGATAAAATTAAGTTCCTTTGCCTTTTCGTTCCTTTAACATCATTATATGAATAAATGTTACTTACAATAAAAATAACTTATTCTGCATTTGAATCGACATTAGGTTGTAGTGAGATAGTGAATGCACTTGTGAATGACAATAAAGCGTCTCAAATTATACTTATTTGTTTTATTTCAATGTTTTTTTTTACTATATTCTATACCTACGTTCTATAACTTTTCAAGTACCTACAGTCTGGTACAGTCCGTCCACACCACGGAGTAAAAGATTACTCCACAGAATACTTTATACTCTCAGATTACTTGTTTTATAATCTGAGTTTATACTATACCTACTGAAATAGAGACCAATCTTGTTCCATGGAACAAGTCATTTGAGTTCGTGGAGAAACTAGCGCCATCTGATATTCATAGTTGGAACTACCTTTGGATAGAACACCGATATAGCTATAGCTATATAGTATAGGGATTTTTGACTTTAATATGTGGTAAGTATTTAAATGTTCATTTTAAGGATTGATAAATGAAATACAATTTAGCGAATCATATTTATATTATTATGAAACTAAGTAATTATCCTATGACACAACCGGTTTGGCCCGCAGACATTTGGCGTAAAAATCTCTCAAGTCCGCGCCGATATCTGACAGCTGACATAATTATGACCTTGCTCACAAAAAAAGGTCCACTCAAGTTTTTAAGTAAAGATTTAACGTAGTATGGTAGACCTAAGACGATCCGCTGACCAGAATATTTCAAAATTACCCGTTTGGATTACTAGCTAGAGCAATATAAGCACAAAAATAAACAAAATATCGCAAAACACCGGTAGGCATTAGCAGATATTTGTATTAGGGTCACCAGTTTATTGTAAAAAAAAACACTAAGGCAATCTACCATCGCCCCAATGAATGTTTGCATAAATTAAAATACTGTGTGTTATAAACTTATAATTGATTTCAAAAATTATAAATTAATACTGTGCGATAAATGTAATTTTAAAACCTAACAATGATCCTTTTCTTTATATACAATAGGACTGAAGTCGGTTTTAAAAATGTACAGACGCCAGCACATCAAGCTACCACAGTCTGTCAAATTTCTTTGATAGATTTTCAACTTTATCACAATCAGATAAAGTTCATGTTCAATTGGGAAAATTTGACAGTTTGGGATAGCTTGACCTGCTGGCGTCTGTACTATTCTAGCTATCGGAGCTTCGCAATGATGACAGGTTGCGATTTGTTTAGCGCCATCTATTCGAATTAAAATGAACATTGCTACAGAGCTGCATATCTTTAGTTGAAGGAAAGTTCAACGATTATAATCCAACAAAATTTAAAAAAAAACACATTTTAACTTATTTTGTACTACAGGGACTACATATACTCCGTGATTTTGTATCATTATACCCATTGTTAGCCCCAGTTTTTTGTAACGGTAAAAGGGGTGAATCGAGACGAAACTTTAAAGTGGATTTTACCGTTGAAATTACATAGTTTGTAGTCAAAAAGGACTCTAATATGTTTAATGTTTTATAATTAACGATTAAGTGCCTTTATTAGCAGAAAACGATCATAAGTTCATCGGCAAATCCACTTTAAAGTTCCGTCTCGATTCACCCCTGCATCTCTAATCACCCCATTTTACGGTTACGGTACTAAGATTGAGCGCCTGTGGTCCACACTTATTTAACCCCTGATTTTGCATCACTGTGAAAATCAAAGGAATCTTTCTTTATTCTAGTTACAATATTGCTTTTGGTTGCTGCCAGTAACAATAAGTCGGTCAATATCACAGTGATCTTTATGCTCGTTTAAATAAGGTTGTTGTTGGGTTGCTGCAGCCCCGGATCTATAGGGGTCCCCCCCCCCGGCGGCAGTTTCATGGGGTGTCAAAATCAAAATATAGTAGTTACCTATGATTTAAAAAACTTGCTCCACAAAGCGCCTAGCATACGGAAGCCTGGTTGGCTCACCGTCGACTTGTAAGAGTAGATGCTTTTTCCCACTGGTGACATGAAAATTAAAATACATATTCAAATTCACCGACTTCCGAAATTAAAGTTATTTTTCACTTTGTAGTGTTTTTTGGTAGTAGGTTGTTTTTTTTTTCTTTGAAAAAACATTTTATTTTTGACTTTTTAGTTATAGTCCCTACCCCACACCAATTCGAATTGTCATCATCCCATCCCGGTAAATACGATAATATTTATGTGATAGCAGCAATCGCGGTTGATTTGCTGTTATTTTTTGAAGAGTTCCGTTGTCTGTCTCCGAAATACATCATCAGATCTATATGAAATTTAAATGGGACCACACGAGAAGCACCAGCTTTCAAATACAAACAGAATCATTAAAATCGGTTCACCCAGTCGAAAATTCTGAGCCAACAAACATAAAAAAAAAATGGAATTGAGAACCTCCTCCTTTTTTTGAAGTCGGTTAAAAAGGAGGAGGTTCTCAATTCTATTTTTCATCAGTTTTTTTTTCTTATTATTTTTCGCAATTTTCACCGGGTATTCCAGCTAGAGAAAACTTTATTAAATACATAGGGCCTAGTGATGATCAAATCCCGTTTTTTGTAGAGAACATTTTCACAAAATAAAATATAATTATCCTGAAATCTCTCAAGTTGAAAGCGTTTACTCTTCTTTTACTCACTACCTCTCACACCGTCTCACACTCATCATGATTTCGTGGAACAGAGTGATTTTTGTATCATTCTCAATAACAGTGTGCCAAGTGTGCCAACATAACAAAAATAAATAGTTGTTCAAAGCAACATTATCAACTAAATATTTTTTGTCTCTGTTCTCCTTTCTATTGTTGCGTGATGTATTTTGGAATTTTTTGATTTGCCATTTTGCGAATTTCATAAGGAAAATAAACCAAAAAATAAAGTATAATAAATTTGAGTGCACTTTTCAGTCGAAATGAATGTTTGATAAATAATAAATTGGCATAAAAATGGTAGACGACACTGATATTATACAGTCTTTGCCATTGTCATGTCTTCCATTAAAAACTCGGGAATTGTTATCATGTTTGTTGGATACACCAAAAATTATCCCAAACGATGGTCCTGATAAGCTTCCCAGGTAATTATTTGTTCGTTTACGTAACTAAGATTTAGATAATCAGTGTAAATACCAACAACTGCTGTAAACAACTGGGTAGTAAATCCTGTCTATAATTTGATATAGGCAAACATGAATAATTAACTGTAATATTTCTATTTTAGACTAATCCTAAACATTACAACAGATTTATATGTGTGGACAAAGATTTCAAACACTTGGGAACAAAGAAAATCTTTTCCTGTTAATTATATTGGCACTGTTTTTATTTTTAAGATTTTGGGCTGAAATTGATGTGTCGAAATCAATTATTTTTCATAGTACTCTACATATCCATAGCAAGCCTAAGAGCTAGCAAGCCTAAAAACAATTTACTGCGTGAATACCAAGACAGATCGGAACTCAAGCAATGATAACAATGACTCATTGACCTGTATACAGTTCGTGCCTATTATTATTAATGTTGAGTGTAGTATTTTGCTGTTTGATTGGTTTAAATAATTGTCTATCTCCAGCTTCAATAAGGTTGAGTTCATTGATTAACCTATTGACCGCTTAGTTTTATATCGATTGGCATGCCCCCAGCGCCCAGCTCATAAACCAAAAAGTTAATATTAATATGCCCACAAGAAATAGGGTCGCTCATTGAAATAAAACTAAGAAATAACATAGGTTCTCAGTCATATAAATATGACTGAGGCAGCATGTGCACGAAGATGTTTGTTGTAATAATCCGACTGGAGCGGTTAAAGAGTTTAGCTGTTGATTTTAAGATATTGAGTACAATACTCAGATTGCTAAATTCTATTATGAAAATGCTGAAGGTTAGATTTACAGTCAGAATTTTGTTTATTTTGTTTATTTCATCAAGTGGTCCGTTTGACAACATTAAATATTATGCTGATCAAGAATGCAAAGTGAAACATTTTTTTGTCACCTTTATTGAACCGTTGAGGTAGGCCATGCCGGAGGTGGTGTGACGAGCTGGTAAGATTTGCAGGGCCAATAAGGCCAAAGAACGTGCCAGACAGGGATGTTTGGAAGGAAAAAGGGGATGCCTTTGCCCTGCAGTGGGCCACAGATAAGGCAAACAAAAAGAAAATATAAATAACCTTCATTTTCTCACTGCTGGGCAAAGGTCCTTTGGCATTCTCTGCGTGATGACTCTAGCCTATCTGCCTCAATGCATCCTACATACATGGGCCGCCCAAGCCAATGTCAACCTAGCAGACTTAAAATTATCACACTGAAACAGACATAAAAAATAAACACAATTTAATTTTTTAATTATCACTTCAGAGACTGGCGGGGCCTGGCATACCTAGTCAATGTGTCATCAGAAAAAGCTGCATTCATCCAACTACGACCTCACAAGACTACCGAAGTATTGGAAATATGGCAAAAAGACCAGACTGCAACAGTTGGTCAGCTACTGAACCATTTGGAGCGCTTAGATCGTTACGATGTTTATGACGATCTGTACGATGATCTCAGAGAAGCAATTAAAAGAAGAGAACTGTTAGGTAAGTTACAAAAGGAAATTATTAGGCCCTCATGAAATTTCTGAAAGCCTGATCTCATAACTTGTGTCAGCTGATGAGATTAGCTGCAAACAAATCAAATGGAATACTATTAATTGACAATAATTACTTGTTTGAAAATTTGACCATTGAACACAGGTTTTTTTGTGTCAGTATTTTGTGTTCAGTGGCCATACTAAGTTGAAACTAAAAGTCTTTATTAAGTAATAATTTAACCCGACAGCACTCCCTTAAACCCCTACTGGGTTAAAAACACTACGAAGTATCTATTAAGTATCTCTTCATAAATTTAAAAAACAATATATTTAAGATGTATAAATTCTGGGGTATTTTTTATGTAGTAGTGAGTATTCATGTTTGTAATTACACTCCAATATAAACTTTGTGATGGCTCTGAAGTGAGTTGCTTACTGCGCAGTGAATTGCCTCATGTTCTGACACGCCATAAAGTTAGAAATGGGTTATACCTGGTGGCTGTTGACTCAACTAACATTACTCTCTTTCAGTGAATAGACAAAACCAAATAGCAATAAACAACAATAACATCAATCATAGCCATGATGAGCAGCGAGTGTTCAGTCCGATCACATATGATGATGTACCAGGTTACGAGCAGCACTACGATGCGTTTGTGTTGTATGCTAAAGAAGACAAAAAGTTTGTTGACGAGCTACTTGCAAGAATGACCGCTGCAGGGTTTCAGGTATAAGGATATTGTTATTTAAATAACTATGTTATAATAAATAAAAAGAAAAGTTCTGACTGACTGACTCATCAACGCCCAGCCCAAACCCTTGAACCTAGAAAGCTGAAATTTTGCTCAGAGGTTCCCTTTATAATGTAGACAAGGAATAAGGAAGGATTTTTCGACATTTAACTCCTAAGGGACTTAAATAGGGGATGAAATTTCCGCGTGGGTGAAGCCGCTAGCAAAAGCTATTGTCATAATAAAATACGAGGTTATAAAATACCTAGTTATTTTATTATGAAATTAAATTATAAAAAGATTGTTCTAGAAATTATTTTTTTGCACCTGGACGATATAGGGAAAAGGTAGATTTAAATAATGATCTGTTAGAAAATGCTAAGAATACCCACATCTTTATTAAAACGAGTTTTGCAGTAAAAAGAATTCAACTCTTCTATTGGACTACATCCCACGCGAATTTTATATTTAGAACAAGAGAAAAGAGATGTGAATCACAAAATTAACCCATAGCTCTTCTGATAATTGCCATATATTGTTATTATCAAAAAGAATAATGTGTAGTTGATTTATGTATCCGGAGTATTATGATGCAAATGTAATAACAAAGCCAACAAGTTCGTTAATATTATGATAGATAACATTTTAATAAAACATATCATACCTACTTCAAATGAAATATAATATGTTAATTATTTTAAAAAGCAACCTTTGTTAAGCTGTAACATGTTCAATCAAAATACTAAGCAATAAAATACAAAGCCTTGATTTGATTTGTATAACTTCAGATTCATTTATTTTTGTACTTATTAAACGTTATCTTCAAACTGATATGACACAAAACATAGATTAAAATACACGCTGCTAAAAGATCATTAGAATTTACAGTCAAGGCCAAAAAACAACACACTAGCAGCGCTCCGCGTTTTCACCCGCGTAGTTCCTGTTCCCGTGGGAATACGGGGATAAAATATAGCCTATGTCACCCGGGGATAGTGTAGCTTTCCAACAGAGAAAGATTTTTTCAAATCTGTTCAGTAGTTTCGGAGCCTATTAAATGCAAACAAACAATCAAATCTTTCCTCTTTATAATATTAGTATAGGATTATTAGCTTCCGCCCGCAGCTTCGCCCGCTTGGAGGTCGAAAATTATTCCACGGGAACGTACTAGCGGTATAAAAAGTATTCTATGTGTTAATCTAGGTTATAATCTATCTCTGTGTCAAATTTCATCCAAATCAGTTGAGCCGTTTTTGCGTGATTGATAATATTATAGTAGAATTTCACATTTAAAATATTAGTAGGATAGGATTAATAAATTAATTTGCAAAAACGTCAGCAAATTTGCATTTCGCTTCTACTGTAAACATACAGTATTACCAACAATGTGAAAATATTATTGCAAAATTATAGTAACAACTTTATGGACAAACATTTATTGCATTTGAATTTATCCAAGTGTGTCTGCGTAACATATTATTATTCATAAACTTCACTTTTTTTAAATAGACTGTCCCTGCTGATGAAGGCTTCCCCCAAGTCTTTCCATGCATCTCCTTTGTCGTCTCGTCGCCCATTTCTTAACAAACAAAACATAATGGTGCACATATTAAAGAGTATTCAACCTATCTCATTTAAGAATGCTTTCCATAGATAGCGTTTGACCCTTGAATCTCTGTCCCCAGCTATGCACAGAGGACAGGCTGCAAGCAGGTCATATGACGCCGTACGCGCCAGTAGCCCAGTTGATCTCCGAGCGATGCAAGCGCATCATCCTTGTCTGCTCGCCCGAGTTCCTCAGCAGCCAAGCTAACACATTCTACAGGGACTACGCTCAAGCTGTCAGCATTGGTAAAGAAGTTTTTATTTATTGACTACAATACAGAATAGGATTAGTATATAAAATTTTCATTAGGATTTTCGGCCGTATGTATGACACATCGTGATTTAGAAAGACCACAATGAGTGATAGAGCCGCTCGATAATTTACAAAGCCAAACATTTTTGAAATGTGCGGCTGCTTCCTGAATATTTTGTGAATTATCTGGTTAATCATAATTCGCCTGATAGTGTTTGAAGTTCATAGTCCTAAGGTTGTCTCAAAAAATCGCCTTGAGTGATAAGACTGCCCTTCATATAGTCAACCTCACATGGGTAACATTTGATCTACGAAAACTGCCATTACTGCTACGAAATAAAGGCGCTACATTATGATACAAGTGTGCAATGTTGGTCATTACACTAGAGGCGGTATTATTGGGCGATAAGAGAGAAAAGTGTGTAATGATCAATGCATGCGCGCGCACGAGCCTGTATAAAAATACATTGCGGAAATTGAAAAACAAAATGAAATAATAAAACACGTGTGGTAATGTTAAGTCAAAAGCACGAGTGTATAAAAAACTGAATTATGAACCTAAATGCGTTGCCATAGGAGTCACTTTACAAGCAAGTGTGTTGAAAAACTCTTTATAATCCTGTTTCAGAGTCGAGCTACCACAAAATAATCCCAATCATGTACCGCGACTGCCAGCTGCCGTCGCACCTCGCGTTCTACCACAAACTGTACTACAACGAGGAAGAACGCGCCATGTACGACTTCTGGATGAAACTCAAGCAGTCGCTCGAGCTCGCTCGACACGCACCGAGACCGCAGTACAACAACAGGTCAGGAGTCTACTTGCTTCCAGTTTACCATAACCACGCTATTAATCCTTGAGTATGTGTGCGTTACCCCAGCCAGATGTTGTCGAAAGTGGTCATTTGAATCTAATAGATAATTAGTTTTGCGGCTTCTGTAATTGTTGCGCACATTTTTAAATTTGTTGCGCTTATAGTTTTTTAATTATTTCACAAAAACATTTCCTGCTGGGGTAACGTTATCCCAGCCAGACTTTTTTCTTTCTAATGGGAATATTTAAATAAATACTAGCTATAAAATTAGTTGTCTAGATGAAGTAAATGTTGTGCCTTATTTTGTATTTGTTCTTTCATCGGTTGCGAAGTTATTCGAGATTTTGCTGGGATAACGTTTTTGGTTTTGCTAGATCTTTGAAACGGTTAAGCGGATTCTTATCATATTTTGTACATGACTTCTTAGGAATTAGTTTAAATTTGTTCTGCAATAAAAAAACCAAAATAATGCATAGTTTAAAGATTATTTCATTAAATAGAAAAACACTTCAATTGGTTCCAGCACTCTCAATAAGAGGTCTAAAGACTTACTATAAACGTTATTTTAAAGCTTGTAAATGCCTTCAAATGTATGTGAAGTTTCATTAGTATCCTGTAAGTATTTAACAAGTTATGATGATATTCAGTTCTTCACGAGCACGGTCTTGATGCGCGCGGTGTTATTTGGCCACTGGATTGGATATATGAACTGAATGTTATCTCAATTATTAGTTGTTTAGTTCAGTTGTATATCAGTAAAATTTCAGCGTAGTACATTGGATAATTAATGAGATAATACGATTAAAGTCATTAGGAAGTGAAAGACCGAGGTAACCCGACCAAGTTTAGGTGGTTACGAAAAAACGAAATCGCAGAACATTATGGTACCTTCTAAAATATGTAGGATAGTGTTACAAATTTAGTACAGACATGTACACAAGTTTAAAAAAAAACTACATGTTTATTAAAGAATTTTTATTAACAGGTAAAATAATCATTTCAACTGAACTTTTAAAGTATTAATAAACTTATACTTAAAAACAATCACAGATTAAAATTACAGATAGTAATTTTGCTATTTTGAAATTTTCTATTACTTTTTATTTAAATTATAGATTTCAGTATACACAGTACACAGTTACAGTTTTTATTTAAGTATACACATATTGGAATGTGTAATGATCACAGACAATAAATTATATATAATGCCTTTTTTCAGTTAACTCTAAACTTACGTATGTCTACTAATACCTACTTATATCAATTAAAATCACAAATCAAAGGTAATATTAAGTGATATCACAATGTAGTAAAATGCTCACAGTTAGTCCTACTGATTTGTTGTCTCATTTCAAATATCACATTTTCCCGCGTCCCACCGAACGACATGTTATATCGGTGATTTTTGATAAGTATGTGCAACTGGAAGATAATAATAATGTTTTCATAGTACAGATATTATTATGTATTTAACAGTGTACGCGTCTGTACCGAAATTGTAAGGTGTATTATACTAAACATTTCAAAAAATAGCATAATGTTCTGCGATTTCGCTTTTTCGTAACCACCTAAACTTGGTCGGGTTACCTCGGTCTTTCACTTCCTAATGACTTTAATCGTATTATCTCATTAATTATCCAATGTACTACGCTGAAATTTTACTGATATACAACTGAACTGAACAACTAATTATTGACATAACATTCAGTTCATTTATCCAATCCAGTGGCCAAATAACACCGCGCGCATCAAGACCGTGCTCGTGAAGAACTGAATATCATCATAACTTGTTAACCTTTTGAGCGCCAGGGTCACAAATACGTGACAAGCGAAAACTGTCCCTGAGCGCCAACGACACAAATATGTGACAAAAACAGCGGTACATTAAAACACGAAATAAACTATTTAAACATTACTTTAATGCCTATTTATTTATATACCTGTAAAATAGAAGGTCCAAAATTTATTTATTTCCATAAAACTAATTAAATTGCATTATAAATATTGAGAAATTTTACGTTAAAAAGAAAGAAATAAACTCTGAAAAAAGAATGTCCTCACACGCCAGAGTCATAACTGCGTGACCGCTAGTGATGTAGCGCATGTTGGATAATATCATTATTTCAAATCAAAGATCGATTCGAAACTTTCCTCTGGAATATATTATTTTAGATTTGGTACTAGGATAAAGCAGCATTAATTTTATAAAACCAGTCTTAAAAATCATTCAATAAGCTACATAGTCAAAAATAAAATTTGGTTGGGTCGAATTTCGATATTCACTAATCCCAACTCAAGCGCATCCCTAACGCAACCCGAATTATCAGTACCCTGTACGCCATGGTCACGACTAGACGACAATATCGTGACGTCACAAGCGCGGCGACCAGAAATTAGTGAAGTGAATGAATAATATTTATGATTAATTTACTTGTGATATCGAGTTCAAGATTTATATTAAGTGACTATTATAATGAGTGGGAATTTAATGACTACGGAAGAACTTCTTCGCATATTAGAAGGAGTCTCAGATGACGAAGAATTTTCGGAAACAGAATCTTTGGACGAATTGTAGATTTTGTATAATTTTGTTCTATTATTCAAAAGATTTATTAGTATAAGACTGATTGGTAATTGTGATAATTATATATAATCGTTAATTGTTTTAATTTGTTACTTTTTATGCCAGGTTTATAGAACTTAATATTTAAAAACATGTATACATAGTACATACTGTATAACATTTTATTAAAATTTTCTATTTTTTCATAGTTTTTATTTACCTTCTTAACCTATTTCAATCATATATTTTTAAGTACCTGTTACATTCGGAATTATAAATCTGATTTAAAAAACGTGTTTCATTTATTATAAAATAATATTGTACTAGAACATCGATAAACGAGATATTACGTTGCCACATCCTTATTTCGGAAGCGAAGTAGTTATTAAAATGGCGGGCCGTCCACGCCATGGTCACAATATGAAGACAGCAGATCAAGAATAGTGTTGTACCTACAGTTATTATATTTAAATATATTGTAGTCTCATATCTGTTATTACGGTATTATACAAGTCTGTAAATAGTGTATAACTATTACTTTAATAGGAAGAAATGTAATGTTGAATTAAATTTCAATGTTATAAGGACATTATATTTCGAAATTAAAGACGAAAATGAAAATAAAATTGATTATCGATGAAGTTTTGGAATCCCTATTTTTTTCGTAGGTATTTGCGGTGAATTTGTGGCCTGGCGTTGAGGGCAAGTTCATGCGTTTTTGCTCTGGCGTTCAAAAGGTTAAATACTTACAGGATACTAATGAAACTTCACATACATTTGAAGGCATTTACAAGCTTTAAAATAACGTTTAAAGTAAGTCTTTAGACCTCTTATTGAGAGTGCTGGAACCAATTGAAGTGTTTTTCTATTTAATAAAATATCCTTTAAACTATGCATTATTTTGGTTTTTTTATTGCAGAACAAATTTAAACTAATTCCTAAGAAGTCATGTACAAAATATGATAAGAATCCGCTTAACAGTTTCAAAGATCTAGCAAAACCAAAAACGTTACCCCAGCAAAATCTCGAATAACTTCGCAACCGATGAAAGAACAAATACAAAATAAGGCACAACATTTACTTCATCTAGACAGCTAATTTTATAGCTAGTATTTATTTAAATATTCCCATTAGAAAGAAAAAGGTCTGGCTGGGATAACGTTACCCCAGCAGGAAATGTTTTTGTGAAATAATTAAAAAACTATAAGCGCAACAAATTTAAAAATGTGCGCAACAATTACAGAAGCCGCAAAACTAATTATCTATGAGATTCAAATTACCATTTTCGACAACATCTGGCTGGGGTAACGCACACCTTGAGTATCCCTATCCACAAACAAGTGTGCTTCAGATAAACAGTTACATAAAGGGCTTTGAAGATAGGCAACGTTAAACATTCCTACTATGAATTACTGATAGCTGTAAATCTAGATGGTAAAATCCCAATTCAGTTAAGCTCATGATTTTAACATTACATATTTTATGTAAATTGAATATCAATCAAATTTAACAGTCTTAAATGTATGTATATTTGTATGTGTGTTTTGCCTTTTTTTTGTAACATGCTTCTTGTATGTATGGAATAAATAATTTTTATTTATTTCTTTCCTTTTATTTGTTTTATTCCTTCCTCTTCTTTTACTGTTAACCCTCCGCTCTCCGTCCGTCTGTCTGTCAGCGCGCTGTATCATGAATCGTAATAGGTTGAAATAAACAATAGGTTGAAGTTTTCAGAGGGTGTATTTCTATTGCCGCTATAACAATAAATATGTTGTTTTAAATATTATACGGTGGTACGGCAGGGAACTCTTCATGTGCGTGTTCGACTCGCATTTGGCTGGCTTTTTTTCTTTCTTTTTAACCAATCCCATCAACAATCTCAAATTATGTTGGAGCAGTTTATCATGGGTTGCATCTTAACAAGCACACACATTAATAGCAGTATCATTTTCTAGACTTTTGAAATTGCCTGTAAAAGATCTGGCTGAAATAAATTTAATAGTCCCACTGTTGACTTTTTTTCTATCAGTCCTAATTTTAATCATTATCACTTACAGAATCAACAACACCACAATGAATACCTCGCTGCCACAAATCAAGATTGTGGAGCTTCCATCGAGCAAGAACATCCACGATTACATAACCGACGACAATCATCTCTTCCTCCCATCTGCACCCAAAAGCATCTCCATGAATGACCTGGACTCCCTCACGGTACACTCACAGACTGCTGACTGTAACTCCTTGAGCAGCATGAGCCAGAAAAGCGTCTCCAGCGGCAAAAAGAAGAAGAAGCCTAAAATCATAAGACGTTTTATGAAATATTTTAAGATCACAAAACCCGAAGAAGCTATCATGGTCGCTCATTAGCGGTTTTGAAAAAGATTTTTAATTGCGTGTTATTTTTAAATAGGAATTTAAAAGTAATTACAGACGTAAGTTAATTTTAAAACGAGACTTAGTAGCGTGGTAAAAGCTATCTAAACGTACTATTTTAGTACACAAATTGGTGATAAATAATAATGAGTAAATGTAACTGAAAAGAAAAATTGTCACAAGAGCACAAAAAAATATTATGTTATGTTTTCATTGTTCTGCGTCCACTATGTAATAAAATTGTATCCATGACTATTCATTTCTTTGCTTTGAAGTTGAAAGAATTGAATGGTTTGGCTTATTTTCTGACTAGCATCTTTTCTGTTATTCGTGTAGAGGCTCGTGGCTAAGTAATAACAGCCGCATGGGTCGATCGATCAAGTTAAGCTACTCTTGCTGCGGTTAGTCCGTGGATATACCATGTTTACATACAGAGACCTCTCCGTGCCTCGGAACGCACGTTAAGCCGTTGGTCCCGGCTGTCATTCGTAGATCTTTGACAGTCTTACGGGTAGTCAGAAGTCCGAAAGACTGACAACCAGTCATACCAAGGGATATCGTCAGATAGGCAGTCGCTCCATGTAAAATACTGGTATTCAACTGCATCCGATGATGGAAGCCATCCGACATAGTAGGGGAGAAGGCTAGGCAGATACATTTATGTATTTTGTTATTGCTGCAAAACGTTAATATCTCAGCGAATAGGACCATCAAAATAACTAAGCTCTAGACACCGATTTGGAGTATGTATAAACGGTATTTCTCCGTGCGCAATCATGTAACGATTCTTATAGGTATTTTATAAGCGAAATAATAATAAGTTTTTAATAAATTGATGTAATATACACGTAGTGTGGTCTCAGATAACCGTCACTGTTGAATAAGTCTTTAATTGTGTTATTTCTCATGTTGCAAAGATAATAACTCTTACTCAATCGCTTTTTACTGCTTTAAAAAGTATGTTAAATATTGTATAATAAAATAGAAATATGTATAATTTCCCTATGAATGGAGAAATTAAAATCGTAAAAGCATATTTTTATAACATTGTTATTACTAAATACTCTATTTTTAGAAATTATATTTGAGATCAATAGAAGTATTTGATAAGTCAAAAGAATTAGATTAGTTACTAGTGCCCCGTCCCGTGCTTGGCACGGTTTGTACGACCTGACAAAAATCAAGATTCCTTTATTACATGTAAGTTTAATAAGAATGTATTACAAACATAAACCTTCTCTAAATGATAATGAAAACCGCAACCGCAACCGAAAATTAGTTACGTAGTTTAGAAGGACCACGCAGTCACTGGCATGAAATTTTTATCGTAGTTTTAATAATTGATTATTTTAACTATGGAGTTATGTAATAACTCGAAGCATAGTGGTGCTAGCCATAGACAGCTACAAATATAAAAAGCATCTCTTTTGTCGATCTCTGTAATAATTCGAGATAGTTCGAGAGCGTTTGGTTTGCTCATAAATTACCCTAACATTACTCGCCAGCTTTCTGGTTCAGTATATCTGTTGTCTTTTTTTTTCAATACTACTCACTATAACCAAAACGTTTTGATAGTCACGAATGCTGTTGTAAATAAATTGTAAATGTTGGTGATCCATTAATAGATACATATTTTGTTAATATTTCTGTTCCAATTATCAAACAAATGTTGTGGTTTTATACAAATTTTAATACGTGTTCACCTTATGTAAATTTTACTGATTAATCATTTTGTCAAATTCTCTGTAAATACATATATTGATATGTTAGTTATATTGGTATTTTATTTCTGAGAATCAATTCCATATATTAATATTATTTTCAGGAAATAATGAATTATAGTTGTTTATTATACGGATAAAAAATAAACAATCACAAAATAAAATATAATAATTTATTACGAGGTGATATCAACTCGGTAAATTCTCACAAGATGGTCGTTTCCGCAACTTGCCAATAACATTTCATTACCATCAGAAGCCTTGAATGTCAACCTTTTCACCGCCAAATGATGGGCCAAGCTGAAAGTAAAAACAAAACTTTGTATTTTAAAAGTACAAAAAGATTTGGGCTCGTCCGGGATTTGAACCCGGGACCTCTCGCACCCTAAGCGAAAATCATACCCCTAGACCAACGAGCCGCTTGAGAGATGTGCCGAAATTTTATATTGTTTTGTCCTTTCGTTTCGTCACATGAGAAGTGCGGAAAAACATAGTGAGCATCAAAGAAGAAGAATTCTGTGGCCTTGTGCTAATAGGGCCAAAGTACGTTATACGTACGTACACTGCAGCCCTTTTATCCCACATTATTTTTTTACAAACATAAACTAAATCCCTTTTGCACAAAAAAACTGTCATACTTTTTCAATAAACTGGCATTACAACCTCATTTCAAACAAAACGTACTTTTGCCCTTTTAGCACCAGGCCACAGAATTAGGAAATAACTATTGAAGAGAAAATCAATAGTTTCCAGGAACATAAGTCATGAAATCTTGGGGCAAGGTCTAGCCGGGAATACGTATTGTAACATAATTATGGATGTTATTCACGTCTGTTAGAAGAAATGTCAAAACAAAACTCAGAGGTCTTTTAAAGTCCAATCCGTATCATCTTAGTTCATAGGGTTAGTTAGGCAAGTTATCAGTACCTGTTATCTAGTTCCCGCAGTAAATTCCATCCGTCAACTCCAAAGTGGTATATCCTAATGACTCCAGTTTCGAAGCCAGTGGCTAACACTATGCCATCCCCACTATAAGGCGCGAAGTCTAGAGCTGTGACCGAAGCGCTGGGCACCTCTAATGCTTTGCCTAGCAGACTGTAGTTGCCGAGGGACGAGTTTGAAGGTCCGGTTTCTGACCAGATGCACACCTGAAATGGTTGAAGTAAAAAATTCGATTTCAAATAGGCTCTTGCCAGTTTAATTAAACTTTCGAGTACGACGATACAAGAATTAACGACGCTATCTAGTTTTTAACCGAAAACCTTCAAAAAGACGAGGAGATTTTCAATTTGTTTTTTTTAAATGTTAGTTACCTCAAAACTCCGTCATTTATAAACTGATTTGAAAAATACTTTTTAGTTTGAAAGGGTATACTTATATAAAAGGAAAAAATACGGTAAATTGAAGCAAACTCAAACCTGATCAGAACTTGTCCAAATTTATATGGGACCACCATATTGTTATTTACTTAGCAACTGAAGGTAAACGAATTTGTTTAGGGTAGGTACACAGCTAGAAGATTAATAAAAAGTTTATAGAAAAAATAGACAGCAGACTTCCAACACAATTAGAAAAAGAAAAATTATATAAATTTTGGAAGTTGTTGGCAAATAAAACGAAAATCCAAACCAAAGACAGGCTTTTCCGAAATTGAAATAATTTTTCAGTTAGTAAAAAAAAAACGCATGGCGTGGGTTCAAACTTTGTACTAAACCATTATTAGCTTGACGGTGTTTTATTCTGTGTCTGGCGCACGGCACCCATTATAAAACAGTAATTCCTAGAAAGACGCGAACTTTCTAAAAGAACAAAAATGTAACTTTGAAGCTCGATGTTGAATACCTATTTAAAAATAATACGATATTCAAAGCCAATTTTATTTTTTACAAACTTGTTTCCAAAGGTTTCGATTTTCAATATTCAAAAAGTAATTCTCAAACCATATTGTTACCTTTCCGTCTCTCGAGCCCGTGCCAAACGCCTGACTATCCTGCGTCCACGCACAACACCAAATAATTCTCGAATGCACTCCATTGGTCTTGTCAGTACTAGCGACCATGTCAAACGAGTCTAAACCTTGTTGCCTTCGGTATAAGGTCCATCGTCGGTCGCGGGATACTGAGAGGAGGTGTTGGCTGTCTGGTGAGAAGGCTAGTTGGGTGACTGTTAGTTGGTGATAGATGAGCTTCTGTGTTTGTTGCCAGGTTGAGGTGTCCCTGGAAAGATAATTAAATATTATTTATTTTATTCTCTTCGGAAATATACAGGTAATTTATATAGTGTTCTTAAACAGTAAATTGTTGGCAAATTACAAGTTCCCACTAATAAATGCTTAAAAAAACGTAAAAAAGGGGCAGTATAAACTACCTAAATAAACGAAAAAAAAATGTTTTTTGTCATGATTTCTTGTGTTTGATTGCGTAGCCTTCCCCCCGCCCCCTACCACAAACAATTTCATCAGTTACAAAAAAAAAAACAGGTTTTCCAGGTCCGAGGCTTAGTTACAGGTCAAATTTTATTTCGTTCGGTTCAGTAGTACCATACAGTCAGACAGAGTTACTTTCTCATTTAGAATAACACTGGCGACACTAGCGACCCGCCCCTCCTGCGCACAGTATTTACGACTTGATAAAATGTCGAGATTTCTTCATTATATTTATGTAAATATTATACACATAAACCTTTCGGTTAAGATGAATATAAATGTTGATAAAGAGGAAGGCCCGAGAAAAGATGCATGGATTGTGTGAGGAATAATATGAAAGATAAGGGAGTGAATGATAGCGTGACGGCTGACAGGAGAGGATGGAAGAAGAAAACGTGTTGCTTCAATCTAAAGTACCACGATACATAAACCTGGAATAATTTCTCTAACGATCGTATCGAAAACTCGCATAAAAGTTGCGTAGTTTAGAAGAACAAATCGGTCTCACAGATATACACCAAATTGGGACTTCAATTCACAATGATGTGTGTGTATGAGTGTTCAATGCAAACTCACCATATAAGCACGGCGGCGTGCTCAGCCGTGGCGGCCTTACACGCGGAGGCCAGTAGCGCGCCGTCGGCGCTGGCGGCCAGCGCGAACACCTCGTAGCCGTGCCCGTACAGCTTCTGCACCTCGGGCCACAGCGTGTTCTGCATTAGCGTCTCTTCGGTTGGCGGCTCTGGAGGTGTTACAATTATTTATAAACGTGTTTAGTTATTCCAACTGACTATGTTGAACCCAACGGGCCACCAACTGGCATGGCCCACCAGGGCCGCTGTGAGTACAACTTTAGTCAGATGGTAACTCCGATAAAGCCACATTGTGACTGAAGAGCCACACCACACTCACTCATATCCTTTTTCCTGCTCTTAGTGTCATGACACCTGTACTACGAATGCGAGGCCAATGCTGACACCGTCGACGTGGTAGCCCGCGAAATTCTTACTTGCGTTTTTTGTACTTAACTTATGTAAGAGATGTATCAATGATTTTATGTATGTATTTAGATCAACATAAAACCAGATACTGACCTAAAAATTACAAAAAAAGTAAGAAAAATTGAATGCCGAGGGGTAAAGCACTTAGAGTACAACTACAATTCGCCAGTTATGTTTGTAAAGTTCCACGTAAAATGGAGCGAGCCTATTTATTGCCATCAACCGGGTTCAAGCCCGCCCTCCGCTCTGCAACTGAGATATTGCAGATGGAAAAACAAATACAGTTAGCATGAACGTCTCCATGAGCATGATTGTATAGTTAAGTTCTTACCAGTCATATCTAAGGGCACGAAGTACCCGTCGCTGTCATCATCGCCGTCCTGTTGCTCGTCTTCTCCGATGAACACTGCCTTGTTTGATAGCCCGAGCGATGGAACTGCTGCTCCCTCAGGTCCTGGACATGCAAACAAGCAACTTTTATTTTATATCCTTTTACACAAACATATAATTATTTTCTGACTGTTGATTTATTTAACTTCAGTTGTTAGTATATTTACATGGATCAATTCTCGCAAGCTCATTTTGGACAACTTTTTCTTGGACTTCTTGTCATTTGATATGAAACTTTGTGTCTCGTTCCATTTCAATGTGAATAAGTGTTTGAGAATCAGGATTATATATGCATGAGAGAACTGTGTGAAGACAATCACCCCAGCCTATCGCAGATTCCATGAAGTTTCATAGAAAACTCTTTTAATACAATTTGGAATAGGCCACTAGCTTCATTTTTCTGACTGACCAACTGGGAGACAGTTCAAAAGTTCCTGTAATTGGTTTAATTGAATTGGCTTTGAGTTAGGTTGGGTTTCAGCAGTCCATTTCTCTCTCACTGTCTCCCGGACGTTGCGCCACAAGACCCGGTTTTCGACCTTCCGCAGCCCTGTGTCAGCCGCCTTTATATGTCGTCAGTGTATGTTGCAGCTCAGGGCCGGCCGTTCAAGATACATTTGGTCTTTATATTAATTGTAGTGTAAGGGTAAGACATTCGCAGGGTGCATTCAGCTCCTTATTTTGAATCATATTCCACCGGAAAATACCTCAGGTTTTTTTATAATTTTTCAGTTCCTATTCCTATATTTCAATGTAAAATTATATTAACTGTACGCAGCACTACATTTGTGTAAATAAAACAGCTAAAATCTAAAAACCAGCAATGGATGTTGAAATACTTTAACGAAGGAAGCGCGAACTCAGCTGTTCCCTTTCTGCCGAGCTGCCGAATTGTCTGCACTGCCGTGCGCTACGTGCATTTTGCCACGGTATCGATACATTGAGTATGAGGTAATAAAACAAATCAGGTTTAGTGGATTCCAATAAAATTCCTGAAATAATTTCATGTACAGGTCATCTTAGTATGATATACTGAATTCTCCCCATCAGTCTGCGGAGGGCTGTCCCTTGCACTCTGTATAAAAAGTCCAAATCACTTCTTACCTTTACCATCTTCCTCTATAACCTCTCCGCTAATATTCTTAAAGTTGTGCACAAAGTTGTGCGGCGCCCTGAACACTCGAATAACTTTCTCCTCTGCTGCCGACGCGAAAGTCGTGCTGTTGATCAGCGCGAGGGACGATAGGTCGTACCCGTGGACCTGCGGGCGAGCTATCTCGTGCCATTCGCTACCTGGAGATATGAATAGAGAAGAAAAATCTGTACATATTATTAATTAAAGTCCCCTTTCGTGTGTCTCTGTGGCCGCGCTGTTCTTATAAACTCCGCGATATAAACTTCGCGGATTTTGATGCTGTTTCTACCATCATTTAGACTTTTTAGAGAATTTGTTCCGAAAGGTTTATGTGTAAAACCTAAACTAATGTTATAAAGAGAAAAGATTTGATTTTTAGTATATATGTTTGTAATGGATAAAAAGAAGTACTTACATAAGAGCGTTTATCCACCGCGGACAAGCAACGTCGCATTTGAAGTGGTTTTTAGTGATTAACTCAAGTTTAAATTAAGGTACAATTTTTTTTCAGCCAACCACTAAATCGTTGGTTTTTATAAGTTTACATGCTATTTTTTTAAAGTTATTTTGGTTGTTACTTCGCAATATTGTCAATTATTTTCTAATTGCAGTACTTAATACGATTAAATGTTTTTATTTAAGATTAAATGTTAAAAATAAATATAAAGTATATTTGATAAAATAATCACGAAAAAACACTAGAAATACGACGTTGCCAGCCCGCGCGGGATGAATGCTCTTAACCGATTTTAAAAATTATTTCATCTAAAGAAAGCTACATTAACAACGGATGACTTGGGCTATTTTTTTATTTTTATTAGAGTAGCCTGCGGAAATTGTAATAATGACGAAATCTCGATGTTTTATCAACTCGCTAAAACTGTGTCGACGGTTGCTAGTATTTTCAAACGTGAAAGTATCTAGAAAAATAAAAATACCATGGCTGGTTTTCCACGGCGCATGCACTCTGGTGGTCTGGTCAGCGGACACACTCATGAGGTATCTTCCCTCTCGCTCCCACCTCACGTCTTCGACAGCGCTGAAGTGACCGCCGCATACTACTGATGACTGCCATTGTCCTGTCTCCTGAAAAAGGTGTAAGCACATAACTAGCTTTATTAAGTCATCATTACATGTGACATTGGACACGACATTGAGGTATTTTATGGCTTACTTTAGCGGCTAAAGTTCACAGAGAGCGAGACACGCAAACCTGATTTATGTTAATAACAATAAAGATCGGAACTGCGTCTTCTTCTAAGATCTTGCGCTGGCTTCCTTTATAACATCATCATTGCCTAGCTTTTTCCCAACTATGTTGGAGTCGGCTTTCAGTCTGCCTGGATGCAGCTGAATATCAGTATTTTACATGGAGCGACTGCCTATCTGACCATTACACCCCAGTTATTGTGTAATATGATACCTACCACAAAGCAACATTAACATAGATTTAAAATGTATTACTGTGTATTCGTCCTTAGCCAATAATTGAAACCAAGTCATACAAGATTATTGTTAAACTAACCTTACACTGGTTCCAAATATGAAAAGATCCATTGTACCCATGTCCTAGAAACGAGTCCCCATTAGGTCCAAACTTGCTCCCGTAGAAGCCCAGCCCGTTTCCCCCCACTTCTCCTACTCTCACTCGTTCTACCCACGCGCCTTCTCCCTCCCCCCTTTTAGGGGATAATTCAGGCTCCCAGATGATGACTGTCTTGTCTAAAGAGGATGATAGGAGTCGGTAGATCGGCTTTTTGTTGGTTTCTAAAAAATAAAGACTAGTCTTATTTGCAGTACAAACAAGCTATGTGTGGAAACATATCCACCGTGCGACTTAATATCGTTTATACTAGATGGGATGAGGAAATAGAGTAGAGTAGAGCACTAAAGCGTTGATTATCATCGTTCCTCACTCTCCCGCCCTTATCCCATTTTATTTGGGGTCAGCGCAACATGTCTTTTTATTCCATTCTTCTTTATTTTAGGTCATCACTCCTTTCTAGCTATATCATCTCCCAAATCCTATAGCATTCACACTCAAAACATTCCGCAAGATGTTTTCCTCATTCCTCCACATCACATGCTCATATTACAGATACCGGTGCCACTTTCAGACTTCCTCTTATTTACTCATTTCTTATTCTATCCATTCGTGTATCGGTAGTTCAATCCATGAAGACGCGCCCCACTCTTTGACACTTGTACTGAGAGCAGTTAAAAACAAAGGAAAGGGGGGGAGAGGGGCGCGTCATTGTAGATTGAACTATCTGTAACACCACATCTCTCTTGGCGTTCTCATCTCAACTGCATGCTCACCAAACATCAATACAGCAGGCCCTAAAAAGTTGATTATGAATTGCAATGATTAATATTGTATTTGTACCTATCACCGAATTAAGGATGGCTTTTGGTCTATAGAAGCGTTTGAAAAGTATAGCTATCTCTGTCACTCATCCATGATAGTAAGTCTGTCAGCATACTCATGATATGGTCATCCCTGTCTCTGACTTTTAAACTAGATGTTAATGCCTGGGTACTGTTTTATCATTATTCACCACCCACCTCCAATTCTAGGTTGCTGCCACTGCACCCCATACACCCATCCTTCATGACCAGCAAGAACTGCTTCCAACTTCACACTCCAGTCTTCTCCGTAAGCTGGGAAAACTTTCTGTTCCACCTTGATGCCCTTAGTGGTCACCTGGGGCATTAAGGTCGAACAGAAAGTGTTCTGGTCTACATGCTTCTCGATGCGCCACAGACGAATATATGTATCTTGGGAGGCTGATGCTAGTAGTATTGTTGAGTTGTCTGTGAAATTAGAGGTTGTTGATATAATGAAAATAATATAATGAAAATTATAAACAGGAATAGGTAGTATCCTCCAGGTTGGACTAAAACGCGGTAACTTGATAATAGTGGACTGTTTCACAAGATTCTACATAAGAAAACACAAACGGTCCACTAGGTTTGAATTTTTGCATTATCTTCTGAACAACTTTCTTCTAGGTTTTGATAAAAAATAAATAATCTGATGGATCAGCTTTAAAGCTTCTTCAAACAGGCGCGATGCGTAACTTGTAGGACAATTTCCATTAAGTTTTCAAATAAATTGTTCGCGCTAGTCTGCACGAGCCTTTATTATGTTACTTGTTAGAGCTGGCTAGTCACTGTGGCAGTAGCTAAACTCGTAATTACTACCCACATATTTCGTGAAATCCAAAATAAAGTAACATTGTACTGTACAAAGTTCCATACGTAAAATACGCGCATTGACGTAGAGTTGCGCAACCAGCCTATAGTAGATAATATAGGCTATTTACCACCAAGATGCAAATTAAAGTTTTTCAACTCACCAACATCTTGTACATCCAACCCCCTCACCCAGTCTTCATGTCCAGTCAATGCATGAACCCTGTGGTACTCCTTGCCAACAAACACATGAATCTTATAGTCATCCAGTGCACAGAACAGTATGGGATTCTGTGATGTTGGTAAGATGTGTGATTGCATTGTTAGGCAGAGACCAGAGTTCAGGTTTATGGTTTGTTTATGGATTGTTACACCTGAAATGAGTGGTAAGCATTTTGATTTATTTAATTTTGGGCAAACCTTTGGCCACATATTTTGACGTTGTAAAGTTTAATTAAAAATTCAGCTTTCATTATAATCAGTGTTGCCGGTTTTTGTCGGGCAAAGCAGCATTTTAAAACTTTTGAATAAATAAAGTGGGATTCTTTGTACAAAAGTGGGACATAATAAAAAAAAACGTAAATAACCAGTTGTTTTTTTACTAACCAACGTTATTACTACTTAAGCTTTTTATTTAAGTTTCAATAAGTTTACAATGATGATAGATGGTTGTTGAAGATGAATTTAAATGAAAATATGTTACTTTTCTATAAAACTCATTACAACTAAACCGTTGAGTAATCCCTGAAAAGCGAGACTGAAGCTGTCTGGCGCGGGACATTTAAATTCGGGCTAAAAATCGGTACGACTCGCCAAAATTGGGATGTCTGGCAAACTGATTATAGTATACATAATTATAATATTTACCATCTTTCCTCTCCCAAACTCGAACAGTAGAATCAATAGACCCTGTATAAACCAGCAGCTCATCTCCATTATAAGTCCCATAAATACACGTAACACCATCTGTGTGTCCTGCAAGACTGTTTGTTACTTTCCATACTCCATCTACTAATGTCCATACAGCTGCTGTCTTATCGGCTGAACCGGATATCAGCTCTGTACAGGTACCGTCTGGTTTGCGCAGCCATTTTACTGTGTTTACATGTGAGCGATGGTGGCTGAGTACTATTAGAGGGTCTTTCCCTTTGAGATTCTGAAATAGATGAGACTTGAGAAATCAAAAAAAATTATAAATCTCGTATCAGACCTTGTTGTTTCTTCTGTGTTTACGATACCAGTTGTGCCTTTGACACACTAGAATCCAGCTTTCGTGCATTCAAAGGCCATAGAAACCTTAAAAACAAAATCTTACCGTATTATAAATAACAACAGAGTTGGCCGCACCAAAACAAATGAGTCCCTGTCCATTCCAGTCAATAATCTCCGGAGTGCGGTTACACGCCACGGACGTGTACATTTGCGCCACACTAACTTTCATTGTTTTATCATTTAATGCAGTAAACAAACAATGAAAAATCGATTATAATTCAACAACACACTACTTGTATTTACTCTCCTTTATGACATGAGGTTATAATAAACATATGGTTGACACAAAGTAAATGCGATGCGTTCGAGTGCGTATTGTCAGTAATGACATTTGGATTTGATACTTATTATAGAATAATGGTCCTCCTGGCTTGCTATAAACATTTGCAGGTAATAAATGTATCGTTTCAAATTAACGATTTTGTGAAAGACATTGAAATCTATGAAAACAGATTATGATTTCAAACGCGTCCATAACTTTGTTGGCGGCAAAAATGACATCAGCCAGCTCGCTCGATAGCGAAATGTCACATAGGTACATAAATTGGAAGAATCTGTCGACTTGTTTACACTCGTTTAGTTTTAAGTTTTGCAAATAAAGAGTTAGTAAATACAAACAATAACAATGCCGGAAATAATGATATGTGGTATACCGGTCACCTTTCCATTTGAACCGTATGAAGTTCAGAAGGTCTACATGGAGCGAGTGATTGAAAGCCTGCAGAACAATACCAATGCTCTGCTGGAGTCCCCTACGGGTACCGGAAAGACTCTAAGCTTACTATGTTCGTCATTAGCTTGGTTACTAGTTAAAAAGGCCCAGTTGCAAATGAATGCACAAGTAGGCAATTTTTCGGAGCACAGTAATTTTAGTGGAGCTCTAAAAGATACATTAAAGTCAGGAGCTGGGAAATCAAAAGATAGCACGTCGTGGGGAATGCCGAAAATAATTTATTCATCAAGAACCCACTCACAGTTAACACAGGCTATGCAAGAGTTGAAGAGGTCTAGTTACAGGCATGTGAAAGCTACTGTTCTGGGTTCAAGAGACCAGATGTGCATCCACCCAGAAGTATCCAAAGAAACCAATAATATGAACAAAGTCCACATGTGCCAGTTAAGAGTGAAATCAAGAACTTGTCACTTTTATAACAATGTTGAATCAAAGAAAGAAGACAGAGCTGTGAAAGGTGATGAAATATTAGACATAGAAGATTTAGTAACTGTAGGAAAAAAGCTGAAGTGTTGTCCATATTATTTATCAAAAGAATTAAAGCAGGATGCTGATATAATATTTATGCCTTACAATTATATCCTAGACCCAAAATCAAGAAGAGCTAATGGAGTAGAGCTCATCAATAATATTATTATTTTAGATGAAGCGCACAATGTAGAAAAGATGTGTGAAGAGTCAGCTTCCTTGCAGATACGGACAACAGATGTTGCTTTATGTATTGATGAGATTACACATGTTATGAGGTCCTTTGGTGAGACAGCAGGTAATGAAGATCAAATGGATATGACAATGGATAACCAGCCAAAAGATTTCACCTGTGATGATTTGTGTGTTTTAAAAGAAATGATGCTGGCATTAGAGAAAGCCATTGATGAGATTTCTGTAGGCAATGAAGGTAGTACTTACCCTGGTGGTTACATATTTGAGTTGCTATCAAAAGCCGAGATCAGAGATCATAATCAAATGGCAGTCATCACTATGATTGAGAATCTCATTCAATACTTGTCAACAGCCAGTGCTTCACCTTTTCAGCGCAAAGGTGTTGGTTTGCAGAAGATAGTAGATTTATTAAATGTTGTGTTTAGTGGAACAACACATGCTTTCAAAGAGAGAATTAAAATGTGCTACAAAGTTCATATCCAAATAGAAGATAAAAAGAACAAAAAGACAGATAGTTGGGGAGCTCTAAAAACTGCCAACACTAAAACTGCTGAAAGAGTTCTAAGCTATTGGTGCTTCAGTCCAGGTTTTGGAATGAAACAACTAATGGAGCAGAATGTTAGAAGTATCATATTAACCAGTGGAACTCTAGCCCCACTAAAACCCCTAACATCTGAACTGGGCATCCCAATAGGAGTCCTGCTGGAAAATCCCCACATAGTGAAGTCCAACCAAATATGTGTTAAAATTATAAGTCAAGGTCCAGATGGTGTGATGTTAAATTCTAATTATCAGAACAGAGATAACCCTAAATATCTATCATCCTTGGGTAGAACAATACTTAGCTTCTGCCGGGTAGTTCCAGACGGTCTGCTAGTATTTTTCCCATCTTACCCTATAATGGCCAAGTGTCAAGAAGCATGGCAAAATGAAGGGATCTGGTCAAGTATCAATAATATAAAACCAATATTTGTTGAGCCACAGCGTAAAGATACTTTTAATGCAATAATAAGTGACTACTACAGTAAAATAAGTGATCCTAGTACAAGAGGAGCATGCTTTATGGCTGTGTGCAGAGGAAAAGTGTCTGAAGGTCTGGACTTTGCTGACATGAATGGCAGAGCAGTAATCATAACAGGATTACCATTTCCACCATTAAAAGACCCAAGAATCATTCTGAAGAAAAAATATTTGGAAGAGCTTAGGAGTAAGGATAAGCAATTCTTATCAGGGGATGAATGGTACTCATTGGAAGCAACAAGAGCTGTCAACCAAGCTATTGGTAGAGTCATAAGACACCAAAATGATTATGGAGCTATTTTACTTTGTGACAGTAGGTTTAATAGTCCTAAATTGAAAAACCAGTTATCTGCATGGTTGAGAGACCATATCAGTGTCTCAAATAAGTTTGGGGAAACAGTGAGTGAAGTCTGCAGGTTTTTCAAAAATGCTGAATCAACCCTACCTCCTCCCAGATTAAAACCCCTTCTCCCAAATGAGTCTGGAGGTCGAGACAGAGATTCTGGGCCAATCTATGTCAGTGGTGTTGCATTTCCAGTTACAACTACCAGATTTGTTTCAAAATCTTCTAATAAAAAGTCAGTAAGCCAATATCCTAATTCAAATGAGGTCTATGCAGATTTTTCTATGGATTTCTATAAAAATGCAAAAGCTTCTGCTTATGTCAATGAATTTAAACCAAATACTACAAAGGATCTTTTCAGTGCTATAGACCAAGATGACACTCAGCAGTCTGAGTCACCAGCGTCTTTAGTTACCATCCACAAGAGAGCTGCAGATGTCAGCTTAGCAAATAATTTAATCAAAAAGAAAAAGCTGAAGATAAAACCTTTTGGGTTTGAAGAAAATTTGAATGGTGAGAAATCAGGGGGAGATCAGTCAAGTACAGTTGAGAAAGTGCCTCCTGCATCATTGATAGACTTTGTAAAGGAAATCAAAGTGCTTTTACAAGCTGATCAATACAAAGAGTTCCAATTATCCATTTCAGCATACAAGAAAAGTGGTGAATATGAAGCATTTTTAAAGATTTTATGTAATTTATTTGAAAACAGTAAAATGTTCTATTTATTCAAAGGCATGAAAAGGTTTCTAAAAGAGGAACATAAGGGTATATTTCAAGAGTATTGTGATAATGTGAAATTAAGTAGTTTATAACTTGATTATGTATAAATAATTTTATTCATCACTATTTATATGGACATAAGCATTGTAAAAATGAATGATAGAAAGCATGCCATTGAGCGTAATATACTTATAATAAATGGAACATATTGTATTGCATGTCAAATTATGTCTGACTATGTATTAGGAACGCAATTACCTACTTTAAGACCTACACTGTACCAATACTTATTGCAAATAAATGATTATGATTATGAAATAAAATTACAAATTTTAAAAATGTGTGACTATTTTTATAGTTATTAAACTGATAGTTTTTAGAATAAATACCACAATTATATTCTCTAACATTTATTTGCTACTTAAAACCTAAAACTAGAAAACATTCTTAGGTGCTTCATTGATCTTACTGGCAATCTCCACAGAGTTAATTCTCAAAATAGTTTGTGGTGCTCTTTGAAAGTTGATTCTCATGTACTGCTTCCTCCTCTTCTTTTTGAAATGTGTCCTGGTGTGAGATAGGCCCTTAGAAATTACTGTTGCAGTCACGTCAACTAGTCCAGGCTGTACTATGGGTCTGCCAATAAGGGAGAAGTCTTTTGTACCAGCTAGTAAGACTTTTTCGAGTTTGATCTTGTCCCCGATGGTGGGAGGCCAGTACCCTTCGATGACAAGAAGATCCCCGTCAGACACGCGCCATTGTTTACCCAGTAGGTGGACTATAGCAAAGTTTCTTGATGCATTTTGTGCGATTATGTTGTTGCATTCTGCTATCACGTCTTTTGTAGTTTCTGGTACGGTTTTGGACTCTATAGGAACTAGGTTGGTTATGAATCTTGACAGGACGCCCGCTGTAACGAAAACACTTTATATAACAAAAATAATACCAATGATATGGTTGTATTTTTAATATAGCTTTAATTCATACCTTGTCCTCCATTGAATACATTGACAAGTCTTTGCAAGCCTGCTCTTATGAGAGCCATAATTGCAGTGTCTTTTTAATCTTTTGGGTAATTAAAATCTCAATTTTTTTAACAAAACATTCACTACATAACCTAAAAACCGTGTACCACAGACACAATACAACTTGAACTATTTTGACAGTGACACTATATTTCGTTCGGAAATATGTGCACTTGCGAGCGTCTTAACAAAACGTTCGCTTCAGTACGCCAGAAACACTGGCAAGAAGAAGAGCTAATGTTATGGATCAAAATAATGATTTCATTGCGGTTAATTAAAGAATGAAAACTACATACAAAATGTGAGGGACATTTATCTATTTAAATCCGACGTTTTAAGGCCAATCTCCTTGAGATTAGAAAGATGGCGTTACCTACTAATTTAAACATATAACTACAGGTACCACGATACAAAAGAAACTCTATAAGATCAGGAGATGGCAGATATTTTTAAAATAATTGACGATTTTCATCATAAGACATCTCGAGAATGTATGTATGGGAATCGTTGACCGACGTTGAACAGGCTGTATAATAGTCCAGCATAAAAAAATTATTACATTGCACACGTGCATTATAACTGCAGATTATTGACTATCCGACAGAAAGAGGTTGCTGCTTTTACTGTTGCTGCCTACTAACCACTTGCCGCTTGTCCGCTTGTGGTACCTATATATTATTATGTCCCTTGCTACCAATCTTCCAACAAAACCAATGTGTTTCATTCAAGTAACAAGACTCATATACAGGAAAAGTTTTTATACAGACAGGATAACAATCACAGACAAAAAAAAAACGAACACTCACAAGATAACAATATGTCTGCTGCAGCATTGCCGGACAATTCACTCTGTCGGCGATCATCGTCAGGACAGGTTTGGCGCTGCGCCGCACTCTGCGCACTAGAGACGCGCACCGCTTGCGCATCGTCGCGTGAAAGCAGTCTGTGCGCGCCTCCGCGAGCAAGCCCGAGACGCTGCAGTGGCGGGGCAGCCTCAACACCGCCCTGAACGCATTATTGAACTGGACGCGGAGGGCGCTGTATGCCGCACGAGTATACTTTGGCCATAGGCTGCACGTGTAGAGAGAGGGATGTACAATAAGCTCTAGCCGTTTCCGTGATTCAGATTGTAAGTTTTTATTCAGTGCGCAAACTTTAACCATGAATTCAGCATACCATTCTAGAACTCCAGCGAATAAATTTTTCGTCGGTTATACAAAAAAGAAAAACAGCTGTTCCATACATTTTGACCGCGTAGGTACCTATTGCACTTTTCTATGCAACAGCTGATTTTTTTTGTTTGTTCTGATGTTACAGTTTGCGTACTGGATAAAAACTTTTCCTGTATATACATATATAGGTACAAGAATTGCTCGTTTAAAGGTATTAGATAGATAATTCTACAAACCCATATTTGTTACGGTTGCGAACCATATTATAATCAACATACAACCTGGCATCCAACAAATAGCGGAATTGAATTGAATTTCGCGGGCTATCTTGGCGCATTCTCTATAGGTACTTACCTACTCAAGGGTGGAGATGAATCTTTACTTCGCACCGTAAGGACCAATGCAGTGAGGTGGGTGTCAAGGGAGTCAGATTATACGTCTTGCATTAACCTACCTATTTCGAACTGACTTTTATAAAGCGGGAGTAGGTAGTGCACGTGGTTCTGTAATGTGACCCGGGTGAGTGACCGCTTGACTTTGAACAAAAAATAGCTATAAAAAATATTGGGACCTCTGTCGCAAAATAATTCTGTGGCAATATGTTATAAGCAATGTTGATTCGGTACGTGCGATGAGCGCAAAAGTGTATTAAAGCTGTCGGGGCAAAGTTCGTGGTAATGGGCTCAATGACATCCTCGGCTCAGCCTTATCCCTCAGCCAGCAGAACACTTTATTTATTATTCTAGCTTCAGACTCCCCACAGCCGTCCTCTGATGGATTACACTAAAGTCTCAGTAAATTCACGTCGGTCCATATTCAAAAAAATCTAGCTCTATTCGTACGCCAGTAACTTGATACTTCAGCTCCGTGTTCGCGTCTTTCCGCCTCGCGTCGGAAGGCTTCGGCGGCGTCTGGGGCGCGTTGTCATGGCAACGGGTGGGCACGCGGCGCTCTCGGCACAGCGGCCGCAGCCGAAAATAAACACGAGAGCGACGCCTCGCGAACTTGTTGTGGAGCAAGGGGACATGACACTGGGGCGCTATGGGGGTGTGCGTCGGGTGACGTATGTAATTATCGTTTCAGGTTTCACCGGAGACGTATTGGATTATGCCGATGGGCTTTTTGTATTCCTAAAGGACGTATTTGGCGTGCGGATCGTATAGCAATAGAACAGCTAATGCAGGTTTTCAGAATGAGGGCAAAGCTCTGCAAGTTCGCTAGCAGGCGAAGGTAGTTAGCTACGAACCACAGAGTTGTTTGCTTTAGGTAGACGGAATCAGTTAAAGCGAGTTCTAACGCGGGATTTTCCAAGAAGCGTATAAAGTTGCCGGGGAAAGCTCGCCCGCTCGCACAGAGCGTGGCCTGGGGCGGGGGTGTGCGAGGCACGGGCGGGTAGAGGCCGGTGCGCGCGCACGGTTCCCGCGTCAGTCGCTGGGCGGCGCGCGGCCGGCTCGCGGTCGATAGCTGCACGCTGGCACGGGCACGGCCATGTTGCGCGACGCGTGCACGCGCGAGCGGGCTCGACGCGCTGCCGTGTGAGTGAAGTGTTGTGGTGTGGACACCGGCCCCCTTCTCCCCCGCGCCGCCACGCGCGGCGCTGCCGCCTGGAGCTTTTGGTCAGTATCTGAGACCAGTGATAGTGAATCGCAACCGAGGCGACGCCGGCCCGGCAGGACACCAGCACCACCTGCGGCAGTTAGGCATGCGCTGCCGACGCCTGCTTGCAAACAGATCGTTTACACGGTGCGATCTGATTTGTGAATATTTACGGGTGAAAGCGCGTGACGTTTAGGTGCGGTGTACACACGTCCTCAGGTTGAGCTGGGTTTCTTCGCCCATAGCCAGGTTGTACATAATACAGTTGCAGATAGAAATGTTAGGTTAGGTTAGTAGGTTAGGTAGTGATTACGCGCGAAGGAATCCAATATCGTCGGAAGGTACAATTTGAAAGTGTGGGCGAAGGTGTGTGCTCTGGAATATAAAGCATACAGTTTCTAATTCATTTTGAGATAGCATCTTGAATTAAAGGCAATATTGGTAAAGTTTGGCGGCAGTAGGAGCGTCGGTGAACGTAGGGAGCCTGATATCTTCATTTACATTTATAGATACTATGGACTACGTAGCGAATAAGTACCTACGTAGCCCTTCGTAGCGTTTTGTAGCACTTCGTAGCGCGTCGTAGCACTGTAGACGAGTTGTATGTCACTCGTAGCATTCGAAGCTAATGAAAGCTGTCGGTAGTACTACGAAGGCGTAATTTTCAGAAAATCAGGAAAATATGAAAATGACTAATAATCACGTGTAACTAACTGTAGGATGTTGTTTTACATCCTATATAGCTTCTGAAATCTTTGCCCACGCTGCAGTCTCGTGGATGTACAACGGGTAAATCTTACGAATTGTACATTTTCTTAAACACGTGTCTATTTTGTCTATTCTATAATCATTTATCTGAACCACATACTTTAACATAATATATAATGTCATAAGGTTATAAAGCTCCATAATGAACACTGGTCTATAAATTAGTCATAGATGAATGAATTGATATTTAAGGATCTGTGTAGGCCATCTTTATATCCATACTTATTATAGTTACTCTGCAAGCACTAGTGGGAGCTATTAAAATGTCATTTATGCCCAGCTGTGGGCTATTATGTCCATAATTCGGTCCTAGATGATCCCTAAAACCTTTAGTAATAACACGAAACGAATAAAAACCCGGTTTACAGATGAAGAGAACCAAATTAATAATTCACTATTAATTATTAATATTGGTCCTGATGGCAATCTATGGAGTCGCTAAGGTAATTGAAATGGGTAAGGATTCGTTCAATTATTGATATTTATTCTTTGAAATGTTAATGATGGCTTCTACTACGAATGATTTTCAGAAGAAAAAGGGATTTATTCAATCGTATTTTTTAATAAATCATCGTTTTTGCTTTCGATTTCAAAATACGCATTTACCATAAATGGGTTTTACTATTCTATGAAATCAAAAACTCTTTTTATTAAACCATCAATGAACTGCAGACCGAAATTCATATCAACATGTGAGTATGGCATGTAATTACCAGTTGTTTGGACGAATGAAGATGTACTGACGCCTGTATTCATTGGGTACCCCTCACTCATCAAAATGTCTTGTAATCTATCAGTTCAGGGGCTAAGGTATCACGAGCACAGTCAGTAGTTCAGTATCCGACACCACGTGTTATGTGACAGTGACGATGTAGTGTAGCCACCAATTTGATTCTAAAGACTCGTTAAGTTTCATTTCGACTATTAGTAGTAACTATGGTAACTAAAAGGCAATGTAAATGATATGAATAATGCCGGTTAACGATCACTGCTATCTCCAAGACGGTTATTTTTATAGAAAATCGGGGAAATTTGATAAAATGGGTTTAAAGAACTTTATTTCTCATAAGAACTTAAAAATAACGTTTCGCTTATAATGAGATACTTAAATGAACTATAACTAGTACTATTAATGTTAGGCACCTCTAGGGTGTTGGAAACATTGTATTAGCATTAAAATCACGTTACTTGCCAGAAGGATTGGTATATCTAATATTTTACTCTTATATGAAGTAACTAGGTTCCGCCCTCGGCTTCGCCCGCGTGCTATCTACGATAAAAAGTGAAGTCTAGGTCCTTGTACAGGGTTCACTTTTTATTTATACACATATTCTTGTACAGGGTTTAAACTACTTTAAACCCAGTACAAGGACCTAGACTTCACTTTTTATCGTAGATAGCACGCGGGCGAAGCCGAGGACGGAACCTAGTTTCTTCATATAAAAAACCCGTGAACCAAATTTCATCAAAATCCAGCGTTCCGGAGACGAACCCTACATTGAAACAAATTTTACCTCTATATAATATTAGTACCTATGGATATAATATTACGCATAATATTAAATAACTCTTTATACTGAACTGGATGCAAAAGCACAAGTAGTTTGTAGGAGGAATTATTAAACGTATCATTTTGACATTACGCTCGGAGTATTTCGCGTAGCACGCTACGTGTTATTGCCGCTACGAAGCTACGACAAGCTACGAAATATTAGCTTCTCCGGGTGTTATTTGAAATAAATATTATTAGTACTCCCTCCGGACTTAGAGTTGTCATACACTGGAGATTTATTTCTGTGGGTAGTAAAATGTACTCTAGAGGCTGAAATCGCATCATAAGTCACTAATTCACGCGTACACTTATTTAAATAAGCTTATGTAAAATATCAGTCTTGTGTACTTCTTTGTTATTTTAATTTACTTCTTTAAAATTCTATGATTGTGAATAGCTGGCATAATTCTTGGTTTTGAATGTACTTTACGTTAATTTAAGTTGCGGAAGAGTGAAGTGTCCTAATAAAGGCATTTATTTACTTAAAAGGACACTTCTATCACTAGTTACGTAGTACTTACACAAATTTGTTAAAGGAAATAAAATATTTGCATTTGAAATAAATTTTAGTCACAGTAAAACCGTTTAAACAAATATAAATAAAAAAGATTCCATTAAAGATATTTTGAGACAAAACGCCAAATTGCAGTTTTTATGTTGCCTTCGTATGTAACATGATAGCCATCGAGGCTGAATTTTATTTATTCATCGCTTTTATGTGGAGAATTGAAACCAAAACGAATTCAGTTTTTAACAATACGAATCCGTATGAAATATATTTCTCGTAAAATTCTATGATGATTGAGTGGTTAAATATAAGGTTTGCATTTGCCTTTGTTTTCGAAGTACAATTTTGTGAAAAACTGAACTAAAAAACTGCTTTGGCAATATTTTCTTAACTTAAAAGGTCTAAGATCATTGAACTGAAAGAGTAAATATCCAATTTAAAGTCAAATCAATCTACATTTTATTCCACAAAGTCATTTTGAGTTAATCAAAACTTTTGGTCCTCCTTGGTTACTCACTTGACTTTTATGTACGTAAAAAACTACCCTTATGTTGGTGGTACTAACTGAAATGTTACACATGGAATGAACTTATTTAACCAACAAAACAGATTTTGTTTGACTAACTGACTCACAGACAATTCCCAGGGATTTTCGGAAGCACCCCTGAGTGGGTCAAACAGGGGTTTGAAATTTGTGTCACCGTCGTCGGGGGCAACTGCAAGACAAGCAATAATGATATTTATAGTAATTACATAACAGTGGTCCTTGGCGTTTCATACTTTCTGAAGCTGTAGCGTCATTATTAATTTATCGAATGATATAACGTTCCCACTGCTGTAATATGGAGAGGCCAATAGTCCACCACGCGAGCCCGGTGCACGTTGGTGGATGTCACATTTATTTAAACGTGTAGTTCCAAGGTCGTCTTCGCTGTTTTGATGAAATAAATTACACAAAGTTAAGTTGTGGCCAATGCCTTTGGCCCAGGACACCGGTGCTATTGTTTTCGCTCCCTAAGAAATATATTTTTCTATACTTGTATCGAGCCTAAGGTATGCAAATACCCGACACATTGACACTCCGCATCCGGCACATAAAACACACCCCGACACCGCACTATAAAGTGTGAGTGAGTTGTAAAAATTGTTACTCTCAGCCGACAGCCCACCGCTTGAGATTTATTGCCTGATAATGTGGGACGGTGTATTGACGGAATAGCTCGGTAATTTGCAATCATTTGTTTGATATTTTATTTTTAATGTGCGAGCTATTATTTATTTTGCAGCGTCGGAAATGAAATGAGCGGATTTATCGGTTTCAATGTAGTGAAGTTTAAATAATTTCTGATACTAGCACAGTACGCCTATAATTTTCCCACTGCTGGGACACAGGTCTCCTCTCTTGAGAGTAAGTGGGTTATAATCGACCACGCGGGCCCAGTGCGGGGTGGTACATGTCACATGTCTTCGAACACGATATTTTCAATCATCGTTTTTAGAGCAGTGATGATCAAATTATTTACACTTAAAGTGGGTTCGAACCCACGATCTACAACTTGTAACTCGTCACCACTGGGCCACTACTGCACCACAGGGCTTGGGCCACTACTGCACCACAGGGCTTGCGCCACTACTGCACCACAGGGCTTGGGCCACTACTGCACCACAGGGCTTGCGCCACTACTGCACCACAGGGCTTGGGCCACTACTGCACCACAGGGCTTGGGCCACTACTGCACCACAGGGCTTGGGCCACTACTGCACCACAGGGCTTGCGCCACTACTGCACCACAGGGCTTGGGCCACTACTGCACCACAGGGCTTGCGCCACTACTGCACCACAGGGCTTGGGCCACTACTGCACCACAGGGCTTGGGCCACTACTGCACCACAGGGCTTGGGCCACTACTGCACCACAGGGCTTGGGCCACTACTGCACCACAGGGCTTGGGCCACTACTGCACCACAGGGCTTGGGCCACTACTGCACCACAGGGCTTGCGCCACCACTGCTCTTCTGATACTATGATGCAGAAAATATTTGTGATCTGTAAATATTTTCAATGGTAGTTTTTTTATCACATCGTCCTTTGCACGGATTATTCGTAAGTCCACCCGTTTATCAATTGAATGTTAATAAGTACAGTCTTCTGTGTTTTTGCAGTTTTTATTTTGGAGTGTGACTTAAAATTCATTTCGTGTAGGGATATAAGACTCTACAATAAAAATTAGGCGAACCGATTATAACTAAAATATATCATAAATAAACCTTATTATTCTAAAATAGTATGGAGATCGACCCGAGGCCGGTAGCTCGGCAAATCTATGCCGATTTCTTGCCAAGCGGAAAAGCTATTCTTCGCTGACCATTCAGTTAAGGCTCACTTCCGACACACTAGACATAAAACGCGCTTATATTTAGAGGTATTGGTTCCTTACAGTTTAACACAGTTGGCGAGCCTTAGAGTACGGCCCCTATCCTATTGGTGTATGAATGCCCAACCCTATTATTAAAATCATTATTTCAGTTTACTTCAGTTCTGCTTATTTTGGTTAAAAATATTACAACACGCCTGGTTTCCTCGAAGGGTTTTTTTTTTTTTTTTTTTGGGTGGGAAATCATCAAATAACTTCTCCCGCTCTGGGTGGAGCGAGAGGGCGTGTCAGACTTTTACTGACTAAAACCCACCCGTGTTCCCTCAGTTGCCTGTGTGCCAGGGGCCGCGGTATCTCTTTCGAACAACCCGCACCCCTGGCAGGCATCGGCCCTTGCGGACCCCCCATTTGGTGCTGACATCTCTTTGAGGCGCGCGTGGAACACAACGCGCCGTCGACCCGGGCTTGGTCCTTACCGGACAGCGAGCTACCCATTACTCGCCGTCCGCAAGCCCGCGCCTACGGTGGCCGGGAATCAGCCTGGGATTCCCGACGCCCAGGGCTTCTCCCGCGGCGACTACGGCCGTGAGGGCGCATATACTGCCTCTCCCTCACGTGCGCCGCCTCCCTCTTCGCGAGCATTACTGCTTCGCAGAAGGAGGTGACGGCTAGCCATTCACTCTCGCTCCGTACCATGGCCTGCACCAGGGCCGGACGCGAGAGATCGCCGCCGCCGATCGCCTCCACGAGGACACGGCGGTGCTCCGCCCAAGCTGGGCAGACCGCCACCGTATGCTCCACCGTGTCCTCTGGGCGATCTTCGCAATGGAAGCACCCGGGCGTTTCCTCCCGCCTTATACGAAACAGGAACCTCCCGAAACAACCGTGTCCGGTGAGGACCTGCGTCAGGCGGAAGGTGAGGACGCCATGCCGCCTCTCAAGCCACTCCTCAAAGAGGGGACTTACCGCCGCTATCGTGGCGTGCCCATTCCTCGAAGGGTTAAAGTAATATAAGTGTATAAACAATTTAAAAAGCTTTAATACGTGTCCATGTCACTAAATAGTTAACTAATACACACTAAATTTGTGAATAAAGAAATAAAATAAAATAAAATAATAAGCCAAGTTTTCAATCGTCAGATAACTTGTATTTAAAGAATAAATATGTCATTTATTTCCTACACATTAGCTGTCAAACCGCAATTTTAATTCCTCATATAAAAGTTACCTAGAGATTGAAAAATCGGCCCTAAAAGTAAAACAATCAGCAAAAGCCACAATAGTCGTTAATTTAAACATCGGCGCACATCGGTACACTTCGGCCACCTTCGGGCCTCTAACTATATCATTTGCGATGTAAAGCGATCTTTTATGTAAGCTTTTATGTTTAGTTAATTTGTTTATATAGGGATAACGTCTCTCGCGGGGCACACGCTATAGCTCTCCGTATCAAGGGATTAGACTAAATACTGTTAATGATAATTAACATTTGGCTTTACAAACTGCAGGTGACCGAAAACAATTATAGATTTGTTTTGTCAACTTTGTTGTGTGAAAGTAATTTGTATTTTAGATTGGGGTGTGTTGTGGGGGTTAAAGTGCCCTTGTGTGTTGTTTTGACCCTTATATTGGTTGGCTGTGCGTAAATGGAAATGGTCGTAGCAATATAAGTTTCTTCTTACTTGGTTTTTGTTTTCACAGTGATTATCCTTCGAGCTCTTGATGAAGGAATATTTTGGCAGGATGATTTTTTAAACAGTGTCACATAGATGTTACTGCATTTGCTAGTGGCAGGCTAGTAAGTAATAGAGTTCCTTGCGAAATACGTCTTGGTCAGTATTTATTTATTTATTTAATACTTCACGCACAGAAATGTACAGAGGCGGATTTTTTATGTGTATACTAAATTTTGGGGGACAGTGGTGACTCAGTGGTTTCGGCCCCAACTTACGAGTTGTAGGTCGTGAGTTCGAACCTAGGCAGGCAGTTTACTTTGTAAGTACTACAAAGTAGTAGTCGTAGTAGTAGTTTGTAGTTTACTTTATTAACTTCATCACCAATGCTCTCTAAACGTTGAAGGATCTGCCAGGGGTGAGGGTTGTTCGAAAGAGATACCGCAGCCCCTGGCACACTGGCAACTGAGGGAACACAGGTGGGTTTTAGTCAGTAAAACTCTGACACGCCCTCCTGCTCCACCCAGAGCGGGAGAAGTTATTTGATGATTTCCCACCCAAAAAAAAAAAAACGTTGAAGGATAACATCGTGAGGAAACCGGCATGCCCTAGAACCAAAAATTCAAATACATGTGACATCTACCAACTCGCACTGGGTCTGCGTGGTGGATTGCGGCCCACTCCCTGTCACAGAGAGAAGGTGGGACATTATAGGTAAAATTATTTACTAATTTTGCCGTCTTGCATCATCACTGTGTTTTCCAACGTTGTTTATGAGTGACGGGCGTACCACAAAACCTGTGCGGTATGCCCAGTACAGTCTATTTTAAACTCTAGACATAATTTTGGTTAGATCTTGTGAAGACCATGTAGATTGTTGTCTGAAATGGTCTCTTGAGGACAGAACCACACAAATTGAGTGGACCTGTCCAGTACTGACTGGGAACAAGTGGACACAGTTCCCTGACTATAAACTGGCACGCATGATAGGTGATAGGGAACTGTTGTATTCGATGAAACACTTATACGGATTTCATGACTCTCTCGAATAAAATTGAAAGTAAATCTTCTAGTTGCTTTTTAAGTCACCTAAAGAAAAGTAGGTACATTGTACTAAGATCTCAGTTTGGAATGATATTAAATACATACATCTATATCACTCAAAAAGAAAAACGGCGATAATCTTCAGCCCAAGTACCTACATAACCAACATACCAGGGCTTCATTAGCAACTAAGAGTAGTTTCTTACGAATGCAATGGACAGTAAGCTATCTAGAATAGGCCTCGGAGCGAAGGCCTGAGTGCTCCCCGCCGTAGCCACGCCCCTGCTAAGGTGAAACGGTTATTTTTGTATACCCTAATGGGTTATTTCGACTATGGATGTTTATATGGACTTATGTTTGCGAGGGAAATAAATAGCCTTTTTTCGGAGTAATGGCCGACCTTTGAAGGAATTGCACGATTACTTATACGTACGACGTACCTGGAACATTAGGGGCTGTTAGTAAAGGGTGTTGTTTTGGTAACGTTTGCACCTTGAATGAGAATACACTATTTTTATATTGGAGCCGATTTGTTCACCACCTAAACTAAAAAAAAAAATACGTTTCGATTGCCTTGAACTTGGCGTCATTTTAATGCATATTTTTTGTAGTTGGGTCGAAGAAAATCTTAGTTGAACTAAAGACAGCTCTAAATTATTTCCGTCTCTTTCTTGTTATATTAAAAGAAAAAAAGATAGCAATAGCCTAAATGAAGTTAAGTTGGTGCACAATAGAATCATCACCATTACCTATCTTGCAAAGTATTAGCCGTATTTCACCATGCCGCCTCTCAATCCACTCCTCAAAGAGGGGACTTACCGTCGCTATCGTGGCGTGCCCATCGTTTATTTATTTATTAAGCAAGGCACACCAACGACATATTTACAAAGATAGTAACAGGTGATGACAAATCTTCAGCACTATGTAAATACATCACTTAAAGGCATGCACAACATTCTTATTAAAAGGCTAATACCTACTACGAATAACAAAGAGCTTGATTTACGATTCGATTACATTTTGAAATTATTAAAATTTCGTTGTCGTAGTGGTACGACTTCTAATCAGACTAATACTATTGAGTTCATTCCGTGACGCCAGAAGCCACCGTTCCATAAATAAAATAAACTATTTGTGTTCTTGCAAATGAATGGACAATCTGTTCTTTTGATCAGAACTACCTGAAATTGTACCGGAAAATACAAGAAGAGAACATCTCCATTTGTTTGCCTGTCAGATTTATACGTTACGTTCTTTATGAATACTTTAATATTTTGGAGTGCATTTAACCCGTCGCGCGTTTAATTACCAGACACAATATAAATTCTATTGTTATCGGAACACATGGTGTGCACTTGACATGCGAAGAGAAGAGCCTTGTTGTGTAACTGTCGATAAACCATTTGCAATCTTAACTTACGTTTTGTCACAACGTGAGTAAAGCACACAAGAGAAATATAACTCCAACATTTTTACAAGACTTTCAACTTTTTTACACCACGTCAAAAAAATAGAAACCATTTTATCAAAACTTGTCAAAGTAGCAAACTATCAAGTGAAACGTCAAGCGATGTAGGTTACGTATCGGTACGAACCTTACGACCGCATCACCACACGCCAATGCCAGACGCGTTTGAAAAAAAAAAAATTAAAAAGTTTCAGCTGGCTTGCGTCACAGGGGGTGTGGAGGTGACGTCACTACCGGAAATAGACCGCGGCGGGCTGTGCACGCCCTGCGCTACTATTTCAGTTTGAGTTACGTGGTCAGGGTTTGACATCGGATTGTAATACGTCATGTTGGATTGCGTAATTAGTAGTTTCATGCAGTGGGAGGTGAAGTTTTTGATATACGAGTGGGTGCCACGTAGGTACTGGTAATTTCTAGTGTATGTAGGGCGTATTTCGGAAAAGTTATCTGTGCGTACTGTAAGTATTAATGTACTTTTATGATTCGAACTTGCAGTCTATATTATTATCTATATAAATAAAAAGAAAAGTCCTGACTGACTGACTGACTGACTCATCAACGCCCAACCCAAATCCGTGGACTTAGAATGCTGAAATTTTGCACAGAGGTCCCTTTTAAAATGTAGACTAAGAATAAGGAAGGATTTTTCGAAATTCAACCCCTGACTGAGTTAAATAGGGGATGAAAGTTCCGCGCGGGCAAAACCGCTGGCATAAGCTAGTTAATTATAAGGTACAGAAACAGACTAACCTCAGTCATAATTATTATTTTTTAGAAAACCTTAATATTCAAAATTGCCAGTAATTTTAAATGAAATAATTTCTGAAATTTGTTTTCTCTGACAGAAGTCATGACACTGACCGTTTAAAAGTCACCCTGCATACCTCAACATATTTGTAATAATGCCGGTCAACTGAAAGCCTATACTCGTACATTATTTAAACTAGTTCAAAACTAAAAATACAACTTGAAACTTTAAAGCCGGCTCGAATGTTTGTAAATGACTCTGTTTGGTTTTATAAATAGCCGCAGTTCACGGCTACTTTCACTGAAAGCCGACGGATTTAGCTACATTGCCGATTTTAGTCTACCTTCACCTAGGAGCCGTTGTTACGGACAGGGTCGGCCATGTTTGGAAATACTGGAGGCTTTGTACACACCTCCAGGGCTTTGTATACACGCGTAGATATGGTGGAAAGGAATACCTACAGGGAAATAAACTTTCCCATGCGTTCAGTAAACCTCCCTCTCACCGAGAGGAGGTCTGTGTCCCAGTAGTGGGAAACATTATTATACACCGATTATGATGCATTCAGTACAGGGTTTGCAGGATCCCTCAGAGCAGGTCGTCTTCCATGGTACAAGAAAAAAAATCTGCTGTTCCATAATTTTTGACAGTGAGGAGCTTGTGGCCAAGTAATAATAGCCGCACGGGTCTATCGATCAGTTTAAGCTACGCTTGCACCGGTTGGTTCGCGGATGGGTGACCCAATTTACATACCAATACCCCTCCGGTCCTGCTGTCATTCGTAGATCTTTTACAGTCGTTTAGGGTCGTCAGAAACCCGAAAGTCTGACAATCAGTCTTACCAAAGGATGTCGTGTATACCTAGTAACTGGGTTGTGGAGGTCAGATATGCAGTCGCTCTATGTAAAATACTGGTATTCAGCTGCATCTGGTTAGACTGGAAGCCGACCCCACGAGATTTATGTAGAAATAAGCATTATCTTTGTACGTATTTTTCTGTTCCTTTCTTCTTGTCTGTTGATATGTGTGAGCATAAATGGTTAAATAAATAAAATAAATAAATTAGGTTAGGCAGATGACACAAATTTTGATAGTGTTGGTATTGGAGAAGCAGGTTTTTTTAATAAATCGGCGAAGAATTTATCGACTCTATGGAATAGAAAAATTCAAAAATCACAGAACCGGTCAAAGTGGCGGAGCTTTGGGGAGGCCTATGTCCAGCAGTGGACGTCTTTCGGCTAAAATGATGATGATGATGGAATCGAAACAGAATCATGAACTAAATCTATGGTTTGTGTAGCTACGATGTCATACCACTGTCTATTTTGCTGATGACTTCAACTAAATAATCATCACTATCATAGTAATCATGGATGGTATGCAGCTGCATCCCATTAGTAAAGTAAGTAAAGTTTGGTTCCAGCACATGTCGGTATCCTTACGATGATTTCCTTCACCGTTTTGAGAGCATTGGTCATGAAATCAATTACACCAAGTAAACTGCTTGACTGGGTTTAAACCTAAGACCGTTACCACTGGACCTCCACTGCTCTTGAGTTGAAGGTTCCGGTTAAAGCCAATGTACGACTGGTCTCCACAGTGAAGCTAATAATAAACCATTGGATCTGTTTCTGTGAGTATATTTGGTAGGCACCGGATTGTTTACACACCGGGCGAGTAGCTATATCGATTATAAGGTTCCCCTTTTGGTACTGGGTTTGCAGTATTCTTTAGTGTTGGTTTGAATTGAACGAGAATAGTTTATTTTGAGATGATTGGTCATAGGAACGTTAAGTAGTGGGCTAACTGCGCCTAAAGACATCAACGTTAAAAAAATAACCTTTGTCAACGTCATCAAACATACCTATAGTAAATATATCAATTTTAAATGAAATATTATCATCTATACATTGCAAAAAACGCATTTCGTGTCTGCTTGTGAGAGGGCTTAGTTCTTCAAAACAGCACAATGGATTTTGATGCGGGTTTTCCCATGATTTAGAGCATTTATTCCGGAAGGTGTATACAGGAAAGGATTTATAATCATTTAATTAACTTAGATATAGCATACAAATCTAAATTTTTTTACATGTCGCCATTGCACCCCTGCAAAGTAGGAGCAAGTCGCTAGGTAAAAACTTCAAAGATGTAAAAAATTAATTTGAACTCTTGTCCAATATACCTACAACGCCATCAAGCGGCGAATAGTGCAAGCATTCCGCGGCGTGAACATCGTGCAATCTGCGAGTAGGAGGCAGCACCGTCGCAACCAACTTCACTCCATGAAAAATTGTTTACGGCCATGTGCATCTCTCTTATAATTTTTATTGTAATTTAAAGGAAAATATCCGTTTATATTTAATTGCTTATAATAAAATACTTCATTGAAGACATCCTTGCCCTCAACACATAGGGACATAGGGAACAGTCTAAACAACTCTTAAGAAAACATTTCACTTATTAGAAGTGTATCCATTCAACTTGATAAAAACCACCATGCAGATAAGTTGTAGGTAGTAGTAAAGTTATTAGACAGTACAACATCGTAAATATAATTTATGAATGAGTTTGCAGCCAAGGTCACGCTACAAATATCGTAGTACGCGTAGCTATTAAACCGATTATTTCGTAGCGAGCATGTAGCACGCTACGAAATGCCTACTAAGCTACGAGGAGCTACGACAATTTCCTTGGGTTGTAAAAGTGAGTGTCAAGATTGTTTATTGGTGTCTGACATGCAAACTTGTGTATGAAAAATTGAAATAAAATGATTATGATTTCCATTAAAGTGTCACGCAATTATTACAGTATTTAGATTATGTGCCGTGCAAAATGTGTCGCCATTTTAGTAGTATTTATTAAAATAGCTTGTTTTGTCGTTAGATCAAATTTGAATTTGGTTTTAAATTATCTTTAACCCACTCTTGTGTCGCCTGAATGCATTCGTAAAACACAGAGATTTCAGAGTGCTATACTTCCCTAATTGAAATATGAATTTAATAGACACATAAACCTTGCGTTATAAATTCTTTAAATAAACCACATCAAAATAAATTTTCTGTTGTTTAGAATTATTATTATTATTTAATTATTTCCAAATCATTTAACCTATTTTACAATTCGTTTTAGCCACACAACGAAAACCTTTCAGGGTTTATCTGTGTGATGGCGAGCCGCTCGGGAGGACAAAGCGGTCACACAGACACGTAAAGTGACTTTATTTGATATCTACAATTTATACAAGCTTAAAAAGAAGCCAATTCAAAATAGTGAAGCTTATTAAGTCTTAAAAATCACTAGTTGTAAACGTTATCCCACCAGACAACTTTCAGCACTTCTAACCAAGACACACAGTATAATATGCAAATCAGCCAAAAACCCAGTCAAATCCTATTTTATAAGAATAACAAGTCTAGCAAACATTCATAGCAGCTTAAACAAATTAAGATATGGCTTAATTAACGCGAATACCCGGTTTTACGATGTCCTCAACCCCGGCTGAAATATAGCCTTTCGAGGAATATTTTATAGTTAAATATCATTGTTTATTGCATTAAATTATGGTATTTAGTTTCGTTAATTTGAATAATTATTATTCATCGTTTAATTTACGCGTTTAATAAGGAAATGGGCATGAAGTGCGGAGAATCCAAATGAGGAGAGTCAGAATGAGGAGAGGGTTACGTTAAGCTTATTATTGTGTGATAAAGGTATTTGTGTGATTTATAGTGTGTTGTGGTTTATGTACTTCAGATAGTACAGTCAACTGCAAATCACAAGTCACACCAAGTTATAAAGAAAGAGAAATAGGTTTATTTGCCACGCGTGCACACAACAAAAAAGATAAGGTGCTGTGAATGTCAAATTGTAACTCTGATATGCAATTGACTGTACATTTACATACTATCTGTAATATATTCCCGGTTCAAGGTGAAATCGAAACTTGAAATGTGGCAAAACGAAATAATTCCAATTTGATTTAGCTAATTTTAGTGTCAATGCCTTTGCGAGTCATGCACCGCGCTAGTAGGTTTTTTGTAATCTTGTGACTAATTTGTTCATAATATATGGTATAGGTAGTAGCTAGCGACCCGCACCTGCTTTTTACGACTTCAGATTTTGTTAATATATGAAAGTTTAATGACATATTCCTTTCGAAGCAAAGTCTCTAAATGGTAGTGGAAACCGCAACAATATTTTAAAATTAATTTATTTTCAAAACTTTACAATAAACTTGGACTTATAACTATGCCGTGACAAAACCGTTTTCACGGTTTGTTTGTGGGAACGGATAAGCATGGTGTTCCTTATGTATCATGAATATCTTAACAGCTTGCTAAAACATGGCTGATCTAGACTGACGTCAGCTCAGTTCAGCCATACTTCAAAAGCAACGCAAGCTGCATGGGTACGGAGAACCGTATCTTAGATATTACAACTGAACCTTACTTTTATAAACACTAAATCCAACATTAAAGTCTACACCAAAATCGTAACTGAGTTTAAACTTTAAAGTATTTCTTTATAAAGTGTTTGTAAAATTTCCCACGATAGTTCTAAAACTGTTTCGTAATGGGTCGTGAATCTGAGACGTAGCGGTATCAGTAGTAATAGAGGTCATGAATTTAGAATGGCAATCGTAGCGATTGCCGGTTTAAGGGGGTTTGATGGGCGTTTGTAATGGCGCATTTTAGTAAGGTAATGTTGACGTGATTTTTTTTTATTGGTGCCTCAATTGGAATGACCGACGAGTTGTCAGTCGCAGGTTAGTACCAGGTAGGCATTAACTTTGTAAATTATTTCATCACAACTGCTCTCAAAACGGTGAAAGAAAACATCGTGAGGAACCGGCATGTCCTAGAACCAACAGAAAACATGTGACATCCACGCACCCACAAAGGTGGTGTTTTACGGCCTTCACCCTGTCGCTGAGAGGAGGCCTGTGTCTCAGCGGTGAGATCATTATAGGCTCATTATGCCATTATATTTTTAACATTTAGCTATAGGCCGAGGTTATGAGAAAAGCTTGGTAATAAATGGCTCAATTAAAGAGTAATAAACTCTTATATTTTCTGTGTTAAAAAAGGTATTAAAACCGGCATTATATGTATGTCACAGTTTTTAGTAGACTTAAATAACATCACGCTATGCCTCCTTTTTACGTGAGTTTCTGGGCATAAACCTCACATGCGACCAAGCTCATACTTAATATCCTATCCTACGTGTATGTTTAGATATTTGTTACTAAATCACGCAAAAATGGCCGAGTGGATTTGGATGAAATTTAGCACACAGATAGTTTGTTACGTGGAATAGCACATAGAATACTTTTTATCCCGATAGCACATTCTCGTGGGATAATTTTCAGGGGGAAAAATTTGGTATCATATAATTTTTTCAATAATTGTTTTCAATGATAGACATAGGCTATATATTCTTTTTACAAATAAATAAAGACATATGTAGCCAAACTAGGTGAAAGCCAAATAATGAACACTTTAAAAAGCCATCAAATATTAACATCTGTAGATTATAAAACTGTGGCTAGAATTATATTCTAAACAACAAATCTGTCACTCATAAAAAAAATTGTTGCACAAGGCAATCGAATCTTTGACCTGATTATGTTCAGTGCAGGCTATATTCAGCCACTGCGTCGAAATCTCTATTTCTCAGCTTTAACAAATAAGTAACGCTTTACAATCCGCAACAACTTGCACTAAGTTCTCACCCTTAAAACTGAAGTAATAAATTATTACAGTAACAATATTAAGGAGCAGTTCGATCGCAAGTAAAGTACTAATTAATAAACAGTTACCTTTACTAGTTTCGGAAACGAATAATTCATACTAACTGGTAATTGAGAAGCTATTGGGAAACGGTTTAACCTGCGATTCCTATCGTTATGGTATCGAAATGGTTGAATTAGTGATGAGGTGAAATTGGGTAAGTATCATTAATTAATTTAATTGAGACAGGTGATTGCTTTTTAGAATAGTTACTGTACTCATGCGATCATTTCCAAATAAAATATAAATTTAAATTAAGAACAACTTGGCAAGGACTAGGACCGCAACTAATGAGGGTTTTCATGAATATTCAAGACACCAGTTGGCGCCACTTTGACAAGAGGTCTTCCAATTCGAAAATGAACTTAAAATATTTGATGTCATTCGTTTCATTCTTTCGTTCACCATTCCTTTTTGACAGGTGCCCGGACCTGAAGTCTCAGTGCTGCCACCTAGTGAACGTCATTTCAGAAAACCCTCATTGCAGCTTAACATATCATAACGCCTTAATTCCCTGAATGGGTAGGCAGAGGTTGCTATTAGACCCCTTAACAAATACAAAGACTGTAATAAAAATAATAAATCTTTTATTTGTGACAGTTTTACAGTCCATAATTAAAACTAATGGTACATACTTTGATTGATTAAATATATAATTTCATTTAAAAAATCGTTTTGCTTTTTCCATTTAAAACGCCAATTTTATGTTTAGGTAAGGAATTAATATTAGTGGTATTCATTTATTTCGCCTTTTACACTTAAACCTTTAACTTCTCTAAATTATGGCGAAAACAGCATCAAAATATGTTGTGGAGGTTATAAGAACTAAGCGGTCGCACAGACAGACACGAAAAGCGATTTTTAATATTCTTTACAGATATCACTGTTTTAAAGGAGAATCCGCGTCGCTCAGAAATATTCCCCTATACACAATATTTGGATACGTGCTGTCCGTGATTGAATGCAGTGGGAGAGGTTAGTAGGGCGTTGCTTTCTTTTATAATGTTTCATATTGAAATATATTCAAGTTGTACATAGATGGTATTATTTTTAAACTTTGCCTCATTAATGCGTTTTGAAACTAACATTCTGAATACAGCTATCTAATGGGTCATGCAAATATTTGTTCAGTGGGATCAACTAATATTTTTTTTTAAATTATAATGTACCAGGTTCTTATTAATTACAATCGGGCTCATAAACAATTTTAATGTAACATTATTTTTACGTGATACTTATTTTAAAACTTATACTAGTGTTGATTGTACTTTCGTAAGTGATGACCCAATATTAAAGAATTTAGGGCAAATATTATGGTTAACCTTATGTAGTTAAATAAATAATGCATCATCAAATTATATCACATTATTGTAGCGATGAAACTGGCTGAATTACTTGAATTCCCAAAAATCCGAGCGCTAGGTTGTAGCAAATAAAATCATAAACAAAAGTCATTTATTTAAATTAGGCTTAGAATCAGCACTTTTCTGAAACGTCGGTACATTCAATTTAGACTTAGATAGGACCATGACACATAGGAATATATTATTATGTTGATTTAACAAGACAAATACCTACAACTAAGCAGGTTTTCACCCTCTAACAAACTGCCCTTCATCTCAACAGAACAGCGGCCATTTTTCTAAACTCCAAACTTGATAAGAGCCCAACGAGTGGCCGCGTGGCCCAGCACCACCGTTCTGCCTTTTACACGACACTTTCTCTTCAATCCGTCGCCCGGGATAGGACCGCGGCGAAGAATCCACTCCACTACCAACCAATTTAGAATGGCCTTCGAAAAACCGCGATCCCCCTCTGTCATCTTACATTTCATCTATGTTCCACGCGGGGCGGAAGAGCTCCATTGATTCTGGCTTCGTCGAAGAGGTTGTCTGATAAGGCGGCCCTCCAGCGATGCTCGCCTTGAAGTAGTAGCGTACTGTCTTTGATAATGGATCTGAAAGGTTGCGGTACAATCGAGTTAGGCGGCGTTCACACTGTAGGCTGTCTTCTAAGATATCTATGTCTGGATATAAAATGGCGGCGAGCGTTATGTATGAATTGATGTTGAGATTTGTTACTCGTCTATATATTTTATGGGGAAGCTTTCACTGCGCACTAGGCTCGCGTAGTGGATAACGGTTAATTTCCTACCACAGAAAAAAGGCCAGAGTTCTAGCAGTGGAACGTTGTTTGTGGATTATGTAAGATATGTTCTCTTGTCTGACAACCAGTCTTACCAAGGGGTATCGTGTTATCCAGTAACTGGGTTGTGGATCAAAATTGGGTAGTCACTTTGTGTATGATACTGGTATTCAGCTACATCTACAGCTCTTGATTTACTAAGATCATACCTGAAAGACAGAAAAGTTAAAGTTCAAGTAAACGGCATAAACTCATTAGGGTCTGAAATGGCAATGGGCGTTCCTCAAGGTTGAATATTGGGTCCATTCCTTTTTTTAGTTTACATTAATGATTTACCCTATTTACTTCTAAATCAACCGAAGATGGTGTTATTTGCAGATGACACATCATTGATATTTAAAATAGACCGACGTTCACAAAATCTTGACGACGTGAATAACTCTATTCTTCAGGTCCAGGATTGGTTTACGGTAAGTAATTTGGTGCTAAATGGCACAAAAACCAAATGCATTAGATTTAAATTACCAAATCTTAGAAGTAGCGAATGTGACATCATATTGAATGGAGAAAAACTGGAATTTGTTAATCAAACGGTGTTCCTAGGAATCACGCTAGACGAGAAATTACAATGGGGATCTCATATAACATCTCTTGCGGGGCGGCTAAGCTCGGCCGCTTATGCTGTTAGAAAGATCAGACAGTTAACAGATGTAGAAACCGCGCGTTTGGTCTATTTTAGCTACTTCCACAGCATTATGTCGTATGGCATTTTACTGTAGGGTCGAGCTGCTGACATTGAATCCATCTTTATTATGCAAAAGAAAGCTGTCAGAGCCATTTATAATCTAGGTCACCGCGAATCCCTCAGGGAACTGTTTAAAAGGATTAATATTATGACGGTACCTTGCCAATTCATTTATGAAAATATCATGTATGTAAGAAAAAATCTACATCTTTTTAATAAAATAAGTGATAGACATAATTTTAATACTAGAAACAAAGACAAAATAGATCAACCATTTTTCATAATAACAAAAGTACATACATCTTTTATGGGGTACTGTGTTAAATGTTATAACAAAATACCTTGTGATATATTGCAATAAGATGAAAGGAAATTAAAACTCATATTAAAAGTAAACTTTGTATTACAAATTAGAGGATTATATCCAAGATAAAAAGGCTTGGAAACATGCGGGTCCTGCTCCATAGGACAATCTAGAGTCTAGATAAAATCAAACTGGTTGCTAATTGAATTGTATAATTAATTATATTTATGACATTGATTTACACTCAGTGATTACTTTAACTCACACACTGACTCATTACTTGTTAGTATTCTAGGAAAATCGTATACTTACTTTTACAATGTTTGTAAATGTGTGAGCACCTGCATGTATCTATCACAGAATTAATTTATCTGTATTGCTTCAATTTGATTCTGTTTACCTATTTTGGTATGGCAATTTTACTCTGGGTGCATCGTTTTCACACATAATCATATAATGAATGTATTATGTTAAATATTGTACTAAAAACATTTAAAAAAAGAGTAACGGTGGAGTTTCTTGCCCATTCTTCTCCATACGAAACTACATTTTGGAAGGGGAGACTAGAATCAATTCTATTTTAATGTAAATGTTGACGTTCAGAAGTGCCTTTTAAGTGCCTATTTGAAATAAATGCTTTGACTTTGACATCTGGTTAGACTGGAAGTCATTCCCAACATATTTAGGAAAAGGCTAGGGGTTTGATGTTATTTAAGGTATTTTCTCAATAGCTTCTCAATGGGGTATTTGAAATCCAACGTCACAGCAATGTTTGCATCTCCTATTGTTTTTACTGCCTCATCATTCAATTTAACACTCTAAAAGCCAACAAATAAAGCCGCCATGTTATCAGAAGTCGCATCGGGTTTTACTATAGTCGTAATCGTTAAAGACTAGTGATATAAAAGACGTTTCTCGGACGGGAGATGAGGATACTATGGGCCTTAATAGGAAGAATAATTGGAAGCACTTATGAATTTTAAACCTAAGAGGGCGCAGTATGGAAAATAGCCTATCTTCAATTTGATTTTGTATGAAATTGACAAGACTTAGGTATAAAATAAAAAATTATATGAGTAACTACATGATATTCCCAAACTTTTTGTCACAAACACAAATACTGACGCCTTCGTATTTGCAATGAAGATGAAACACATGTCAAGCTCTACCTCAAATACTGTCCAAAATCCAGAAACCGTTATCGGTCTTCCTAAGGGCGTCTGACTGAAATCTGTGATTACGATAAGACAACTTATTGTAACGCCCTTTTTGCAATTGTTTTTTCAGTATTTTGTGACCCGTCCCTGCTTCGCATGATTTTACGATTTGATAAAACATAGAGATTTCTTTGTTGTATGTAAGTTTAATATTAAATAAGTATACAAATAAACCTTTTGAAATAAATTTTCAACATGATGGTGAAAACCACCCAGGGGTGCGGGTTGTTCGAAAGAAATACCGCGGCCCCTGGCACACAGGCAACTGAGGGAACACGGGTGGGTTTTAGTCAGTAAAAGTCTGACGAGCCCTCCTGCTCCACCCAGAGCGGGAGAAGTTATATGATGATTTCCCACCCAAAAAGACACAAAAAACGACTTTAATTTATAATATATACAGGTTGAAATTGAAAACATGCGACAAACCGTAATGAGAGATTGTACTCATCATTATGAACAACTTTTACTGAGGGACCAAAGATGCAATCGAAAAAAAAAAAAAGCTGTTCCCTACATTTTGACGAGTTATGCGAACATAAATGTAGGGAACAGATGTTTTTTTTTTCGCGATTGCATCATTGGTCCCTTAGTAAAAGTTGTTCATAATGATGAGTACAATCTCCCATTTCGGTTTGTCGCATGTTTTCAATTTCACCCTGTATAGATATGGAAAGAGTATTATATTTAACTCCCGTCAAAATACTGAAACTACAAAATATTGAATGAGAAACAAGCCAACTAGTAGCTCTCAACCTCAGAGACAGCCATTAAATATGCAACACAGCACACAGCCATTTAAATTATAATTGATCGAATTCCTGCATGAGATCTCGATGCTCGCTGCTTCGCTTTGATTGTCGACTATCGATTGCTATTTGCTGCGGAAGAGTTAAAGGATGTTCTTGTCTACGAGGGGTGTTCAATAAAAAGTAATAATGGCATATAATCTCCTTGAACAACAAAAAAGTAAATACTGGCAGGTAAAGCCCTGACATTTGATAAAATAAAAATTATTGATTTTCTTTTCTTATTTTAAAAGTTGAAGTCATTTGTTTTCGTCGTGTTGGAGCGTGGTGCGCAAAATGTATAAAATTGAAATTCGCGCCGTAATAAAATATTTCTGTTCGCGCCGTAATAAAATATTTCTGCCTGAAAAAAATTACTACTGAGCAAGTAAATCTAGACTTGAAAAGAACATTAGGGGTTAATGCTCCTCCGTATTCTACGGTTGCGCGGTGGTATGCCGAGTTTAAGAGAGGAAGAACTTTAACTAAAGACGACCCGCGCTCGGGACGCCCTACGACGGCAGTTACCGAACAAATTATAAAAAAAGTTGAAAAAAATATTTTGGCAGATCGTCGTGTTGTAGCTGAAGGACTAAAGATTTCGATAGGAAGTATCCATAGTATTATAAATTAACATTTGGGTATGAAAAAAGTATCAGCGCGCTGGGGGCCTAGAATGCTTACAGATGAGCATAAACAAACAACTCTGCGGATTTCTCAAATTAATTTGGAATTGTTACAACAAGATCCTGACCAATTTTTGGCTCGCTTCGTAACTATGGATGACACATGGCTCCACCATTATGATCCTGAAACGAAACAACAGTCCATGACTTGGAAGAGGCCGTCATCTCCAACGTCTAAGAATTTTAAGGCAATTCCATCCACCGATTATGGGCTCTCTTTTCTGGGACAACCAGGGGGTGATAATTATTGAATACCTAAATCATGGAGCCACTATTAAGGGGCCCTTATACGCAGAACAAATAAAAAAGTCCCGAGTTGCGATGACTGCTATCTAAGATGCTGGATTTGATTTGATGGAACATCCTCCATAATCACCTGATCGTCGGTAGAAATCACAAGACGCAATCTTGTGATTTCTACCTGTTCCCGCGGTTAAAAGATCAACATCTCAGTTGGATGTCACAAATATGGCAATAATGAGGAAGTGATTGCCGCCATACATGATTTTTTAAGCGATCAAGATGAAGATTTTTTCATGAAGGCAATTTTAGGATTATAGAAACGATATACCAGTTGTATAAACGTCAAAGGTGATTATGTCGAAAAATGAAATAACTATAAATAATATATAACTGCTTTATACTCATTATCACTTTTTATTGAACACCCCTAGTATATTGGTACAGATATTCGAGGCCGTTCTACACGGTGCAATTCAAGTATCTGTAGCACTAGCTGCTGCCCGCGGGTTCGCTCGCGTGGATGTCTGAAATTGTCCCGCGGAAAGATGCTATGGGACAAAAAGCTTATGTTATTCTTTATAAAATCAGCTATACGTCCGGTCCAGCCGCCGTTTCAGAGATTAGCCGGAACCAAAGAGACACACAGACGGACAGGCAGAGCGACAAAAAAAAATTTGTTTTCAGTACCATACATACAATACTTTTAGTAAAAAGCTGTTATCTTGATATTACAAACAGTCACTTCAATTTTATTTATTTGTATGTAGTATGTTAGATGTATAAATAAAAAATAAAAATTCTGGTACGAACATAAGTATTAGGGCGCCGCTCCATGGTATAGTAGACCATCGCTACGCACGCTTGGCTTTGTATGAATATGTGGGCGGGATCATCCACTGCAACTAGCGTTGCCAGGCGTCCGAATAAAGCCGGACACAGTCAGGCTTTTTGGTTGCGTGTGCGGCCAAATTATATGGTGTCCGGCTTGTCCGGCTTTTGTTAGGCTTTTTAAATTTGACATTCTTTTTACATTATGTGTTGGTTTCGGCTCCGCCCGCCTTACCTTGTATCACTAGCGCAAGCGAGCGGAGTTAGCACTGTCCATAATAAACAAGACTGATTCCATTAAATTTTGTTGTTGTTTCATTAGAATTTATGAAGATTTTATGGTAAATGATAAAAAGCCTTGTTTTACTTTTTTTTATTGTAGTGTTATATTAAGACTAAAAAATTAAGGGTGTCCGGCCTTTTTACCCAAATGTCCGGCTAAACAGACAGGTCTGTCCGGCTTTTCTTTTTTAAGACCTGGCAACCCTAACTGCAACCCACGGGCATGCCACTCAGGGTCGAATGGCTGGCAAGCGGATGAATCGCGCAGCTAGTATGGCGAACCTTACCGTGCCCATCCTACGTAGCAGTGGGCGTACACTTTACTTACTTTAATTCAAGGACTAAATATCTTATTAAGAGATATTAAATCTATTTCAAGAGTTATGATATCATCTTGTGAGATCACGAGCACAAATACCTCATGCTTACGCAACATTCTTGAGGGTTCTTTTTTCGTAAATTAACGATTGTAACTTTGAGAAATGATCTATTTCGTTATAATTTTGTTTCGGAAACTCTTTAAGTATTTATTTCAACTAAGCCATTTACAGGCGACTCATTTGCACTTTTGAAATGTCTTAAAGTCAGTCAGTTCGTCACAAAATTCAAGCGCATTCCAAAACGTAGGTCTCTATGGAGAAGATGAAAATCCAAGGCCACTCTTTTAAATCAAGATAATACAAAATCCCAGGTACGTTATTCTTGTTGCTTCTAAATGTGAGAACTGTGTAAAAAAAATTAAGGAACAATTCCAAATCTTTACGCTCAGCTAACTTGGCGACCTTTTCCATGCACATCGTGAGATGTGTGTAGCAGTGGACGGTATATTTACAGTCTAGATAATTCAAGAATTCAATATCTTATTGAGAGATAATAAATCTATTTCAAGCCTTATAATATTATCATTTGAAGTCAAGCGCAAATATCGCAAAATTCATAAGGGTTTTTTTCGTGAAATAACTATTGCAAGCTAGAGAAAATATCTATTTCATTATAATTTTGTTTCGAAAAAGTAAAGTCAAAGCATTTATTTCAATTAAACCATTACCAAATTATGTACTACTATTCTCATAACCAAGAGAAGTGGTGGCCCACTGGTAACGGCCGCAACTTACCAGATGTAGGTCATAATTTTGAACACATGCAGGCGCTTTACTTGGTGTAAATATTTTTTTCATCCACACTTCTCCCAAAACGGTAAAAATATAACATCGTGAGGAAACCGTGCATGTCCTAGAACCACCAATTCAACGACATGTGACATCTACTTACCCGCACTGAGACCGCGTGGTAGATTACGGCCCAATTCCTATCGAAGAGAGCAGGCTCGTGCCCCAGTAGTGGGAACATTATAGGCCGAGTGTGTATACATTACCAAATGTCAATTTTATTTAACCAAATACTATCTTCGTAACACCGTACAATTTTATCAATTCTTTAGGAGAAAATTGCTTTCGTGACTGTCCCTAATTGTCTCTAATTGTTATGAGTGTAAGCAGATATCGCACTCGCAAGCTCGTAATTCGGTGGGCAATCACTCAGGGCAATGCATCAATGGAACCATCGAATCGATAGTGTATTTACATTAAACAGGTCACCGTCTGCCATCTCTCTTATCTACAAATAACGTTCATATTTCATTCACAATCACATTTCAGTTCATTCAATACGTAATAATTTCTCCCGACAGTTATCGCTCAACGATTTGACTGCGATTCTAAATCGTGCAATGAATCGTTGAAGATCGCGATTGATCGCAGCGATTTGTCGGGGGTCCTGAGACGGCTTTACATAAAATTCGCTCGCCCTCACTCGGGGAGGATACAATTTTGTACGAAAAATTGATTCAATTTGCGTATATGCAAAACGATTTTAGTTTCGCTCGCTCTTCGTGATATTGTCTCCTGCATCTATTTTGTTTTGTGAATTTCCTTCGAAGGTGTTCTAGTTGTGATTTTTTGGGTCACCCGGGTCTGTTTTGGTAAGAAGGGATCGACGGATAAATAGATTGTCAAGACTTACATAACACCATCTTTTGGGATGTTGGAAGGAGTCCATGCATGTGCTGCATGTCATTATTTTAATACCAATGTACTATGCGACATTATTAATTTATAAGAATCTACATCGGAAGCACCAGTAATGAAAAATACCCAAACAAACATACTTAGTGTTCCCGTTTACACATTGAAAGGTGAATTATAACGCAACGCAACTCAAATCTGACCCATAACGGAAGCAGTCACATTAATAAGTAAAAGATAAAAAAAAAATTACCATCTAAAGAAGCTGAGGAGTTTATTAAGAATGAGGCTTCGCTCGGACGGAAAAAATAAATAGTTTTACTCATGTAAATGTAGCAATTAAATTATTTATGGACTGTTTAATAGATGACGAGTAACGTTGAGGTTTACGTTTGCGTTTCGTTGTGGTTTGTGATTACGTCATCATTTTAGTGAGTTATATTTTGAAGAAAAAGGGGTAAGTTAATCAAACTATTTGGTGAAATTACGGGTTTGATCTACTTCAGATTTTTTTACATTATCAAGGTCTTAACCTAGTGTCTTGTAAGAAGCTAGGTAAGACGAAGAGAAAAGGAAGTCTCCTTTTCGGCTCAAAGTGAAATGAAGCGACGACAAAAAATAATATGTAGAGATAATTGAGCCGTAATCGCTCTTTTTAATCATCATGCATCTAACAACTTCTTTTATTAAGCTGCAAATAGAAAAGCAGCAATTTGTATTAAACATTAGCTACAGCTATACACAAAAAACCAATCCAACTTTCATCACGTTCAAATACTAAAACACAAAAAAGAGGTCTTAACACAATTCCAGGACGCACGACAAAGGGGATTTTCCGCGAAAAAAGTGCAGCATTTTCCCAAAAATTAGACAGTCGTTGACTGATCCAAATAACTACCTTTCACAGAACGGAGAACTCTAAAGCTGTTTCAGCAAGCCCCCAAACCCGGGCGTTGACGCCTAAAAGCGTAAAAAAACTTCCCAAAATGCCCCAATGTTCCTTCGTTTGTTCATAACAGGCGGGCTTGTACCGAACACTGACTTTTTACAGTGCCCTTACCCGTCACTCCGACTTTTTTTGCGTCTGTAGTATTAGGCTTGTTCTCTTTGTACCAGAATGTCCTGTGTACGCCATATTTGGTACCTATTTGTTAGCCGAAAATTCTGGAACATGGGAAGATAGGGTTTTTCTGTTTGATGTTCGAGAGATCGTGTTACGTTTCCTGGAAGTTGTTAAAATGGGATATTTTCGTTGAAATGTTTGGTAGTTTGATTTACTGGCGCTGTTAAAATGACTGTAGTTTTCAGTTTTAGTTGTTTATTTTTGCAGATTTCGTAAATGAAGATTCAGGTTGTGCATTCGGTTGGCCTTATTTGCGGACACACGAGATTCAATATCAAATTCCTCTCTTTACACAAACAGTTACAATTTGTCCCTAACAAATAAACTTCTCCCGATAATTTGAAAAGCGCAATCTATCTTGCCGTTATCAATTAGATTACGCTACCACGTGAGGGCTGCGTAGTGTTGTGTTTGTAAAGGAGCCGCGTGTCCTCGAAACGGGTCGATAACCTGCTGGGTCGGTGGCATGTGCTTTCGATAAACAGAGGATACCGCTGAGGCGCCTGCCTTCTTGTGGAGAGATGTGGGAAGCGTGGAGGTGACATCTTGGTTGGTTTTGTCTTTATAGTTGAAGAAACAAATGCTAAGTTCATAGCTTTGTTTATAAAACGTACGACCGTGTGAACTGGGCAACTATAATAATTTACATAATGGAGGAGATTCGGCATTTCTCTTATAACATGTTTTCTAAATCAATGAGTATCCCCTTATACTGATGGACCCTTCCACCGGTCCATTAGCATAATTTTAGGGTTTAACATGATGAGTTTAATATATGTATTTATAAGTATATGCAAATTCTTTTGTTTTTTCAGCGATTTCAGTCTCGGAAAATCTATCTATATCTGTCTATATTCTCATCATTCTGTTAATCTATCTATATTCTGTATCTATGATAGTTGAAGCGAACTAACTCTCCAACCCGACTCATCGTCGGTGACATATGACAATGCATATGGTGTCATTTCATAATAGAAGTTTATAATATCAAAACTACATGACATAATTAAATCGCCGTATCCACCTCTCATCGCTCCATGTTTCGCGGCTTGGAACCGATCAATCAAACAAGCAGTCAAAGCTGAAAACAATATAGGGGCTCGCTCTGCAACCCGCACCGTGTTTGTTTTATGTACCCTGCGGTGGTTATGGTGGTCTACCTACACATGTAGCCTTTCGAACAGTAGAATATAAACATTTAGGAAGTAGGTCTTCATAATCAGACTATATTGTTCCCACTGTTGGCACGTAAGCCTCCGCTCTGTGAGGAGTGTCAGTATTCCACCACGCGGGCAAAGTGAAGGTTGGTGGATATCACATGTCTTTGAATGATGCCGGTTTCCTCACGATGTTTTCCTTCACCGTTTTGAAAAGAAGAAGTAGGTAAAGACCCTAATTTTTGGAATGAATTTCACAATGCTGTAATTCGTGAAAAACCTTGCTTCATTAACATTTTACGCTCCGACAAATACTTGGGTACTATTTTTGGATGTGGAGGTGAAATAGGCAGTCCTTCCATGTAAAATACAGGTATTCAGCTGTATCCGATTAGACTGGAAGCTTGATTGATTGACTAGACTAGACAGATACTATTTGGGTTTAACAACGTGCTGCCTCGTTAGATAGAATGTGACACTATTTAGGGTTCTACAATTTTGGGATTTTGAAGTAAATATTTACGTTCTTAACCTAAACAATACAACTTTTTATTCAAAATGAAATGTGTCTCAGGCTAAAAAAATGTTGTGGAGGGGTTGGGAGACCCTCTAGAACTCCCAAATTGTCTCACATTCGTTATAGCTAGACAGAACGTTTCTAAATCTTAACCGATACTTTTTTTGATGATCAATGACGAACAATATTATAAGTTTGTTGTAATTTAACTATAAACAAAATTGGCCACTAAATAAATGAAACGAAGTATATAATGTAATTCGATTGTCATAAAAAATTTGCATACAGTGAAAACATACGGGACAGACTTGACGTGCGGGCACGAGTCATATGAGGCAAGTTAATTAGATCTATGTATCCAATGAAGCTTATTTTATAAACTGACTTTGATAAACTGGAAGAGCTTTATTTACTTTTACAATTATTCAAATATACATTCAGTTTCAGACAATTAGTAATGAATAACCAGGTCCGTTGAATACAGATACGAGCGATTACTGTTTATTTTTCTAGGTATTTCTGACCTTTTAAAAGTATCCCATGACCCCGTAGGCAATGATAATTTGAAATGTTTAGGTGTGTTGTGAGCAAACTAATAATGAATAAAGTAGAAACTTTACGTAGTGTCGTTTTGTCTAGTTATTAAAGTATTCGAAACTCCAACTAGCTTTATAAAAAAATGGTATTTAAAAGAGAAATAACTTCAACAACCACACTGCATTCATAGGAAAGTGCAAAACAAAACCTATGCGTTCAGCATTTTTTTGTATTACCAACGAAAAATTGTAATGCTTGGGTTCAGAATCACGTACTGAATCCATGGGTACAGTTCGTGCGTCGATGTCCCTGCCACTCTGTATACAGAAACGATTTATCCTACATAACGGAAGAAACTGCTATCATCATAATAATAGTTACCTACTTTCTTATAATTAATAGTGTCCACCTCAACCGTTCAAAGTGTACGTTTCCTCAAAAACTGAATTGCTGACGACATCGTAAAATGCAGCGATCATATGCATTCTTCCACGGTGGTTTACTACGTCATAAAATTATAGAGGATCATGTGTCTAGTGGCTTTCTATGAGATGTATTGTAAAGATATTACTTTATATGGTGCTTTTAGAAATTCGAGCAAGCAAAGATACATCTTCTTCGTGTCGACGAAGCGCGAAGTAGATGGCACGGCAGTGTATTCAATTTTGTTGGCCCAAAAGTACGTCACTTCCACAAGGTAGTCGGTGGTACAGTCATGTCACGTTGGCTTCATTTTTTTGGGCACAGAGGGCAGAAACTGCAGCCTCCTTGTTCTTTTGGTGCTTCTCTAATTGCTGTGAAGTGCATCTTCGGTCATTGGAGGGGTGGAACAGCTCAGCACTGCCGTCCTTTAACTAGAAAGGTGTTAACCCTCACTTGGTAAATTTTTACTTTTTAATAGAATCTAAGAGAGTTAAAAATTCTCTATTTTTTTTAACTGGAAAGGATTCTTTAGGATTAACAGAAATAAATATCAATTGATGTGTTCTACAATCAGTAACGTAAGTATCACAGTTTTTAAGAAATAACGTTTCACGCATTTTTTGCCATTTTCTCGGAAACAACTTTTAGGGCTTAACGCCTTTCTAGTTAAAGGACGGCAGAGCAGCACTCTGGACCTAAATAAATTAACAACATAATCAGCCTATTATGTTCCCACTCATTTTTTGACAGGAACTGGACCGTCCACTAAGTGCAGTGCGTCTTTGGTAGACGTCACTTGTGTTCGAGGTCTTGGTTCTTGGACGTGCCAGTTTCCTCCCGATGTTTTCCTTCACCGTTATGAGAGCAGTCGTAATCAAATAAATGCCATTTAGTTTCTTATAGGCAATTATTCTTGGTTATTATCATGGTGCATTCATTTGTGTAGTACAAATAAAAGCACTATGAATAAGTAAGATTACAGACACTTCCTTGTCCCTGTTACTTGGGATTGGCGCAACACGTTTTCTTCGTCCATTCCAACGTATGATATATACAACATATATGCCATCATAAATCATTAGAATTTTGTACTTTATTTACGTTTGGACCATTTGCTTATCACCTCCTTGCCAGTTTCTTTCCAACATAAAATATTTATTCTATCAACCATTTACTAACAGTACATTTTATTTCGTGCAACGTTCAATGCAAAATGCATCGCTGCTGCTGTCGAGTTTAACACTAAAATGCTGAGTCTAAAGATCGTAAGTTGTTATAAATGGGGACAGGTGGTCATCGCCTCTCCAACATGTTACCATTTTTATTATTTCTTGTGTAGGAGAGCTGATGAATATTAAGGAGTTTTCATGTTACTGGACAGTGGATAAAAAGAGGTTTGAAAAAAATAGGCACTTAGCGACTTTATTGGGTTCGAAGCAATGGTGGTGATCATTATTAATGCTTGTTCCTTTTCTGTATCCTGCAGTCCTTTGGCCTGCAGTGGCATAATTACACGATTATGTTATTATTTGAAAACGTAACAAATAGATGGCTAGCATTTATACAGGGTGCCAGGGCTATCAACGCACAACCAGTTGCCATGGAAGCAGTTCTATGAAACAGTTGTTTTTTTTTGATAAAGTATTATTCAAAGTTTCTACACGTTCTAGAATCACGTGCTGAATTCATGGTTTCAGTTCTCGCATCGATATCCCTCCCACCCTGTCTATTAAAAGAACACAGAATGATGCAACTTGGATTTAAAGATTGTTTATTTATTCTAGAAGAACATACATTGTTCACTTTGCGAATAAATACACTATTAAAGTAGGTGTAGTCTAGGTAGTAGCAAACAGTTTTGATTTGTTAATGTTACATTAAAAATATTAAATTATTATCTTACAAATAGGTATCAAGTAGTCGGTATTGGTGAACATCGAAGTGAACCCCAAACTATTACCTGTGGAGTACCACAAGGTTCTATACTAGGGCCTCTATTATTCCTTATCTACATCAACAATATTAGTGAAATCGGTCTTAAGGGAGTTATTTCACTGTATGCCGACGATACTAGTATTTTTTATTTTGGCAGTAATATAGAGGGAATTGTTAGAGAAGCACAAACAGACCTCAATAGACTAGCTATCTGGTTCCAATGCAATTTGCTTACTATAAATTCGAGTAAAACCAAATACATGATATTTATTACTAAAAATTAAAAACTTCATACACATGGTGACTTAAGTATTAATGGTCAATCTTTAGTAAAAACAAATACTGAAAAATATTAAGTTCTTACTCTTGATGATAAACTTACAATGAAGCCTCACATTGAGAAAATAAGAAAACAGATATCATCCCTGACTGGTGCACTTAGAGGAATTGTCCGATGTCTCCCACTACAGGTCAGATACAGATTCAGGGTCACTACAGATTTATAACTCGATGGTTAAACCACATCTCGATTATTTGATCGAAATATGGGGAAGTGCTGCCAAAACTCACCTTAAAAAACTACAAACAACTCAAAATAAAATTATTAAAGTCTTATTCCATTATTATTATTTAACATCTTCTCAAAAGGTTTTAAAAGAAACAAAATTAATGAATATTGATCAACTTTATAAATATAACACCTGCGTACTTGTACATAAGATAATAAATAGAGATATACATACACAAATAATATTTACCAAAAGAATGCAAATTCAAAAACGCATAAACGAGGCAGGCTACCCATATAATCTTGAGAGCACCGAGGACAAACTACGGTAGAAAGACTGTCGTATATGAGGGGGCTCAACTCTATACCTAAAGTCAATAAAGAATCCAAATCGCTTCCAACTTTTAAAAGGCTAAAACCTCATGTCATAAATAGTGTTTAAATTTTATTTTATGTTAATACTTTTATTTTATATCTTAATTCTAGATTTTGTAACTCAATTTTTATGTTTTTCCTCATAGAAGTGAATATTGTATTCTTTTTGAGAGAAATAAATTGTCTTAAACCGTAATGTAGGTAGGTACGAATATGTCGACATCTTATCGTGTGTGAGACTAACTTATGTCGTTAAATAAATGATTTTGTATTGTTAGTGATGTATTGCTTGAGTTTAGCTTTAAATATGTTGTAAGAAGATGTGCTCCTGATATCTGCCGGTAGATAATTTTAAGTTGAACGCCTTCGTATTTTATATTTTTTCTGCCATACCACACAACTTAAAATCAAAATATCTTTAGTCAGTAGACACTGAATACATATTTAAAAGCAAATAAAACAAAACGTTCTACTAAATTCATAAAATACTCTTCTACAAGTAAAACATAAATAAATAAACATACTAAATTTTATGACATATACGTACGAAAACATGTAAAAATGGTCCGTACTTGGGGCTGACGGTACAACTAATTTTTTTACGTTCAGTAAAAGGGCCGTCAAACGAATTCGATGTTAACTGCTCAACTGCTGCTTACGTGAAGACTGTCGTAAAAGGAAGGTAGTTGTTCATTATGTGTTCACACTGCACCTGTTTACGAAGTTCGTCGTGATGCTTCGATGGGTAGAATAGTTTAGTGAAGTTCGATGTGTTACACAAAAATTGTGTTATAATTTTGTACAAAAAATTAATACTACGATATACAAATAAATACAAAAACAAAAGGACCAGAAGACTGGCAGCATTGCCACGTTCAATGGCAATGTTAATTCTTTGGCCAAAGAATGACCCAGCCCTCTGGTCACGTGAAGTGTCGACCAGCCGGCGAGAAATTTCCTTAAAGAGGAGACGTGCACTTGGGCTCCATGACCCAAGCGCTTCGACCCCAAACGGCTCAAAACTGTAGTTACTCATAAGGTTACAGTATTTACGCCGCTTTAGGGCCTCAGCAACCGCCGCAGCGGCGCCAGCACAGTCCGCCGTGCTAGGAACATGGGATGGCGCAAGGGTGTCGACACAGGTTGCGTCCCAGAAATGACAAATGTCTATGATGATTTACTAAATATTTTTGCGATATGACAATAATTAATATTTTTAAATCAACAAATAAAATAATTGCAACATTTTTCATATGTTCTTCACGGCATACGAAACACAGGTCACTCGTGAATTTGCGTTTTAGAAGTCATAATTAAGCTGTCACAATTACTTTCTGGTTGGTTAGGTTTTTTTTAAATGATTTGACCCCTAATGACCCCTGGCATTAGGTTTAATTATGTAATTGTTACAGTATTTTTGATAGTTAAAGTGTTATTTTAAGTGCGTTTGTGTATCATCATCGCGCTATGGGTAAGTGTTGCGTGTGTGGTTTTGCGCAAATGTTTTCTCTAGACATCATGTCTGCACAAAACACCTGAGCATAAGAGATTATGCTTTTACAGTTAGATCTAATGGTTATTTGTCTGTTTTGTTGCATAATTATGTTAAGGAATTTCAAAATCATAAATAAGTTGATTTTGAATTGAGTTTCCTTAAAACGGGTACGTCTTGAGGAAGCCTGGTGGTAATGCTCGGGCTTTCTCTGTGTGTTAAGTCTTAAGACGACCCACTGATCGGCTTTTGCTTTTTTTGTGACAATAATAGGCTGTTTTTTTAATACAGCAAACAGCAATGCAGTGGTATCATTTAGCGTGCCCACTGGTGGTGGTGTTTTAACAGGCCAATGAGGTGTTTTAGCTTTGTGATAGCATATAACCTTCGATACTATTGATATTTATCATTACATCCGAAAGAAGTCCACTACTGCACATAGGCTTCCCCCATGCTCCGCCGCTTCGGTCAGTTCTGAGTTTCCGGCATCCAGCGGTTTCCTACGGTCTTCACAAGGTCATCGATATTTAATTGATTAGATTTACTAATAGTCCTCCAGGCCGTATGTGGGTCAAAGCGGCCAATATCAACGTAGACTAGCCGTCGTCGGTGCGGGAGATATCATAGTGCACAATTGTGTACGCAGACACAGGTGCGCTCTCTCTTCGCCCACTCTTCTGGTCCGTTGGGACGGCATGCAATCCGACACGACTGGAGAGAGAACAGATACAAGACTAGCGGCTTAACGTGCGACCATATCAAATTTACATTGGGCTCCACCATGACCACTGACCACGGTGACCAGACCGGACCAGACCGGTGACCGGACATGAGATTACCATTCCATAAAATTCTAAAGATTAATGTACAAAAATCCTTTTTAAAAGTCCTCAATCACGCACTACGTCTAATCAACATAGGACAATATACATCGCAATATGATTATCCAATTTTTCCTCGCCACGGTTCTCAACTGCCAACCCATACTTCCTATCTATATCGTCACATGCTTAATGAGCTTTGACGCCCCTCAATGTTATCCGATGTATATATAGATTGTACCTATTCACAATCGGCTTAACTGCAGCATCTACGTATGTCAAAGTATAATAAAGTAAGCAGTATTACGTCTCGGCAGTGTCCTTGAAATAATTACCTACGGCCGTTCCTCGGATACACACGCACTGTGTCTCTTGTGTTGTAACTGTACTCTAAGTCTGACAAATTTAAAGATGGGACAGCATTCTTTTTTCCTTGCGATTTGTTGACGGTAGTATGTCCTGTACATTAAAATATATTGCACAATATGTAGGGTTGGTTTTTAAATAATCTCGATAGATTAGCCGAATAAAGCCATTCGAGTAGTCTGTTTTGTAAAAAGAAATTACCAGTTTATTGAGGTACAAAAAGGCCTATTAAAAGTTGATGACTTTTATCTAAATGGCATCAGGTTAATTTATGAATTTATAAAATACTAGTATTTTATAAATTTGTGCCTTTTGCCAGCGGCTTCGCCCGCGTGTAGTTCAGAAATGATCCCACGGGAACGTACTGCCGGGATGAAAAGTATCTTATATGTTAATCCAGGTAATAAACTATTAAGTAACAAACATCCAAACATCTAAATATCCGAACATACAAACTTTAACATTTTTATTATAAGAAGGATAACAGAGTTGCCTAGAAAAATTGTAAATTTGCAAAGGTAATTTACGTCGATAATGTTAATAATCCCTGTTCGACACTCAACCACTGCCCGAGGATGTTATTAGAAATAAAACAAATTGTTCAAAGCGAGTACAAAAATATATTTATTTCTAATCCTTCTATACTATTCGCGGAGAATCTTAACATCGCGATTTACAAAAAGGTAAAACGCCATCTATCGAGCACGGGGAAAAACTCGCGATCAAACATCCCGCCCACCATGGACAGAATGTCCAGAACTTAGTTTAATTAAATTTAACTAAAACCTAATGACCGCCCACCATGAAACAAACACGAATGGGTGGGAAGTAAAGAACAACAAACAAAAAAACACTAATGGACTGTATGTGAACTACAAAGAATCAAAACTTAACCTTGATAACATATACCTTATTATAAACTTAAATCGTAACTTAAACAATATTTTTTTTTTTATACTGACATCATATATCAATACTAACATCAATTCCAATTAAAACGTGGTAGTTAATGTTTATGAAGTTACAGGAAGTACAATTAACTTCGACACAGGTCTTTTAATTATAGAACCTTTACAGCGCAATGTAACCACTCTTGTGATTTTGTCCGAGCCAGTATGCTTTTCGGTAATGAGGCCGTAGAGCCACCTTGCGGGTGGAAGATCATCCTCCATAACCAACACTACATCACCCAATTTCGGTTCTACGGTTTGATGCGCCCATTTGTTCCTTTGGTGGAATTGAACCAGATATTCACGCGACCACCTACGCCAAAAGTCCTGAACCATGCGTTGAGTCAACTGCCATCTTCTCAACGTACTGACATTAGAGTTCTCGAAATTAATTTCAGGTACGAGAAGCAGAGCCTCGCCCACTAGAAAATGACCCGGAGTTAATGGGCATGAGTCTTCTGGGCTAGTGCTGATGGTGGAAATAGGTCTGGAATTAAGACAAGCTTCTATTTGGGCAAGCACTGTCGTCAGTTCCTCAAAAGTGAGTGTGCTAGTACCAACTACTCGTTTGAGGTGGTATTTGGTCGACTTCACTCCAGCCTCCCAAAGTCCCCCAAAGTTCGGGGAGTGAGGTGGAATAAAGCTCCAAGTGGTTCCGTTGGTTGCCAACCAATCGGCAATGTCAGGTGCTATGCCGGACCTTTCGTGGTTGAACAACGCCTTCAACTCCTTGTTAGCTCCCACAAAGGTAGTGCCATTATCACTCCACATCTCGCCACAATGACCTCTTCTCGCTGTAAATCGCTTGAAAGCTGCTAAAAAGGCTTGCGATGTCATGTCACTGACGACTTCTAAATGTATGGCCCGAGTGGCCATGCACACGAACAAACTTATATAACCTTTGGTGGAGTGATGACCGCGCCCCTTGGTAGACCGAATGCTAATGGGACCTGCATAGTCCACACCACTTTTGAAGAAAGGTCTGCTTACATTGACCCTAGCAGAGGGCAATGACCCCATTAACGGATGTACAGGTCGTGCGGAATGACGGATGCATGTAACACATTTGCGCACGAACTGCCTAACTACAACCTTTGCGTTTATTATCCAATATTTGGATCGCAAGTAATTAAGGGTTAACTGAGGCCCGCCATGCAACGTGCTCTCATGAGCATCAGCAATCAGGAGGTGGGTTAACTGTGACTTACGAGGAAGAATTATCGGATGCTTTGAGTTTTCGTGAAGGTTGGCTCTGTGTAACCTGCCACCAACTCTCAAAACCTGTTCCATATCCAGGTAAGGATTGAGCGAGGTAAGTACCCCTTTTTTATTTATTTCTCCCTTTGACTTTAAACTATCCATCTCCAATCCAAAATGTTCCTCTTGACATAATTTGATGCATGTCAATAATGCCCCTTGAATTTCCGAATGTGTTAGAAAGTTATCAAATTTTGCAGTAAAATTTTTATTTTTAAATTTTAAGAACCTTTTACAGTAAGCTACCACTCTGGTAAGTTTTTTAAGAGATGAATATTTTGAAAGTACAGAATCGTCCCTTGTTTTCTCTACTGCGGTGTTGCATGCTACTAATGACTTTTTCTCCTCTAGGTTAGTTTCTTTAATTTCCCTTCTACTATAACTAATTTCTTTATTTTTAAGCCAACTAGGCCCTTGGGTCCACAACTCTAGGTCAGCACATTCTGAAGGATTCACGCCACGCGATGCGCTGTCTGCGGGATTCTCACTGGACTGGACGTGCGACCACTGACTATTCTCCATAACTGTAAGTATTTCCGACACTCTGTTGCCGACGAAGGTTTTCCAGCGACTGGGGTGGCTGCTCAACCAGGCGAGCACCACCGTTGAGTCAGTCCAGGCATGTACGTTTTCTTTACAGATGCCCAAGGTGTCAGAAACTTCACGGAGAAGTTTTGAAAGCAGCAAAGCGCCACATAACTCCAAACGAGGTATGGATACCTGTTTGACAGGGGCCACCTTGGTCTTAGCTGCGACTAGACTGACATGCACGTGACCATTGGCATCAATGCACCGAACGTAGACAGCGGCTGCGTAAGCGACATTAGAGGCATCAGAAAATCCGTGTAACTCTAACAGTACGTCAAGCTGACTCGTGTGAGTCCATCGTGGCAAACGGAAATCTCTAAGATGATAAAGGTTGTTTCTATAACTAAACCATTCTTTTAACAAGTGATCTGGAAGTTCATCGTCCCATTCCGATCCTGCTAACCACAGGCGCTGAATAAACACCTTGGCTGTTACTATCACCGGCGCAAGCCAGCCGAGGGGATCAAACAAACGAGCGATGTCAGATATCACCTTTCTCTTGGTAATAGGGGTTTCGAGTGGAGGAAGTTGGACAGTATATCTAAACTCATCTAAATTTCTATCATAAGTTAATCCTAAAATCTTCGTTAGTGTGTCCATCTTAAGTTCTAAATTTTCCTGCGTAACAGTATTTTCGTTAATTTTGTTTAATAATTCGTTACTATTGCTGGACCACTTCTGAAGCTTGAAGCCCCCACGACTTAATAATTCATTTAATTGGTGATACATTTGTTCACCTTCAGCGACAGATTGACAACCCGTCAACAGATCGTCGACATAGAAAGATGTAAGTACTCGGTCTACCAGCAGAGGAAAATCCTTTCCTTCATCACGAGCTAATTGCTGTAGAGACCGGACCGCTAGGTATGGCGCAGAGGATGTTCCAAAGGTAACACGCAATAACCGAATATGTTTCAATTCCGCATCTGGATTGTCACGCCACACAATGCGCTGATAGTCAGCATCCTCATCTGCAACCTTGACCTGACGGTACATTTTAACAATATCTGCGACCAAACTTATGGGATGACAGCGCCACCGCATGACAGTTTGACGCAAATCAGGTTGTAGGGTTGGGCCAACCATTAATTCCTTATTTAATGATACACCATTGTGGCCTGAACATGAAGCGTCGAAGACGACCCTAACCTTGGTTGTGCTTTTATCCTCACGCACAACAGCATGATGTGGTAGGTAGAACGCACTATTACCTAATTCTATCTGTGGGACAACTTCAGCATGTCCCAGTTCAATGTATTCATTAATAACTGCACTATACTGTTTCTTGAGTTCCGGTTCCTTCAATAATCTATTCTCTAGGTTGATAAAGCGCCTACGGGCAATAGCCTCTGACCCCCCAAACTTGCAACTGGGCGAATTAGTTTTGAATGGTAGTTTTACAACGTACCTCCCGGTAGCGTCGCGCTTGGTGGTTTTAGAGTAGAAATCCTCACATTTTTGTTCTTCTTCAGTCAAGATTATACTACGAAATGAGGGCTCTGACTCCATCTCCCAAAACTTACGCAACAGGTCATTGACATCAGCTGACTGTACTACAGTATGATAACATGCGGGGCTAGAGATGGCCGACGATGGGATTTCACCAGACAAAATCCAGCCTAACTTGGTCTTCTGGGCAACTGGAGATCCAGGCGGACCTTTAACTAAACCGTCCAATAAAATTTCTCCGACCACACGCGTACTCAACAATAAATCTATTTTCCCTGGTGTATCAAAGGATGGATCAGCTAATTTTAAGGACGAGAACGAAGCCGAAACCTGAACGATTTTCTTCTCAGGAAGATGAGACGTGAGTCTATTCAACACATAAGCATCGACCACTAAAGTAAAGGTAGGATCTAGACGTGACTGCAATTTCAATCTAACCATCCACTTTGAGGGGATTGAGTTTCCCTCGTCATCGCCTAATCGACATATGTTGGTGCGTGCAGATGTTTTCTTTAGTCCTAGCAACTGAACTGCAGCCTCTGTTATGAACGAGACTTGAGAGCCCTGATCCATCAGAGCTCTTAAAACAACAGCAGTACCAGTTCTCGACTCAATGTTGACCAAGGCTGTGGCTAACAGACCGTGGTGGTTAACATCCGCAAAACAACAAATGGGCTTGGTCTCGCTTTGACTGGAAGAGGTGGCTGCATTAGCCACCGCCACCTTTGTTTCTGTTGAACCATCAACAGCTTCAGCAGAAATGGCAGTTGATTTTGGGTGAAGTAGTGTGTGGTGCTTCTTCTTACACAGGTGACATTTTGTATGTTGACGACAAGAGTAGACGGAATGGCTTGTTCCTAGACAGTTGTAGCAAAGCTTACTGACTCGTGCATACTCACGACGTTCATCACAATCTTTCTTAGCAAAGGTTTTACAGTGACACAATTTATGGTCTCCAGAACATAATACACACTTTTGAGATGAGACATGAAAAGATTTGGCACTATTTTCACGAGCATTGTTTTGTTTGTTAGCTTTAGGATCCAAATACTCCAAGGCTCTAAATCTAGACTCCATAAAAGTTTTAAACTCATCAAACTTAGGCAAATCATCACTAGAACTAATTCTCAGTTCCCACAATTTACGGGACTCAGTATCTAATTTTTCGGAACATAGGTACACAACAATTGCATCCCAAGAACCGACATCAATGTCCAGACTGCGTAAACCATGTAAACAATCAACAGTCGTGTCTAACAGCGTTTTAACGTTGGTCGATGATTCCTTGGTAATAGACGATTGATGGACAAGTCGTTTGAGCATGCAGTTAGCTAAAAATCTTTTATTGTCAAATCGTTTGTTTAGAATCGACCAACACTCGTCATAATTAGATGCAGACACAGGTATGTGTCGTAGTAACTGTTCTGCTTCGCCTGTTAGGTGGCCTTTTAAATAGTGGAGTTTCTGAACTTGATCTAGTGCATCATTTTTATGGATCAGTGACGTAAATAAATCACGGAATGTCACCCATTCAGAATATAGACCCGAGAACGTAGGTAAACAAATTTGTGGCAATTTTACATTTGAATTATTTTGAATATTAGAATGTTTATTTTTACTAGGATTGGCACTTTCGCACGGACTAAGTTGAAGTAGGTACTCTTTTAATTCAGACTTATAGTTTATGTACAAATCTTCAGTTAAGTCATATGTTTCTGTCTTAAAATAAACATTATTTTTTAATTCTTCGTCGGTTGCTTTTTCTATAATGCGCCTATGTGTCTCAACAAACTGTTTCCACTGTACTTCTAAAGATTCTAATCTTGTTTGAATGTAAGTTTGTGTAAGACGATCCTTAGGTGATTTTTTAAAGTTAATTCTCGCTTTCTCTAATATTGATTTATTGTTTAATTGCAATTTTCCCAAGGATTCCATTGTGCACAACAAGGCGTAATTCAATTACTTAATGCAACCGACAAAAATTACAAAGACAATGAAGGATCGGTAAACCTTTAAAATGTGAACAAGTTTCACTTAAGAAAACCTGGCATAGATTTCCCGGCACAACAATTTATCAGTAATTATTTTAAGTACAAAACTACTAAAATCTAAAGTCTCAACACTTTGCTGCAACAAGTTGCTCTTCGAACTTCACTGATTTTACAAGTCTACCAAATAAACACAAGGATTGTAACTCACAGTTTTGTCTGCCAAACCTCTCCCAACACGTCGCCGTCACTCTTGATGTCACTGCTGATACCGCTGCGAGTGTGTCGTCACTGTCCGTGACGTCACGCTTGTCGTCGTTGCTGATGTCTCCGTTGCCTCGCGTTGTGGGCCTCAATATGTTGGTGGCGCCCCCTGGCGGAGACGGCCGCAATTCTCGTTGCTGCGCTGCTGTACTCCGTTGATCACCAATTCACCACACACCGGGGAATTTACAGGCACTTCAGGGCGATCCACCACTGGTTTCTATGCCTCACCGCACGACACCAAACTGTCACTTCACTTGCCGGCGCGACTTTCACTTTCGCTATCCGACTCGATAGGACCAAATTATGATCGACACTCAACCACTGCCCGAGGATGTTATTAGAAATAAAACAAATTGTTCAAAGCGAGTACAAAAATATATTTATTTCTAATCCTTCTATACTATTCGCGGAGAATCTTAACATCGCGATTTACAAAAAGGTAAAACGCCATCTATCGAGCACGGGGAAAAACTCGCGATCAAACAATCCCTATCGAAATAAATTTGCTTATCGTCAGGAATTTTTTTTGCAATTGCATGAAAAAAATACAAAAAATAATTTGAATGAATAAGGGATGAACACGTGGCGGCATCTACAACGCCACATGCGAACTACGCATCAAAGACTTGACGTCACACAAAATCCTGCATCGCGCAAGCAGAGTTTACCGCGTGACTAGTACATATTTATACAACATCCCGACATCAACCGTCGGGCAGTTGACCACCAGACACAACACCCGTCTCGTCGGAGGATCCTCCCTTTTCTATAGAGTAGGAGCGAACTTTACACCCTGTTCCTCATACCTCTATAAATAGGTTAGTATATTATGACGTGTTTTTGATCGCGAAACTCACGATAAAGATTTTCTGTGACAGACTGACATCCACGTGGACTAAGCTGCGAGCAGACGTTAGTATAGGTATATTATGTTCCTATAATCGGGCAACGATCGCATAGAAAAAGAGACGTACACACCTACTAAGACAAAATATCACATAATATAATCTATAGATACAATCACACCTTCCACACCAGCATTCACACCCCTACATCACATACACCGCCACCTCACACATTCTCTCTCCCACACACACTCACATAGCACTGTGCGCATTCCTTAATCCTTTGTATACAATTCATGTTTTTTGTATTTATTATTATTTGTATTGTTTAAAACCTTTGGCATACTTTCAAAATTATCTATTGTTTATTCTCACACATAATTATGTATAGTTAATGTAAACTGGAAGAACGGAACCACCAAATACAAGCAAATATTTACTTAAAAGGTGACTCCAAATTTAACAATGTAATTTACATAAGTTGATGAAATAAACATTTTTATTTATTTACTTATTTAAGTGCTTGTCAAGGAAGTTGTGCTCGCTACCCTTCAGTGAATATAGAAATACGTCAGCTTTTCATATGTAACATTATTATATACAAACTAAAAATTTCGTTTTTTCATAGGCTTACCTTGCCAATAAAATTGTTTTTTTTTTAATAAGCTGGTTTTATTGATGAATTTTAACAGCCATACACTAAACATTACAGTGGGATAACTTCGTGCCATATTTAACGTAAAAACCTAAATTACTTTGCGGGAGTATCTCGCACCGTCTACGTCCTTACGAGACAGTACGACTGTTGCATGTATACACCAAGATTTTGAAGCGCGTCGTTTCGACCGATTTGTATGAAGACGTAATACTGTTTACTTTATTAAACTGTGTCTATGTGAAACTCAATCTGCTGCGAGTCAAGACGCTTATAACGTTAGGTATACGCAGGTACGTACTTATAGTGGGATTTGTTCATTTGTTTGGGAACAGTCCTTCCTTGAATTTATATAGAACGATGCCTGGTGATGAACCGCAGAGTATTAATCTCGTGAAATTCCCTTCTCTGGTTATCTAATCAAAATCCACAATCTGGCACATTGCCCATAACTAGTGTTGTATAATTAATACATGAACAAATTAGGAACAATAATTATACAATCAAAGGATATCTCAGTATTTCCTAAGTTGTATTTATTGTATTCAATACAACATAAGGAATACTACATCTATTATGCCATCTTCTGGACACCCCTGGCAAACAATACATGCACAGCGTACCTACAGGTGCCCCATCAGGTGGCCTTGAGTTTTGCTAGCAAAAACGCTCAGAAGACTGCTGTCGCTGCCGATACAGTAATGATGCGGATCTTTTAAGCAAGATCGCAAAAAAGTCATCAGTATACGCTACTGCGAACATCCCTGAAGCGCTATAGTAACCTGGCAGTGACAGCATATAATACCTATCTACAGCAGTATACATAGCTTGTTAGAAGGGCTAGATTTTGCTTTGTCTTGACCCAGCATGTACGGATATTCAATCAGCTTAAGAACCTAACCGGCTTGTGCGCTAAATGACCTAAGGTTTGTCCGCTTTGAAGTCTGCCAAAAAGGTTCAGTATCTATCTGCTCACGTGTGTCTTCAGGATGTGGTGTTTAGTTTAGTCTTAATGATATTTATTTAATATTTATTTTATTTTTATATCTTAAGAAAACTTACAGCTAGGATACAGATAGTTGACCGTTAGCGAAAGAAGGCCAATTAAAAGTTTTCACTGACAAAATTAGAAAAGATGATGCTACCGATTCCATTGTCCACTAGGTACTTAAACTAAAATAAGAGAGTGCCATCTCCTACTGACAGACCGCGAAAGAAAAATACAAGTGACGCTTTAGAACTGTCAAACCAAATTACGTCTGGATTGCCTTGCACGTAGAATTTCGTACGTTGTAGTTGTGTCGAAAAAAATCTTAGTTTAAGTAATTTGATCTGTACTTTTTACTCTAATTTATTTCCGTCTCTTTATTTTTTAATTAGAAGGAAAAATATTGCAATAGCCTAAATTTGTTGGTGCACAACAGAATCAGCACCGATGGCTTGGTCAGTAGGATCGCTCCTCTTTTCGGCCAGTCCGTGGATGTGTAACCAAACTTAAGAAACGGTGCTTTAGGGCAGAAACCAGTCGGTGCTACCGAGTAGCTCAATTTTTGACGAAAGACGTTAGCAAGCAACAGACGATTGTCATCGTATTTTAAGTATGGTAATTCTGTAATAACCCGAAAGTTTTATTGATCGTCAAAACGCAGCATACCCAGTGACACTAACGATCATCAATAAAGCGAGCAAATCTGCAGGCAGCTTTAGTCAATCGCTTTGGGGGATTATACACCGTCCATACAAACGTAAAAATATCGCGGCGGATTTGTATCGTACCCTAGGTTTTCAACTGTCGGTGTTTAATCGAGCATTGAGAATCCAACAGAGTGCATCCCAGTGCATCGAATAACACACTCTCGACGATAAGCAAAGCGTTAAATGGTTCTCAAGAAATATGTGAATAATGTGGCAATAGTGTGGGTGTGGTAATGTGTAAAGAAACGGTCTACGAGTTTCTGGAATATTTGGCTTTCGGTTGTTCTCTTATGATCGTCCAGCAGTACTAAGCCAACATCCTTGGACTTCGTCTACCCTAGTAACGCTTCTTTATCTTTGAAATGTCCTGATGAACCTTTGTCCATGCTCATTACTTACGGCTCCTAAATTCTTTGGGAACAAAACCAGATGCGAGTCTAGAAAATGAATTTGAAGGGTACATACTGCAACTCAAAGCTTCATATGCCAATAAAAGCTCGTTAATAAATTCTTTATGGTTCTGACTCTTATTGTTACCCAGTAACCACATTCTTGATGCATTGCCAAGGTGATTTTTCTAAAACGTTAGATTTTTCTTCTAATTTCGGATCTTTTATTAATTTCCTGATTTAAGGTCCTACGAAAATGCTCTCTTTGATTTAACATCGCTTATTTTGGGAAATATATCTTTTAAATACAAAAATCCATTTCCATTGCGATCCATCGCCTTAAAAAAAATAGAATAATAATTTGATATGGATTGACGGAACAAACACATCAGCACGCTTTTTACTGCCGAAAATGAACTTGACGCCATCACAAGAAAACTGAGGGTGATTGATACAAAATAAGTGTGTTTTTGTAATGAGGGTAGGTAGTCAAAACACGATCACCCATCAGACTTCGTGTGGTATGAACACTGTTGACCAGTGTAACAGCGGCGAGGTGTAAATTTTTCTAGAGAGAAGCCGGCGCGAAGCTGGCTTACTGACTTATCAAAAAAGAATACTCAGTATAATTCTAAAATTAATATAAAGAATTAAATACAATAAAATTGAACGGCTGGAAACCAAATAAAATGTGCAATATTCCTCCATCTCGTTCTCGCTGACGCATTTTTTCTAGATCCGTTTGTCTGTATCGTAACCTATTGTACAGCGGCTTGCTCTCGCCTTTATCAAGCGGTGCTACTTGACCTAAAGTGACATAATTACAGGATCACTGTTGTATGAATTTTTAGTTCCCGATTATGAAGATTTGGCGCCGGGTTAATTTAGATTTTTTTTTGTTGTTGTAGTAATACAAAGCTAAAGATCGCTTATTTGTTGTTTGAATGTTATGGCGAATTAAATACCCGTAGTGTAACTATATATTTTTTGTAATAGTAGACACTATTGACATACAATTTTTCAAAAGCGGTTGAGATGCGAATCACCGAAGAGAAGCCGGTAGGAATCGTGTTATATGGTGCTTTCGCCACTGCAGTGTAATGATTGAACTCCTGAATCCATGTAAAAAAACCGCGTTACAGTGCAAATATTTCCACCTATCATAGGTCCTAACCTAGCCACTAGGCTATACAGATGTACATCTCGCCACCCACCATCAGCTTCTGTTTGAAGTTCGCCGCCTCAGCACTAGTTTCCACCTCGTTCCAATTAGTGATGTAACCTATATGCCTGTGGAATCCAATAGTCTTTAGTCGACATTTAAATGATTTTCGTGACGTGTTGCATCTGATATTTGCTGGAGGTTTATACCTGGATAATCTAATAAAATGACCTAGTGTTCTGAGCCTATCAGAACTATGCTGGACTTAGGGTACTCCCAGGAGGATGGTCGGCAAGGTTTGAAGGTCAAAGTCAGTCTTGATATGGACTTTGGTCAGTGACGTTGATTGTACAAATCGGTGTTTCGTAAATTGACATGATGTCTTGGCTTATCCAACACTGGGTTGATCAGCTTATCAGCCCGAGCTATTAGGTACCCACACCTACTTGATTAAAATATCGATAAACGTTGACTACTATTAAATCTTATGGGTGTCATATTGCCTAAGTCATACGGGCATTAGTGCCGTACGAAAAGTCCACGTACATCAGCCCCTAATAAAAACCATGGGTATTAGATAATTTATTTAATAATTCTTTACATTTTAAATTATTAATTAGACTCTTAGTTTTACTCCTTCATGGACTAACCTTGAATTTTTGATATTCTTATCTATAGTAAGACAGTCTGGCTGGTGGAAATACAGGCGAAAAAAAAACATTGAGAACGTCAAATAACTGTCACTAATAAATATTTTCTATTGTTTCAGGATTTTTTTTCAATAATGCGGCAGTCTAATGGAGTCTAGCTTAGGCATCACGGAAGCCGGTAAGTCAGTTTTTTATATTTTTCTCTTGAACGGTCAATATACCGATTTGTCGATATTTACTGTAAAAAGTTGGGATCACACGTCAACACCCTACTGTTAATTCGGTTAAAAACAAATGCAGAATGAAACTGCCTTATTGTAATCCTAAATTTTTTACGGCAACCAATGCACTCTCGCTCTGAACCATGGCCTGGACCAGGGCCGGACGCGAGAGATCGCCACCGCCGATCGTCTCCACGAGGACACGGTGGTGCTCCGCCCAAGCCGAGCAGACCTCCACCGTATGCTCCTAATGTTTCAACCTCAAACGTGCTCGAATGTATTCCCAATAAGATTCGAATATTTTTGCCATTTGAGGTTTTCCTCATTTGCAGCCCTTGTTTCTATAGGTACTTGATTTTTACGGAAGAACATTTTTTGATTTTAATTACATAATTTTGTCCTTATAAGAAACGATTTCTTCTCCTCACGTTGGAACCAGCTTTGCAAGAATTGTAGAACAGCTCATGTCGAAATGCAAAAAAAGTCAAACTGTACCATCTTTTGCAGCCCCTGGACGCACTTATACTTGAGCTTCGTTAAAAATAAATAGTTGTTCCATTTGAAACCATGTTTCGAGTCTGACGTAATTTATTTTGTAAATCGCCAAAACATTGGTCCAAATTAATTAAAGATCTGACTTTTCTCCCCGATTTTCCTACAAAATCATAGCCACACTTACTTGGCGGCTATTTTTTCTCGTCAAGCACGGCATGGCGGCAGGGGGGCTGGCAGGGAACCAGCTATCAATACAATGGCTTCCCGACGTTGATCGATGGCTCCATTGTGGGTGCATGTAAGCCCACTTATATGTTCCCGGCATTATTTTCCTTTCATTGGTATTATTTGATGTGTAATCACAATTGATTTTTGATTTGATTGGACTTGTTTTTTCGTTACTTTGTTTTTTATGTTAACTTTTCCTTCTTGCTTTTATTTTCGTAAAATTGATACTTATTACTGAAATCAAAAGCAATTAACACACAAAAAAAAGAAATCATGCCATTTTGATGATCTTAAAAAGGCAATCACTAGCCCTAATAAAATTTTATGAGTCAATCTTCTAACCCATGACATTGTTCAAAAAGAGAAACATATACTAAAATACTTGAATCCCACAATGAACAGAAAGTTTTTTCGTTGGCTATTAATACCTTCTGTCAAGCTCCTATGTAAGGTTATTCAGGTATTGCTCATACAAATATAACGTGTGCGATCTGAAGATCAAACCTACAACATTAAGCACAAAAACACAACTCTCCAACCACTGCTACAAGCTAGCCGGATATATTTCTTCCAAATATCTTTTTACCAGCGGGCAGAGGTCCAAGTCTCGCAAAATACAGCCTACGCAGGCACACGCCCCCTCTTTAGACTGACCAGTGCTGCCAACATTCAGAGAATTACTATTATTATCAATCGTCCCACTTGTGCTGGATTGTCATATTGATGTTTTGTATGAGACTGGAGGAATGGGAATGTTATACTAGGTTTTACGGCATGGACTGGTTACTTACCTTAGTGGCAGGCTAATGTTAAAAGAAGACTAGGTTTTTATGTCAGTGAACCAACATTCAATTTGGGGTAGCATCACAAGTATATTTACTTTACTTTTGAGAATAGTAACAATATATACAGAGTGGTGTCCCTGACATTGACGCGCAACCTGTAACCATGAATACCTACAAGACAGGCTTCCTAGATCCTTAGCATACATTTTTAATGTCGGGTTTGATTTGATTTGATTTAATTGGGTTATCAAAAAATAAATCTACTGTTTAATAAAAATGTGCAATACTAACGAGGTCAATGTTTGGAACTACACATTTGTTTTTTTAAATAACTGACGAAAAATGTAATTTTTTCAGGTTGAGAATAATTTATTGAATCCATGCTAACAGGTTTCATGTTGATGTCCCTGCAACCCCGTATATTTTGTATCACGTTGCTTTTTGATAATTTGAAATTAATTTGTAAAATGTTACTGTTTTCTGTGTCCTATCCAGCCGTTCTGAGGGCCCAGCCAAATGGCAATCGCTTTCAAAGCGTTTCGTTTTACTCAGTATTTCTCTAACGGTTTTCAACATGATTGACATAAGCTTTTCGGCATCTTATGTCAATCCCATACATTTTTACTTTTCCGTAATTGTTATCCCTGAATGTCCACGTCAATTCATTTAAAAGGTAGATCGAAGATGCCCACTTTTGAATAAACCCATGATTGTCATGCACTAATCCAGACCCCCGAAACAATAGACGATAGCACATCAACCGTCATGTCACAGTGTAGGTTAATTGCAACCAATGACAAACTATTAATTCAGTTAGCTAATGTTGTCAGCAGCGACATTGTGCTGTTAAGCCTGCGCTGTGTATATCATAGTGGACAATGGGGCCGGATTAGTGGCACATGCAGTGTAGTGATAAAACTCGTGAATTAATTGTGTAGAGGAGTGGACGAGCTCCATTATGAAGCGGGTTGCGTCGCCTCAAATGTTTTGACACTAGATTTTCGTGGGGTGCACGCTGACGTTATCTTTGTTGGAAATAAAAGTATGGTTTGTTTCGGATGCAAGCCAACTGCAGCAATCTAAAATTGGACGCACCCATTTAAAGCTAGGCCTAACTTACTACCCACTTTCTCATAACATGATAACACAATATAATTATGTAGATTGCAATGTTCACCTTTTTTTAAATAAAATTGCCAAAATTTTATTTCAAATTTCTTTTAATGCTAACTATACTTGCTAAGGGGCCATCCATAAATTACGCCACACAAATTTTATAGTTTTTTCACCACCCCGTCCTTATCACAGGTGGTCACACTTGACCCCCCCTGGCCCTTGTCACACAATGTTACATTTCGTTGACAACCTCCCCCCCTTAACGTGTGACGTAATTTATGGATGGCCCCTAAGTGCCCGAACACTTGGGCGAAAGAAGACCTAAGGAGCACCTACTGGGTTCAAACAATACAAAAACGAAGTACCATCGACACGAAAAGAAGACGAAGCCTCTCTATAATTAAACTAAATGTGCTTCCTCTAAAAAGAAAAGACTCTAAACAATAAAGTTGCAACGGTAGTAATTTAGTTACATTAACACGAATCCACTTTCAGTCAAAATTAGGCATTTTTTGGAAGGTGTACTCAAGTTAGTAACGTATGCAGCGCCACGTCCGCTTGGCTGAAGTGTAAGCTTCGAAAAAACTTTACCTCCGCTATATTTTAATTTTGCAGGTCAAGGTAAATAAAGTTGTTATTTATTTTTAGTTGAACAAAATCACCTATAACATAGAAGGTATGGTACGGGGACGGGCAATGATAATAAGCAAAATACTCTTGCCCTCCCTCACCCCAACTTATTCGTGGTGCAGCACGTCTTTATCTTTAATTTTACCGTTTATGGAGTTTAACAGCTTTTAGAAAATATGTTAGCCCTGCTAAAATCTATTTGACACATATAATTCTAAAATCAATCTGCCTTTTCCCAAATATGTTGGGGTTGGCTTCCAGTCTAACTGGATGCAGCTGAATAGCATTATTTTACACGGCGCGACTGCCTATCTGACCTCCACAACCCAGTAACTGGGCAATACAATACCACTTGGTAACACTGTTTCAGACTTGGGTTTCTGACCACCCGTAACGACTAACTAAGATCCACAAATGACAGCCGAGACCAACAGCTTAACGTGCTTTACGGAGGGGTTTTAAAATGTATAGATGGTCACCCAACCACGGAATTTAATTACCACATCCTATCGCAGTCCACAGTTGGATATGAGCTTCTCAAGTTTAGCCACAGTACCTGGTTCTCCACCTTCCGCATCCAGATTATTTAGCCAGTAGCCTTTAAGGTCTTTATTCTATCTACTTCCCTCACTACGTTTCTTCATCGATGATCAACCAAAATGGCCGACCATGTTTGTCTTCTCAGACCATTGATGCAAGCTTCATTTGTCAGTAACATCAATCGTATCAGATGGCATCTTGCCGAGCAAACATCGCTGACTCACTATTCAGATATGTATGTATAGATTAATATTTGTATGAGGCTAATAGTGTGAGTTGTTTATCTACATCCACGACATGTGTTAAGGGAGAGACAGGACATGCTTGAACGTTATGTATTCGGTTTGCACGTCTCTTGGAAGGTAATTTTGATTGACCAGTTACGGGACATTACTAATATTGCGGATATTTACTGATAGTCCTGCTCTATTATGAGACAAACTGGAAAATTGTCATCATAAACATAATTTCAATCGCAAGACGTCTACTGCTGGACCTAGGCTTCCCCCAAGTATTGCGGCTTCGACCAGTTTTGTGTCTTCTAGCAACCAGAGGATTACAACAAAAAAAAAATGGAAAGTTGGCATGGACTGCCCAAACTGGAGCACATCAGTGGTGCAACGGTATAAAAGTTGTGATGGACTTCTCAAGATAAACTCTTTTACTTACTGATCAAGTAGTTACTGAGCAGCCTCCTTGCCAGATAAATGAAGAAATTCTCTTCGTGCGACACTTAAACCTGATTTAGCCCACCTTTGCATATAATTATAATTCTCGTCTGCACCAGCATTCTCGTTCAAAGCGATCGTTGCTAAGTTGGTACTACACTTACCCACCTATACATATATATGGGGGAACCGTTAATCAGACAAAGGATCGCTGTTCAAGCATAAAGCGTTTCAAGCTGCTGGGATCACTGCAGTTTCTAGGACTGGGTTAATGTACTGAAATGGCAAATGTAGGGATTTATCTTAAATGTTGTTTTCCCCACTTTTTTGTATAGGTACCACTACTTTTACTTTTGCCAAAAAAATATCTTGATTTTGGAAACTGAAATTTTATAATAATCGTTTGTTTCAAGGGTTATTGTATGAATTCTCACAATAAGCCTCGAATCATATCTATATACGCCATACAACATGGCGTCTCCTATTGTCAGTTAGCCTCTGAATTGGTTTAGTTAAACTAGTAGAAATGTATTACAACATCATTCCAAGACTGTACTACTACAAGACTTCAGCAATAGACATGCAAGTAGGTTCATAAAAGATAAACTCTAGTGAAAGGCAAAGTTTTATCCAAAATATGCGTAATCCGATTGACCAACATGGCGACTACCGGTCCAACTGCTAGGACAAACTGACAAATTATAAATCACCAACTAAACCGCACAGAAACTCATCCCCAATACACTGCCGAAAAGCCAACCAGTTGAGATTTAAATTTCACAACAAACATTTCAGTTGGCGAGATCGTAAGCAACTCCCCGCTAACTTGTTTCAACCGCGGGAATGAGGTGTTAAATACCGCCCCGGGCCGGCCCGTACCGGATGGAACTGGATAAATCTGGCGTAAACTGGAACTGTGCACCTTTAATGTACATAAATTCGGTTGCTTGACGAACTGGCTTGCGTTGTTGCAGTCTGGTTTAAAGCGGAGTTAATATATTTTGGATGTAATAATTCCTTTAGGAATGTTCTCAGTGAGGTTTAGTATGGTACCGCAGTACACTGTTAGGGCATCGGTAACATGACCCAGTCGCATAATTATGTATTCTTCTCTGTTTCTTTTACGGATTTTGTACAGTATTGTCAGAGTAGCAAAACGTCATGGCACCTTGCAGTACCTACGACGGCGTGTAGGAATTCAGTTTCTATGTCAGTAATATGTTCGGCAGATTCGCAGTACTATTATTTCATAATCAGCCCATAATGTTCCCACTGCTGGGACAAAGGCCCCTTCTCGGTGAGAGGGAAAGGGCCGTATCCACCAGAAAGGCCCCGTGAGGTTTGGTATTTGTCACACGTCTTCGAATTTTGGTTCTAAGACATGCCGGTTTCCTCAAGATTTTTTCTTACACCGTTTTGGGTGTAGTGGTGTAATAAAATTATTACCAAATAAACTGCCAAACAGGCACTTGCGCGCTTTGCCAAAGAGCCTGTTTGGGTTCAAACCTACAACTCAAAAGTCACGGCCGCTACCACTGTGGTAGCCCACCACTGTTCGCCCAATAAAATTAATTTATAATAGGTACTAGAATGGCTTGCAGTAGTTACAAAAACGAAGTAATCGTCTGAAATATCGTTTAATCTTGATCCAAAAGGTCCACTCTTATAATATAAGGTGCTTTTAAAAAGCTGAATGTCTCCTAATAGATGACCAGCACTCCTCTTGGCAGCGTGCCTTTTATGCCATCGTGTTGGAGTTCAAAATGTAACTTACAGCATTTTAGTCTCTGCGCCCAACGGGCGGCACCTTAGTGTAATATAAGATAATTTATTTGATTGAAATAATGCTTGGGTCAGTTTGAATTTGATCCTCTCGTTCAATTATTTTTATGGTGTTTGTTTTTTAGATGTTCTTATAATAGTTGAGAGGATCTTAAAATGAATCTCCTAAAATGATGATTAGGTCACCAGTCATCACCCACATGTGTGTATAAATTCCAATAACCATCTTAAAATTGTGACTCGTATTCTAAATGTTGTTTTCTTTCTAAAAAAAATATTAAATAATCGTAAAAAAACCCAGTTTCTCAAACTCAGATTATGGATGCCATGAATCCACTCGAACTATGATCAATCGTGAGCTGTTGAGGGGGATAGAGGGTGGGGGAGGGAGGAGGTGGAAGTAAGGCATAAAACTTGGAAAATCGGACGGCATCCGATCCGTGTACTGTCAATAATTGATAATGGATGACGTCATTATGTCAGCTAGTGATTGATTGGCTGTTCCGGCCCCGCTTCGAGATGCCACAGTGCAAAACAGTAGGTCAAGTTTATTTAAGTTGTATTAATAGGTTATTTTTGTCATTGTCATAGTTTATCTGGTGTTCGTTGAGATGTAGTTACGAGAGCAAACCTGGTTCGTATTTTTTGAAAGAAAAGGTTCACATCTATACTCCGTTTGGATTAAGATGAGACATTTAAATAAAGCTTTTTTACAGTCCTATCAACTGATTTTGTCATCTATTGCGTTGGTAGCATGATAAATGAAACCTGCAGTAAACAGTTGGTTTTGTAACCACTTTTTTGCTTTTAATGCCATCCTTATGCCTACTGAATAGAAGTCAAAATCGGTTGAACGGACTGTAAAAAAGGTTTATGTAAATGTCTAATCTTATTTCAAATGGAGTATAAGTCGATTTTTGCGTCAAACATGTCAGCTAGGATATAGTCTACTGATTCTTCAGGGGACAATTAATCACAAGCAATATTCCTGTTCTTTTCCAATGATATTTGTGATTCTTACCCTCCTACAAAACTGCAATAATGTTACTCATCATTCTAATATGACAGCCACTTCAAAGACTCTTTCAACTTAACCTACTGCCTCAATCAATACCATATGAAACGCGATTTAAAACATGATGTCTTCAGAGCTCTTTTAACTTGCATTGTTCATCATGGGATATTGACTCCATAAATTTTACCATGGCAGAGTATTTTCCCCATAATGGATGGGAGCACCATGAACTATAATGGCTCGACGGTTAAAGGGAAGTGCTTCAAAAAGGGCGATTGATCGAATGCTATTGATGGTGTTTGCTTTATAAAAAATCTTTATTCATTGTGAATGATGCCCTCTTAGCTAGCCAAGGTCATACTTTATGGTTTTTTATTTAGGCTGTTTTATTTAGTGGTCCTGAAAACCTCTAAGATGAACAACTTTGAATGATAGAAGTTACTGACATGAATGCCCCTAAGTAATAAAACTAAAGCCAATAACTTTAATATCTTGGTGTACAGAATTCATTACTAGGTCTTGTGCTAAATAATAACAGCCACATGGGTCGATCGATCAGGTTTAGCTACACTCGCAGCGCTTGATCCGTGGATGCCGTTGGAAGCCGTTGGTCCCGGCTGTCATTCGTGGATCATTGACAGTCGTTACGGGTCGTCAGTGCGTCAAGCCCGACAGTCGGACAACCGGTCTTACCAAGAGGTATCGTGTTACTTGATCCTCGACCGTAATGTCATTCGATAGAAACTCTTTTCTATTAAAATACACTCTTCCAACGATTGCATTTCCAAATACCGACATTTTAATTGAGACATAAACTAGAGCTTTTGACAAAGAAAGCCGGAACGTGGCTCGAACTTTGTACAACCTTTATGAAACATAAATGGGGATTACAGGTCCCTTACCTTAGTACCTGTACCTTATACCTCGAGATTCTGACGTAAATAAATACACTTGGAAATTTTCCGATAACGGGGGTAAGGCGAGGCGCTATTGAAAGATGAGCCGACGACTTTTGAAAATATTTATTACTAGCGCCGGCGCGCGGCGTGGACCGGAAATTATGCCACGGGAACGTACCTACTACCGGGTCTACCCGGAATTTTACCAGTGTACCATTAGAAGCCTAAAAGTGTGACAATCAGTATTAGTAAAGGGTATTGTAGAAAGAGTCACCGTGGCCCTGGTACAGACAACTGAAGGAACACGGGTGGGTTTTAATTTGGGAATCGGTATGGGTCTTTCCTGGTCTTCGTGCACTGTATGATTGTATTTACTAGTAGGTAGCTATGGTTTACACTGTTTTTGAGTGCTGTAATGTTCGTGCATACCGCGTCTATTCATAATACGTCATTGATGCAGCTGCACCCGGTTAAACTGGATACCACCGCAACAATAGTTGTGCAAAGGCGAGTTAGATTGAGAGTATTCGGTTTGGCTTTATACGAAATTCTACGAAATCTATGTCAGATTTCTCATGCACTGTGGCTTATAGTAACGTGTCCACAACATTCCACAAAGGGAGCTCCCGAACAATATTATCGTAATATGGACACGTGATGCTCAAACGCGTCCGTCAAAGTGTTTCGTATTAATTAAGTAAGGTCCTCCACAAAGGACTGCATACTAACAGTTGGTGGGGATGGCTTAATTCTAGCGCGAATATAATCACCTGTGACGTCATTACAAAACGTTGCTTTACACTGTAATGTTGACGTCATTGATTTATTGTCAGTTCCACCACCATCAGTAGTTACGAGACCCATTTTCATTTCACATCATTTAGGATCTCGTTTAAAAAAAAAGTAAAATGTGCTTCACAAACAAAGTAAGCAAAAAAAAAAAAATCGTTAAGTAGTTCGATATAATAAAATAAAATACTGGTATTCAGCTGCATCCGGTGAGACTAGAAGCCGACCCCAACGTAGATGGGAAAAAGGCAGGCAGATGATAATGACTTCGATGTAATGAAACAGCGGCTAAGTGCGATTCGGACGCGCACTTGAAGGACACAAGGCAAGAAACTTCGTAATAAACATGTTTCTTGTACGGAGACACTTTTATTTTTTATTTATTCATGAGATACAGCCTTGTGACAGACGGACGAACAGTGATCCCTTAGTAGTAGGGTCCCGTTGGCACTTTTTGAGAACAAAAACCTAAAAATAAAAGAGGAAGGAAAGCCGCGTTTTTTTTTAATACACGTGTTAAATCTTGAAAAAGATGCTATTTCGAAATAGATAATATCATGAGATAGATTAGATAAGTCTAATCACAATACTATTTGAAATTCCTATTTTTCGACAGCAAGCTGGAGCTGACACAAAAGAGGCCGCTAACCTCGCTTATCTCTCAACGAAACCTCGCCTAACCTCACATAAATAATTCAGTCAGTCTGATTAAATATGCTTTTTTACAAATCCTAGTCTTAATTCCTTTACTGTGGTATGTAATTTATTCCCTGTATGGCTGTTTTGCAGGCTGTAAAGGGATGAAAGCTTCGACATCCTGGATGTATCCCCAAGTGCTTTCTTGTCAAAATTATTTGGATGTTCACGGGAAAATGGTCCTTTTTGTTTTTGGATCTGTTGATCTGTGTTTTTTGTGGTTTCGATGGGAAATATCGGTGAAAAGGCGTGTTTTTCTTTTGTTTTTGATATAGCAGCTTATTTTAAACCTTATTTACTGTAAATGCAGCTTTAACAATTTATATGCCTATAATAATATTACGCTAATAGCTGCAATACAGTTTTTAAACTAATGTAGCTGTTAACGCACACTATAATTTCATGAACATCTTTTTTGTTCTTTAATTCATTACGATTTATTTCTAAAATCTAACATTATCTGCCCAGCCTTTTTCGAACTATGGTGGGATCGGCTCCCAGTCTAACCGGATGCAGCTGAATGCCATTATTTTACATGGAACTACTGCATATCTGACCCACAACCCAGTTACTGGGTAACACTGGCTAACCCCTTGGTAAGACTGGTTGTCAGACTTTCGGGTTTCAGAATGTAAAATCTAACACATATACATATAATTAGCCCATTATATTCCCACAACTGGGACACAGGCCTCCTCTCTGTGAAAGAGTGAATCTAACGAACTATGGTCAAATTATCGGTTTTTAGTTAATTTGGTTGTTGGGCCGAGTGCCCAGATTTCGGTGGATGTAGGCACTTAAATATAATTACTAGTATAGATAGGACAACAGACAAGGAAGCCGATGAAATGTATATGATCACTGATGATCACTTACACACTTGCCAAATTCAGTACATAGGCATCGATTTCGATGTCGCCTAACTCTATAACTACTAAGCTATCGCAAGTGTTCGACTAACCGCAGAACATAATGTTGTGTGCACTAAACTGCGCCAGTTATAGCACCCTCGTAATTTATAGGCAAGCAGTTTAACTGAGACAATTGCTGGACCCTTGCAAGAACATATGGATCTGTGTAACGTTATGTGTTGTAATGCGTATCCCGCTGGCTATTTTTGTTATTTGATAAGATTACATAACATGACATCATTCCTGGTTTCCCCAATGGTTTTGGCAGAGATGTACGGATTGTAAACCCACATTTCGCCAGTTATGTTTTTAAGTCCCATGTAATAGGGGGCGATCGTATTGCCATCAGCCGAGCAACAACTAATTCAGAGTTCGGGCTACTACTGAGAAATTTTAGATAGAAAAATCCAATAACACCTTGCCCGACCTGGGAATCGAAACCAGGATCTCATGTTCAGACAACGAGGCAGTCATAGCAGCATATCATAGCGAGGCAGTGTTGATAAGATTAATTCCAAAAATTATGTTTATTTTTTGGTTCAAGTTTATCTTGGCCATTAGATACATCGGTGAAGGACAATCATCGTGAGGAAACCTGGAATTTAAGTCTGAAATCGCCAACACTTCTTGAGCAAGCGTGGTGATCAATGCTCGTGCCTTTTCTGTATGAGAAGAGGCGTTTGGCTTGCAGTAGAACAGTAATGGGCTGATATTATTGTGTTAGTTGGTTCATAATATAGTGCTATTTTAGTTTCTTTTTACTTTCACTAAGAGTTGCCTATTTTATTTAGCTTTATGTTTACATAATAAGCGCTGAATTGAGAGAAGAAGATCTATAAACCTCTCGTGAAAAATGAATACACATACATAAGCTTACACCTTCTTCTCATGGGGGTGCTCAGAAACTACACTACTTGCAGCTGTGATGTTTACATACTCTCTTTACTCATTTACGTTCATACATACGCACACGCCGGTTGCGAGTACCACGCACCTGATCTTTCTGAAAAACATCACCGATCTGGTCCATATATGTCCTCCTAGGGCGCACCGTCCCGGCGTTTTCACTCACATCAGCCTAGTAAATCTTTTGTTAATTCTACGGTATAAATACTAGACTACTACTACTAATGTTATTACTAAAATTAGGTGTCACGTACTCGAAAGACGAGTTTCTGTCTCACACATTGGCAACAATACCCGGGAAACTCGTTACAGGCCCGATGACTCTCAGTTTTAGTCGATAGCCTCCCTCCATTAAAAGTTGGCCCTTTATTTAGCCGAAACCGGCTAAAAAAATGAAGATTCCGTCTAGTGTGGGTACGTGTGCTTGTAATCGCGGGATTAGTGGCTGTAGACGTCGTAAACCCGGGATGTGTTAGGTTTAATGTAACGGTATGTTTTGCTATTTATCTACACTAATATTATAAAGGGGAAATATTTGATTGTTTGTAAATAGTTTGTAATTTTTAAACTCAAGAACGACTTAAGCGATTTAAAAACGTCTTCGTCGTCACGATACATTATTCCAGAGTAACATGAGCTATAAATATCACGCGGAGGAAGTTGCGGGAGAAATGCCAGTTAGCTTATACGTTTAAAATTGATTTCAATAGCTACATTGTATTGGTCATAACCACATTACTTATCAATTAAAGTTTCTGCCAGTTCCGATTGCAGCGTCGATACATTATGTTTCCATGAGATAACCTTAAATAGTTTTATTGGATTGCCTTATTGCGAAATTTATGTAAAAGTAAAAATCTTTCGTTAGTTAAGTGTTAATTAATTATTACTCGAAAATTCACAAACGCTACAACATGCCATGAACCCATGACATTGCCTTAATCTTCGCTTATCACGTAACCAAAAGTCCCGTACTTTTTTAAATTCCGGTCCCGGGATTTATATGATCGTCCCAACACTAATTCCAACGAACAAGTTTAAGCCACCGCAGTGGAAACTTGCCATCGCGACGAACGACTGCTTTTTGTTGAAATTTGCGTTTTTATATATTCTGTGAGTAGGCCGGGATATTGTGGTGCGGACTGGCGATGTCTTGTACTAGTGTTGTATTTAATAGTTCGGGACGGGACGAGATTGGATGTTTTTGTTCAGATGTAAGAAATAGTAAGAATGTTGTGAGTACAAGTTATAATGTACGAACGTGATCCGTTGACATTGTATGTGCTGTGGACGTATAAAAGTTAATATACCTACCCCAAAGCAACTTTTTGTGCTTTCAAAATCCCTCCAATCGCACTATTGAAGTAAACACACTGATTCTTTGTCTTATCAATATAGAGTATTAGGATTTTAAGAACAAAGGTATAATTGCGTAACACAGGTAGGTACTAACAGTACGATTGGCTGTCATTTTGACAGTTCAACAACATTGTTAAGCAGACAAATTGTTCCATCACATGAAGCAACGGATTAGCAATATCTCCCAAAATAATTCAGATTCTTATTGATAGTGTGTTACACAATTAGGGTGCAGAATATCGTAGCTACTCGACTACCTTTTTGGTTTAGTGGTCAAGCACTACAGCTGAGCATGAGGTGTCGGGATCGATTCTCAGGTTGGACAAAATATTAGGTATTGGGTCTTTCTACCTGGAATTTCTCAGTACCAGCCCAGAGTCTGGATTTTTAACTAGACACATGATGGCAATTGGCTCACCCCCTATAACATGGGACTTAAAATAAATAACTGGAGAAATGTTAGTGTTCTATAGATGCAACTCTGCCCAACTATTCGGCGGAAACAAGGCGTGATGTTATATTAAGTTATATCCAAATATGTGACTTTAACATACAATAATAAATCGTGCGTTCAAAATCCATTCGAGAGCATCATTGAAGTAAACAAACTGAAACTTTGTCTTATGAATAAAGTGTAGCAGGTTTTTAAGACAGGAATATCCTAGTGCAAACTATTCCCTGGTCTCCCAAAAGTTAGCCAACACGTGTGCCATTACCCTTTGATACCAGCTGCATATTAAACTTAGACAGAAAATAAAATACATTCCCTACGAGCCACAGACGTTCTAAGGACGTGGTATTTTGCACATTGACCGGGCAAACTGCATACGGCTCTTGGTTTGGACTGCATTATTGAGTGTCGCCCCACTGCGCTATCACCTGCGCTGGCGTCGTAAACAAATTTTATTTTTCACTGTACTGCATACAGGATGTTTTATTAATGTTAGCCTGTGTATTACACGGTCACGTAATGCCGCGGCAATACATAAAGGGTGTTCGTTGCTCGTCGGGTGTTTTAAATTTTCTACGCAAGAACTCATTTTGTGTGTACTCGTAAAGCGTGCTCGTTAACGGGGACGTGTAACGTGTCATTTTATTTCAAAACTTTACATTAGTAGCGATAAAGGAACTGGATATTTAGAATAGAGTACACATTTACTTTGCAAATATAGGTAATACATAATAGGTGTTATGATACATGAAAGTTTCACCATTAGGCATTCAAACATTTACATTATCGTTTACTTAAGCTTAAACAAAAGCCAGATACATCAATCCAGACCAATTCACCCAATTTTTATCTGGGATAAAAATTTAGAGAGACTAAGTTTTTATCCCAGATAAAAATTGTCGTGCCTACTTGAGTGATAGAAATAATGTTAGGTACTGGTGACTTTCGAACTTTTTTTTTTTGGGTGCGAAATCATCAAATAACTTCTCCCGCTCTGGGTGGAGTAGGAGGGCGTGTCAGACTTTTACTGACTAAAACCCACCCGTGTTCCCTCAGTTGCCTGTGTGCCAGGGGCCGCGGTATCTCTTACGAACAACCCGCACCCCTGGCAGGCATTGGCCCTTACGGATCTCATCAATTGGTGCTGACATCTCATTGAGGCGCGCGTGGAACACAACGCGCCGTCGACTCGGGCTTGGTCCTTACTGGACAACGAGCTACCCAATACTCACCGTCCGCAAGCACGCGCCTACGGTGCCCGGGAATCAGCCTGGGATTCCCGACGCCCAGGGCGTCTCCCGCGGCGGCTAAGGCCGTGAGGCCGCATGTATTGCCTCTCCCTCACGTGCGCCACCTCCTTCTTCGCGAGCATTACCTACTGCTTCGAGGAGGTGACGGCTACCCATGCACTCTCGCTCCGTACCATGGCTTGGACCAGGGCTGGACGCGAGAGATCGCCGCCGCCGATCGCCTCCACGAGGACACGGCGGTGCTCCGCCTAAGCCGGGCAGACCTCCACCGTGTGCTCCACCGTGTCCTCAGGGTGATCTTTGCAGTGGAAACACCCGGGCGTTTCCTCCCACCTTATTTGAAACATGAACCCCCTGAAACAACCGTGTCCGGTGAGGACCTGCGTCAGGCGGAAGGTGAGGACGCCATGCCGCCTCTCAAGCCACTCCTCAAAGAGGGGACTTACCGCCGCTATCATGGCATGCCCAATGATAATAAAGTAGAGCCCAATTAATGCACTTAATAAGTGGGCTAAAATGTCTTGCAACGAAAAAATATATAAAGAATTTTAATACATCATGTGTGTTGTGTAAGGGAAGGTTATATTTCCAAAATATTACGCTTCGGTGTAAGCAAAGCTACAGTGTGACTGACACTGACCGCACGTCAGATCATGCCGGCTGTATCAAGTAAAGTAAAATGCAGCAAACACTAGCATTTTGTAGATGCCAAAATGTTACTGTGTATGTTTTATGTTTTCATTTTAGTATTACTGCTACTACTCGTACTTACACTTAAAAGCTTTGTTTTGAATACCACGAGACTATTCGTTTTATTTAAGTGCTTGCTGAAAAAGGCAATATATTTTTACTTTCTCGACCTTCATTTTGTCTGCCTTGTTGGTGTAGCAGTCGCAAGCGCTACTGTTGTGTACGAGATCCTGGGTTCGATTCTCAGGTCGGGCAAAGTGTTACTGGGTTTTCCATCAGGAATTTCTCAGTAGTAGCCTAGGGTCTGGCATTAGGCTCGCCTCCTGTTACACTAGGCTCGCCTTCTGTTACATGGGATGTAAACGTAATCGGCTAAATGTGAAAGGAGGTCTGAAAGGTGAGCTATGAAAAGTGTACTAGGGGTACACTTCTGCCTAATCCTTCGGGGATTACAAGCGTGATGTTATGTTATCTTTACTTGCTGCGACTGTCAATTTACAACAGCAGTGATCACCCAGTTTGCATCGACTATCAACGTCCGTGTCGAATGGTGACCAGAACCGATCAATTTACGTTTTCTCCAAGACTTAGAGAGTTCCATGCCGAGAATGGTAACCCATTCACACATTGCCGCGTTATCAAGGAAGTAGTTTCCTGTCTAGAACTAACCTTATACATTGTAATAGACAGACGTGTTTCTAGGGAGATTTTTGTACGACTTCTTCCCAGCTGAAACACTAGGAAGCCTTACGTAATTTTTGCCGTTCAGGAAGTCCAAAACTCAGCCTAGTTGGAATAAACGAATTTAGATGTTAAACCACTCTCGATGCTGAAATATAAACCCCCAAAATGCAAGACAAGAACCATGTCTTTTCTTCATTCCTCCTCTCCCCATCTCAGTCTTCTCCAATACATTTGCAGTTGACAAACTGTCCTCACTCCGGATCAACGACAAGATATATTCGCCAGTACTCACAGCAAAAGTCTCGGCTATAAAACTCAATGATACAATAAATCTTCATGAATTATCTGTAAGAAGTAGTTCGCAGTAGAATAACATATTCTTTGGTAGTTTTACTCGCTGAAACAAAGGATACCTAATGTTTTCTTGTAGTATTTATGTTGTTATCAACGTATCAGGAAATTGGCTCGTTTTATCTTTTTCTGGGAAGTAGGATTTTGGTTGTTATGCGGAATGAACAGAAATTAAGATATTCCAGTTGTGTATTAGAAGGAAACGGATACTACCTAGTTACTTAATTTAAAAACCTACCACTAGAAACAAATCTACAGATTTTTGTTGGGAAGATGCAGTTCTTTCACAAGAATGCCTTGTACCTAGGATAGTAGATTTTCGTTCATCTGGGTCCGGGAGGTATAGTTCTCAAGCATTAAACCCAATTCGGAAGGCAGTTCTATCGAATTTTTTGGTTAAATTGTTTCAGGTGTTCTTCAATGTTATAATTTGACTGAATGTTTCAAAATAAGCTCATCCATATTCTCATCTGAGTTGCATTGTTACTCTACCCAATTACTAAGAGAGGAATAGCATTCATTTTGCAAGTTCAATAACATTTTTTGCTTTATTTACGTTGTTGAGCAGACAAATTCGAACATAAATGAAGCAATGGATAAGTAATATCCTTCAAAACTGATTCAGATTGTGTACAAGAGGAAAATATGTGGGTTCTTATCACTATACCACATCTTACCTATCAAACAATACAAGACAAAAGCATGAACTAGACTACAAGTGGCCAATGTACTTCATCCTTCAGGCTACCTATACACTGTAGCGTTGTCAATTTCCTAGTGCGATTAAGCACGCTAGTCGCACCGCCTAATTGCGCTAGTATAAGTCGGCCATGTGTAACCGGCCTAAAGCCTTGATGAAATTGTCGGTTATCGTGCGCCGATGCGATGCACGACCAAATATAGGCACGTCGTAATAAATGGTTGACAAACGAGTTTGCTTGAACTGTACCAGAGAATAGTTTACGCTACGATATTACACATAACATCACGACTTGTTTCCTCGAAGAGTTATGCAGAGTTGTATATATAGTAACGAATGACTAAAACCCACCCGTGTTCCCTCAGTTGCCTGTGTGCCAGGGGCGACGGTATCTCTTTCGAACAACCCGCACCCCTGGCAGGCATCGGTCCTCGCGGACCCCACCAGTCCGGCGCACCAGGACACATGGCACGCCGTGACCACCCCAGGAACCAAGTAGCACAAGGGCCCCAGACTACCCTGGCACCCTTGGCACCCTTGGTCCCCCTGCGACGGGTCAGCACAGTGGCCCCGCCGCCTACCACTTTTCGGCCGCAGGGGATAGGGAGAGCGGCCAACGCTATACCGACACTCCTCTTCCCCTGCGGCCCCACCGCGTCCGCCATCAAACGGTGGCGGCCCCGTCCAGGCCACGGAAGGGAAGAGCGCTACTCATAAGTACCGGCATTCCTCCTCCGCCGCAGCCTGTAACCCTCAGCCGCGATGCCTCCCATTTGACATCGCGGCCCGCCTCAGTTGCGGTGCACCTCACCGCAACCTACTTTTTGGCCGCTACGTCGTCGGCTTGGAGACAAAAGCCCTGACGACCGGCCCCACCTTGGGGTTCCTCTTCGCTTCACCGTGGGAGTGGACCACGGCTACTGAGCCCCCCCGCAACGACAATGCGGGAACCCACTGGGGGGGTAGTTTGATATTGTTACCTTCATATAATTATATAACTATGCTGATCACCTCTCCTGTAGTTTTCAAGGCTAAATTTGCTTTTGTAAGTCTTTGGAGAGCTCACGAAATAAATAAAAATCGGTCTGGTTTGCTGTCGCCGGATACGGTGAAGAAGACTACGTACATGATGTTGGAGATAAAATACTATATCTACAGATTTAGAAGCGAGATAAATATCTTATCGCATTGTTGCAATCGCTAGCTAAAGACTAGAGGCAGATACTAGAAGCGATAACTAGCCAATACGTACGTACACTGTTCTACGCACCTATCAATAGTTCTATATAGATAACACAATAGATAGGAAACTATTCCTTACTAAATCATTGGTTTATCATAATAGTTATTACAGCCAATGTGATAAGGGTATGAGTTTATGATTGTAGGAGATTATCTTTGTAACGTGAAGATTCATATAGGAAGTCGTTACATTCCTTAAACAGCATCTGGCTTAGGTATCATGAGTATTTTTTTTTGACTAAACTAAACTTACTGTACATAGTCCTACTAATATTATAAATGTTAAGGTTTTTATATTTAGATGTTTGTTACTCCATCACGCAAAAATGGCTTAACGGATTCGGATGAAATTTGACAAAGAAATTTTATAACCTGGATTAACATAAAGGATACTTTTATATCTGTAGTTTGTTCCACGTTCGTACATAGGATACTTTCTAGGAGAATTTTATCGCGGTAGTGCGTTTCTATGGGATAATTCTCGACCTTCACACGGGCGAAGCCGCTCGCTGGTTAAAGCTAGTATATTATAAACGAAAGTCTCTTTTCGTGTCCGTCTGTCCACGTTGTTTGATTTTGATGCTGTGTTCGCCATCATTTATAGAATTTATTACGGTTCGTTATTTTGTCTAGTCGTAAAAATCGTGCGTAGCAAGGTTGGGTCGCTAGTCTTTTACTAAACTGGACTGTTCTGGCTTTGTCTACCTTGCCCAGCAGTGGGAAAAAATTGATTAAAAATACTCCAGTTCAAACATTATCTGTAGCTCTATATCTCTAGCTTAGAAGAAAAATAATTTTCATTCCATTTATACCCGGCGCGATGTGACTTTACAATCTACTCCAGCCCACTGCTAACCAAGACTTGATTTCCATCTTCTCATTCAGAGAAGGAGATGCATTATCACTATCTGCTCAGAAGAAGATCCCTATATAATAATTTGACCAAAACTAGGCCCAACAAAGCAATGGTCACACAAACGACCCAAGTTTTTCTATTACGACTCCAACCTTCTGACGTATCACGTATTGTGATGGCCAACGAATTGCCATACGTCATCATTAAGTGTTTGAGTTGCGAACACTTTCGCATAGTTTGTTGGCACAGATTCCTTTTTGTTTGCTCCCTATTCAGTTACGGAATTTATGACGTTCAAGCGTTGAAATTTTATGGTTCCTAGGAATGTTATTGCTTTGTGTTGCGTCTGGATGAGAAATAAAGGCAGTGTTGAGTGTACGTATTGTTGAGCGGCATGTTATGGCGTAAACTGACATTTTGTAAAGATAGTCATAGTAATCTGTTGTGAACTCACTGCAGATTATACGCGATTTCATGTAGGCATTTAAACTAAGTCCAAACCATTGTATTAGAAAACTTGTCCGGCTTCATTATCGTCATAATTAGCCTATAATGTTCCCACTGCGACGAAGTGAAGGCATGTGTCCCACAGCCCTTCTTTCTGTAAGAGAATTTGAATTTTCGCCACAGCATATGCCAGTTTCCTCACGTTGCTTTCCTTCACTGTATTGAGACCAGTGGTGATGAAATAATTTACATAGAGTAAAGGGCCTGCCTGGGTTCGAACCTACGACCTACAACTCGTAAGTCACGGCCGGTACTACTGGGTCACTACCGCTCACTGCACACTGCTGTCTGGCTTATCCAATGCAAGAGCATCCTCGTTTTGGGCTTCGCCGCAGTTCAATAAGTCATCATAGTATCTTTTTATTCTTCTTCTTCGTGTCGCTTGCATAACAATATTTCACATCTTGTTGGTCCGAAACTTCGCTACTTTCACGGCATCGTCGGTGGCAGCGCAGAGGTTGATTAATCTGCATGGTTTGTGACACCGCTTTAGATCCAGACACTGCCACCGTTCCGTCGAGTTATCCACATTTTAACCGGTTGGAGAAACAGTTTCTTATTTGGGTCCGGAGACGGTTCAGGGACTTCCAAGTGGACTACGAAAGGTTAAACTATAGGATAAGGGGCATAGCAAGCAGCCACACGATTGAAGCATTGGCATTATCTTATAAAAAGATCTTCTTATTTAATCCTTCTAATATTATAAATATGAAAGTTGGTATTTTTGTTACTCAATCACGCAAAAACAGCTAAACGGATTTCAATGAAATTTGGCACACAGGTAGTTTATAACCTGGATTAATTTCAAGAGAACTTTTAACGACCTTTGCCGTTTTAATACGGCCCGCTTCAAGGACACGATAGAGTGGAACAAGGGCTCCAAGGTCTTTGCTGTCTATTGGGCAGAGTCAGCTTGCGAAACTAAAGACCGATGGCGGCAGGATACACGTTAGCAAGAAACCCCGTCACGAATCTGGCAAACGACCCAAGAGCCAACCCTACACCGAAGACATCCCGGACTATAGCTTATACGAGATTAGGATGGCTCTGAAGCAGATTAAAAACAACAAGCGCCGGGTGATGACGGAATTACGGCCGTACTCCTGAGGGCCAGCGGAAAATCCGTTCTTAAGGCCCTACAGAAGCTGTTTGATTCCGTCATACTCTAGGGCAAAACGCCACAGGCATGGAACAGAGGTGTGGTGGTGCTTTTCTTTAAGAAGGCTGACAATACCCTTCTTAAGAATTATAGGTCCATCTCACTTCTGAGCCATGTCTACAAGCTGTTTTCGAGAGTCATCATGAACCGTCTCGCGCGTAAGTTTGACGACTTCCAGCCTCCCGAACAAGCTGGATTCCGTAAAGACTTTAGCACCGTAGACCACATACATATGCTGCGGCAGGTTATACAGAAGACCGACGAGTATAACTTGCCTCTCTGCTTAACGTTTGTGGACTACGAAAAAGCCTTCGATTCGATCGAGACATGGGCATTACTGCAGTCTCTTCAACGGTGCCAGATCGACTATCGGTATATCGAGGTGCTGAAGTGTCTGTATGAAAACGCCACTATGTCAGTCCGACTCCAGGACCAGACTTCGAAACCTATCCTTCTGCAGCAAGGTATGAGATAGGGAGACGTTATCTCTCCGAAACTGTTCACCGAAGCACTGGAGGATGTTTTCAAGGTTCTGGTCTGGAAAGGGGCTGGTAGCAAAAGCTAGTTTATCATATAATTAACACGTACGTAGTAGGTATATTATTTGTCAAAGTATACGCAAATTAAACCTAAAAACTTTTCATAACGAAATTAAAACTTTTTTAATCAAACAAATAACTAATTCAATTCGAAAATGTAAACTTTGTTTGACTTGCATTTACAATTAATTGTTGTTCCATTTAATAAGTGCGTGTTGATGGTGATTACATCTGTCAAATTCAATAATACCTATTAGCATATGTAATTAACTCCGATGGGAAGCGGTTGTCAGAATTATATGATTTTTAAATGTTATATTTGTGACAAACATTATTTAATTAATATTATGATGGCCCACTGGTTAAGACCTGGGTAAGTACCATTGTGACTTTTTCAATTCATATGTTACTTTCTGATTTTATCTTAGACATTACTGACATTGGTAAAGGCAAAACATTGTGAGGAAAACAGGACTAACAGGACTTATAGTCAATCGTCTAAAATCACCAACCCGTCTCGAGCAAGCGTGGTGATCAATACACGTGCCTTCTCTGCTTGAGAATACGCCTCTGCCTTGCAGTGGGACTAGTGGGCTGGTATTTTTATTTATATAAATAATTGGTTTAGCAGCGTCCCTCATCCAGCTAATAAATAATCGCATATTACCATAACCAATTAGCTGAAGAAGAATGATGATGAGCGTAAACACGGGGCTCTCACTAACTGTGAATCACTGGGAGACAAACTATTAAATTAAATTGCATGCACATATTATTTGCTGGATATGCAAAATTATGATCTTCAAAGGAGAATATTTCTAAGTTAAATCGGAAAAAAAATGTGTGTGGAACGAACATTTTTGCTAAAAAACTGCTATTTTTGGAAAGTATAAAATTCAAATGTTCTTTATATTCCAGAATTTTTATATTCTACAAATTTTTCCCGATTTTAAAGACATAAGAAACGTTTAGCCAATTCTCATTCACTTATCCTCCCGTCGAAGCCACATGATCGCCCAATGCACTCACCCGGAGTAGGCCCTGAGAAATATACGCCTCCCGTGCACCATTTCGCAAACATACCGATCAAAATGCACAGTGCACTTCTGTGCACCCCAGGAGAGAGCATTGCGCCATCGAATGAATTCTGCATGAACTGACACCGCTTTGTTATGTACATGGAATTTTTAGATCCTACGGGAATCTAGGATTGGCTGACTGTGTTTGGAGGTTGTGGGCGCTAATTATTTGTGTTTGGGTCAGAAGGGGTCGTCATGACATGACCTATATTAGTTGATCTCAACCTCAACTTCATCTAGTTTTTTAAATATGATTGAGGTGTAAAAGCGTTTGTACTAACCTCCTTACAGAAATTTTATCATTTACAACAGTTGTTAGAATCGTAAATAATTATGTACTGACATTGTTAGAATCTGTCTTACCAGTACCTACTTAGTATTAAATAACTACTGGTACTTAGGCGGTTAGAAAACTGAAGTTCCTTGTAAAATGTAGCCGTATTCGATATTTTTTTCTGAATGGATCTTTCAATAACACATAATTATCTCGACTTTGCAATGAACTAGTCAGATTTCAATTTATTCAGAACTGTGGGGGCACCACAAGCCACAATGCCCATATTTGCAGTAAATTTTGAAAACTCCAATCTATACCTAAACCTGCTTTAATTATTAACAAGTTTCAACTCGTTCAAAAATTGATTGTTGTTTGTCATTCTCGAACAAACTGCGAAGAGTTTACAATCGTGAAGTTTTCAGACTTTTCAGCTGTACGTAATTAAAATTAAACACTTTGGTAAAAAGCTGTTCGATGGCTTTTTGACGAAGCGCGTTTTAATAAGGGAGTTAATTGCTTTTTTGTATATTTTCGGGAACAGGTGTAGCTTTGTTTTTTTAATGTGGGGTGTATGCCTGGCTTGTTAGTTAATACAAGACTGTATTTAAGTTTGTAACTTTGTTTATTGTAGATTACAGACGTGTGTGGTAAAGGGAGAACGAGGCCTTTGCCCAACAGTGGGGCATTACGGACTCAATAAATAAACCGATAGAAAAACATAATTTTGGAGGGTCATAAGTTTTCAATGAATTTGGGGTGACCATTAACAGCCTTCTCCACGACATGGCCAGGGATAGGCCTCTCTTTGTGATGAGAGCTTACCCACCTACCTAAGTAGGTACCTACCTACAGACGATAAATTGCTGAATGAACAGACTATCACAGTATGTATTCAAATTCCAGTTAGTTTAGTGTCAACAGTAGGTTTATATTGAAATAAAACCAAGCACTTCTTACATAAGATTTTTTATCACAAATCAGTCAAAAATCTAGCCAATAATTTTATCTAAACTAAAATTAAAAAGATAAAAGATTAGATTTTTGATTTATGTTTGTTTGTTACGGTTTTATGCTAAAACAGCTCAACGAAAATGTATTAAACTTGGCACATAGGTAGACCATAACTTGAAGAAGGACAAAGGCTACTTTTCTTCCTGGATCGCAGACAAAGTCGCGGGCAATAGCAAGTCATTAATAAAAAGACTACATCATAGTTAGTAGTCTTCTATCTTAGCTACTAATTACTTCTACCGTGAACAAAATCGCCTGATTAAGCAAAAAGGTAGTCTAAAGCTTCAATTAATTTACTCATCAGAGAAAAAGTTGAAAAAGTCGTGCGGAGCGCTTTGGATACAATCACTTATCGAAACTAGTTCGTGTGCTTTATTTATTAGGTATTTTTCTGGTACCTATTCATGAAATGTCGTTGGTATTTTATCTAGAAGATGGGCAGCATCCTGTTCTTCGAGTGAAAAGATTTTTAATCATGAGTTTCGATTTAAAAACCAGATTTGAGCTGATTTCTCAACAGCAGGTCCGAGTCTGGATTTGCGCCCGGTTGATGGCAATAGGCTCGCCCCTATTACATGCGACTTAAATAAATCTGGCGAAATATGGGTGTACTATTTATTTTTATCTCTGTATAACCCATTGGGGATTACAGGTGTAATGTTATATTATACTAGCACTTCGCCTGCTACTTCGCGTGAAATTTTGGCCCTCGACCAGCTGCGTCGCATCCCATCGCCTGCCCTCGACCAGCTGCGTCGCATCCCATCGCCTGCCCTCGACCAGCTGCGTCGCATCCCATCGCCTGTCCTCGACTAGCTGCGTCGCATCCCATCGCCTGCTCTCGACCAGCTGCGTCGCATCCCATCGCCTGCCCGCGACCCGCTGCGTCGCATCCCATCGCCTGCTCTCGACCCGCTGCGTCGCATCCCATTGGCTGGCCTGGACCCACTGCGTCGCATCCCATCGCCTCGCTAAAACTTCGTTTTCACTTAACGTTCTTTCCAATTTTTTGTTTTTCGTTCCCTAAGAGTCAAAGCTTGATATTAAATAGCCTCTTCCTTCAACCTTCCTCAGGAGTTAGGCAATGAAATAAAATATTTTTTGAAATCCGACTGTAGTAGTTCCAGAGATTCCCCCCTCCCCCACATATCCTTACTCTGTATAGTATTAGTATAGAGAGAGTTGAGATAACTATGAAACCTGATAATGGTTCATCAAGATTCGTGACTGATCATAGTACCTATTAGATTCGGTTCAATAGTTACGTATCCACTAGTCACTAATAAAGTATTGAGTCTGATATAATATACTCAGAAAGTTCTCATTTCGAGCTATTTAAATAGTTACCCAACACACGATCTATTCCCGTAGAGCAGAAAACTAAAAAAAAGAACTAAACACCTTTATTAAAATTATCCTCTCCAAATCTGACAACATTATATTCAAACATAAAATAATTTCCGATTCGGACTTTGGTTTGCGCGGCGTACCGGGCGTAGTGGCGTTGTCGCGCGCAACGCCACATAGTCTTGTGTTGCTGACGCGTCATTACTGCCTTTGTGTCAAACGTCGCTTTGTTGCCTGACTGTTGTTATTGTTATATTTAGAAACACTTCGCCTTTTCACTTTGTAATATGATTAAAAAGGTGTTGAGGTTTTGTGTATTTAATTGCATTTTTTTCCGAGTCTTCATTTGTTTTCAGTCATGTCTTTTGTGTAGTCATTGATACAGTTGTCGAGATCTTTTGTTTATCAGAGACGAATGGAACAACGACGAGTCGTCCCAAGCCTGCTTCACACGGTGCGGCAAATCTACCATAAGTTTAAGCAATTATTAAAATTGCGTCATCTAAATACCTAGATAATGCAAGTTATTTGTTACTTCAATTGTATTGTATGCCGCAGGCAAGAAATTTGCGTTGTATAAAAGGAGCTTAGCTCATATTCAAGCACGTTGCGAAATTTGTGATGGATTCTCTTATTTCTGAAGTATTTATCGATAAGAAATACGAAACACTGTACCTTTTTATATCTGGAATCTGACAGCTAAGATAGCAGCTATGAAACAACACGAGTACCTACATGAACCTCATAAATTAATTATGTTTCAGTGTTTAATAACTAGTATAACAACATCCCTTTATTCCTCAATTTGCCTTTTGTTTTAGTCCCACGATTGCGGCGGTAAGTCCCCTCTTTGAGGAGAGGCTTGAGAGGCGGCACGGCATCCTCACTTTCCGCCTGACGCAGGTCCTCACCGGACACGGTTGTTTCGGGAGGTTCCTGTTTTGGATAAGGCGGGAGGAAATGCTCGGGTGTTTCCACTGCGAAGATCGCACTGAGGACACGGTGGAGCATACGGTGTCTGCCCGGCTTGGGCGGAGCTCACCGTGTCCTAGTAAAGGCGATCGGCGGCGGCGATCTCTCGCGTCCGGCGCTGGTCTAGGCCATGTTATGGAGCGAGAGTGCATGGGTAGCCGTCACCTCCTTCTGCGAAGCAGTAATGCTTGCGAAGAGAGAGACGGCGCACGTGAGGGAGAGGCAGTACATGCGCCCTCACGGTCTTAGTCGCCGCAGGAGACGCCCTGGGCATCGGAAATGCTAGGCTGATGATCCCAGGGTGATTCCCGGCCACCGTAGGCGCCGGCTTTGGATGGCGAGTAATGAGTAGCTCGCTGTCCGGTAAGGACCAAGCCCGGGTCGACGGCGCGTTGTGTTCCACGCGCGCCTCAAAGAGATGTCAGCATCAACTGATGGGGCCTGCCAGGGGTGCGGGTTATTCGAAAGAGATACCGCGGCCCCTGGCACATAGGCAACTGAGGGAACACGGGTGGGTTTTAGTCAGTAAAAGTATGACACGCTCTCTTGCTCTACCCAGAACAGGGGAAGTTATTTGATGATTTCCCACCCAAAAAAAAAATGGTTGCGATGGAATAGGGCGGCCCCATTGCCATTAACCGGGTACAATCCCAGAATTCAGATTGCTACTAAGAAATTGCATATGGAAAAATCCAATACCGCTTTGCCCGACCTGGGAATCTGATCCAGGACCTTTTGCTCAGCAGTAGCGCTTGCGCCAAATAAGACAGATTAATAACTAAGAAGTATACCAACTCGAAGTGATAATTCAATAATCTCGTTTATACCAAATGTGCTAAACTGGGCATGTAAATAGATTTGCAAGCTAGTTTTACCTGTGATAACTATTCCCATACGGGAGGGTCTAGTATGCAACGCTACGACGTCTTAGCTTCATCATTGGTAAAGATCCAAGAGTCTTAATTTTAACCATTAACGGTCACGAAATTAAAGGAATCAGCCATAAACATCTACAAAAAAGCTTCAGTATTTAAATATTAATGAACTCCAAAATAACTAAGTACAGAAAATACTTTCGTTTTAAAACACAATCAGAAATATAAACCTCACTCAAGAGGTCTGTCTTAAAGTTGCAATTTCAACATTAATCCTAACAAACGTAATTCCTAACGACATTTTCCTAATTAAAAGAAGGTACTGTTGTGCTCACCAAAGGAAATGTTTATTAAAATATAAGGAAACAATTATCTTTCTTACCTTTTTGGTGTCTACAGTATTTTTTCAGAGATTTCTTAACTTACAAAAGAAATACAATTTGGTTTAGTTGAAGTAAGTTTGCTTAATGAGACTGAAATTCAGGTCTAGAGTGGTACGTTATATACGTCATAAACTCACGCCTTCTTCCCAAAGGGGTGGGCAGAAACTACAGAATGCCACCTTCCGTGTCCTCGTGGAGGCGATCGGCGGCGGCGATCTCTCGCGTCCGGCCCTGGTCCAGGCCATGGTACGGAGCGAGAGTGCATAGGTAGCCGTCACCTCCTTCTGCGAAGCAGTAATACTCGCGAAGAGGAAGGCGGCGCACATGAGGGATAGGCAGTATATGCGCCCTCACTGCCTTTCTCGCCGTAGGAGATGCCCTGGGCGTCAGGAATCCCAGGGTGATTCCCGGCCACCGTAGGCACGGGTTTGTGGACGGCGAGTAATGGGTAGCTCGCTGTCCGGTAAGGACCCGGGTCGACGGCGCGTTGTGTTCCACGTGCGCTTCAAAGAGATGTCAGCATCAACTGATGGGGCCCGCAAGAGCCGATGCCTGCCAGGGGTGCGGGTGATTCGAAAGAGATACCGCGGCCCCTGGCACACAGGCAACTGAGGGAACACGGGTGGGTTTTAGTCAGTAAAAGTCTGACACTCCCTCCTGCTCCACCCAGAGCGGGAGATGTTATTTGATGATTTCCCTCCCAAAAAAACCTTCTACGATCATAACATACTCCGTTTGCATCGTAGTAGGTCAAGTTGTACCTTTAATTCAGTGGAATTAAAGATACAACTAGACCAGACGTACGTCTCTTTTGGAAAATTCCATTTAACTATTTCAGTTGTCCTTTGTCCATATAGTGGATATAAGATTTCAACAGAAATGATAGCTATTCGGAAAATACCCGTTTACTCAAATTATTGAAAGGACGGGCTTTAAATTATTTTTCATTTGAATGAACTCTCAAAGAGCAGCATAACCCAGGTATAGCGAAATAAAGACACAACTTAACAGAAGAAATAATCTAATCCGCTCATTTAATTGAAAGTCATAGAGAAGCGTGCCACTCTAAAAAGATCTTTAATATCTCGGATTAAGGTCCCGGCGACTGCGACATTTAGAGACAATCTGCACTTCTACGAAACGATCAGCGAAATTACCTTCGTAGATAGTAAAAAGCGATTTTACGAGAGCTTAGGTACCTCAGTATCCTTCGATCTACAATGGAATGGCGATCGCGCTGTACATTGATGTGTATCTACTGTTAACGCCACAATAAACACGTGGACAACGCTCAATGAATATTGAACATACAGTACTGTTCAATCTCAATGCGAATTTGGCATAGCTTTGATGCGGAGATTATTTTTGACAGACGCTTTATATTGTCACAGTTGAAGGTGAGCACGAGATAGACAGTAGTTGTAAATGATGGATTTAGATGTGAATACCTTGGCAAAAAAATGATTCATGTGTATTGTCGTATATGAAGGGAAAGATATAAAACATATTACGTCAGATGGTTATTATCTTGTTAAGATATTGTGACAGATTACTCGAGAGCCATAAACAACAGTGGATACAGTTTGACATCACCACAAACCAGATCTTCTTGGTATACTTTTTATACACAGTAATAGACTGTAACGGGCTAGTGTTGATTTAGGTCCCACTGAAAATGTCTAAAAAGGTAAATAAAGAGGCTCTTGTAAAAACAATGAGCAGCTGTTTTATTTAAATACCACTTCAAAGTAAATACAGAATAATTTTAAATAACAAGACAAATGGGCAGTTCGACTTTAAATCAAATATAAACTGTACCAAGATTTCTTTGATGAGGTCCGCGTCTCTTGTCTGACTACCTACTCTGAGAAGAAAGGCCGAAAAAAACTCAGAGGTCACAGTCTCTTATAATACCAGACATAATCTTAGTCACATTATATAAAGACCATATATATTGCTGTCTGAAATGGTATTTTGAGGAAAGAACTCATCTGAGACTGAACACAGATTGAGTGGACCTGTCCAGTAAGTGCACGCATTTGTCAGTAATCTTGCAGCAACTCAGAACTTAAGGAGCTCAACATATACTAATTTATTAATTTATTTACAGTTTAATACCCTAGTGTGAATTACTTAATTGGAAAATATCACTCGCTCATTTAAGTGAGAATCGCACACATATCTTTATTATTAAAGCTGCTACACTCCAACATCATAGTCGAATCAGAATTAATTCAATAAACATGAAAAGATAATAAAATAAAATCCAATGCTACTTTATTAAATATATTTTCAGCATATTTCGATATTTATGAAGTAGGATCTTCCACTTCAGCAATTAGTAATTTTATCCGATCAAATTGTAATATATACAATATGGAAACAGTTTACGAGAAATCATTAAAAACAGATCAAGATGAAATGAACTTCCAATTATTATTTATCAGTGGATATTGCATTTAAAACAACATTTTATAATGAATTTATTATTGCTGGAGTTTTTGCTGGTACTGATTCAGTTAAGGGGAAGAGCTCGTTAGTAAGGGAAAGAGCGCCCCGATATTAATCACAACATTTTGTTTAATACTTTAGGAAAATACACGATTTCCCATAGTAAGGCTATAGTAGTAAACACTCTGCAAAATTTCAAGTGTCGGTTTATTACGGATTGAAAGATGGACAAACAGCAGAGCGTAAAACAGCGGGAGATTTTTATCAGTTTACTTCTATCTACCGATACGATTAGAATACAATCAGTTTTTACAATGACTTTCAATTTTCGTAAATGTTCTGTTTTTGATACATTTTTGCACAGTATGCAAAGATACAATACTTTTAAAACGATCTCTTATTTATTCAACATTCTTAGTTTTGATTTACATGATCGTAATTCTACTATCCAGTCATTCTTATGGCCACCATTAACACTTATAATTATTTATACAGTCACTGATTATTATGCTTAATTAACACTCGTTTACACAGTTGTAACCTCCACATAAGGGTCAGAGTTCCACTCAATCACAGAATAGTTGCTCCAAACAAAATTACCTTTCAATGACAAAGGTGCTTCGAAGGCCAAGTACAAAATTGCTTTCGCTCCTTCTTCGTACATTTTAGTTGTTTTCCTTCCCTCCCTGCTGCCTAGGTTTCCAGGGTTCACACAGTTAATCATCACACCTTTATCTGCCCACTCTCTGTGTTGCAAGAATGTGACAGCGCTCAAAGCGACTTTGCTCACAGAATGGACGCTCATTCCCCAGCCTTCGGTCTTCTCTGTGCCTCTTCTTGCAGCCTGTTCATATTCCTGCATAATAGCTACTAGGTCATCTTCAGTTAACTTAGAATCACTTATTCTTTTTCTTATTTCATCGTTCTCTATTGTTGCTAGTAAGCCGGCTGGACCAGACACGTTGATAACTCTTGCATTTTCATTCAGGATAGGGTAGACTAGTTTACCAAAATTGATGTATCCGTAAAAATTTACACTGAGGGTTCTTCTGACTATTTCAGCATGTGATATCTTCTTCTCAGGCACGTAATCCGTCACGTTGATGATCAAGTCTATTCTTTCATCCAGATCCTGGATGTAGTGTCTCACTTTTATAATACTCTTCGTATAAGTCACATCCATTTGTAGGAAGTTCAGATCTAAGTTTTCTCTCTCCAGGTTCTTGAGAATGTTGAATCCTGTTGATTCATCTTCTGCGGTGAAGTAAATTTTTCCATTGTAGTTTTCTGTTAGTTTCTTGAGGACTTGGTAGCCGAGGTTACTGGCGGCGCCGACGACTAGAGCCACGTCATACATGGCGCGCGATACTATATAATGTGAGTTTATCGCTTTATCACGCGATCAGTTATGTGCGTTATCACCTCTGACAATGTAATGTTCAGAGATAAAGTTTCAGCTCTAGATAAGAGTGACACAGTTTTAGATGCAGATGCTGTATATTATGTACTAGGGTTTTTGCTATATTGAGAGAAATCCTTGTTCTAATAACACAAAACAGCAACTTTAGTAGCTTTTTGGTATTTAGAAGGAAGGACTTTTTGTTCTGAGGAAATATTCCATGTTACATCTATTTATGTACGTATTTTTATGAATTCCTTTAGTTTAAATGATGGGTAAGATAATGAGTTCATAATGTTCGTAATAGGTTGGATGATTGAGTATTATTTTACAAGAAAATACAATTAATATTATTCACAAAGATTTTAATGGAAAATCATGATTTCGCGGAAGCTGTATTGAGTTTAAGAGGGAAATAATAATTGATTCCCGGACACAAATAAATTTGGTGTATGTGCCTTACACGTGCAAAATTCTGGAACATTTTTATTGATTGATTAATGAGTTTTTGAATTTAAGAGTTCACAAGTAAACATACACGTAGGTATACTACAAGAGATTCCGTGGCATATCTAGGAGGAAAAGTAATATAAATTGTAGCGCAAAAAATTTTTGGAGGCTTTTAGTACGTAGGTACGTATTTCTTTAAAAAATATTCATAACTAGCTGACCCGGCAAACTTCGTACCGCCGCCGCCGATAAAAGATTCCTGAACCTTTTGTGAGACTACCAAACGTCAATATTTTTTATTTATTTATATAGATTTTCTCACCGTTTAAACCTTCCCTGGACTGCCACAAATATTTCAAAACCAAAATTAGCCAAATCGGTCCAGCCGTTCTCGAGTTTTAGCGAGAATATCGAACAGCAATTCATTTTTATATATATAGATTTCATTTGATGCCAGTGAACCTAAAGGAGTACATACCACTTGTCAGATATTTAGTTATCTGTATCGACGGTTACAATGCGTGTTACAACCGGGGCTAATAGATCGACATCTTCTTCAAGAATCAATATAGTTCCTTTGCAAGAAGCTTGGCATAGTTCGAAAAGAGCAATTTTTGGGTACGATGATTTAAAAGTTAAAAGCAGTAAGAGTGCCACGAAGCTTAAAGTCACATTTTTCTAGCTCCTTCATGTTTAAGCTAAGCAGTATGAATGTCACTATTTGTAGCAAAATAATGCAATTTTGTGTTCACTTACAATTGCAGATATTATTGTTACGAGTATCTTCTTGCCAATGAATCATGAAATTATGTAAAGAATGATCTTGGATACCCATACACTATATAATGAACTAATAAATTGATGAAGCTCGCGAGAATCTGTTGGATGTAAACAGAGCAGGATCAGTCGTTGTGGTAATTCTTGGGACGACATATGTTCAGCTATGGATGACTTTTACCTGATGATGATGATTATGACCCATCCACTAAGTGGCCGCGGCGGGTGCTGTTTAACCTTAAAGATCCAATCATCCACACGTTTTTTAATTTAGCTCCTCTTTATTGTCTAACTATAACGCTAATATGATGTCGTTAAAATCCGTGTTTATCGTCCAAGACCAAGGAGTGTTAGATAACAAGTTAAATATACAACAATCAAATTCCATTAATTAATCTGTAGTAGTAAATTATTGCGTGATTTTGATAACATATTTGTATGTCAACTGATAATGGCATAAAAGCAGATAATGTCGCAAATCTTTGCGGTAATGGAGTTGGGCTATCCTAATGCTATTATAGTGGCTCGTATAGGTTGGGCACAGTAATGGTGGCCCAGTGGAACTGACGAGGTGCAGGTTTGAACCTTGACAGGCGCTTTACTTAATGTAAATAATTTTATCACCACTTTTTCAACATCACGCTTTCAGAACGGTGAGGGAAACAAAAAACAACATGTCTAAAAATTCGAAGACATGTCACATCTACCAACCTGCACTGGCCCTGCGTGGTGGATTACGGTCCACTCCCCCTCACAAAGAAGAGGCCTGTATGAAGGTAAAGTGTGGAATAGTTTTGGTTCGATTCCTGCTCGTCGCACTATTGCAGTGTATCCTTTCCAAGTTCAAGTATATTTAGCTTCGTTGGCTAAGTTCACGGGAATACTAGTAATTATAATCATCATCAATCTATCTATAGCAGTCCCCTGCTGGACATGGGCCTCTCCAACTGTACGCTATTCAACTCGATTCCCGGCAACCTTTATCTAAATAACTGGTAATAAAAAATAAAAAACAAAATACTATCATTATTGGGTTTGTCTGTACAAAAGTTAATCATTTAGGAAAGGAAGTCTAATGAACAGAATGACAGACACTGGATACCTAGGCATGTAGTTTTAATGACGTAACTTTATGTCAGATTGATGCTAAAAGGAGATCAAGCACCACTCGGCCTTGAGTGATATCGTGAAAACACCTGTCTGTATGAATGTACACATCCACGTACGACGGTACTTGTGCCTTAGATGTCCGTAGTCACGTTAGTTACATGTCGTAGCGTCACGTCACGACTGCAGGCGGCCACAGCCCATATTCTAGTCGGTTCTGAGTGCTCCGTTGGACATGATGATGATGATAATGTATGACATTTTTGAGAACAGCGAACGCGTTTTACTTCTGTATCGACGACGATGACTAGTTTTTCTTCCTCAGTATCTGAGTAACTAATTTTTTACTGACAAATTTTACTGTGGCCCTAGTGTGAGTTTCATTTAACCATCTTGATCAAACGCATCGAGCGCGTTCGGCGCTCCGATTGGTCCGTCACCAATCCAGGGCCGATCGGAGCACCAAACGCGCTCGAAGCGTTTGATCTAGATGGTTAAATGAAACTCACACTAAGCCCTCTGGTCTGCGGTCGAGCTGCAGTGTCGTTTGTCGCTCAGGCCGTAACTGTAAACAGCGAGACGCTAGCTAGGGAAGGTATTTCATAGTATGGCTAAGTAATGATAATTTTAATGACAGCCGCACGAGTCGATTGATCAGGTTAAGCTACGCTTGCCGCGGTCGGTCCGTGGATGGGTGAGCATCAATACATACCAAGACCCTCTGTGCCTCGGAACGCACGTTAAGCCGTTTGTCCTGGCTGTCATTAGTAGATCTTTGACAATCGATAGGGTTCGTCAGAAGCCCGCAAGTCTGACAACCAGTCTTACCGCGGGGTATCGTATTACCCAGTAACCAGACTGCGGAGGTCAGATATGCAGTCGCTTCATTTAAAATACTGGTATTCAGCTGTATCCAGTTAGACTGAAAGCCGACGCCAACATAGATGGGAAAAGACTGGGCAGATGATGAGATAGAAACCAGTAGCGTCGCGGCGACACGTCGCCTGCTGTTGCCGGCTACGGATTTGTATCTTAACTCTTTCTTTCGCTGTTAACTTTTCAAGCCAAAACGATTGAACGGATTTCGATTAAAATTGGCTCACGTGTAAACCATGCCTTGGGTTAGGACATAGGATACTTTTTTATTCCGTTATACATTAATCTAGGATAATGTCCGATCTCCACGTGGGCGAAAGCCGCGGTCAACAGCTATGCATAATATAAGCCGGCAGGATCATACAAATGTCCTTGTTGTTGAAGTATGGATTGCTGGTGGTCCTAGTGTTATTAGCAGACCTCTTGAGCTAAAGCTTTATCGCCTTCGTGAAGCACATGGCGCCATAGATAACATAACTTACTATAACATGTTGTATTCATTTTTCATAATCTTGTTTTACAGGTTCGGAACATGTTAAGGTAAATTGAGTAGCGAAAACTTAGACATTTTGCCCGATCAGCATAGCTATTCACAACCATTCGATACGCTTCTGTTCCGAAACAAATATCTGTCAATGTTATAGTAGGAGTAATTATCGGGTAATTTGCGTTTATAGGAATAAACGCTGTTTACAAATCCAAAACCCGATAATTTGATCAGTTTAAATCAAATAGATGACCGCTATTCTTCAGACAGCTGTTTGCTGTCGGGGACAAGGCAATCAGGTCATCGAAATGTGTAATTTTCGACACTATAGCCTGTCGCATGGTTGTGAATAGCTATGCTGGGAATTAAACACGGGACCTTATGCTTAACAGTAGCACTTGCAACCACTAGACCAACGAGGCAGTAAGTGGTTACAATAGTATAGAAAACAGTAATTTTATTCAACACCTTATCGTGATTTGACCTATATGTACCATTTCGATTCGTGAATGAATGAAGGAAATCGAGCAAAAATGATGTAAGTGATAACGAGAGATTGTGATAAGTTAATAATGAAGTACGAAGGCGACCGATTAAAAGGCGACTTCTTATGTTCTTGTTGTATTAAAAATATTACTAACTGGTTATTAACAGCGGCTTTGCCCGCATGGAAGATAGAATTAATTCCACGGCAACATACTACCGGGATAAAAGTGTATGTGTTAATCTAGGTTATAAACTATCTGTGTGCCAAATTTCATCTAAATACGTTCAGCAATAATTGCGTGATTGAGTAATTAACATCCAAACTTTCACATTTATAATATTACTAGCTTTCCCCAGCGGCTTCGCCCGCGTGACGGAACATTCCGCAGAAATTATTCTACAGGAACTTACCTGCTAGGGCTTGCAAATATTTGGATTTTTAATATTCGAATATTCGTTTTGTTTTTGGGTAATATTCAAATTATTCGAACACTTTAAAAAAAGCTGTTTTAATAATCATGTCTTTATTTGCCAATGTCTTAGATACAGTAGGAGTCTGAGTAATATCAAGGACTATATCAAAATTTTACGGCTCTATAAACCTACTACAAGAACTTTACACAGACAACCAACCACAATGCAAGTATTGCTATAATATTTATAATAAAATCAAACAATTAAACAAGTAAAACCATAGAGGTGAATGTGGGGTGAATGTAGCTCTTAGGTCATTTGCCAGATTCGTAACGGGGTTACTTGTTGACGTATATAACTGCCCGTAGAATCTCTCGATCTCTCTAAGCAGCTCAGTCAAGTCATCATCCTATCCTGTCTCTTCTGTGTTTCCTGCAGGCTCCTCGCATTGTTCTTCAAGATAGTTTAATAATTTTTGTATATCTACATCCAACACTCACATTGGATACCATGTGCTAAAAACATAGTTGATGGTACGAAGGCACTTGCCGACCACACATAGGTAGCAGACATCACGCTTGCATTTTGTGCACGGTGTTGTTCAAAATTGTATTTTGTGCACATCAGCCTCATCAGGGTTCATAGTCCTGTGTTATAAAAATTGGTCGAATACTCGAATATTGAAATTTTGCATTCGAATATTCGAATTATTTTATTATTCGAATAATTTTAATATTCGAATGCAAGCCCTAGTACCTACTATCGGGATAATAACTATAAAAACGATTGTATGTGTTTAAACCTTCTGTGTGATAAATACCATCTAAATCCCGTTAGCAAAATTTACGTGATTGAGTAACAAACATACAAACTTTCACATTTATAATATTATTTAGAGGACTAGCTGACCGGCCAGACGTTGTCCTGCCCGAACAGCGCCACCTTCCGGGTCAAATTGTGAATCTAAACCATTCTCAAATCCACTTGAACACACACAAAAAAATCAACAAAATCACACACGCGCAGAAGAATTATATATATACATATAAAATTATTATACTTGCCATCGTAAAAAGCAATGGTGAATGGATCAAATACTGAATGTATAATGTCTTAATTTATGCGTATTTTATTGGAAACAAACTGTTTTAACAACAAACTATCATAGTAAAATAACCTGCTTCCCAAGTAATACTAGAAAGTACAAATAAAATTTTAAACTGCCGGAATTTCATAATACAATGCATTGGTTCGTTCTCATTCATACGAATCCAGTTTCATCCCCTTACATCCCGTTTCATCGCCGCTCGGGATGTGGTTCAAAGACTTCAATAAATATTTATTGGTTCTCATAAATTTGTCTTTGGCCACCTACAGCTAGTTTTGTGTTATTTTTCAATCACTTTTTTACATGAAAAATATTATTTTTGAAATTTACGATACATATTTTTTAGTTTGTTTTTGATGCTGTGTTATTTCAATTTCTGGGTAGAAAGGGGTAATTACTAATTAAGTATTTATTGGGTTGTTGCGACTGCTGCTGTACAAGTCTTTTGATTATTTAAACACTAGCTTTTGCTAGGTTCATCTGCGTGGAGGTCGAAAATTATCCCACGGGAACGAAATACTAGTATAAAAAGTATCCTATGTGTTAATCCAGGTTATAAACTATCTGTTAGCCTAATTTCATCCAAATCCGTTCAAACTTCCAAACATTTAAACAAACTTTAACATTTATAATATTAGTAGGATGAACGGTGTCCTCTTGTTTCGCAGACAGAAATTTCATTGAATTTCGTTTCGCAGAAAATGTTTCATATAATATTTGGTACTTGTATTTTTACTTCGAATATTATTGTTTCAAAGACTTACTTGAATGAAACATGTTTCATAGAAACACAATTCAATTAATTTTTTAACAAATTTTTTTGTTTAACAAACTTATCAAACAGTAGAATTATTATTTAACGAATATTGTTCGTTCGGTGTATTTTTCCATGGTATTTTATTTCAACGAATTAAAATATTGTCTTAAAATGTCAATATGTTGTGCTACAAAAGTTAGTGACAGAAACGAATCGCTGTGAAATTGACTCCACGTAGTCGTGTTCGCCTTACCCCTAGAGTGTAATTTATATCCACGTAGACGCGGAGGGGCGAGGCGGCCCGCGAGCTGAGGAGTAAGTGGTTTTAACGCCCGCCGCCTCAGCCACGGCGCGGCGGCTGAAGCTGCGGTGGTGAGCGTGAATACCATCTGCGACGATAAGCTCGCGTGGGACCGCCGGAGCCCCACAGCGCCGTAGCCGTGACAGAAACCATGCCTGCTGCATGTTGCATGATCGCTTGCATGCTGCATACTTGCTTGCACGCTGTATGTTGCATGCTCGCTTGCAGCATGCAAGTGGTAGGTTTGGTTAGAACTGAGAACCCCCACAGAAATTACCAATAACAATAATAAGAATAAAATAATAAACATAAATAATAATAAAATGTTAATGTTGGTAATAAATAAGTTTTATGCTAAATAAACAATATAAGGAAAAATCATAATTGATTGGTTATTATAAGATATGATTATTCTAAAATTAAACTTTATGTGAAACAAAAATCAGTAATATAATATAATCTTCAAAGTAAGCATTCTGCGTATTGATTCTTCTATGAAACGAAAACATGAGCAATGTTTTATGTTAAACGAAATTCTATAAAAAAATTAGCAATAAAACAACACAACTAGGATGGACTACGTAGAACTGATGGATGCTATTGAAAGCGCCAAAATCGTAGCCGAATAATGAACCGACTCAATTTAGATTATTAGTGCGTCCATGGCACTAGCAAAATTCCAAGTGATTTAAAAACTTTAAATCTTAGATTGTTTAAAAAAATCTACATGGATGGTTTATGACCATTACTTATTCCTCTACCGATTACTAAGTGCTCATACACACGAGCGCCAAGCGTCAACGGCAGAGGCAACTGCAGCTGTTCACGCGTGCCGCTCGTGTGTATACACTAAAGGAAATATTTGTTTTTACATGTCAAATTATCTTATTTGATTTATATTAAATAACAACGTCAAGTCCGATTTAATGACATATTATATTACACCAGCTTTAGCCCGTGGCTTCGCCCACGTAAATGTTGGAAAATACCCCACTAGAACGTACTACCGGGTCTACCTGGAATTTAACCGGGGAGTCCTATAACTGTATTGGTTTACGCGGAGCACGCCAGAAAAGCTCTCAGTCTGCATGATTTTTTCCGAATTCTTCAACAATCATCGTCATATTTCAGCTGATTTACATAAACCGTAATGAATTATACACTTAAATCTTTCACATGAATCACTCCGCCCATTTCTAAATACCATAAAATAATCCTTTCGGTAGTTTTTTAGTTTATTGCGTTCAGACACGCAGACGTGTCGCTTGTTTTATAATATGTAGTTTTAGTTGAGACACTGACACTTTTGATGTGTGTAATTATACAATAAGATAATCTCATTACTAATGATGCACAAATTGCCGCTAATTATAGATAATCATGATTAGCAGGCCTAATTAGTGACCAGTGGCTATCAAATGACATAATACCAGATTAATTCTATATTTCGAATTTAGGGAGCATACAATTATACCTAGTATTCAAGCTTGAATAGTAAGTATAATTGTATACGTCATCCGTTTTTTAAAGTTTAATTACTTTGCTGAACAGTAAGAAGTCTTACTATGCAGCATAAGCAGCTCATATAATGTTCCCACTGCTGGGAGACAGACCTCCTCCCTGTGAGGGTACTTTTTTTTGTTGTTTGGGAAATCATCAAATAACTTCTCCTGCTCTTGGTGGAGCAGGAGGGCGTGTCAGACGTGATTGTTACTGACTAAAACCCACCCGTGTTCCTTCAGTTGTCTGTGTGCCATGGGCCGCGGTATCTCTTTGGAACAACCCGCACCCCTGGCAGGCATCGGCCCTTGCAGGCCGCTTCAGTTGATGCTGACATCTCTTTGAAGCGCGTGTGGAACACAACGCGCTACATCGTAGCCGGCTGCGTCTACAGCATAGCCCTCTCCATTGCCCTTTGGCTGACTTTACGGCCCATTGTGAGCGACCCCTTTTTGTGCCATAGTTCATCACTGGCATCACATACTGGTCAAAGACTTTCGTCTTGAGACACTGCGGTATTTGGGACGAGAAGATATTGCGAAGCTTCCCGAATGCTGCCCAGCCGAGAAGCAAGAGAACTATCAATAATAAATTACCAAATATAAACAGTATTATATTATATAATCTTGCTCGTGGGGCTTGTGGCTAACTAATAACAGCCGCACGGGTTGATCCATCAGGTTAAGCTACGCTTGATGGGGTTGGTCCGTAGATGGGTGACCATCTATACATATAGAGACTCGTCCGGGTGTCGGAAAGCGAGTTAAGCCGTTGGTCCAGGCTATCATTCGTAGATCTTTGACAATCGTTATGGGTCGTTCCTCAGTTTTATCAAGGGGTATCGTATTACCCAATGACTGGGTTGAGGAGGTCAGATAGACAGTCGCTCCATGTAAAATACTAGTACTAAGCTGCATCCAGTTAGACAGGAAGCCGAGCCCAATATAGTTGGGGAAAGGTTAGGGAGATGATGACTTGCTCACTGGGTGTTGGCGACTTCAGGCTATTGAAGTCCTTGTTTTCTCAGGATAAATGTCTTCAATTTTTTCGTTTCGTTTCTTTCTTTCATTATGGGTGTTTCGTAAGTAAAGTAAAATAGTATGTTCCAGAAACAAAATCCAAATTGAGTCTGACCGTTTTAAGACTGTACTCTTTATTTTGAAAACCGTGTTTAAAATTAATAATTCTACGAAAGGTCATCAAACTGAAGTAGAGTTTCAACAAAGATGACAACGTAGAGACGTTTTCAGTGTTTATTATACAATAAAGCACTTCGCTATGCTATGAACGCTAAAGTCCAAGTCAACTCGTAAACACTTCGATAGAGCGGGTAGAGACATCAGATTTACTGCCAGAGGTCATAGCTCTACTAGGGGGTGTATGTTTATGGAGAATTAAGGACAGATTTTCCATAAGTATTTTTTTTAAAGAAAGTCGGTTCCCTATTTAGGACGTGGTGCCTTTTGCTATAAAGTTGCGTAGTTTATCGATGGGTCTAAGTTGTATTTGTCAAGTTTTCTCTTTTAGAGTACCATCTATTCGTTGTGTTGTCTTGTTTTTATCCGAAAATGGACATTAACAAGGTGGTTGCATATTTTTAGAATGTAAATATATTATTTTAGTTAAATTGCCCTTGATATATACCAAATCAGGACTTAGGTGTGGTCTATATCACTTCGCGTCAGTGCATTCTATTAAAAAATAAAATATTACATCATTATTAAACCCCTAAGCGCGGTTTTAAATTATTTTAAACCTATCTACGAACCACAGACCACCGCACCGATGCCAACGGTTTAAAACCAAATGGTTAAATACGTTTTAAATCCGTTTGGCATCTATAACCATACCATATATTTATTTATAGTATAAACTAACAACACAAAAGCAATCATATTTTTTTTTATTTCATGATTAATATTCACCGACATCACATATTGTTAACATCAATCATAATGTATACCAATTGATGACGGGCCACCGGTAAACACTGGACTCTCGCGCACGCCAAGCTACGTCTCTGAGACGTAGCCAGCAAGCACCGAGAAGGGAGTGTTATTATGCGAGTATTATTTTATACGAACTGTCATTATTCTGCTGTGATTATTCTGCTGTGATTATTGTGCTGTGTTTATTGTGTATGCCGGTTATAAGTGAGAGGATAGAAAGGAAGGTTTTTAGATAACATGTCTATTATGTTCTATGTAAGTACCTCATTTAAAAACTAGTGGTAGTGTTTTGCATGACGTTAAGGTTCTAGAATGTTACTGTTAATTGCGTTTGTTAAAATACTGTCGGCCTGTATCATCCCACTGCTGGGCAAAGGCCTCTCCCATGACTTCCAAATCTTTCAATCCAGGGCCAATGTGGACCACTAGCAGTTTGAAAACAGATCGACCGTCCGATTTTAAATATCAATAAAGTTTAGGACACAGACAACTTTTACCCAGATAATTCAAAACTCGAGTGAACCCGCGCGCTCTGTTAAAGCTAAAACAAATTTAAAGCTAGTTAACTACAACATCCGATTATCCTTAAACTTCTAACAATATGGTGGCCCTACTCACTTGTTCTAATAAAGTTGGATTGTTTTAAAACTTCCTTTTAGTTGCGTTCTAATTTGTCATGGTATCCGGGCTGCATTGATATACCTATATATTTAAATAAACTGCGTATTACATAGAGTTGTGTTTATCAATTAGGCGTACTATTTTCAAGACATGTAATTAAACTCATCTAACAAGCCTTGCGCCCGAAAAAAATATATCAAATGGAAGTATAAGCAAATATTTTAACTGCATATATTTTTTATCGAAATTTTTAAATAGCAACTTCATTATGGATTTCTACGTAACAAAAATACAAGAATGAACAAATATGGACAAAAAAATATTAAAACTATTTGCAATCGAATAAAAAATATGTTAGTTATACGTAGGTAGATACTGTTTCAGGAATTTAGTACAGTAAATATTGGCATTTTTTTTCTGGGTTTTTTTATATGGTACAACAGAATAAGTTAAGAGTAATAAACAAAGACAAACATTCAAATTAGAATTTTCAGACTTTATTTTCAGAAAAAAATGTTATTATTTTTATTCAAAACCCTTTTTATTCAAGTTTCTTTGGAGGGCTATTGAGAAAAGGCTTGGCAGATTGATTCTGAGCAGTAGTGCTTCAGTGGTAACAGCTGCGGCTTACGAGTTGTAGGTAGTAGGTTCGAACCCAGTTGATTTTCTTTGTGCGTAAGGAAAAAGGCATGTCTTAGAACCAAAAATTCGAAGACATGTGACTTCTACCAACCCGCACTGGGCCCGCGTAGTTTATTATGGCCCACTCCTTCTCATGGAGAGGAGGCCTGTTTCCCGGCAGTGGGAACTTTGTAGGTTGATTATACTTAGGCTTTCAAAATGAATTTCTTTAGAGGTGGAAACTTGATATGTTGATGTAAATGTAACCCTGTATTATTATTGCTTATTTTCATCCCTCAAGAGGCACATAATGCCGGTAAATACATCGGACATAAATTCAATTAATAGGTACTCACGTACAAAAGTACGTTACGTAAAATACTCATATTATTATGTTTTGAGTACTAGTTTATGAAATTAATGTTGCTGGAGAATATAAAAGGTTTATTGTAATATTAAGCCATATTAAGCTGTGAAAATATTCATTTTCATTTTCGAAGAATTTATATTTCAAATTATTTTTAAGCCTTTATTACTGAAAGTTCGAGAAGTACATGTTTAATTGGCTCTGCTTTGGAGTTGCATATTTGCCTGTTTTTCGCGCACACAAATAAAATAGTGATAATTTATTCAAAAATACTTAATTATAATGCTCGTGGGTGTTATAACCAAGGGATTACGTTAAGAGGATGTGCAGTAGCGTCCAACTGCCCTCTAAAAATAACTAAATGAGATCACCACTCCATCTGATTCTGTCAAGGGTAGTCTATGTATTGACATAGACTACCCTTGACAGAATCTAAATTGTTACAAACATAAACTCGCGCCTTCTTACCATGGGGGTAGTCAGACACTACAGAACTCCACCTAATACGATCTTTACATACTCCTTTATACTTATGGAGAATTTGTCTTAATAAAGATTATTATGACAAATTCTCCATGACTAGTTATAATAAACCCTTTGACTAGTTGTGGGCGTTTTTGGCCTGAAATAAAGGAAAAAGACATTATATAACAGATTTCAGGCAGTACTCGTAAATGAATAAACTAAGAAACATAATGGTTTTGCGGTAACGGAATGCAGTGCGCGTAGAATGTTAACCCTGTTAGTTATGCAAGCTCTTGTTGTTGACGCATTTTTTTTTAATAGGTCGAAAGTAAGAGAATCAAGGAAAATGATTTATGCTGCACAAAAAGAAACGCACATAAAACAAAGACAGTAATATAATAATAATAATAAAACTTTTATTTAAGATAACTTAGATCCAATTTGTTAGTAGTATAAAAACTTATAACTAGTGTTAGTAATACAAACTTAATCTACTCGCCCCCTGCCTGACCCATGAATCGAGGTATCAATACTCATGTGTGCACTAATACATCGATTCACGTACAGACAGTCAAGTCTATTGGCTATCATACTTAAAACGCTGTTGCGACTAGCCCGAACTCTGCTCAGCATCGACGCGCACCGCTTGCGCAGAGTAGCGTAGAAGCAATCGATGCGCGCCTCTGCAAACATACGTGATGCACTACAGTGACGGGGCAGCCGCAACATCGTTCTAAGCGCATTATTGTATTGTACCCGTAGGGCACTGTACGCTCTTTGAGTATAGACGGCCCACAGGCTGCAGGTGTAAAAAGATGTACAGAAGGCTCTGAAGAGAGTGATTTTTACCTCATTTGTACATCGTGCAAACCTGCGAGCAATCATGTTTGCTCTAACGGACAGTGCCCTACGTTCACGTTCAATATATAGGTAAAGTAGCCAAAAGCCTAGAATAGATAAGGTACGTTTTAAAACAGATGGGTTTTGTTAGCATAAAAATGAGTTCTAATATTATTGCTTAAAACTATTCATTTGTTCTTACCTTTGAAATACATCTCGGATTTAAGTAAACAAAAGTAAATATTAATTTGTAAAAGGTTAATAATTCTAGCTTCAACTATACTCACTTAAGTACTTAAAAATACAGAGCAAAATACATCTTCAACTTTGTACAATATGGTAATCACAAAAAACCTATTTTACATTTTATGCTTACATAAAATCAGACAACTCCATCGAACCTCCACAAACATACAAATAATTAATATTCAAACATTCTAAACCAACGGAATTAATAACGGTTCGGAAACGTGCGTTCATAAACCGAAGATTACGTCCAAAGCAAACAGGTAGCACCCAATACAACTTCATCCGGCAAAAAAACCGGAGGGGAAATATTGAAAAGGTAAAAAAATAACGTGTCATCGGAATATAAAAATTGATTTGGGATCGCCCCCCTATTGGCTGATACTGTTGCGTGTGAAAGAGCGAGCGTTCTGCGAGTATTGCAGTTTATGGGTCATGTTTGACTGATTCCTTGATATTATGTCGGTGGAAAGGGGTTATTTTTTAGAGATCAGGGCGTATTCATTTTGATAAAGAGATGGCAAAACTCCGTTCTATCTTCTATTATTGCTCCTAATCTATAAATAAAAGTCAATTATTGTTAGTTTACGCTTTTCTGCCAGTTAAAACATCATAATCATCATTTCAAACAAAAGGCTTCCACTGCTGGATATGAGCCTCCCCCAAGAGGCACAGAACCGGTCGAAGTGGCGCTGCTTGGGGGAGGCCTAAAACTATATAGGTACATTACCATCATCATTATCTGCTTAACCTTTTCCCAACTGTGTTGGGGTCAGCTTTCAGTCTAACCGGATGCAGCTGAATACTAATATTTCTCCACAACCCAGCTACTGGGTTATCGGTTATCAGAAGTATCGCACTAACGATCCCTGTTGGTAAGACTGGTTGTCAGACTTTCGGGCTTCTGACGACCCGTAACGACTGTCACAGATTCACAAATGACAGCCGGGACCAACGGCTTAACGTGGTTTCTGAGGCACGGAGGGCTCATGGTATGTGAAGATGGTCAACCATCCATGGACTAACCGCGGCAAGCGTACCTTAACCTGATCAATTGACCTTTGCAGCTGTTATTACTTAGCCACAATAGCTACATTCCTGCTTAATCAATATCCTGTAAATAATTCCAAAAAGATTATTACTATGTAGGCCAAATAACACTCTCAAACCTTCCATACCTAAAAAAGAGATAATCTCCAAGTCCACTCTATTCAAAAGTCATTCGCACAAAATTCATTCACCTTTACAAAAACACACTGCCCTAATTCCTCTGACAGCTACCACACGTAACAGCGTTCGTTACATTTTAAAACAAGCATGCCTGCATCCAAGTATTACCGTGGAGTGGCTGTATTTATTGATTTATGTAAATACGCTGCTCAACGCGATGCCGGTAGGAAAACATGCGAGCATCGCTGCGAGGCGCTTATCGTGTGTAAGCTAACTAGGGGCAGCAGCGGCGGTTTAATGCTTGTCAATATTGGTGTTCTTGTGATCTATTGTGTTCATTTGCGATATATTGTTGTGGTTGTTTTGTTTTTACATAGTTCTAAGAGCTGTGTAAAATTATTTGTTTGAGAAAATGGGTTTTTATTGGGATCTTGCCGTTTTGCCAAAATTTCACTATCCAAACAAATTTTAGCAGTCTTTTTTCATACCCATGTAATATTTGGAATGATTTTAGTACGCACATTTTTATTTGGTCAAATTTTTACTCGGCAGAAAATTACCAAGGATCATGTCATTAAGGCATTTGGTCTTTTATCAAATGATTTATTACAGCACAAAATATTTAAATCAACCAATCAACAGTAAACAACACAACAAACAATAAACATTTAGTAAAATTATTTGTTATAAACAAAATATAAGGATAAAAATAAGATTTTTTGGGAATAAGGTTAGGTTAGAAATGCGACCTCACAACGTAATGCCAGAAATTTATTTTTGAATGTAAAACCAGAAACTACTACAACAATCCTAATACCTACTAATATTATTATTACCAGACGATACTAAATATTTGGCTTGGCTTTGGCTAAAATATGTTATACCAACTAAAAATTTGACTACATTAAAATTGGTAAAAGTACTAGTGGGTAAGAAAGTTATTGTTTAAACGTTCACTTGCCAAACATTCGGTTTGCGTTACCATTATTTATGAAGAGTTTATTTCCTAAGTAATAATCTATCAAATTATAATTTTTTTTGGGAAGTGATCATTTGTCTATTTTTTTTGATGAAACAAAGGTAATCTGTTTTTTTACATTGGTGATACTACTACAGGACATTGTCGTTGTCCAACTTATTTCCTATTTCAGAAAGCCATTTACAGTAATATACACTTTATTGTCCACAAAGTATCACAATCCATAGTTAAAAAATTAACCTGAACCATATGTGGATCATGGGACAGGAAATGGGATAAAATCATTCAACATTTCACCACCATTCTCACCTCAGCCATGACTAATATCAAAAACGTGTCACAAATGTAGGTATTACTGTATTGTAAATAAGAGGTATTTTTATAGATTGGTACGCATATTGCAAGTCGGAGATTAGAATGCGAACTTTCTTGAACATACGGGAATTGCCCCTCTGACGCTTTTTTACATGTTTTGCCTGTGTTCCTGTGAGCTGACCATTATCCGATGCATTAACAGTTCATTAAGTCGTTTAAGTTTCCTTAGAAGTCAAAAAGTTTTTCCATATTTAGGGCAAAACACGGTTGCATTAAAGACTTGACCAACTGCAAATTATCTTTGTGGATTAATATCGCCTATCTCAAAACACTATTAATAATTATTGACTTTCGTCAACATACAACATAATAATTATAAGTTTTTATCATTAATTGATTCAATCATTTTAATGGCGACTAGAAAAACTTAAATTTCTTCATTGAGGAAAAGCGTGTAGATACCTCAGCCATGGCAGCCATAGAATAAAAGCGTTCAGAAGCGAATCACATGTAGGGACCTATTTTACTTGGTGCGCACCTCTAAATATGCGTACCTATAAATGGTGTACCTATAAATTATAACCTATGTAGCGAAAACATAGACGACAAAAGGTATGAAAAGGTAAAATAACATAATGAGCTTAGCGCAGACTTGTACGATTGTAGACTCTGCCGATTTAAACACCTACCACTCCCCACCACCTCACGAAGATCCACGGCGTAATAGCGTTACGGATATACAATAGATCATGACAATCGATGGCAGTGCCTTTCATTTTGACAGTTCAGCCACATAAATTGCGTTATTTACGTAGCGTAGCATAGCATACGAGCAGAAGAATTTTTCAAACCTATGAAGCAATGGATTAGGAATTTTCTTCAAAACCCTCAGATTGTGATTAAATGGACTTGTACGCCGATTGAAAGTGTGTAACGCAATTAAGCTCATACAAAAGCTACAACAGAGTTGTAGAATATGTTTATGATCGAGCGCGAAGGGCGTAATGTACCTACGCCAAGCGACGATACAACTCTAACTGTTTTACTGTTGAATGAAGTCTCTTAAGCCCTAAAATGTAGGCATTTTATAATGCGTTCGGCAAGAGCGTGTCGCTTTACTCATTCTTCTTCTGTGCCCAAACCTGTCTTTATTTGTGTTTTAGTATTTGCAGGGAATGTGCGTTACCCCGTGGTAGGTACACTTAACCCGGGAGTGAGTATTGAAAGTGGGATTACTTTTTAATTAGTTAATAACCCTTTGGAATATTGGTATTTATGTGATTGTCTGGTTATTGTTGAAGTCCTTTGTTAGTCGGTTAATTGGGTTTTATTCATTGGAAATAGAAGTTCTTTGGTTTAGATTTTTTCTTTAAGAAAGTTATATTTGCACCGTAGAAATACTTAATTGTTAACATTAATGTTAAAGAAGGATATTCCTTTCAGCCCAAAGGTTAACTGCCACAGAATCACTATCATACAAGAATTTAAAATAAATAATGAAGTGATAAATGATTTAATTTCTGTAAATAGGTTTGTACAAACACTTTTAAACGTTAATCATGTTTTAAAAACCAGATGAGGTTGGCGTCTCCTATCTGACTGAGAAAAAAGGCCGAAACAAACTCAGAGGTCACAGTCTCTTATAAAGTCCAGACATAATCTTGGTCAGATCATGTGAAGACCACGTGGATTAATAAGTATTAATCCTCATTTAGTAAAACTAGAAAATGACTTTCCCGATTATACAGCTCTAGTTCTAGATTGTGATTTTGAAAACATCGAACCTACAAAAAGTTTTCAAATAACAGCTGGATAGAATTCAACAACCAATTAAGAAATGGCTATACACTTCCAATTACTATATAGTATAACTAGGTATTTTTTCAATAACTCAGCGGGAATTTCCTGACATGACGTATTAAAACAATACAGCCTACGAACGAATATTCTATTTCCTGGTAGAAAAGTTTTTTCAAACACAAACTGAAGGAAATTGACCCAATTCGGGGTTGAGCAATTTTTCGCGTAGGTACGAAAATGATATGTGTTCCGTACGTAGCGGTATTTAGTCCACTGCAGTTGTATTTGTATCACATATTTTTCTGTCCATTAATGAACTGTGACACCATTTCTCAAAGGGGTATGGAGTATTGCGCATTTGTGTTCTCCACTTTTCCTAGAGAAATCAGATACAACAGAAATATCCAATGATACAGCTACTTATTTAAAGCTTCCTCTCTCCAACAATTTTTTGCTGTGCCCGACAGGGTCCATAATGATCACAATTTTTTTTAAGTTTACCACCTAAGTACATATTGTGGAATGCAAATAAAATTTGAGTATTGAGTATTGAGCATAAACATACATAGCTACTATGATGCTATTATAATAATAGTTCGTTTATTAAGAGCGATCATCCGGCGCGGGCTGGCAACTTCGCATTTCAAGTGGTTTTTCGTGATGGTCTTATTAAGTTTAAATCGAAGTAGGTACAATAAAAATGAAAAAAAAAAATCTGCCAGGTACCAGATCGGTCATGTTTATGAGTTTGTATGCCATTTTTTTACAGTTATTTTAATATATACCTATAATAATCGACATGCCGTCAGTAATTTTCTATCTGCAGTACTTGTTACGATTACATGTTTTTGTTTAAGAGTAAATGTTAAAAATAACTATAAATACCCACGATCTAGTGCTTGGCTGATAAAAAAACGCGCGCGTGCCAGCCACCTGGGGATGAACGCTCTTAAGCCTACTAGCGACCCGCCCTGCTTTGTGTATTGTATGTGTTCGATAATAATTAGTTTATAGTGTGTAGGAGTTAAAATATAATATTGTACCATCATTCTCAAGACACGCCAGTCTGCGATTATACGCTGTGTTATCAAGTCGTTGTCGTTTAATTCCACTCCAGCTACCCAGGTACCTCCATATTCTTCACTTTGCACCGTTATTTCGATAAACATAGAGATTTCAATCATGATCTGCCAGCCTTTTCCCAACTCGTTTGGGGTCGGCTTTCAGTCTAACTGGATGTAGCTGAACCGTGGAGCGACTGCGTCGAGCTCCACCCAGTAACTGCGCAAAACGATACCTCAAAATAAGACTGGTTGTCAGACTTTCGGGCTGCTAAAGACCAGTAACGACTGCAAAATATCCACTTTCCCAGGCATGGAAGGGTCTTGGTATGTAAAGATGGTCATCCAACCATGGACCAACCGCGGCAAGCGTAGCTTAACCTGCTCGACCCGTGCGGCTGTTATTACTTGGCACAAGTTTCTTTTTTGTGGGAAATCATCAAATTACTTCTTCCGCTCTGGGCCCCAACTCTGTATCGTTATAATGATTCCCCGCGGAATCTTACGACGTTCAAACTACGTCAATATCGTGTCTTTTAGAAACCAATGCAACGGTAAGGAATTTAAATGTCATATTTGGAATGTTCCAAAAAAAATTGTCAGTATTATTAATACGATATTACCAGAATGTCGTGTGTGATCTAAGGAATTGACGTGGTGTCGAAGTAAGGAATTGTTAAGTGGTCATAGTTAATTAGGGCCCTGGGCGGAGCGGGAGGGCGTGCCAGACTTTTACTGACTAAAACCCACCCTTGCTCCTTCAGCTGCCTGAGCCACAAGCTCCTCATATCTAGATTTCTATATTATACCTATGTAAGTTGAATATGAATGTATTACGCACATAAACGTTCCGGAATAAATTGGCTAACGGTGAAATCAGCACCAAAATCAATTGTTTAGTTTAGGAGAACTAAGCGGTCATACAGACAGATACAAAAAGCGACTTTATTAGCTAGCTCTAAAACATGAATCCAACCTATTTACCGAAACAGGCTTCTATCACACATCCCCAATTCTACGTCTGAATCGATCTAAAGTCCTTTCCTTGACAATTCAAAAGTTCCTTGTAAATGGCTTAATTAAAATAAATGCTTTGAGTTTGAGTCCTTTTCCTTAGCAACGTTTTCCCCGTCTAAAGTACCCAATATAATGTACAAGCCCCAGATCACGTGGGGTCAGAGCTTACAATTGTTTGCACCACCAAACATTCGCTCACTATACCCTATTTTTGCCTCAATTTGTACATTGTAGGTATACGTACAAATCGTGCCTTCCTGGTGGGTACGTATTTTTATTTTCAGCCTTCCTTCCTTATCGTACAAATTAAGCGCTACCAAGAAATTTTGGCAGCGCTCGAAACAACATGTAGGTGAAACGTGATTGGCTTAAAAAGCGCACTTTTGTGTAAATTGCTTGCTTACCGTCTAAATACATTTCTTGACTGAACTTCAGACGGCATGAAAATCGTCTTTTGTCCTGTAAAAAATGATATAAGCTAAGTTTTAATCAGAAAGCCTAATTGACATGTATATTGTGAATATATTTAGACATAACATACTCGTCACACCACCCCTGTGTTCTGAAGGGTGAGGCAGACGCGCACCAATAGTACAGCCACGTTTTGCAAGTTATGTTTAAATACTAGAACATAAAACATAAATCCACCAAGGCAACCGACATAGCCCGAAGAATTGCCAAACTTAAGTGGCAGCGGGCAGGGCAAATTGCTTGCAGAGCAGCTGGCAGATGGCGCCGAAAGGTTCTGGAGACGTAGCGTTGGAAGCCCCCCCACAAGATGGACCGATGACCTTGTGAAGGCTGCAGCAATCCGCTGGATGCGGGAAGCGCAGAAACGGTCTAAGTGGAGGAGCTTGGGGGAGGCCTATGTCCAGCAGTGGACGTCTTTCGGCTGAAATGATGATGATGATGATGAAAACATAAATAGGCAAGTGAAGGTTTAGTAACCTAACACCAGTTAGTGCACTTTTGAAGAATACTTGCATCATTCTCTTGTCCTTATCAAAATTTTATTTGTGGTCGGCGCAATATTTCTTCCTTTCCCATACTTCTCTATTAGTCTGAATAACTTTTGATTCTATTAGCAGTGGCAGTATATTAATATAAATATCCATATTGCCACATTGGACTAGAAGTCGCAAGCGCTTTTGCTGAGCATGGGCCTTGGGTTCAATTCCCAGAGGAGTAATTGCGTAACACTAACAGTAGCAATGGCTTTCATTTTGACAGTTCATAAACATTCATTGTGGTTTTACGTTGTAGAGCAGACAAATTTTTCGAACATATGAAGAAATGGATTTCCAATATCCTTCAAAATGATTGAGATTCTGATTGATAGTGTCAAGTGTGTTACGCAATTTGTGTGCTGTCTGGTGTTATTTGGTTTTCCCGTCAGGAATTTATCAGTAGCAACACGGAGTGAGAATTTGTGACCGGCTGATTGCAATAGGGTCGTCCTTATTACATGGGACTTAAATGTAACTGGCGAAATGTGGGTGTTACTATTGGTGCAGCTGCTAACCCTTCGGGGATTACAGGCGTGTTGTTATGTTACAATTTAAACAATCTTCCTATAATTGCTCACAACTTGGAGTACAACCCGGCAATTTTACGGGGGCATATTATACGTCAGAGGTAAGTTTCACTGGCTGACAGAACAAGTTTGACGACTTGTCAGAGTTGAGACAGCGCCCGCAACATCCCGTGACATTTTAGCGTTAAGCTTTTTCTGGTGAATTGAAAATTAATAATTTATTTGCATTTGCCTACGAGTTTTCTGCCATCGGAGATGAAAAGTAGCCTATGTTCCTTTCCAGGTCCCAGACTACCTAAATATTTGTCAAGTTTAACCCTTAACTACCTACCCCTTATTTTAGTCACGTAACTGCCTACCCGCGGTCTGCGTGACGTCGGTGATATATTGATCTAGAAAAACAAAACTTTGGTAGAGGGAAATAATTTGAAATAAAACAATATTTTATAGGTATTTTATTTCTATTAAAATTATAGGAACAAAAAAGACAACCTTATTTATTATATAAATCTAAATACATAAGAGAAAAATACTAACATATTTAGAAAATTGGATCTAGGATAGACAGAGGACTAAATAACATACATTAGGAACTTCTACTTACTAATTTTCTCTAGAAAGTTACGTACTCACCAGAAGTAAACGCGCGCACGTTCAACTTCGATAAGCGCAGGTGTGACAATGTAGGTAGCGGGGCGAACATGAATGCTCAAAATGTAGAGATGCGCACACATTTAGTTATTCACCAAAATAATTTAACTGGTGTCTATGAGACTGCGGGTAGGTAGTTAAGGGTTAATAACGATCGGATAAGTTTTTTATAATTTCGTGAAGGTTTCGTACTGCCTAGACACACATCATGCACGGTTTACAATTTCAATTTGATAAGGTAAATTATATGTGTAAGTAGAACATTTTACATGTCAATTACATTAAAAAAACTAGATGTGATCTAACATTTCCTTACCGACTACTCTGAGAAGAGACACCAAGACAAACTCAGAGGTCACAGTCGCTTTTGAAGTCCAGACATAATCTTGGTCAGAGCACGTGAGGACCATGTAGATTAGTGTCTGAAATGATCTTTTGAGGTAACAGAAAAACAGAGTTACTTTTTAAGTTATGATATGAATAAGAATGTAAATATACCTAATAATAAAATGGCCCTACTGCATGGAACTATAGCATCAACAGATCTGTCATCATCAATTGATTCTATCTATTGATCGATTTAAATAAATTGTGCCCGAAAAATAACTAAAGGTCTTTCCTTATAACGAACAAAACTTAAAACGTAAATTTATGTTTTTTTAGTTGGGAGAAATCTTGTCGCTTCGAAGACAGTTGAACAGATATACATAAAAACGTTGTTATTTTAATTTATCGTTTGATTTATTAGTTGTTTATCTGTTACAAACTTTAATTAGTAACCTTTTTTGGGCTAGTCAAAATTATGCATACGTTTACCAATTTTAAAATTAAAAATATATTATCTGATTAATATTTAGGTTGGCAGCACTGGTATCGCGCCTTTATTTGCAAATTTCTGGAGAAATGGTGGGGCGATACTTGCCACACCAGTATTGGAATGAGTGATCGACAGTAGAGATGTGCAAAATGTGTCAGTAAAAAAAAAATATGAAGTATATCTTTTCGCTTAACGAAGTAGTCCACTCATTTACTTCAGTACTTCATTTAGTTCAGTAAATCAGAACGAGTTCTTAATATAGATAACGACAGCGATTGACAAGTTAGGACAAAATATGATGTACTTCACTAGTTCAGTTTTATACGTACCTATGTCGATTTTCGTTCATACTTTATACAGGCTTAGGGACTGTCAACCTAGAAATATGAATTTAAGCAAAAAAGTAGTGTGTTTTGTTTTTTTTTTACTGATACGAACAGTTTGTGCGAGCGAAAAGAAAGACTGAACTAAGTGAAATTGAGACACAATTGAATGACTACTGATTGAATGATAAGTTTATTTTGTGATATGAAGTAGTTCATTTCCTTCAATCGTTCGCGAACTACCCATGTCTAATCGACAGTTGGTTATTGGATTCAGTGCGAGTCACAACCACAGAATTGTTATAATATAGTGTGGTCAAATGTAGAGTGGTTAAATTTTAGACATGAAAATAAAGTTATAATTATTGTTTACGTATGAAGTTTGATTAAGGTCATTTACATCTACGTAATAGGTAGGTAGTTACGTTATCTCTCTCAGGGAAATTTATTGTTTATCAAATTGACTAGGTACTGTAGTGTTTCTGTGTCTGAGGAACAATATAATCTCGAGCATACGGGTAGTGAGTGGACAGTCACGTGAGAGCCGCGGGCGGGAGCTAACGTCTACCCGATACTAGTCTGTAATTGAGCCGACGACAGTAACTCGTGGTACTATGAGTACTAAATTTGGCGGCGAGGGAAAAGGTCAGTTCCAAGACAGTACATTTACATCGATAAGTTGAAATAAAGTATGAATGTTAACCGGAGAAATTAGAAAAGTTACATTTGATATAACACATTTACAAAAAATCACTAGGTAATTATTATTTGCGAATTATTTATTTACAACAACGTCATCACACAATTATACTTTAATATCTTGTAGTTAAATACGTCAATTCGATTCAAACAAATATCAACTTTATGTTTATGCAAATTAACTTTATTTTAGAATGATTCGTACAATTAAATAGGCAAGAAACTTAAAATTGCAGCAGTAGCTTAACTTTATGTGTTAGACATTAAAATTATCTTTCCAAAATAAAATAAAAATTTAACTAAACAATATACTAGGTACTATCTTGGTATTTATAACATAAACATTACGATAAACACTTAGGTATAACATCTTACTTGTCTATAGCTATAGTTTTTAATCATGTTTTATTCAGTTCCGTCTATTCCATACAGAGCATAAGAAAACAGATAAGATTAAAAGTGATACTTCTCCCTTTCTCGCGCCGTGTCAGAGTTTTACTGACTAAAACCCGCCCGTGTTCCTTCAATTGCCTGTGTGCCAGGGGCCACGGTATCTCTTTCAAACAACCCGCACCCCCGGCAAGCATCGGCCCTTGCGGACCCCACCAGTTGGTGCGACATCTCTTTAGGCGCGCGTGGAACATAAAGGGCCGTCGAATCGGGCTTGGTCCATACCGGACAGCGAGCTACCCATTACTCGCCATCCTCAAACCCGCGCCTACGGTGGCCGGGAATCAGCCAGGGATTCTCGACACCCAGCGCTTATCCTGCGGCGACTAGGGCCTTGAGGGCGCATATAGTGCCTCTCCCTCACGTGCGCCGCCTTCCTCTTCGTGAGCATTACTGCTTCGCAGAAGGAGGTGACGGCTACCCATGTACTCTCGCTCCGTACCATGGCCTGGACCAGGGCCACACGCGAGAGATCGCCACCGTCGATCGCCTCCACAAGGACACGGTGGTGCTCCGCCCAAACCGGGCAGGCCTCCACCGTATGCTCCACCGTGTCGTCAGGGCAATCTACGCAGTGGAAATACCCGGACGTTTCTTCCCGTCTTATACGAAACAGGAACCTCTCGAAGCAACCGTGTCCGGTGAGGACCTGCGTCAGGCGGAAGGTGAGGACGCCGTGGCGCCGCTCAATCCATTCCTCAAAGAGGGGAATTACCGCTGCAATCGTGGCGTGCCCAACATAAAAGATAGTTACAGTGATGTTTTTCAGTGTGATGCAATTTTAAATTATTAGGGGTCCAACTTCGAGAAAGAGGTCAATCGTCGAATCCGACTCGGTTGGGCAGTGTTCGGGAAGCTTCGCAATATCTTCTTGTCCCACATACCGCAGTGTCTCAAGACGAAAGTCTTCGACCAGCGTGTGTTGCCAGTGATGACATATGGAACCGAAACGTGGTCGCTCACAATGGGCCTCATAAGAAGGTTTAAAGTCACCCAAAGGGCAATGGAGAGGGCTATGCTTGGAGTTTCCCTGCGTGATCGAATCAGGAATGAGGAGATTCGCAGGAGAACCAAAGTAACCGACATAGCCCGAAGAATTGCCAAAATTAAGTGGCAGTGGGCAGGGCACATTGCACGCAGAACAGATGGCCGATGGGGTCGAAAAGTTCTGGAGTGGCGACCGCGCACCGGAAGACGTAAAGTTGGAAGGCCTCCCACAAGGTGGACCGATGACCTTGTGAGGGCCGCAGGAGTCCGCTGGATGCGGGAAGCACAGAACCGGTCGAAGTGGCGGAGCTTGGGGGAGGCCTATGTCCAGCAGAGGACGTCCTTCGGCTGAAATGATGATGATGAGGTGACGCTTCATTATCATCCATATCCCGACTTCAAACACTTTTTTCTTGTGTCAATCCCCACGCTCTTGTGGCAGCCTGATCCAGGTTTTTCCTGCGAACTCGCCACTGGACGACTGACGTCCCGTCTACCAGTCCTTGGACGCCAATCTGTCACACCCTATCTACCTGTCATCACTGCACCTTGCCAGGTGTCCAGTCCAACTCCGTTTGAGTTCCATAATACACTTCCTGATATCAAAGACCTTCGTACCTCGATACTTGAAACTCGCCCTATTTGCCTGATTCCAAGCATGGAATGCTCCATGGCTCTCTGTGCTACTCTCAGCCTGTATGTCCCGCGTGAGCGTCCGCGTCTCAGTACCGTACATCATGGTGGGCAGAACACACTGGTTATAGAGGTGGGACAACAGACATTATTGACGGAGTCCTGTTGAAGGGGATGTGAATAGGATCTCCTCTTCTTTGAATCAATAAGTTTATTTGAACTTGCATTTACAAGGGTGTGAATTATTCTTGAACTGACGCGCACATTTATGCGCGTGAGTCGTTCGGTGTCTGGTGTAGTAATGGCGGCGCGCTGCTCCGTCCCGCGCCCCGCGTGCCTTGCCGACGTTGTAATGGTGTGAGGCGCGCGACGCCACCCGCGGTTCAGTTAGGTTTTACGTATAATCGGCTTAGTGTACACGATGGCGTGTACACCTGTAATCCAACAGGTAAATAAAATGATATACTGAGAACTGTTCGTAGCGTAGAAGCAATTAGTTTCCAAAAATTACCTCTTACAAAAAATACAATTTTACCTCTATACATTATAATACTAGCACATCGCGATGCATTGCCTCCGATTTCGTCCGCGTGAAATGTTGTACCCCGACCCGCCGCATTGTATGCCATCGCCCGCCGTGCTTTTACTTGATTTTCACTAAGGGTCCATTCCGACACTTTTAATTTTTGCTCGGCTCTAAGAGTCATCTCATGATGTTACCCTATAACCTTCCTCAAACTTTGGGCTATCAAATTCGAAATGATTTTTTTAACCCCGACTGGTAGTTCCAGAGATTACCGCCTACATACAAACTAACAAAAAAAATCTCTTTATATAAGTATACTAGATTTAGCCGTCGGCCCCACCCGCGTGGGAGGCGGTAATCGCGTAAATAAAAAAGTAGTCTATGTCCTTCTCCATATCTCAGGCTATTTTCCTGCCAAATTTCATGACGATCGGTTCAGCGGTTTAGTCGTGAAAGCGTAACAGACAGACAGAGTTACTTTCGCATTTATAATATTAGTAAGGATTCGTATAGCTAGATTATTCTTCACATTTAAACAAAGGCATAAAGATCCGAGCCATTACCAGTCGACTTAATAAGAAAAAAAAATAGTAAGCTTTTGAAAGCAGAAAGCTAGTTTCAATGAAGAACTAAATCTTATCTTTCGAGCACAATATCTCGTGCAACGGTAAATCTAATAGAGATTTTATTGTACAGACGAGTGACGTCACGGACAAACGGTTTAAATTACTGCTTCAGTGGAACTTCTTGTTGCTGTTAACTTTAGGTGCAGTCGCGGAATGAAACCCATAAGCAGTTCTACGTGATTTTTACTTGCAGTTGTGATAGGATATATTTTCCTGAATGTACCGTACCGAAAATATTAGGAAAAAAAAACAACTGACTCCCAAAACAAAACTGTGAAATGAAAAATTATTTAAATTCCGAAGATAGTGGTGTCTGGTTTTGTATTTTGGTTTTTTTGCCACTGATTTCCGAAATTTTAGTTTTGTTACCTACCTACCTCACACAATTAGTAGTTAGTATTACCTTTACTTACTAAGTAAATAACAATGATAGGAAGTTATTATAACATCATCAACGTACACTAAGTAGGCAAAGTACATATAACAACGGAAGATTATCAACGGATACCACTCTCATGCTACTAGGGTTACATCTGGTGTTCCGCAAGGCTCTATTCTCGGTCCTCTTTTATTCATTATCTTTATAAATAATATTAGTAACTGTTTTCACCATTCCAAATTTTTGTTATATGCTGATGACCTTAAAGTATACAGACCTATTCGTAACATTCAAGATTGCTATCTTCTCCAAGAGGGCCTGGACTATTGTTGCACTAGTAAGCTCCATCTGAGCATTCCCAAGTGCAACTACCTAAATTTTACCAAAAATAAGAACATAATAAGGTTTTCATACACACTATGTAATGTTTTATTAAATAAAGTAAATGCGGTTCGCGATCTTGGCATATTGCTCGACTCGAAACTCTGTTTGGATTTGCATATCGAACAAATTGTAAATAAAGCGTATAAGATGTACGGATTTATTATGAGATCCACTCATGACTTTAAACGGACCTCTTCGTACCTATGCCTATATAAAACTCTAGTCCGTTCCCAGCTCGAATATGCTGTATCCATCTGGAACCCATTCTATGGCAAATACATTGACACGATAGAAAACGTCCAACGTAGATTTCTTCGTGCAATGCACTACAGGTGTCACAAAACTAATCAACCGTATAACCAATTGCTCTGTAAATACAGGCTTTTGACGCTCAGCTCTAGACGTAAACAATTAGAAGCAATGACATTGTATAACAATGTTAACGGCAATTTTGATTGTATAGATTTAAATAATGTATTATGCTATGCAGTCCCCAGGACTGTTCATAGACGGCAGGTGCGTGCAGGCAAGCTCTTTGCTGTAGATACCTGCCGATCTAACACTGGTGTACGTTCGCCGATTCGGCGAATGGCAGCAACCTACAATGAAGCATTTGAGCACATAGATATATTTACATGCTCTTTGAAAAGGTTTCGTATCCTTTTGTACGACACACTTGAACTCTTGGTCTAGTTCTTCAATTGTTTTTAATATAATTTTAGTTATGTTTTTTTTTTTAATACTTTTTTCCATACTCTTTTTATAATGTTTAGTGTAACTGTCATGCATGTACAGTTCACCTCCTAGTTAATTTAAAGTTTTATTTATTAATGGTAATCTGTGAACAGCGCTGTGGGCTACGTTATTATTTAAGTAACTTATGTTTTCTTTTTGTAACATTCCATAATGTAGCTGTTTGTTGTTCCTATTTAATAAAATAAAATAATTGAAGTTAACTCAAAAACCACTAATCAGAACTTGACCAATTATGTGGTTCCACTGTATATCCTTTCCCACAAAAGAAGAATTTTGAAAATCGGCTTATAAATGACGGCGTTCTGAGGTAACAGACATAAAAAATACAACTGATTTGTGAAACTCCTACTTTTTTGAATCCGGTTAAAGATGTTCCCGCTACGTATTCTAAGGAATATACTTATTTTATAAATCTACAAATGTTTAAGAATAGGTTTGATTATCTTGAAAATCAGTCTCGTATAGATATGCTTACAATTTTTCTAATTGTTTCTACAGAACACAACAGTAGGATTACAAAAAAAAATATATTTTAAATCGAAACCCTAAAAATATAATTTAAGTTGCCAAATAATAAACATTATCAAAAAAAAATTACAATTAACTAGGGGTGAAGTGCAAGCAACTGTTACTGTCAATATTTCAATTCCCTGTACACCTTCAAAACACCAACACCCAAGTTAAATTTTAACTTAACCGTCATAATTTAACTGGGCCGTTAACTTAACGTGAGTTCGTAACTGGCTGCAAGATTGTCACTTTAATTAACTAATAAATAACTGAAGCCGCGTACAGAATTTAGTATCAAACGTTAGACAATAATTAATAAATTCCGGTTTGGGTACGGCTCACACTGGAGCGGCGAAGCGATGATATTTTGGAGAGATCAAAACGTTGTTACTTGTGGCAAACGTTGTTACTTTTGTACTAATATTATCAAAAGAGCGAGTAAAATGCGTTAGTATGTAGGGGAATATCGTCGGATATACTTATCCGATACCAAAAATTCTTTCACCCAACCCGCATCGAAGAAAAACATTAAATCCACATTTTCTAGTGACATGACTTCGCACAGTTATACCAAATTCTATTACCAAGTACTTAAACACCAGTTTTGGGATCTATAAGCATGATTATATAATTATTACTTCTGCCTGCGACTTTGTCTGCGCGAAATCTTGTTTTAACATAAAACATATTCAATGACACTTGGAGATAGCTTTCTATTAGTGAAATATTTTTTGGAACCGGATTAGTATTTAGTCGCCGGAAGAAATTATTCAATTAAATTGATCTGGCAACTGGGACCGCGGTTTCAGTTAATTACGGTCCCAGTCACCGAAAGCCTCGATAAATTAATTTATCGATCGATTTACATTCTAGAGTCATGGGCTCCGTGTGCTCACTTAGTTTTTCGAGACACAGCATGGCGGTTGGTCGACTCTTCACGTGATCAGAGGGCTGGCCTATTTTTTGATCAAAGAATCGAAACGGCGATTGATTTGAGCTGTTGGCAGCGATGCGGACGAGTTTTTTGATGCGCTGTGATTGTGGGCCCTCATTTGTTATATACTTGTATATATTGTTATTATTTTAATTGTAAGACTCATGGATTATGTTAATATTATATTGGAAATTGAAATGAAGATAAGTCTTAAATAAAAAAATCATCATGTTTGTCCGAAAATACAGAATATTACGATCTTTTTCTTACAGAATCAGTCATAAACATGGATAAGTATTCAAAAAGCATATAGTACTAATTTTATGAATCTGGACTGAGTAAAAATGTTTATTAAAAAGTAAAATAATATTGTGACTGTATTTTTTAAGCGTGTATAAATTCTGCCTTCGATAGCGACTGGACAAAAATTTTAATTGAACACATATACATTGGTAAAAATTGGGGTTAAAATTATTTCGGTTAACTTGACGTTGCCACAGGCTGGTTTAATTTGGTTAAAATTTAAATTTCATAATTTTTTTTTTAAATTTAGTAACCAAGAGTTACGTTGGTATATACCATGCCTGTACATGACTTAATAGCTAATTAAAACGATTAAAAGCGAAAAAATCTAGTGAAGCTGGTATTGTAGGCACGCCCTTACGAAGTTGGCGATAAGCCCTTGCTTAAGAAACACTTTGGAACTTTTGTACCTGGATGAATGAATTATGTACCTTTGCTTTAAGTTCGCGCTCTGATTAATTTATATTGAATATTATGTAAGAAGGAATAATGTATAGTATGTTAATGACTTTACCAAAGTATTAAAGCTACATAGGAAAGTCATCGATGTTTTTGATCTCATGGAACAGAGTGAGAAATGAAAATTTACTTAGATAATTTCTAAGACAATCTTATAACTAAAAACGTTTGTTATACATATCTTGGACTGGATGTTTACAGGCAACTTAGTACCATTCTTCAGTCAATTTGACTTGACCACATTCTGTTGCCTATTATCAGTAGGTTTAGGTAAGTACCTATATAGGTAGATACAAAATGAAATATTACTTTTAAAGTTACTAGTCCGCACTAACAAGAAAACACTTGTGCGGTTGTGGGACCTCCGTCAGGAACGCGATACTCGCACGAATACACCTTCGTATAAAATAGTATATGGTAGTGTGAATTTAATACAGAAAGTTTTAGGAAGCTCTCATTAAGTTGTCGCTATTTTGGATTTTGATTTTGACCGCGCTATCGGCTTTAGCACGAAAACGACACCCATGACGAAAAATTTGCCTTTGGCACCCTCGAAAATCATGAAAACTACCTCTCTCTCTAGATAGATACAGTAGAGAGACAGAAAGTGGCATAGAGGAAGCCTAACAATTTTTTGTTACGTGACGATTTCTATCAAACTAGTCCTACCGCACCTAAAACAATAGCACCATCCCATTTCTTCCCGTGGGTGTCGTAGAAGGCGACTAAGGGACTTACTAGAGAATGGGCAGCAGGGTTCTCTATGCATTTGACCACCATACTGCGATTGCCAACCCGCCTGCCAAGCGTGGCGAGCATGGCAAATCTCCCCTTTTGGTGGAGGCTTATGTCCAGCAGTGGACGTCTTTCGGCTGATGTGATAATGATGACTCCTACCGCAAGCCGCGTTCCAGAAATTCGTTCCAATAAATCAACGAAAAGAATATGAACTTAAAATTAAACTTAACATTGATTTAAATTCAATGTGACAGACGTAATAAAAAATAAATAAAGTAGTATTTCGTTCAGAGAAAACGTATTAAAACTTGAAAGGGAATTAAGAAAACATAACGTATTCAGGATTAAAGATTTTTAGTTTCAGAATTCCAAATTGTAATTATAAGAATGTCATTAAAAGTAATTGGAAAGTAAATTAGAGTTTCAACATTAATTTCGTGTTACAAAGAAAACATTTGAATAAAAATACGTTTTAGTAGTAGTCTGCTTACTTTTATATATCACAGATACACACACACACATCACAGATACATTAAACTTTGTACTATCTTTCATCTCAGTGGGGTCGCGACAACGAGTGTGATAACTGATCAATTGTTTTTGGGACGAAGTTCCTCTGAACGCTAGGCGAATCAGAGCTAAACCTAAAGCACCATATTGACTGTCACGACACTCCTGTTACGCAGTTTTTTTTTCCTGTAAGTATCCTCTTCTATACCTGATAGGTGTACTAGAGAAGGGCGATGGATTATCATCACCATCGTTTCAGCCGAAAAACGTCCACTGCTGGACATAGGCCTCCCCCAAGCAATGCCACTTCGACCGGTCCTATGCTTCTCGTATCCAACGGATTTCTGCGGCCTTCTGCAGCTAAAGCACTAGGAAGTGGTGAAGGGCGGGCGTTTTGGGGGACTGTCTTATGTTATTTTATTTTGACGTTCAAAAAGAGCTGACTCTCAGCCTAGTTTGAATAAATGACTTTTGATTTTGATTTTGATTTTTCACGCCCACCTTGTAAGAGGCCTTCTAAAGCTACGTCTTCTGGTGCACGGTCACCACTTCAGAACTTTTCGGCCCCATCGGCCATCTAGTCTGCAAGCAATGTGGCCTGTCCCTGCTAAAGTTAGTTGCACTTAGTCGAAGAGATATGCTGGACTGTAACCGGTTAAAACCACTACTGGAATCGTGGAGCAGCTCCAGAATCTACATTGGAACGCACCGTACGACTGTGCTGAGTTTGTTTCGATGTTTCTCCTCGGAGTACCTAGTTGGTTTAGAAACAATAAGACCTCATCTAGTTTTAAACTTAATATTATTTTTTTGACGCATTAAACTGTTTCCTAAAACCAATTTACAGAAATTAAATAGACATAATTTATTTAACAAAAATATTCTGATATTTAACAATTTCCTATAACAACAATTTTCCATTTTCATCTCTAACGGGAAATGATATCAGACTAAACTCTATCCAATCACAAAGTAGTGGAATCTTTTGATCCTCCACACACTCGCTTTCCGCTGACAACCGGTTATAATCCGGATAATATCCGTTCCGGATGACAAGTCCCCGCAAGTTTCAAACTGATTTGTCTTTGAGACAGAACGGATTGGTCGAATCAATTGTCTATTTAGGGAGACGTACCTTTGTGCTAGTTGAAGACATTGGTTAATTAAGGTATTTATTAGGTCCTGCGTAGAGAGTGAAGACTTGGGTTGTCGCATAGGTTGTTGTTTTTATCCAACTTCAGAAAAACGAGGAGGTTCTTAATTCGCTTGTGTTTCTTTTTATGTTTGTTACCTCAGAACTCCGTCATTTATAAACCGATTTGAAAAAAAAAATCTTTGGTTTGAAAGGATATCTCTTATGGAGTGGTTGCAAATAAAGGTCAAGTTCTAATGAGTGGTTTTTGAGTTAGCTTTAATAAATATGTTTTTTGCCACTGAGTTTATATTAATTATTTCATAATTTCCTGTCACTGTTATTTACGTAGCTGGTGAAGGTATACGAATTTGTGTGCGGTAGCTAGCTACCACAGCGAAACAGTTAAAAATAAAGTTTACTAAAAAAACAACCGGCTCCCAAAAAAGCACTGTAAAAAAAATAGTTTTAATTTCGGAAGTTGGTGGCAAAACGTGAAAATACAAAACCAAAGACACTGACTCCCGAAATTAAACTTATTTTTCACTTTGTAGTGATTTTTTGGAAGTCGGTAGGTTTTAACTTGTACATTGGATACTCTCAGAAAATTATTTTATTTGATATGTCCACTTTTGAAACGTAGCTAGGCTAGGCACACGGTTTCTCTTGGTCGTTATCTATGGAGAGGAGCCGGCGAGAAAATCCACGGTATCTTTGAAAGCGATTTCCACTTGTCATTACCCACAGATCATCACCTAAGAAGCATTAATATGTAAACTATATGTGCCTAAGGTGCGACTGTCTAATACAATATAAATGGCTCTATTACTTTTCCTGACTTAGGCTGAAATACAGTACTTTGGCGTAACGTGAAATGGTTTACGATTGCCAGTCATAAAATTTAAGTTTTAATCAAAATGTACAACCGGCCACAAAAGTTGGTCGATAATATTGAAATGGACGATAAAACTATAGTTTACGACTTGATTGTATCATTGTAGTTTAAAATCCTATAAAATTTACTATCCCTGCTATTATACTGATGTTTTATTGGTCCCACAGTTCATACAATCAGACTGCAGACACACCCATAAAATATTATAACATTTTCATCACTTTTATTTTATTTTACTATCAGAACCGTTAACGTAGTCACTAATTAGAATTAAACCAAAAGAAGATCTCAATGTGGCCACACTATATAAACTTATTCAAAAATGTTAGAATTGAACCGTAAGTCGAATGATATTTTTTTTAAAATATTTCTGTAGCATTTAAGAAAACTAGCACAAAATATATCTGTATCTTTTTACACAATTTATATAATGTGTTTGGGATCTTGATGGAAACCACTTCTTTTTTGATTGATTATTTATTCAGAACACAGTTTTACACAGTTATACCTACATACACTGATACTACTACACGCAAGGTTATAATAACATTTTAACTATTTATTTGATTAATATTTGTAAGAGGCACATCGTTCTGTTCGTGGTGAAGTTAGAAGGGCATAGACAACCATCTGTCAAGTTTATATTTAGTTTGACAACTCTGACGAGACGTTGACATTACTAAAGATAATGTAAGAATGGCTATGAGTTCGTGTATGCCATTTAGCAGTCACACCACATAGCATAAAGCTTGGCATCTGGATGTATCCACGGCATTTTTATCTCCTTCCATGGTATCTTTAACTCGACACATTAGGTTGTGAACGCGTGAGATTCTTCTCAATTTTCATTTATCGTTTGAAAGGTGAAAATATGAACGAAAATATATACGTTCGAGAGAATAGCTGAAGTTACAAATAAAGTCTTCGTTTTGAGCTTAAGAAAAAAATAATATGAATAATTATTATGTAATAGTACAAAACTTTATGTAGTTGATTGACACCCTACGTCAATTTGCAGTATTGTACCGATCTCATTCGACCTGTCAAATAATGACTGTTGTAATTTAAATAGACGGTAGTCGGTAGTCAATTCGCTTTATAATTAACTTAGCAGTAAACTAGCCATACTATACTGTTTGATTGCACACGTTGTAAATTGTTCATTGGTTTTTTTTGTACGAGTTTACAGTAATTTGCCCCTACAAACAATGTATGCATTACTTTTATAAAATATTTGTTTGTTTATCAACATCTACCTTAAGCAAAAATAAACTGTGCCTTTAATCGCTGCAAATAAGTGACAGCCAGCGATCATCACTGTTAATTAGTAATTTAACCTCAAACATCTTTTACTATCCTAACCATTCCCCCACAACCCATTCACTTAATAAGTGCTGGCGCACCAGAAAAGCTAAAGAACCTCAAGGCTGTTATAACCGGATATCCACTTTGTAATATTCGATTTAAATGCATGCTGCGACAGCCACCTGGCGACATGTGTATACTAAATACTGCTACATACGTAGGTACGTACATACAGGTCAATCGAGTTACCTTCCGGGCATATACTCCGTCTTGTCGGCAGAAACCATTGGTTGAGGTGAAAATTCTAAAACGATTTTGTGAGTACGGTGTTTTACGTATGATATTTTTATAATTACGGCGTTTTTTGCATCAATTTCCTTTTTTTCCTGTTTTCGCTTTCCACTCAGTCTCTTTTATCAATATATCTTACTCAAAGAAAGTGGAAAAGTGCAATCAAAACCATTCTGAATTTTGAATTCATTAATACGTATACGCAAATTTGGGATCAGTTAATAGACATTTACACAAGTAAGTCGTAATGAGGTACCAGGGAAGCCACATGTGCAGAAGGAATCATTGCCAAACATCCCTTTCTTCTACATAGTCATAGTGAGAGGTATACAAAAACGTAACGTTGTCTTCTTAACGTTGTCTTCGTATCATCATTATCTTCATCATGCTCTATCTACCGTGTTGTCCAGCTCATCAGAATTTATTTGGGGTTTATAGTACGTATATCTCCAAAAAATTCGGTTACATTACATTACTAATACAATCATACAAAACTGCTCAAAATCTTTTAATATTTCTGATTTTTCGCCCGGTATAGCAAACCACCCGCCATATTTCCACCCCCAAGGCTATTCTACCCACTGACTTTCATTCTCCAACAAAACATAAAATTGCGGCACACACACACATTCCCATTTCCTTGTGCCTCATCTCTTTAAATGTCAGACTCAGAAGGAAATCATGGTCCATGCTTCAGACTCCATTGAACATCGAACGCTATAAAACAAGTAGCCGTTTTATAACCTATATCTTATTTGAAAGGGTCAGCGATGTGTCGTGATCGATTACTGTCTGATAAACTTTATAGGGATTATGTTAACACTTTTTCTGGTGGTTTTATTAAGTTTTAAGGGCGTGGGGAGCGGTGTAAGTGTCATTGGTTTGTTTGTAGTTTCGCTGTTTTGTTGGTCTAAGGTATACTCGTAAAATCTCATGCTTTTAAAGGAATGTGTGTCGATCAGATACAAAAGGTACTATTTGTGTTATTTCATTGTTATGTTGTCTGTCTGTATGTCTTAAATGCACTTTAAAATCGATTTGTTTTTGTAAGGCGTGTATTTAATTTAACGTCTAATAGTTCCCATTTTGCGCATAAAAACAATATTGAAAACTCTATTACAATGATTGCGCCTCTTTTTGTGAACTTCAAATATTTTCTACTTTGGGGTCCAAAAAATACTAAATAGCCTATGAACAACTTGGATGTAGCGCGCGCCAATCGCTGCTTCAACATTGCTCGCTTCGCTCGCTCGGCTTGCGCGTGATTAGTCACAATTTTAACCTAACCTAGCGCGTTTGCGCGAGTTCTTGAGTAGCCGTCACCTCTTTCTGCGAAGCAGTAATGCTCGCAAAGAGGGAGGTAGCGCACGTGAGGGAGAGGCAGTATATGCGCCCTCAAGGCCCTAGTCACCACAGGAGATGCCCTGGGCGTCGGGAATCCCGGGCTGATTTCCGGCCACCGAAGGCGCGGGCTTGCGGATGGCGAGTAATGGGTAGCTCGCTGTCCGGTAACGACCAAGCCCGGGTCGACGGCCCTTTTTTGTTACACGCGTGCCTCAAAGATATGTCAGCACCAACTAGTGGGGTCCGCAAGAGCCGATGCGTGCCAGGGATGCGGGTTGTTCGAAAGAGATACCGTGGCTCCTGGCACACAGGCAACTGAAGGAACACGGATGGGTTTTAGTCAGTAAAAGTCTGAGTTTGTCTCCTACTCCACCGAGAGCGGAAGAAGTAATTTAATGATTTCCCAGACTAAAACAATACGCGCGTTTGATAACCTTACTGTTTCGTTTTAGCGCACAGTGCGCCACGTAGAGTGAGAAGCTAGATACTTTTTGTCATTTATTAGGAATACTTTGATGTCTTAAAGTTTCTACGTCTTCTTCCAACTTTTGTTCAATGCATGATTATTAATATAACTATTTATGTACAAACAGTCAAGAAGAAAGGAACACTAAAATACGTACGTATATATAACAAGATATAATTATAACTGGACTAGCTCAGTCGCGTGCAATTTGCACTCATTAAATATTAAACACAGAGGGCAGTTCTCTATGCTAGGAAAGACTTTAAAACCACCACAAAATAAATGTTGTTTTACGAAAACGAAATAATTCAAAATGGTCGCATAGTCAGTTTTCTTTGAAATGCTTTCAGTATAATAGTTTTAATTTAGCATCCTCGCTTACGACTTACTTGCGAATACTTTTGTATTTTTTAGTTCCCTGAGGAGACATGTCTGGGATAAACTCTTTCAGACTAAATGTGATCTGGGTAACTGAAAACTTGAGTACGTCAACAAAGGACGTGTATTTTATATTTATGTACCTGAATCTTTAGTGGAACTGCTATTTTAATCTTCTTTATCGTCTCTCTTATCTTCACAAACAATGTATATGAGAATAGTTCATCTAATACCTTTAAACGAGTAATTCTTGTATATATGTATATATATAATCTGAATGTCGGAAACGGTTCCAACAATTTTCATGAAATTTAGTATGCAGGGGGTTTCGGGAGCGATAAATCGATCTAGCTAGGTTTCATTTTTAGATAACGTCAAACCAAAAAAAAACCAAGCTGAGCTCGGTAATACCAGATATTTGAAGTAATAGATCGTGTTTGAATTTTATAATGAATTGGTTGCTACGCTGCTGCATTTGCTATGCTACGCGCTGTGCTACGCCGTAGCTCGCACTTCGCTACGAAAACTAGGATCTGCCTTCGCTACAGCAATGTGTCGGAAGCTTCCTATTTATTAAAAAAATGCTGGTATCGGTAACATTTAACGTCAATCACACTTCTGTACTTAATTGATAGTTCAGCTAGATGATTTAGTTTTTAGGGTTCCGTACTCAAAGAGTGCTAACGAGACCTATCACTAAGCCTCCGCGGTCCGGCCGTCCGTCCACCCATCCCTACGTCCGCCCGTCCGTCTTTCTGTCAGTGGGTTGTATCTTAGGAACCGTAATAGGTAGACAGATGAGATTTTTACTGAGTATGTATTTCTATTGCCGCCATCTCAGAAAATAATAAAATTTAAAAATAAAGGTCTCCATACAAGAAACGTGTTTTTTTCAGCGTTTTTTATCTTGTGGTATGGAACTCTTCTTATGCGAGTACGACCGGCACTTAGCCGTTTTTTTGTAGGTCTGAGAACAGACATTATCAAGAATATTTGTCATTATAAATACCTATACATATTTCGTACAGCAATTTCCATACAACATACCTACATGAAAAAAGGTTCTAGAGATTCGTTCGCTGTATCGTTAATAATGGTAAACTAAAAGTGATTGCCAATAGTCCGGTCCCCAGAGTACTTACGTCTACTTTGAATACTCGAGTAACATATAAAAAACTGGAGGTATCAAAGTTTCTCTTTGAAATCCGACTGTGGCAGGCCGCCCGGAAAATTAATGTGGAGTAACTCGATGGTACTACAAATTTTGTTTCTTGCATTGATGTTTTGTGTGACTGTACTTTTATTTTGAGATGCTAGGGCGAGTCACGCGGAACTATTTCTAAATGTACTTCCTTTTTTCATATTTTCTACTTTGTGTCGATTATCTATGTCTACACATAGTAAGCAGCGGTGACCCAGTGGTATGGGCCCGGCTTACGTGTTGAGGAGCTCGTGAGTTCGAAAGGCAGGCACTTTGTGTATTTAATTTCATGACCACGGCTCTCAAAACGGTGACGATAAACATCGTATGGGAAGCTGCATGTCCTGGAACCATAAATTCTAAGAAATGTGACATCCACCCAGACTCTGCTGCCGAGTGAGCCACCTCACACAGAGGAAGCCAGTGTCCCAGGAGTGGGAACATTATAGGCTGGTTCTACAATGCCATCCAAATTGAATCGAAGTGCCTCGTTGGTCTAGTGGTCGGGTTTTCCGGTCTGGTAAAGTGTTATTGGGTTTTTTTACCTTGGGAATTTCTCACTAGTAGCCCTGAGTCTGGATTTGCATCCAGTTGGTGGCAATAGGCTCGCCCATATTACTTGGGACTTAAACATAACTGGCGACATTTGGGTAAACTATAGGTAAACTTCTGCACAATCCTTCGGGGAACAAGGCGTGATGGTATGTGTTATCCAAATATATCTATGGTCTCCTCTCATCCAAGACATTCGTGTTGACTTACAAAGTGATTTACTCAAAGTACCCTTAAGGTAATGATTTCTTGAAAACGCTCAAAGAGGTGGTTTTTTAAACCAGTGTATCTCTTTAACCGTAAATAATTATATGATATTTTCAAGTCTTTTTTGCATACAGTGACGCAACTCAAAACATAATTAAACGTTCTTTAATGTATCAAAAAAATCATCAAAGCTACCTCTTAACTTTCTTTAAAACCAGTTTATCCCTTCAATAACAATTTTATTATAATATAATTAAAAATATACCACAAAATTACAAATGCCAAACTGCATCCAGTGATGGATTATTTATTATTAAATAGTTAAATTTTTATACGATTTTATTTGCATTTTTACTACAATGCTTGCTCATTTATTATTCGAATTTATTACAACAGATTTTAACCCGTATCGGATTTCAATAAGAAGTAATATCGCTCATAACGACAATATTTAAAGATACCTGGGCCTTAATATGGTTATATCCCATTCATATAAACAGTCTTCCTATATGATTCATACAATACATAGCGGTGTTAACTGCAAACTGGTCAGCAGCGTTATTACGGGCTGCGTCCAACTTCCACCGCACCCGATAATCTGCAAGTTTTTCCCTGCAGCCCAATGTGGGTCAAGAGAAACTCGGAAGGGGCGCTTTAGGCCCGCTGCATACTTGCGGATGTGTTATGACGATGTGACAAATTAACGTGTACAGAAACCCGAATCCTGTTTTTTAAAACGTTCAATATAGGATGAATATCATCTCAGCGTCAAAAAAATTAAAATATGAATGTCAAAGTATTGTCAAAAAAGTAGATAAATTAAAAGTTTTTCAAAGGCTTGTCAAACCGCACTGGGCTCGCGTAGTTTATTATGGCCCACTTCCTCTCACAGTGAGGAGGCCTGTGACCCAGCAGTGGGGACGTTATAGGCTGAGTATGTATGTGTGTTATGTGAGATTAGAAAGAAAACGTTCTTAAAAAATACACAAAATGCCGATCAAAATTGTAATGTTTCAGTTAAACTGGATTTGACACTTTTTTAATTTCATGTTTCATATATTGTTTCTGTGTAAGTAGGGATGATGCGCGGCATTCGTGGAAAGCTGTGAAATTAAAACCTTGCTCGTGAAAATAACATTTTTGAATTGATGATTTCAGAGTATATTTTTTACTTTATGAAAAAGTTCCTGGACTTTTTAATTTTGTCGCAAATAAAATCACAGTTTGCAAGCATGCACTATTTGATTAGCGTTAATATTTAAACTAGAAATGTTTCATCAAACAAACATGCTATATCAATAAGAGTAGTTCTCGACTAGAGGGAAATTAAGCAACAATTAAATTACAACTACAGAAATAAACGTCCACCACTTATTAAGCTTGCATATTAAAATCTCAATTAGCATTTCCACAATTATTTAATTATACGAGTACGTTCAAATGCAGAATCTGGCATTTGCAAACACCTTTATGACACACACATTTGTATTCCAACTGAGTATTGTGTTGGGACTGTGTGCTCCGTCGAGATGCAATGTGTGTCGATACACCTACTGTGGGTGTGTGAGTGTGTTCCCTACATTTTTGAGTGCACGTTTTGCTTGTGGGAATATGCGCTTGTAGTGTATGTGTGTGTTTTTTTCATGTCGTGTATGTATGTGTGCATGCTCTGCGGTGTATGGAGTACCGTTTGAGGGACCCAACAACTGATGGATTGTTTTTCCCTCCAGAGACGTGATTCGCTTTATGTATGAACTGTTGTGTGAATCTGGCGACGGTGGCTCCCCCATGTTATTAATTATTTAGTGTTGTGTGTGAGTGGTACCGGGACGTTTGTTTGTGGTGTGATTACAATTTGTCGTGTGTCGAAAAAGTGCGATGTGTTGTTCGGTGTTTTGGATATTTTTTGGGGGTTTCAAGTTTAAATAGGACATATTTCAGTGATGATGTCATATATATGTTTCCTTCATTTTTTGTTATCAATTTATTAATGTTCTCGTCAAATTCTACCTTGAAAACATTTTCTCCGTAATTTCTGTACTGTTCTTTTAACTTTTTTGTGCGGCGCGTTTTGAATTCCCCAGCCGTGGGGTAGAACCTCACCCGTTGCATTATGTATTGTTTAATGTATCATGTAGCCTGGTTGGAGGTACTACATGTCTTAAAAGCAGACTCATCTACTTCTTCTACTGTCTATATGTCTATCTCTTACTTTTGTACTAAACATTATTTCTTCTTCTTTTCAGATTCATGTCTGCTTACACCAACATCATCAATGCTATCACAGTCAAGTGAGTAATCAAATAATTAAAATTAGAATAATTAGTAGTATTTTACTAGAAAACCTGCGAAACTAACGTTTAGACACAAGTGATTATAGGTAATTTTCACGTTATATAGGCTAAACAGCTTCTTACGATCTTTCATTCATCACCAGACCCGCAGAGTCAGCTGGCCGCGACAAGTGCAGTTTACCGTCACTGATAGACTGATCAACTTAGCAGTTATTAAACCACAAGCGGTTGTGAATAATTTGATAATTATTAACACTGTAACAGGCGGGAATAATTTGGTAGGTACCGCCGAAATGGGACTGGGTGTGTTGGGTGCTAAAGCTTATAATTTCTCAAGCTTTTGACACCAAACTTACAAAGTAACACTTTTGTTTATACTTAAGACTCAGCTTGAAGCAAAACCATAATTGAAAATATTTTGAAAACTATATTTCAAAGAAAAACATTAACTTTCTAACACTTAGTACAAGGTGCGTCGTTTGACCGAAACTTTGTCTTAGAATCAATGTGTTGAAGTCGGTAGGTATAAAATAAATAATATTTAAGAGTGGATTCAAGCGTGAAGCTTTAGTAGAGTTTCTTTTGAGTCTATAATAACAGCCATATACCGATACAAACTTGCGTAGATTTCACACAACTAGTCAACTTATTGATGATGCTGATTTCTTGATTGGCTTTCGTCGTTAACCTATGTGCCTAAATAAATTTAGACAAGCTTAAAAACATGGTAACTCTGATGTTTGTGAGAGACTGGTGTCTGCACTAGGAACACTTGTATAGCAGACCACCAGGGTCTCACCACACGGTATGTTAACATAATTAGTTATTTTGTAAATGTAATGGGATAGGGTATAACATACAAATCCATGAAAAACTCATAGATTAAAAACAATCAAACAAAATTAAAAAAAAACCCCCCGACCCAAATAAAAACATCTAAAAAGTAAAAAAATCATATTTATTGGGTTTTTAGTTGCAGGTAATATTTTGATCAAAGCATTGTCACGTCGGGGGACGGCTAGTGAAAATGTTATCCTTTCTACTATAGAATTTTACATTCATTATTGCTGTGCATCCGTCTGTTTGGCGTTTTCATTGATGTTTTTGGTTGGGCTGGAGGTTTTTAATTTTTTTAATTTAACTTTTATTTCCTGCTTTTTAAACTTAATATAGTAATAGTAAACACGCTACGATCGACACATGTCACGCTTAAATCTGCGCAGCTTTACGTATGTTTCCCACAGTGAAGCTTGTTACTAATTTATCCTCATTTCTCGTCCTGATCACCATTTATCTATTACCATCATTGAGACCTTTTCAATAAGCCGAAACACGATACGAACTGCTGTTTGTTGGTGAGTAACTTGGGGATTCTGGAAATTCCAGGTGATGCTCCAGCATCAGTTCAAGGTTACTTTGTTCGTCTAATATCATTGAAGTTCTCACATATAGAAGCAACAAGAATAATGTTCTTAAGATTTTATAATATCCAACTTGATTTAAAAGAGTGTCCGTGGAGTCTCTTGCCCGTCCTTCTCCATAGAGATCTACGTTTTGGAATGGGCAACTAGCTTCAACTTTCCAACTGATCGACTTTCGATTAGATCAGACCCGTGGAAGATGCTCAAATCCCTTCATCGAACAGAAAAGAGCTGATAATCTTCAAACGGCTGAACCGGTTTTAATCAAATATTTCCAAGGGTCTGGGAGCACCCCGCCAGGAACGAAGTTCCTTACGCGTTTTCTTCAACTCGGAATGTAACGTCATTTTCTCTATGTTCTGAATTTCAAAATGTTTTCAGCCTTCATCTTGGATTTCCTTGACCTCACTACCGGCTTCAGCATCTTCAAAAACCATGAAAATTTTCTCACTCTCTCCTTGTGTGTTTATCTTTATATATATTTTTTTGTACGTGCGTATGTCAAATGCCTCCTAAACGGCTGGACCGATTTTGATGATATTTTTAGCGTGTGTTTGAGCGGGTTTCCGAATGGTTTAAATTGACAATGGGACCTGGTAGGTGGCACTGTTCGGCCAGAATAACGTCTGTCCGGTCAGCTAGTAGGTATGTAATAAAAAGTCACATAACGCTTTTTTGTTACGTGACGATTTCTACATGTTTACTCTTAGCACAAGCTGTGTCAGATAAATTATTTCCAAAAAAAGAAGCAAGTGGAAAAAGTGTGATCTATTTTGTATAGCGACATTAGTAGCTATACACACACTATCTTTGCCTGCATTTCCAAAACTCACGTCTGAACGTTTACGCCTAATCACGTAATCAATGAGGCATCACAACTACATCCCCTCCCGAGCTTCGATTAACCGCCACATAATTTATTCAGGAGTATTCATCATCAGGGCCGGGTTATCTGTCCGCCGGGAGAGATCTACGTATACTTGCGTGAAACGATTAGGTTTAGGTTTAAAGAAACTTTATTCTCAATAAAGACATACATGTCACTCACTTGAGAACAATACTAGAACATATAAGTTGAATTACACAAAGTTCGTCGTCATCAGTTACACAATGCTAAAACATACACATATTACACAAAGTTCATCATCTAATGTTTTGTCAGTTATACTATATAATGCCTTCATTTCTCCAGAAGTGATTTGTCCGCGATTATATACTGACTAAGTTTACTTTTGAATACGTTAAAAGAGTGTAGATTTCTTATACTAGAGTGTATTCTATTATAAAGTTGTGCTCCTTCAAAAGTAAGTATTTTTTTGCCATAGTTTGTTCTAGTTTTTGGTAAAACTAGCAAGCTAGCTCGCCGTGTGCTACGTTGACTGATATGTTTGTATTGAGTAAGTGTTATGTTCGTGTGAATACTCTTAGTGATAATTTTTCTGATAATAATGCATGTATTGTAAATATATAGTTGCTTGATATTCATTATATTTGTATCTCTATAAATTTTATTGGTTGATGTTAAATACGGATAGTTGAACAGTATTTTTATAAGTTTATTCTGGGTAATTTGAAGTTCTGTTAGTTTTGTTTTTGCAGCGCTGCCCCAAATTTCGATCAAATAAAGTAAATGCGGCTTCACTAGGGAATTATAGATGGTGTACCGCAATCTTGGTGTGATGCAGCGAACTATGTTACGTAGTGACCCGGCGAGTGACGAAACAACTTGCCGAGAAATGGCTTAAATTAACTAAACACTTGACCTGTTAGTTTTGTTGTGGGTTACAAGCATTGAATATTGAGTTTTGTTGCTCAAGTTTGACGAAAGCTAAAATGTATATACGTACACGGTGTAGAAAGACTTTTCGCGAAGGCGTCACATACATCGTATTCCGTACATCGAACTAAGTAACTATGTGCAAAAATAATTGCTGGGAAACGCCTTTTATTCTTGGTGTGAAAATTCCCTGTTTACGGCAGTGCGCAATGTAACAGGAACGAATGGAACAGGGATCGTGGGATTAGTAAAAGTTAACTGGTAAATTTAAAACTGGTTTTCGTGAAATAAAATTTGGATCTTAACCCCTCAATAGTAAGAAACAATCCCAAATATGTATATAATTTTGTCCAAAAATTAATATGTAATATTTTTTTTTCCTTTTATTTTCAAACACTTAATTATTTAATTGTACTGTATTTTAATCGTGTATTTTAATAATAATTTTTCTTAATTTTAAATAATATAATTATCTGAGTAATGATACTCTAGTGGCACTTTTTACCTAATTTTAATTTTGTTAACATGCGGATAATGTAGTGGGCTGCAATATTGTTAACTGTATTTATTATTCTTATTTGTAAACATCTTATATTGTAGCTGTTTATTGTCCCATAATAAATAAAATAAAATAAAAAATATCTCTGCAACCGGAACGTTCTCAGGTATAGTTCAATTCTAAACAAAAATCATAATAACCGGAAGAAAAAGTGAGTCTTGGCTTCGTTAAGGGTATTTTTACACCAGTTGTAATCTTTCAACATAAATCTTTATTTATGTTAACATACTGGCACTGGTTAGTAAAATAAAAAATAAAAATTGCGCAAATCTTAAATAGCGAAAGGTGTCTGTGGTGGGAGGGTCCTGAGTTAAAGATGAGATTTATTAGATAGAAGACGCGGGTGATCTGTAACTAGGGACAACTAAATTCCTATCTAGGAGATGTTACAATTTACAAAACGGTTAGAGTCGTAATATACCTAAGTATATAAAAAGCGGAACCTACTAAAATAAAAGACAATAAAAAAAACATATTGCTTTTGTTTGACATGAAACTTGCAAATTGTATAGACTGATGCTTAATTTACTTAGAGTGACTGCTCATCTGACCTCCACATTCCAGATACTGGGTAACGCGATACTCCTTGGTAAGACTGGTTGTCAAACTTTAGGGCTTCCGACTACCCGATACGACTTTCCATCTGTGACTGTAATTTGTCGTAACTAACGTGGGTATTATTAGTGGGAACAGTTAACTTGACCCTTCAGATTATGTTTAGATTAGATTCTATTATTTTGTTATGAAGTGGTAATACCTTGTAACCGAATTTGATTAATATAAGGCGGTATAATGATTTTATGTATTTTTTATTCTACAGCAAGTCCTAGACAGGTAACGTGCCTCATAAAGCACGTTAAGCCAGTAGTCCCGGCTGTCATTCATAGATCTTTGACAGTCGTTACGGGTAGTCAGTAGCCCGAAAGTCTGAAAACTAGTCTTACCAAGGGTTATTGCCGTTTCGTGTACCAAGTAATTGGGTTTTAGAAGTCAGATCAGAAGTCAGTCGCTCCATGTAAAATCCTGGTATTACGCTGTATCAGGTTAGACTGGAAGCCGACTCTAACATTTTCGGGCAAAGGCTAGGCAGATTGAAGTCTAAGACAGGTATATTTTTAAATTAGGGTTTGTAATTTTATGATTTTCCTTCTACTGTTATTACACACGTTGTCTACATCTCTGTTATCTTCTCTCCTATCGCAGGTGTGCTGGAAGAGATTTCTGTAGAAATAAGCATTACCTATGTACGTATTTTTCTGTTCCTTTCTTTTTGCCTGTTTATATGTGTCTGCATAAATGGTTAAATAAATAAATAACAAAAAAAAATTGAAGTGAATGTAGTAAACATTCACTTCATAATGATATGAAACCTGTTGATGTGTTCATCAATCAGCTTCAATGTTTGCTCTTGGTTGTGTTAGGTATAAATCCTTGTACTAACAAGCTAGTTTCAGGTCATCTCTAGTACAAACTGTTTTAGTAACTGCTGTGTTCAAGGATAATATTGATAATAACTTTCCGAGAATCTGCAATTAATATTACAGTGCATATAGATCCAGAACAGCGGTGTTAATTTCAACCTGGATAAACTTAGTAATTCCGGTAGCTATACAAATAAGATAGGCACTGACCGTACCTTATTATGCAGGAGATTATAAAGTCGTCCTTTGATCTGTAACATAATAATTTGGAAAGATGGACATGAAGAGGTTAAACAAAAACATAACTTCACGCCTTTCTTCCCCAACGGACTGGGCTGAGGTGTACCTACAGTACACAAACAATTCTTGATTGAAAAACCCAATAAGACTTTCTCTGACCTGAGAATCGAACACAGGACCTCGTAACCAGTGGCAGCCCTTGTTACCACTCGACAATCGAGGTAGTCAAAGAGAAGAAGAAGAGAAAAGGTTTATTACCATGTTAATATGTACACATATATCATTATATTTATATATAAACAAACAGATGTACTAACTGTTCAGTGTGTCAGTAACGTATCGTAGCAGATGGCATTTCGCGTACACCCATTTCAAGAAGGCGTGATTTTATTGTATGTAGTAACACAATAAATGGCTAACCAACCTATATAAATCTTTCGACAAATCGTCTTATTGAAAGTGACACTCAACGTACACTTTCATGTTTAAATTAAAGGTATATAAATGGATAAACATGGGTAAATATTTAGCTTAGCAGTGGGTTTATTAAAACGTTGGTAAATTTAAAAAAACCCGACTGCTTAAGAATTGAACTTTAAAAAAGATGGAAACAAGAAAATTGTATTTTAAGAGGTTGCATACATAGGTAGTTTACAATCTCATGCAGTCGGAAGCAATATAGGTTTTATTATTTTTAAGACGATGTCAGATAGGAAGTCGCTCCGAGTTAAATACTGGTGTACAGCTGCAGCATGCTTGACTGAAAGCCGAACCCAACATATTTGGAAAAAGGTAGATGATGATGCTGACTGTACGTAAACATGAAACCTCCTGCTTTACGCAAATGCTAGAAACCCGGCCTATTTCTATTCCTAGCTCCATAACGCCCCTCAGAGCACAGCAGCCCGTAAAAACACAAAGAGAATCATAATACACAGGGAAATATGAGAAATATGAATATTGCGAAAAATACTCGGCTGAGCGAGGAATTTAATATATTCCACCGAGCTAATAAGTATCGAGGAAACAAGTTTTTTATTGAACGATATGAGACCGGTTGGGAGATGACAGACACGTGGAGGATCTGGGTCTGGTCCTTTGTCTACGAACATTATTTGAGCAAGCTTCTTAAGGCACGTTTAGGCGCTAGTTTTGTTATTTTCTTCTATTATTAACTAGCTGCTCGCGGCTTCGCCTGTGTGGGTGAAAGAAACTAGCCCACGGAAACTGCTACCAGGACAAAAAACCTACAACATCTCCTTATAAAATCAGCTATATGCCAGTAAGAGCTCCGTCAAATCGATGCGGCTGTTTCGGAGATTAGCAGGAACAGACAGTCAGACAAAATAAAATAAATTGTTTTTTCATATAACTACTGTATAATATGTTTCGTTTATTTTCTTTCATACATATTAAGTATATTTTTAAATATTTTTACAGAAATAATTATAAAAAACAATTAAAAATATAAAAGTAGTAGGCCCATCGGCATCAGGAGCAAGGTCCAAGATGCCGGTGGTCAGAGCTCTAGAGAAAGAAACCTCCTGACTATGCGTGCCGTGTCCAGGAGTACTGCTTTCTGAATCAAACCTTTGATCCAGCTGCGCAATGAGAGCCTCCTGAGGTGTTGGTAGAGGCTCTTTGCAATTAGGCCATTTACTGTAACGATTATCGGTACAAAGATTGCTAAGTCCACGTCCCACATGTCGACAACCTCATGAGCTAAGTCAAGACACTTGATTTTCTTATCTTGCTCAGCTTTCACGATATTCTCGTCATGAGGGACAGCGATATCAACAATCATTGCACGACGTTCTCGTCGATCTATCACCACAATATCAGGCTTATTGGCTACAATAGTCCTTTCAGTGATGATAGATCGATCCCAGTACAATGTGGCGTGACCATTCTCGAGAACTGGGTCGGGCACATACCTGTAGTATGGTACTTCAGACTCCACAAGGTTGTACTGCAAAGCAAGTTAGTTGCTGGTGGATAATCCTAGCTACTAGATTGTGTCTGCGCAAATACTCGCCCTTAGCAAGACGAGAACAACCGGAAACGATATGTCGGATTGATTCACCGGGACGGTGGCATGCCCGACAGATGTCAACCGTACCATCCTTGACAATGTATTTCCGATAATTGTTCGTCATGATAACTTCATCCATAATCGCACAGACAAAACCTTCGGTTTCCCCGAAGAGGTCGCCGAAACGCAGCCAGGAAACAGACGCCAAAAAGTCTACATCAGGCCCACGAAGAGCTCGGAAAAATCGTCCGTGAAGCTCTTTGCCTTGCCATAGTTTCTTACGATCGTTAGTAGCCAGTACTGCAGGTTTGCGCCAGTTCTCTTTCGCCAAGGAGAGCGGGGTGAGGCCCTTGTCCACTGCATATTTGATTTGATTTGATTTTGTTTTTTTTTTGATATCGATGCATCCCCAGGTCAGAGTGAAGGAAATATTCCCTGAGACTGGAAATCTCGCGGTTTTGGAGGGTTTTAGCATTTAAAAAGCCTCGACCTCCACATTTCCGCAGGATGTACAGTCTCATCGCTGATGACCGTGGGTGATGCATCCGAAATGTTGTCAGCAATGTACGGACCTTCCTATCCAGGGCGTCAAGTTCCGTTTGAGTCCATTTGAGTATGCCGAAAGAATACATCAGAATCGGCATGACCCAACCGTTGAAGGTTTGAACCTTGTTTCCGCCTGATAAAAGGCTATTTGACACTTTATTCAGGCGGCCAAAGAAGCGCTCCCTCAACGATTGTCAGCAGCATCAGCATTGTCAGCAGTTCATGTCGGCAGCATTGATGCCTAATGCTTCCGACATACCCAAATACTTGTAGGTTTCGGTTGAGGAGAGGGATCTAAGGTGTATAGAATCCGTAAGTTGGGTTCCCACGGATTCCATAATCCCACCTCGCTTTACATGCATGACTGCACATTTGTCCACACCAAATTCCATCCTGATGGTGCTACTGAAGGTTTCTGTTACCTTCAATAGCTCCAACAGTTGCAAATTGTTGGGGGCAAAGGGTTTCAAATCATCCATGTAAAGGAGGTATGACATGTTATTATTAATTTAGTAAAAACCTGTTATTTTGACATTACAAATAGACCACCTGTAAACACTACCTAATCAAATTCCCCAATCCTACAAACACTTTAAAATATTCCTGCAAAAATCAAAGTAGAAAAAAAAAGGGCAATATTGCCCATAATGGCTTTGAATTCAGTTAAATATTTCCTGAAAGACGGTACATTTTTATAAGGAGGACAAACACCTAATGAGGGTATGTAGGCAAGTTTGAACGTTCACGGGTCGTCGCGTTTCAAGCGGGGATTTCGCAAAACGACCGAATTCCAACTGATTGCTGCATGGACGGGAATTTTTCGTATTTACTCTTCGTATGTATCGAGTAGGTGTAGAAGGTGGAACACCGGCATAGTTGCAGGTTTGTAAATGCTTGAAATTGTTTTATTGGTTTGATTTTATGTGTGAGTGTTTTTGTGTTCAACTACAACTTTCAAGATAGGCCATACAATTTGTGCTTAGAAATAATCTCTTCTTGTATCCCAATTTAACTGCATAATAAATCTAACTTTAGTTAAAACATCTGTGACATATAATTTTAAAAAGAAACTGATTGAAAAACACCACGAAAGTACGAAACCCCCCTTCGATCGTTTCGGGAGGTTCCTGTTTCGAATAAGGCGGGAGGAAACGCCCGGGTGTTACTACTGCGGAAATCACCGGGAGGACACGGTGGAAATCTCTCGCGCCCAGCCGCGGTCCAGGCCATCGTACGCAGCAAGAACGCATGGGAAGCCGTCACCTTCTTCTGCGAAGCAGTAATGCTCGCGAACAGGGAGGTAGCGCACGTGAGGGAGAGGCATTCTATGCACCCTCACGGCCCTAGTCACCGCAGGAGACGCCTTGGGCCTCGGGAATCCCAGGCCAATTCCCGGCCACCGTAGGCGCGGGCTTGCGGACGGCGAGTAATCGGTAGCTCGCTGTCCGGTAAGGACCAAGCCTGGGCGGCGCGTGGTGTTCCACGCGCGCCTCAAAGATATGTCAGCATCAACTGGTGGGGTCAGTAAGGGCCGAGGGGGGGTTATTCGAAAGAGATACCGTGGCCCCTGGCACACAGGCAACTGAAGGAACACGGGTGGGTTTTAGTCAGTAAAAGTCTGACACCGATCCGCCCAAAGCGGGAGAACATATTTGATGACTTCCCGTCCTCAAAAAAAAATACCCCTACGACTGGTTTGACCATGCGCGAGCTTTTTTCTCGTACTATCGTGCGAGCTAAGCCTTAGCCGAGCTACGAAAGCCTTTTAATTAATCTCAACGCTATTTTCTCAAGTCTATCAATTACTTCCAAACCGATATCTGTACGGCTAAAATACAATTTATTAACAAATGACTCAGAGGCAGGTGTATTATTATTCTTGTATTTAATTTTGTGTTTTTAGTTTAATTTTAATTTTATTGAATTATATTATATATATTTATTAAGGTTATATATAATGTAAAATTTTATATTACGTAAGTCAAATATGATCTAAATAGATTGAAATAAATGAATTAGAATTTGAAATGAATTAGAATTAAGTCAGAATAATGCCTTCATGCCTTTTTGATATGCACTACCTCAATATGCAGCACAAAGTAGGTGTTATAACGTCCCAAACTAAAATTAAAGTTAAAACATAAAATACATTCCACACTTCACAAAAGGTATCCAGGCAAAATAAAACGTATTGTGTCCGTATTAAATGTGCAACTAGTCTCGGCGGACATTTATCAGTAACATCGGCTGTCAGCCATTCATCACTACGTGTGACGTGTTAAATAACTCGGCGTGTGCCGCAACGCCTGTGAATTGGCATAAATGGCACAAAATTAACGCCCGATGCGTCTATACATCATTTCGTCTATTGTCATCATCATCAATTTTACACGGCACTGTGATCAGATACTCTTGACAATCCGATTGGTGACCGCAGTATCATGTGAATCCTGTGATACAGCTTTGGCACTTATTGCTAACAGCTTTGACCACAATAAATTAAAAGTAGTACAATAACCTTTTTGTGGTTCAATTATACCAAGATTATACAGGACGTTATATTTACTGAAATTAAATTTTTAAAATTGCAGAAAATCAATAATTATTACCATCTTTGGTCATCATTATCTATTTATTCCTGTTTATTTGTGGTCGACGCTACATGTCGTCCATACTTCTCTATTAGCTGTCCTCTCTGCAGTCTATCTCTTTCTAGCCAGATCATCTTTTACATAGTCCACCCATCGTTTCTTTTATCTTCCCCTACTTTTAAAGGCATTCACATTCATACTCAAGACTTTTCTCCCGGCAAAGAGTATGACGAGAGCATTTGTTATTAATACAATGCTTTATTAGGACAATGAACATAAACAGGACTTTATAGTCAGGTATTAAAACTCTTCTTTTATCAGCATAGTTTTCCATTGGTCCAATTAAATTCCCCGATATTTAAATATTATTTTCATTGTAAATTGTAAAGGTTCGCAATGTATACCGTTTTTACATTCCGCGATGCAGTTTCGTCCATTTTAATTTTACATTTTCAATTCAGGAAATGGACGGACAATTTAACGGTTTTACCTGCATATTTTATGAAATCGGTAAGAGTATAAAATTATTATTATTTCCATACTATCATGATCATTTTAGCCACTACCTCCTGCCCACCGACTTGTCTGCGTGGAAGTCAACTAAAAATAGACAAAAAAAACAATAGACTAGAGCATTTGCCAATAGTGACGCTTCCAAACAGTAACAGAATCTTTGTAATCGAATCAGTACTTCCGAAGATTATCTCTCACAATTAAGTTTACATTTTAGGGTTCCGTACCCGAAGGGTAACCAACGGGACCCTATTACAAAGCCTCCGCTGTCCGTTCATCCGTCCGTCTGTCTGTCAGCGGGCTGTTTCTCATAATCCGTAATAGGTAGACAGTTGAAATTTTCACATGTGTATTTCTGTCGCTACTATAACAACAAATGAAAACAAATTTAAACATTAAAGGGGTCTCCATACAAGAAACGGGCGTTTTTTGCGTTGTGGTATAGAACCCTTCGTGTGCGAGGCTTACTCGCACTTGGCCGGTTTTTATAATACTAGTTTAGATTATGTGGACTTTGTGATTATAAATATAATGACATAGAAGTTTACCGAATTAACGGTACCTTACCGTTTTCTTTTTTTCAAGAGTGACATTCTGCCATTCCTATATATTGACTGTCTTTGAGCCTCTCTACCAATAGTATTTCATCCCAAAAAAAGATAGTCAGTCAGCAGATTGATAGCGGATTGATTGCCCTGGTTGTGTCCTACGATCATTTATTACATATCGGCACTCGTCCCCCACGAGACTCTTCAAATGCACTCTGCTGGGACACGACTCTAAAATTTTTTGTTCCACTTCGAATATCAACCCGCACTTTGATTTTATGCCAAAACTATGTGTCGACTGCCGATAAAAAAATTGTATCAGATATCTGGCATTTGTCAAGCATGTATGAAAATAGTGAAATTGAAACCTGATTTACATGACGCAGTTATTTTGTTTGCGGCATGAAATCAACAAAACAATTGTACCGTTTAAACAGTGTTTAGATGATGAAAGTCATTTGTTGCTTCCAGTTTATGGTATGCCTCGAATCGTATAAACCGGCCTTAATAAAAAATAAAGTCAAAATTTATAGTCTAGGCATTTATTTTAAATAGGCACATAAAAGGCACTTTTGAACGTCACAATTTACATTTTATTAGAATTGATTCTAGTAGCTTCTTTGAAAAGTAGTTTCAGATTAATTTGGTCTAGAAAAAAAAATCGATATACATGGTGCGATTTAATTGCCTGAACCATGCTTTGGTTAAAGCAATAATGATAATTGCTTTATGTAAACAGCGTTTAGACAATGCCAGTCAAGTGTTGCTTCAATCTTATTGCATGTCACAGACAAGAAACTTGCATTGTAAAAAGTGGTTTTTAGGGACGTGGGGACATAAACACCAAATGCCGCGATCTTCACGTACTCCTTATACCTAATTTAATTACACAACGCCTTCTTTATTGATCAACCTCTTTTACCAATCCCATCCAATTTTATTAGGCGCCGTTCTTTATAATCTATACGCCGGCTATAGCTATGTATCTCCGGGCTAAGAGGCCATACTTCAAGCGGCTATTGTTGCTTATTTCCCGTACATTGTCAGCGGACACTTGATCTGAGTTCCCTTCCTTGTGTAGCCGAAATAGCCCGCTTTTGTGTGACGAGGTGTCATGGCGCAGGTAGGTATATTATAGACCTTTTGATACACCGCCGGTTGGTGGCTTGCAATTTTTGGGAGGATGATTAAATTGGATAAAACCAAGCCGAGGAAAGGACGTTAATCCATTAGTCTTGGCTGGCATTCGTAGATCTTGACAGTCGTTACAGGTAGTCAGAAGCCCAACATTCTGACAGCCAGTCTTACCAAGGGTATCCTGTAGTTGTGGAGGTCAGATCGGTAGTCGCACTATATAGAATACTGGTATTCAGCTGCATGCAGACTGGAAGCCGATCCCAACATAGTGGAGAAAAGACTAGGCGAATTGATTTTTAACCGACTTCAAAAAGAAGGAGGTTATCAATTCGACATGTTTACATATATATATTTTCTATGTATGTTCAGGCAAAACTCCGTCATATATAAACTGATTTGCAAAATTCTTTTTTTTTCCAAATGGATTTATTCCGAAATGGTCCCATTTAAATTTCATAGAGATCTGATGATGCGTTTCGGAGACAGATAAAGGAACTCTTCAAAAAATGACAGCAAATGAACCGCGATTGCTGCTATCGCATAAATATGCATTGTTTTGACCCTAAGGATGATGAAATTTCAAATTGGTGTGGGGTAGGTACTATAACTAAAAAGTGAGAAATAAAAACTTAAAAAAAAAACAACTGACTTCCGGAAAAACATTACAAAGTGAAATATAATGAATTAAGGTATTTTTTTTTATTTTTGGTGAAAGAGATATGCCATATACACCTACTTATGGTATCTAACAAGACGTCGATGTATCTTAAGATGCAAAATACTTATGAAATATATTCTCAAACTAGAATATTTTGTCGCTCGTTCACAGCTCATATTCATAACGTGTTAGTTTGCCCAAGGTAGCTTTATTTGTTACGTCTTAACTTATTTTTAGCAGTCGATTTTATATCAAATTTTCAGAAAAGTCAGGTGGGTAGTACTTGCAGCCTCGTGTGTTGACCGTAAATGAAGTAAAAGGAGTGTGGTGTGGTGTATTGTTTCTGCCTGCGCATGAGAAATTAGATTTTGATAAATATACAAGGTGTAACTTAAATAACGCACATCCTCTTAAGGGGTCATTGTACTCATCATTATCAACAAGTTTTACTATGGGACCAAACCTGAAATCGTAAAAAAAAAATCAGCTGTTCCCTTTATTTTGACGATTTATGCGAATACAAGTGTATGGAACAGCTGATTTTGTTTCGCGATTTCAGGTTTGGTCCCATAGTAAAAGTTGTTGATAATGATGAGCACAATAACCCCTTAACAGGTTGTGCGCTATTTAAGTTACATCTTGTAGATTACTATAGAGGATTACTAGATTTTATAAAATACATTATTATGATCCACTTTGATATCATAATTGCAACTACACCACGTTTTCCAGACTTTTTAATAATGGTACGGTTCTTAACTGTAACACTTTCGCTTAGTACATTATAGAAACTGGGTCTAAAAAAGATCAAAACTTCAGATACCCACAATATATTGTTTCAATATAAACCTGCAGGCAGCCGATAATTTTTCTATTACCTGCCCAATAACATGCCCTTGCCGCCCATAAATGGTGGGGTGTTAAAATTTTAAATTAAACCCCATTTGATATCGCAATAAAGCTTGTCGTAAACTGGAGGGTTCTAACTCTGGGGTGACTTTACACGATAAATTCACTTCATCTTAAAAGTCGGGGCAGCTTTGTGGTTAAAAGTGCTGAAGAATGTGAGTTTGGTTTTTATTTGTTGTTGCTGGGATCAGGAAATTTGTAGCGCCACCAATTGAGGATGTCTCGTCTAATCGTCAGCCAAAATACTTAAACATATCATATAACAAGTAATACCCGTGTGTGGTCTGTGTCATTCAAATGTGAGGGTCTTAAACACGCTGATATATATCAGTAATAGAAGATGTTATATTACAATTGACAAAACACCAAGCCAGGGCAATTTGTTTTGTTTTTCTTACATGCTGTAGCGAAATAAAAATAAAAATTTACCACTTTAACACATTTAATACTAAAACTGGTTCTACAGCTACGACTAATAGGGTATCACACCAGAGATTAGGCTAAGACTTACGGTGAGAGGGCAAATCAAGAAAAATACATACCAAATTGGAACTGGCAAAATGTGAGTGTAGGTACTATAGGCACACCTCTGGCCGACCCTTCGGGGAAACATGGGGTGATGTACATACAGAATTCGAGGAGTATCGTTTATCATTACTGCAGGTTACCAGCATGAATGGTGGTTTACATGCGTATATTCCTTTTAATTTGCATGGCACAATTTAAAATACTGCATGTTAACGTCAAAATTCGAAAAATTTAGAATAAATTATATAATTATTCTCAATTTTATTAATTTTAACGTCCAATATTTTTCTAGTTCATAAGCCTAGTCATATGGCTAGGCTTATGAACTAGAAAAACATTGGTTTTAAACGCAGAGGTCACGCTACAATACATAGTATCCTATGTATTGTATATTTGCAGCGTGACCTCTGCGTTTATCGAGGCTTGCGTTGGTCGAGTAACTCTTACTTAAATGTCTCACTGATGGTAGCGCGTGTGTTGGATCAGTCGGTTCTCTTCAAAATGTTTGAGCTGGATGACGCGTCATGTTCGTGAAAGGGCATCGTCGGTTGAGGCTGGTCTCTCCTAACTTCCAGGGCTTATTTTTAGTCTTAGATTTGGAAATATTTCTTATTTTTTTACATTCTTCTCACATATAGAAGCAACAAGATGAGTGTACACAGGATTGTATAATATCTTTATTTAAAAATAAAAAAGAGTGTACATGTAATTTCTTGCCCCCGCTCTTCTCCATAGAGATCTACGTTTTGAAATGAACAACTAGCTCCAACTTTCTGATTAACTGACCGACTTTTTTGACAGCTCAAAAGTGCCTGTAAATTGAGTTTTTAAGCTTATCTCACCAGATGAGAAGCGATGATGCGGTCATCGATGGTGTTCGCTTGCTGAGAAGCAAACTAACCTCTATCTATAAACTAGTCCGCATTATAAAACTTTAACCTTCTGTTTTAAAATCCCGCCTCAAAGACCAAGGTGGTAACACTTCCTAACTTGTGAAGATAAATTTACTTCGTTTAAAATCAGGAGCGCCTTGAGGCTACAGTTACCTCCACCAACGTGTCCGGGACTACGTTAATATTAACTCCTATGGAACGTTCATGGGAAGTGGCGTTTTAAAAGAAATATGGCTTTTACCTACTTCTTTTTATCTTTAATAACGGACTTAGAATAAAATGACTAGGCAAGTATCTTGTGTGGGTTTTAAATCTCAGAATTTTACGCTTGTTTGGGACTAATCGGTTGCCAGAAGTGTTTGCTATACTGACATTTCGGTAGTTAGATCAATCTAGCGAAATGTAACAACAAAAATATTATTGGCGGATGACATTACTACCTAAATAAGTAGACAGTTGTCTAGTTTTCTTGGCGTATTAGTACCTTCTTTCTATGGCTGAACTGAATATAACATCATTTTAAGTTAAAGTAATGTGTGCAATTGGTGTATAAGCGGGAATACAAATGGTGGTAAATGAAATCTTTTGCGATTGCGCATTCTATCATATTTTGGCATGCAGATATTGATATCCAAGTAAGGTGCTAATTTGAATACACGATTATTTATACAGGGTGGCATGACATCGAACCCCAAACTGCAACTATGGATTCACCTTACCTCATGAGTTCGACCCCTAAATTTTTATCAGTTATCAAAATAAGAATCAGTTGTCATAGAAAATGTACATGGTTAAAATGTAAGAAGATTTTAATCATTTACAGAAAATAAATCTTCAAAGAACGAAAGAAGAATGTCATTTATACATATGAAATAAGTTGGTATGTAAAGTGTATATTTAGAGGTTTCAGTAGAAATTGTTGCTCTTTTGGAGCTGCAATTTAAGCCGGAAATGAACATTCCTATATTATACGACTCTCATTCTACGTCAAATCAAAAGGAAAACTTCCACTACTTTTAGTATAAACTGCAAAGCTTTTTACAGTAAAGGCTTTGCAGTTTGGTTTCCAGTTATACATCCAAGTTTATACTCGTAGTTTGCTTTTAAGCTTAAAACAGCGGAAACTGTGACTTTATTCCCTTAGTTTTTCGCGAGACGCTGAATAAATAGATAATTATAGTGTTCATTCAATAAGGCTGAGAAATTATATTTTTGGCACAGAGCCGCGAATTTATTTCGTTTAAATACAAAATTTTTGAGAAATTGTATTTTTTACTCTTTATCAGTACCACTAGCTGTGCCCGCGGCTTCGCCTGCGTGGATTACGGAACTTATCTCACGAGAACGCGTCACCGAGACAATAACGGGAGAGACTCGTTAAAGTAAAAAATAATTTTATAAATAGGTTACTATGTCGGAGCTAAAAATATTTTTGTAATAGATGGCCATATTCTTGAGGAAGGCATAGGCTACTAAACACCACCCTAACATGCTAAGGAGCCGAGCAAAAATAAAAATAAGTCAGAAAGATAGTCCAGCCAGGCGATGCGACACGACGCGGTGATTCAGAGGAACAGGAAATTTCACGCGAACGAAGTCACAGGTAGAAATCTAGTTTACGATATAAAAGGTAACTAAAATGTACTAAACATCATATCAAGAGTCAGTATTGCGAAGCCAGAAACGTTCTTGTTTCGTAGTAAAGCTCCAGGATGCTACAGGCTACGGAGCCTTGTTACATAATATAGTACAACATTACTAGAAACTGTGTACTAATATATTATACTTGGTATTATTACGATGCTATAAATATTTTCTCGGAAATATGTATTGTGAATAGTAACGCGGAGTTTGATCTCATTAAAAACATAACAACGTAAAAAAAAGTAAGCTTTTGGCGAAAGACCGTCCATTGTATTACAAAATTGTTTGTATGGCGTAATAAAGAGTATTTAATTCTATTCTATTCTAAGAATATGTCGTCTCGAATTAGTTTTTTCAAGAAATTAGTTATACTGGCGCGCAAGATACATAACTGGCGAAATGTGGGCGTGCTTAATGGTACACCTCAGCCTAACCCATCAGGAAAAATTGCGAAGATCGCCCTGAGGACACGGTGGAGCATACGGTGGCGGTCTGCCCGGCTTGGGCGGAGCACCGCCGTGTCCTCGTGGAGACGATCGGCGGCGGCGATCTCTCGCGTCCGGCCCTGGTGCAGGCCATGGTACGGAGCGAGAGTGAATGGTTAGCCGTCACCTCCTTCTGCGAAGCAGTAATGCTCGCGAAGAGGGAGGCGGCGCACGTGAGGGAGAGGCAGTATATGCGCCCTCACGGCCGTAGTCGCCGCGGGAGAAGCCCTGGGCGTCGGGAATCCCAGGCTGATTCCCGGCCACCGTAGGCGCGGGCTTGCGGACGGCGAGTAATGGGTAGCTCGCTGTCCGGTAAGGACCAAGCCCGGGTCGACGGCGCGTTGTGTTCCACGCGCGCCTCAAAGAGATGTCAGCACCAATAGGTGGGGTTCGCAAGGACCGATGCCTGCCAGGGGTGCGGGTTGTTCGAAAGAGATACCGCGGCCCCTGGCAGACAGGCAACTGAGGGAACACGGGTGGGTTTTAGTCAGTAAAAGTCTGACACGCCCTCCCGCTCCACCCAGAGCGGGAGAAGTTATTTGATGATTTCCCATCCAAAAAAAAAAACCCATCAGGAAATACAGGCGTGATGTTATGTGGTTTTAGTGGTAGTAGTCCAACCATTGTCGTCTCGCAACGGGCTGTTTTTAAGATTTTCAATATTAATATCGACATTATACAGTCACGAAAATTAATAGTGTAACAAATTGCCGTGTGAAAAAATTAACTAATCTACCTTAGCCTTTTCCTAACCATACTGGTGTCGGCTGCCGTCTCACCAGATGCAGCTGACTACCAGTATTTTACATTAAGCGACTGCATATCTGTCCTCCACAACCAAGTTGCTGGGTCACACGATACTCTTTGGTAAGACTGGTTGTCAGTGTTTTGGGGTTCTGACCCTCCGTAAGGACTGTCCAAGATCTACAAACAGATGGATATCCTACTAATATTATAATTGTGGCAGTTTGGATGTTTGTTACTCAATTACGCAAAAACGGTTGAACGGATTTGGATGACATTTGGCACACATTCACCAGTAGTGCGTTGCCGTGGGATACTTCCCGACCAACACCTGGGCGAAGCTGAGGACAAAAGCTAGTAGCTACATAAATTTCTTTAGCGTTCTATGTTCGTTCTTATTACAGCTAAACTATCCCCGAAGGCGCTAAAATATGTATGGACATAATATAGGCTTGCCTGGGGATCATGCATGTGTAACAACTATTCAAATATACAAAGCTATTTATGTTTGTTTATTGACACGTGCAGCTCGTCAAGGTTAAAATAGGTCTGTATGGGAATTATTGTGAATGCACTCCTGTAAGTATACAGCCTTGGATCATTCAATGATACCCGCGAAATTTATTTGCTTGATTAAATTATGTATCCTGCACTGACTATTTCATGAAAATATGGCGATTTGCAGTAACTTTAATTTCGAGAACTATATTGTTGTAAATGAAAAGAATTTGGTAATTATTTTAACATCATTGCGTTTTGAATTATCATCAACATACAACTTAAAGGGCAATATGCAAAAAAAACTGATTTTCACGGTCTTCCCTTTAAGATAAATGCAGGTAAAAGTAGAAGAGGTACAAGTTAAACGAACGAAACGCACCATACAAATTAAAATGCTTCTGATCATCAGCATACAGCAGTCCACTGCGGGACACAGGCCTCTACAACAGCGTGCTATTCAGCTTTATTCTCGGCAACTCTCATCCAGCTGATACCAAGCTACGTTGCGGGTTCCACTCAAGAACACGTCTACCCGAACGGTCATTGATTGTATGGGATTATGACTGGCCCATTGCCACTTCAGCTTGTCTTTTCTCTGTCCCATGTCGAAAACTTTGGTTCTCTGCCGGATTCCGGACACCTCATTCCGGATTCTAACCCGATATTCAAAGTTTGTTCTTTATCATATAATAAGTCAGAATTTACTAAGAAAATGAATAATAAGTATTGCATTCTAACCTACACTTTAATAAAAATAAAAGCATACTTACCCATTTTCCTTCTTCTGTCTAAACCATCCCGGTTCATAAAATTTGAATGAAAATAATAACGTGTGTAGAGAACGTCGCGGGGGATAGTGCACGTTCAGGCACTATCCACATATGCAGGAGACACACTGGGGGATGGCTGAGACATACATTCAGGTTTAAACACAACTGGGTGTACGTTAAAAGTGGGGTATCTGTGGATTTTCGGTAAATTCATGGCGGATTGGGATCAGTGGTGGCCTAGTGGTAGCGGCCGCGACTTACGAGTTGTAGGTCGTAGGTTCGATACCAGACAGGCGCCTTACTTTGTGTAAATTATTCTATCACACTTTTTTCAAAACGGTGAAAGAAAACATCGTGAGGAACCCGGTATGTCCTAGAACCAAAAACTCGAAGATATATGACATCTACCAACCCCCTTTTGGTCCGCGTGGTCCCCTGCCTTTCACAAATAGGAGGCCTGTAGTCTCACCAGTGCGAACATTTATTGTTATGCATGGCGGATTTGGACGTACCTGTAGGGAGACTTGACAAGTGTGGTGGTTACCGTTTTTTCATGTATTTTGATAGTGCAGGAGATTGGAAATTATGTAAACTCCTAATATAAAGAATAACTAATTAAGAGCGTTCTCCCCACGCGGGCTGGCAACGGCGCAATGGTTTTTCGTGATTATTTAATTAAATACAAACAAAAGTATTAATTTTTTTCGGCATGCATTAGATCGTTGGTATTTTCAAGTTTTTGTGATATTTTTTTTTAGTTATTTTGGTATTTACTTATAAAAATCGACATATTGTCATTTATTTTCTATGTTCATTACATATTACGATTTAATGTTTATATTAAAGAGTAAATAATAAAAATGATTATAAATACCAAGGATCTAGTGCTTGACTGAAAACAAAAGAAGATTTGTGTGCATTTAATGAAATAATCACGAAAATCTACTATAAATACGTTGTTGCCAGCTCGCGTGGAATGAACGCTCTTAATTCCTAAATAGGAAATTGTCATATTAGTCACGATTAATAGCTGTTGGCGGGTTAAAATTCAAAGATTTGTTTCTAGTTTTAGTATCTGGTCAGCTAAATGATTGTGATTATGAACAAATAAATGAATAAAACTACTTAACAATTAGAAAACATGGAAATTTGACATAATTTTGTCATAAATTGTCCTCTACTAATTTAGATAGTAATCAAAAACTATACACACATGACTAGGTACATGACTGTATACGTGGGGGATTGCAGTTTGCGCGCTCCAACACCTGCGTGAAATCACGAGCTGTTAGGTTAAGGACACAACGAGGATTAAGATGGGGGAAATTAAGTGGTGGGAAAATTAAAACTTTGGTCGAGGTAAATTTTCAAGGGAGTAAAAAAAATATATTATCTTAAAAGAATAAATTAATTTAATCATTCATACTGTACCTATAGGAAAAACCGCCACGTGATGGCAGAACACTTTTAAATGTAAGCCTGGGAAGGAATTCGATATAATTAAAACTTAAAAAAAAACAACCGACTTCCGGACAAACACTACAAAGTGAAAAATTATTTTAATTTCGGAAGTCGGTGAATTTGGCTATGTATTTTATTTTTTTGTCACTGCCTTCCGAAATTAAAGTAATTTTTAACTTTGTAGTGTTTTTCCGGAAGTCGGCAGTTTTTTTTTTGGAAAACGCTTTTGTTTTTCACTTTTTGATTATAGTACCTATCCCACACCAATTCGAAATTTCAGCATCCTTGAGGTCAAAACAATGCATATTTATGCGATAGCCGCAATCGCGGTTGATTTGCTGTAATTTTTTGAAGAGTTCCGTTGGCTGTCTCCGTAACGAATCATCAGATCCATATGAAATTATAAGCGGACTATTTTGGAATAAACTCCTTTCGAAAAAACAATGAATTTTGCAAATCCGTCTATATGTGACGGAGTTATGCCCAAACATACATAAAAAAATATATATAAACATGTCGAATTGATAACCTCCTTTTTGAAGCCGGTTAAAAATATTGATCACATTTCACACACAAACACATATTTAACATTATCATTTTACATTCCCAGATATACAGCGGCAAATGAAGCTCACAAATCTACCAAAGCTGCGTTACCAAATTCCCAAACCTAATTATTATTTCACAGACAATACATAATTGTATCTGATTATGATTTTACCCGAAATTATGTCCTTTTGAGGATTTCAGCAGATTGTTAAAATAATAGTAACTAAGAGAAATGATCAGGAAACCTAAATTCATTTTAACATCCATCGTTCTCGGTAAGTCCCCTTTTGTAATGTGATTATTATGAAAAGCTTTGTTATTAATTATTAATTCACAATAAAACTCAATGCATGCTTTATGGGATTATGTCAGTATCCTCTTATTTTTTAGCATTATCACTATAATATGATGTTTTTTATAAAATAATTATTTTCTGCCCGCGACTTCGTCGGTGTATAATTTCTTGCCACACGTCGCTTCGCGTCGTCAAGCTATTACTTCGTTTTCGCTTAGATTCCTTGATTTTTTATTATTTTTGTTCAGCCCCTAAGGTCTATAGCGTGATGTTAAATAACCTTTAGCCTTCCACAAAAATTGGGCTGTCAAATGCAATAAAAAATTCAAATCCGACTGGTAGTTCCAGAGATTAGCGCGTTCAAACAAGCAAACAAACTCTTAAGTTTTATTATTAGTATATACCTGAAAATTAAATGGTTGATCGTTACGCTAATGGAAAAGACGGGTGACATATTATATACAAAGCTTCAAAAAGCATTATGACCAGAGATTTTATTTCTATAAGTCGGTTTATACAAAAACTTAAACACATCAATGATATTTCTTATACTAGATCAGGTCAGTGTGTCCTATCTGAATACTACCTATAGTTTTCAATGTTTTGTCGGTATATTGGCGTATGCTAGCTGTTTTTTTTTAAATGTTAATTACCTACTATTGTATAGAATCAAGGTCTTCTAACTTAAAATACAGCTGTACTGCTGTGGAGTTTGTTGCGCCACTTCTTCCCAGCTAAAGCACTAGGAAGTGGTGAAGGGAGGGCGTTTTAGGGGGACTGTCTCATGTAATTTTGACGTTCAAAAAGAGCTGACTCTCAGCCTAGTTTGAATAAATGACTTTTGATGTTGATTGATTTTTTTACTCTGAAAGAAACACTGAAAAAAAACTTAGAAGTCACAGCCTCTTTTAAAATTTCAGACATAATCTTTGTCAGCTCATGTATTCACTATGTAAATCAGTTTTTAAAATGGTCTCTTGAGGAAGACCACATTGATTTGAGTGGTCCTGTCTTGTCAGTGCACACTTTTGTCAGTAATAGTGCAGCTCAACGATTTTTTGTAAAAAATGAGGTAATCTTTTATATTGTCATGTGACACAACACTTTTACTTTCTGCAATTTATTTCATCATGTATACACAGATATGGGACATCATCAAAAGACGAACCCTTAAAACAAATCCCCATAAGAAGCATAGGGGAGTATGTCATAGAGGCGTGTCGCCTGTCATTTTAGCATTCAAATACACTTCCTCATAAATTTTGTGGGCTATAAGATATTTTCCACGTTTTTACTGAAAAGAAAAACAAGTTTATAGCCTGTTTTTCATTTTAGATGCCACACGTAAATGTGCGGTGTGTGTTTGAATGTTAGAAAAGTCATGTAAATTAATTATTTAGCAAATTGAGTACCAACTTAACTTGTCGGTATATTTAAATCATAACGACAGTTGTATGAAATGGCTATACAGGGTGGCAAGGTCATCGACAAGCAACCGGTTTCAGGATTCAGTTCATCATTCTGAACCGCCCTGCGTTGAATTTTCTTGTCAGTTTAGAATCTCTAGAATCATGTGCTGAATTTGTAATTACAGCTTACACATTGATGTGTCAATCTGTATAAACCGCTGAATTGACGTATCGCATCAATTCGATAAACAGTTAAATATCCTTGACTGTGCAGTATACAGGCACAATCTCTACTGTTCCAAAATTAATATATTCAAACTCAGAATTCAACCAACAAAACCAAACTAAGACTACACATAACAGACTTGTAGGTACTAAATATAAATAAAAGCATTCACATCCGAGTGTGCCCCCCGCCTTAACATCGGACGGGTGGTCTGTCGGACGTGCGGAAATTGCTGGGTCTTAAATTATACACACGTACAGAGAGACGGTTCACTCAAATATAACACCTTGCACAATGTTCAGGAATATTCGGGAAAAATTCCGAGAATGGGAAAAATTCCGGGTTCGCACCAAACGTTTTGGCTATTTAAATTTTGTATGTACAATGCAGTTTGAAACAGGGTTAGGTGTGTCAGAGGGTTAAATATGGTTTTGACGTGTTATGAGCGGTAGCACAGGAATGACAGAAGTGCGAGTTATGAATTTTATGATACGAGATCAGTTTTTGTAAATAATGAATAACTAAGAATATGAAGGCATTAAAAAACTTCAACTTGTGGTCTTTACGTAAAAGATGTTCATATAATAATTTTACGTATGGATGAAGAGTACTACTAGCTCTTATAATTTCAAGTTAATTGGTTCTGTGAAAAAAAAGTCGTGTGGTAAAAAGGTATAACCTTAGCAGGTAGAAGATTGAAAGAGTTGAGGTTATATTGCACTAGCGCTTGGTTCCACCCGGCTTCCACCCGGTATGATCTACCGGGATAAAACGTCTTATATGAGAAAGATCTCCAACTCAGGATTTAGCATAAATGATATCAAAGGTATCTCTTTAATTTAAAAATGGAATATTATCAGAAATCGCAGTCAAACAGAAATTAGCAAGGAAACAAAAACTTCACCTCTGACATTTCCGCCCCAAATTCGACCAACCTTATTTTTCAATTCCCAAATCACTAGACACACAACTAATTACAGTTAAGGCGAGCTACACACTGTTGGACAAAAGATATTGCCTCAGACCAACGACCTGCCGAAAGGTAAACAGGCAATAGAAAGAAACGATTAATGATCGGTAAGCGAGCGTTTCAGTTTCAGGATTAAACGATGATCAGTGATGTGTGAGCGTTTTAGTTAATGTGCATGTTATTATCTGCCGATAGCTTCTTTTGTTTTTCGTGTCATGGTGATCTTAGGCTGGGTTTTTTACAAGGATCGCGAGTCAAAGTGAAATCACAACCAGAAATTTGTATTTTTTTGGTAGTTTTTTAGTAGTTGCTAGCGCTTGGGTTTAACATGGGAATTGGGAGTTTGCAGGCCTCGAGTGTTTTTTTTAAAACTTGCCCATAGTGGGCAGAGCTAAGAGCAGTGTTGGCTCAGTGATAAAGGCTCTGACTTACGAGTTTTACGTCGTGGGTTCAAACCCAGGCAGGTGCTTAACTTTGTAAGACTGGTTGTCAGACTTGCGGGCTTCTGACAACCCGTAACGACTGTCAAAGATCTACGAATGACAGCCGGGACTAACGGCTTAACGTGCTTTCCGAGGCACGAAGGGGTCTTGGTATGTGAAGTTGGGCACCCATCCACGGATCAGCCGTGTCGAGCGCAGCTTAACATGGTCAGTCGAATCGTGCGCCTGTTATTAGTTAGCATCATAAGACCTACGAGTAAAACTTACAGACTTACTAGAAATCCCACGTTAAAAATAACCCCGGATGTCTGCAGAGATAGCAGAAGTAATTAATACGGAACCTCATAATGATTCTCATAAGCTACACGTGAACTACAGAATGTTATCACAGAATATTGTTGTTAATTAATAGAGCAAACATGGCAAGGTAAACAAATATCGAGCCGTGTAATTAGTTTCGTGTAATTCGGTGTTTAGAATATTGTCAGCTCACAAGTTAATTTTGATGATATACTACCAAGTTTACGGGAAGTGTAATTTTTTTTAATTAAATATTTATTCTGTTCTTCCACAAAAGAAAAATTCATAAACTCATGCATTGTTCCCATGTAGGTAGTAGACATAAACTACAGAACGCCACCTGCTACGATTCTTGCATATTTACTTCGTTAACACACACATATCTGAGGGGCAATTCTCGTCATTTTAAGACAGTTCACAGTCTGATCTCAGTCTCGATCTGTCAAAAATACCGCGAGTTTCCATACATTGTTGACAAGTTTTTGACATTTGATTGTCGCCGAGATGAGACTGCGACTAGATTATGAACGTTTTTAAATACGAAAACTGGCCTTCTTGTCACGCACAATGTTGCGAGGACATGCACGACCTTTTCGAAGAATATCTTCAAAATCAAAAGTCATTTGTTCAAATTAAGCTGAGAATCAGCACTTTTCGACCGTCAAAATACATAAGACAGTCCCCCCAAAAACGCCCACCCGTCACCACTTCCTAGTGCTTTAGCAGGGAAGAAGAAGTAGCGGAACAAACTCAATAAGGTCAGTCATATCCAAAAGACAGATCCGTCTAGATGATGACATGATGCCAGCCTATTATTGTCCTTATCCAGGGGCAATGGCCTCTTCACATACAGAGAAAGCACGAGCATTGACCACCACACTTACTCAAGGCAGGTTGGCTATTTCACGCATATTAACTGTAAGTACAGGTTTTCTCCAAATGTTTTCCTTCACCAATATCAGTAATGTCCAAGATATAATTAGAAAGTACAAATTATGAATTAAAATAGTGACATTTGTACTTGCCCGGATTTTAAATAACTTTTTTTCAGAATCGATCATTGTTTGCTTGTTTTATAGAGCAGTGGTAACGGCTGCAACTTACGAGGTGTGTAGGCCGTAGGTTCAAACACTGACAGACACTTTACTTTGTATTAAGTATTTTAACACCAATACTCTCAAACCAGTGAGTTATAACATCGTGAGCAAACCGGCATGTCCTAGAACCAAAAGTTCGAAGACTTGTGACATCTACCAATCAGCGCTGGAGCCGCGTGGTGGATTACGGCCCACTCCCTCTTACAAAGAGAAGGCCTGTGTCCCAGCAGTGGGAACATTATAGGCTGATTATGATAATGTATAACGTGTTTATTTCTGGTTTATTCAACTAGTTTCGAAGTTGAAGAGACTTCTTTTACAAGCGGCGAATTCTCGAGTCTAGAGTTAAGAGTATGGGGGCGTATTTTAATGGTTTTCTCTAAAAGAAGAACTCATTTAGAACTAAACGAAATAAAACCTAATTACTCTTGAAAGCACGGTTTCCTGAAACGATGTAATTTAAATAAGTAGGTAACAATATTAGTACCTACCTAAATTCCGTGAGTCACACAAGGTTGTTACTACCCTACATTTGACCTTTCAGTGTTTGACAAAAGGTCTCGACCTCTGATTCGCATAGTTTCGCGTTAGCTTACATATTCGCAAATGTTCTAGATACAACTATTACAGTTCGGACAGGCTTTACATGCCTGACTGTTGAGGTATCTGTGTAGATTATGTTAGTTTAGGTTTTTGGGTCAATCAATAAAACCAGCCTATCACAGTCCACTGCTGGACATATGCTTCTGCCAAGCTTCGTCTCAGCACTCTGTCTCTGCCTTTCGCATCCAGTCTGTCGTAGCCACCTTTTAAGGTCGTTAGGTGGTTTGGTTTTTGTTTATTTTAACTAAATATGTGGCGTTTTAAGGTCATCTAAGTGTAGATTATTATTTGTCGTATTTCATTATCTGCCTAGCCTTTTCCCAACTATGTTGGGTTAGGCTTCCAGTCTAACCGGATGCAGCTGAATATCAGTATTTTACATGGAGCGACTGCCTATCTGACCTCCACAACCCAGTTACTGGGTAACACGATACGCCTTGGTAAGCCTTGTTGTCAGACTTTCGGGCTTCTGACGACCAGTGATTTTGTCAAAGATCCACGAATGACAGACGGGACCAACGTCTTACTAGGGACGGAGCGGTGTTAGTATGTAAAACAGAGAAAGTTAGAAAGAACGCTGAGTGAAAACGAGGTAATAGGACGGGCATGCGATGCGATGCGATGCGCGATGCGACGGGGTGGAGTGGGGGTCGGGGGAGCAAGGAATTACAAGCGGATAAAGTCGCAGGCCGAAGCTAGTGTATGATAAAAAAAAGTTAAAACTCAAGGACTGTAGCCGTTAGAGCGATAAAGCAGGAACAGAAAAGGTTAAAAAGTCTTTTGTCCCGGTATTATCTTATGGTACCGAACCTGGGGTGTACAGCATGATTATGACGGTCACTTGAGACGGTTATAGGTATAAAACTAACGGAACATTAATCAGAATCAGAATCTTTATTTGTTAAACATAGGTATTTACTTAATGGAGTTAAGTTTACATATTATATAAGCGCTATGTTTTGCCGCAGAGACATACAAATTTTAATTAAAATGTAATTAAAGAACTAAATACTTAATAAAACACACAATAAAAACAAAACCAAAAAAACTAAAAAAATATTAAAACTTTTCATTTATAAAATCTTGAACAGTCTTCTATTAATAGAGAGATATGAACTTTCTAAAATTTTGATATGGGCATGTTTTTTATACTACCGGGTATGGTAATATAAATTTTCGAAGTCATTCCAAAAAAGCTCTTTTTCATCAAAGTGGTTCTGCATTTTATGTCACACAATTGATTTTCATATTGAGAACGCATTGGAGTTTTTTTTTACATCGGAATTTTTGTAAAAGGTGTAAATTGATTGATTGATTGGTTTGTTATTGATTGATTTGATTGGTGGTTTGGTACGTATAAGCATCAGAATCAGAATCTTTATTTGTTAAATGTATTAATACTAATTATTATTTCAAGTGTTCAAACAGCCCAGATGGGTAATTGCGTAACGCAGTAACAGTAGCAATGGCTCTCATATTGACGGTTCAACGATTAATTGCGTTATTTATGTTGTTGAGCAGATAATCTTTTCGAACATGTAAAGAAATGGATTAGCAATACTCTTCAAAATTATTGAGATTCTGAATGATAGTGTGTGACGTAATTAGGGTGCATATTGTCAATGACTTTCCTCACTAAAAGCTAGCAACATGACCTCCCAAACAATAAAATGTGAAAGATTTTGATAAATAAACAGGTTTTTAACCTCAACAAAGTAGGTAAGTTCCGCAAAACACCATTCACTCAGAAATTACCTTTAAAAATTCCATTCTTTTTTCTAATCGCTCCCAATTTCCCGTTTATGAATGTTCAGTGAAGCCTCTGAGCTAGTTGGCTGTTCCACCATATGCCGCGTCGTAGGTACAATGGGGCTGACGGGGGCAGTCGCCGGCCGCCACACGGGTGATTTGGTCGCAAGTCAGTTGGAAGACAGGCAGTCACTGTCAGGGAGCATTGTTAGGAGCAGTTTTTAAAGTAGGTTTTTTTAAAAGAGGTAGGTAATAAATAGATCAGTGTTTATATCGAACAATTTACGTTTAGATAGATTTAAAACTGTTATCAATGATGACTGTTTTTGGTATTCCTAATTGTACCGGAATCTACACCGCCACGTGCAAACTACGTATCACATTGACGTCACGCAAAATCCTGCATCGCGCAAGCAGAGTACCGCGCAACTAGCAATATACAACGTCCTGTGACCGTCATCAATCGTCGTGCAGGTGCCCACTAGACTCAACACCCGTCTGGTCGGATGATCTTCCCAGTTCTGTAGAGGTATAGTGAAGTATACTCCCTGTTCCTCATACCAGTATCACATTATATGAGTTCTAGAGCTACAATAAAATATTATGTTTTAAGTTTTAATACATCTGTGTTATTTGAAACTGGTACCATTCTGTTGATAGTAACATCCAAAACGTGTATGTTTAAGGCACGTCCATCATTGTACACAGCTTGACTTTACATAACGTTGGGCTTCATAGTCATCTTTTTTATTGAACCGATCTATTACTTATAACAAATGATGGCTTGTGCAACCACATTTAATAACTTGTGTGAGAGTGGGATAACTTAGGAAGTTTATATAAAGAGCTATTCATGAAGAACTGCAAAATAAATAAATAAATATTAAGTAAGTTTGTAGAGCTCTCATCATCTGCAGAGCGTTTTCCAACTAGGTTGTGGTTGGCTTCCAGTCTAACCGGATGCAGCTGACTACTAGTATTTTACAAGGAGGGCTCTATATAGTTTATACTTTTATTAAGATTTGAGACGTATCAGCTAAGTATCTAAGTATGAACATACTAGCTTCCACCCGCGGCTTCGCCCGCATGGAAGTCGGAAATTATCCCGCGGGAACGTACTACCGGGATAATAAGTATCCTATGTGTTAATCTAGGTTATAGTCTATCTGTGTGCCAAATTTCATCCAAATCCGTTTAGCCGTTTTTGCGTGACAGAGTAACAAACATCCATCTATCCATCCACACTTAGAAACTTTCGCGTTTATAATACGAGTATTAGTAGGATTGATCACAACATGTTTATACTTAGATACTTAGCTAAGAATTTATTTTTTTGTGTTGGAGGAAAAATGGTGGCCTAGTGGTAGCCAGGCACTTTATTTTGTGTATTTAATATTATTATCACACTGCTCTCATAATGGTGAAGGAAAACATCGTGACGAAACCAGTATGTCCTCTGCCAGGGGTGCGGGTTGTTCGAAAGAGATACCGCGGCCCCTGGCACACAGGCAACTGAGGAAACACGGGTGAGTTTTAGTCAGTAAAAGTCTGACACGCCCTCCTGCTCCACCCAGAGCGGGAGAAGTTATTTGATGATTTCCCAACCAAAAAAAATTAAAACCGGTATGTCCTCAAACCAAACAATTCGAAGATATGTGAAATCCACCTACCCGTATTGGGCCCGCATGGTGGATAACGGCCTACGCCCTTCGCAGAGAAGAGGCATGTGTCCCAGTATTGGGGACGTTATAGGCTGAATTATGATGTTTGAGAGTGGTATATTGAAACAGCTGCCTTAAAAACTCACGATATTTACTCCAAAATCTTAGCCACACTCTTTGTTACTACCATCCACACATAACTTTTATTCACAACACACACACACACACCTACATACCTGTACGTCACTCTATTTATTAGTGGAACGAGAATTTGCGTCTCGCGCAGGTGTCCATCTGGTAGCGGATTCGATTTCCGTCTGTATCAATGCCCTCCGGTCGTGTCGAGGCACAATCAATTTGTGCCTCTGCTCGCAAAATATTGCTTCGGTGCCTTTTGGTGATTTGAGATTGGAAGCAAATGTGTCTGGCTGTGAATTAGTGACGGATTTGTGTTTAGATGTGTGGGCGGGGCTGTAGGTAGGTTGGAAGTGTGTAGAGTCGGTAGGTAGGCTTGTAGGGGTGAAATAAGATTACGTACCTATAGTGAAGTGGGAGGGTTCATCTTGATGCTGTTTATTTATTTGGAGATTAATTTTTAGTAATTTTCATCACCACATTGTCAGCGATTATCATTAGATGTTCGTTGAATATGAGCTATGATGGCCTAGTAGCAAGCCCTGACTTACGAGTTGTTCGTCGTGGGTTCAAACCCAGTCAGACGTATTTACTTTTTGTGTAATTTGTTTCATCACTAGTGCGCTCAAAACGGTGAAGAAAAACTTCGTGAGGAAACTGGCATGTCCTAAAACCAAAAAAAAGTTTCAGTATGATTTATCACGTATAAATGGGTTACTCTTTCATAATGAAAATGTTACTTTAGTGTCTATTTAAAAACATTGACTGGCGAAGTTTTTACCATGGTTCTTGATTCTCTCATAAGAGAATAAAGCTTAAAAATATTTCCCTGAAACTTGTGATTTATTTCCCTATTATTTTGTTTTATTTTCCCAAACGGCAAAAACTTTATGCAAAACACTGTTTTCAGACATAAAAACAGATTTATTAGGTTTTACTTTAAGTTAGTCTAAGGCTACAACAAAATACCAGCCTGTAAGAAACCTACTGCAGGGCAAAACGTTCTTCTACAGAATCTTACTAATATTATAAATGTGAAAGTTTGTTTGTTATGGTACTTTTTATCCCGGGCGTAAGTTCCTGTGAGATAACTTTCGACCTCCATGCGGGCAAAGCCGCCGGCAAAAGCTAGTAACCACTATTTTACATGGACCCTATTTGACCTCCACAACCCAGTAACTGGGTTCCTTGGTGAGACTGATGGTCAGACTTCCGGGCTTCTGACGACCCGTAACGACTTTCAAAGAACCACGAATGACAGCCAACGGCTAAACGGACTTTCAGTGGCACGGAGGGGTGTTGGTAGGTAAAAAATGGTTATCCAGCCACGGACCAATCGCGCAAAGCGTAGCTTAACCTGATAGATCGACCCGTGCGGTTGTAATTACTTAGCCACAAGCCCTAATCTAGTAATAGTCATAAAGACGACGAAGAGACTTTATGATCATACATTGCCCACAATAGATAAGAAAAGTACGAGCAAAGATTTTTTCTTATCCATTGATCTCTAATGACCAATGCATGATATCTGATTCTGGTAATTAAAAACGTTCAAAATTTTGTCGCAGTTTCATCTCGGCAACAATAAAATGTCAAAAACTTGTCAAAATGTATGGAAACTCGAGGTGAGGAGATGTTCACGGTCTGATCTCAGTCTAATCTGTCAGAAATCAGATTGAGACTGAGATCAGACTGTGAACATTCTTAAAATTACGAGAATTGCCCCTCTGATGTATATTTTCTCGCAATACTTATGTATTTTTGATCAAGATTAACATAGACATTACTACTGCTACTGCTGAGCATGAGATCCTGTGTTTAATTCCCGGGTCAAGCACCGTGCTATTGAGTTTCTTTTTATCTGAAATTTCTCAGTGGCAGCCCCTATTCTGGATTTGTGCCCGATTGATGGCAATAGGTTGCTTTGAGATAAACATAACTGGCGAAATATGGGTGACCCATAGATACACTTCTGCCCAACCCATCGGGAAATAAGGCGTGATATTATGTAGTTAATGTAATTGACATAGAAAGTTGACAAGACTTAAGGCACGTGTAAAAGCTTTATTTAGTAATAGCAATTGCCCTCTGTTAACCATCATGACATAAAACTTTCGTGTAAGTTCAAAAATAAAACTTTAAAAATAAATTACTTACGGTAAATCACAACTGTACCCACCCCTTCCTTACTCCGCGAATCGTTCAGAACAATCCCGAACGTGTTCAAAATGGTTCGCATCTCACGTTTTTTGTGCCTCAATTAGAGAGCTATCATTAAAACATTTGGCGCTAGATATTCGGATCGCGTATGAAGCCCCCTCGCCCTCAGAGGGGAGGGGGAGGAATTCCGCGTTACACACAATTTTAAGCACATTTTTCTTGGTACTCCGTGCTGTTTTGATTTGTAGGTTAAAAAAATATTGTGGTATTTATATGATTTGCTGATTGTTTTACATTACTGAGCGTGGACTTGGTCACCAACAAGTAGCAACGGTCCCGTTTTCATCACAACTACTGTCAAAATGGTGAAGGACAACTTCGTGAGGAAACCGGTATGTCTTAGAACCAAAAATTTGGAGACATGTGACAGCCACCAACCCGCACACAACTGCTATACTTTATAACAATAATTAATTATTGGTCAATTAAACTAAAGCCTATTGGTGTATAAAACCACTACACTTTATAACAATAATTAATTATTGGTAAATTAAAATAAAGCCTATTGGTGTTCTCAACCACTACACTTTATTACAATAATTAATTATTAGCCAATTAAAATAAAACCTATTGGTGTTCACAAGTACTATTTTTTATTACAATAATTAATTATTGGGCAATTAAAATAAAGCCTATTGGTGTACACAACCACTACACTTTATAACAATAATTAATTGTTGGTCCGCCATCCAAACAAATTAGTTACAAAAGGAATTATTTTGGTAAATATTTATGTAGATACCAACAAAACTATCAGATTTTCATTATTCACAAGCTCGCAGAATCATGTTAAATAAATTCTGTTGACAATATTTGAAGACGTTGCCTTCATATTATTTATAACGAGCACACTAATGGTATTCTAATTTACTTAGATAAATATTAGATTAGTACCGATCGAGCTTCCAACTAGATATGTAACGTTAGTACTCGTATTAAGGTTTATTTTGTATTAGGTTTTGCCCACGGTTTTACTCGCTTGAATGTCTGAATGTATCCCATGGGAACGTACTAACGGGATGTAAAGGTATCCTATACCAAGTCATGTTCTATCCGTTTGCTTTTCATTTAATTCCATTCAGCCGTTAAGACATGAAAGTTATAATATTTAAGTATAATAAAAAAAATTAAAACATATAAAACGAGGTTTACAAAATTTAAACATTATATATGTAAATTTTAAAATCATCCCATATTTACTCCCTAAGGGATTTTTTTTCACAAAAACGCTAAAACACGTAATTTTTATTTCATAATCTTATTAATTTGAATTATCATGTCCCTAACTTAAGAAATGCTGGGTTTCTAATACAAACTTTCATCCCCTATATCGCCCCCTTTAGTATCATTTATGACACAAAAAAACTTTTTCCAAAAAAAAAACAACCGACTTCCAAAAAACACTACAAAGTGAAAAATAACTTTAATTTCGGAAGTCGGTGTCTTTGGAGCTGTATTTCAATTTTTTGTCACCGCCTTCCGAAATTAAAGTTATTTTTCACTTTGTAGTGTTTTTTGGAAGTCGGTTGTTTTTTTTTTGGAAAAAGTTTTTATTTTTCAGTTTTTAGTGGTTCACATGTGCTTACTCCTTCACAGCATACCGGCGTGATGTTATGTTATGAATGGTGTAAGCAATAGACAGACATGAGATTTCAGCAAACCCAGTCCATTTGCTATCATTTATTGAGCAGTTCCGTTGCCTATCTCCAAAGTTCTTCATCAGATCTTCACCAAATTGAAATGAGACCACTACGAGAAAGTACTCTTCCAAAAAATACCTAAATCGCTTCATGTGCCTATAAAATTTGAAGAGTTCTCTCTATTTCTCCAGGATCCCATCATCAGATCCTGACTTGATGATCATGGGACCACCTGGAAAGTATACCCTTTCAAACAAAAAAAACAAAATCCAAATCGGTCCAGCCATCTTCGAGTAATCGGGGAACATACATAAAAAAAAATAAAAAAAAGGTTCCGACGAATTGATAACCTCCTCCTTTTTGAAGTCGGTTAAAAAGTAACCTATGTCCTTTCTCAGGATTCCATTTGTATCTTTACCAAATGTTATCAACATCTGTTCAGTGGTATAAGCGTGAAAAGGTAGCATACAGATAGACAGAGTTACTTTCGAATTTATATGATGTATGGATTAGGATGGTAAAGGAAGGAATAATTCAAACATGTTCTTGTATTTCGCAAGTTATGTAAATGGTGACATGACACACATTACATAACATGTCACCACGCCTGCATTCCCAGGAATTTTAGGCAGAGGTGTACCTATAGAACGTCCATATTTCGCCTGTAATGTTTAAGTCCCATGTAATAGGGGGGGGGGGGGTGCGAGGCTATTGCCATCAACCGGGCTCAAATCCAGACTCGGGGCTGCCTCTTACAAATTCCAGATGGCAACATTCAGTAAAATTTTGCCTAACACGGGAATCGAACTCTGGACTACATAACGTTAGTTGGTAACTTCTACCAACCACGATTGTTGTGTTTTGGTTAGAAGGATGTAGGTCTCCGAAAAATCGCGTGTATATAATTTACTCCAAGTTTTTTTTTTAATGTAGGTAAGGCCATCTGCCATTCCCTGGGTGAAACAAGTGTCTAAAGGCAGCGTCAATTTCTTTCTATTCACCAGAATGCTTGATTACATTAAAGTGACCTTGTATACAAGCATTTTGAATACAAACAAATTTAAAAAATACCAAAACAAACTAGGTTATATTTTACCGGCCATCTTTAATAGATTTAGAGAAAAAGCCTTGAAACAGACACGTATTTATATAAACTCACGCGTCCTTCTATCGCGGGGCTACGCAGAACCAACATAAAACCACCTGCTACGATCCGTATATCTTCCTTTTTATTCGTCTACGAAGAATATCATACATCTGAGGGGCAGTTCTCGTAATTTTAAGAACGTTCACAGTCTGATCTGAGTCTCAATCAGTCACAAATATCTCCAGTTTCCATACTTTTGACAGGTTTTTGACATTTGGTTGTCGCCGAGATGAGACTGTGACTAGATTTTGAACGTTTTAAATTACGAGAATTGTCCTTCTGGTTATACACGCCGCCGGTCGCGAGTACTAGGCACCTGACCTTTGCGACCGATAAGTTTACGTTCTTCAGAGATATACAGGAAACAAATTAAATAAGTGCGCAAATCTGTAACCATGAATTCAGCATATGACTCTAGACCCTAGCGTAGAATATACCAGACGAAAAATTTCTACATTAGGTCTAGAATCATAATGTTGAATTCATGGTTACAGTTTTAGGCTCCCCTCTCACTTCAACTCACATCCGCCTTGTAAATACACAGATATTGTAGTATTTATACATAAAATACACCCAACTTCCATAATGATGTATTATTAAAAACCATTCATAAGTAATTGCACTCTACCCCTTTTATAACCGTAATGGATATATGTTTACGAAACTCGACAGAGTTTTTCAAAAGTTTAGTGTTAGTGTACCTACTAAGCCGACAAGTACTTCTCCCGTGCTAAAGCTTCAAGTTTTCGGGACATAATACCCGTTCCTAAAGTTTGGTATACATTATACAGTTTCTATGACGTCACAGGAATTGTAAGGTGCACATCTCTGGCCGTACGCTCTAATAATTTTGGTACGTCTCCCAAATCGTAGATAATGTTGAATTGTAAAGTTGTTGGTTGTTTAGTATATAGCAAGATATTATTGTTAAGATCTACATTTCCTTTTCGTGTCAATAACTCTAAAGAAAAGAAACAAAAATTGTTATTCTCAAAATCATCTTTGTAAAGATAACAGTTAGTGTTTGAATGCTATAATTATCGTTGAAATTTGTTTGAAATTACTGTGAAAAACACTCAGAATTTATAGTAAAAACTTTCAGAAGATCTTTTTAATTATATGCTGAACAATAACTATTTAATACTTCCTACCAATCCCATTTCCTCATTTATAACTACATTCATAAGCGAAAATGTCACCCATATCAAAAACGGTACGTCCAAACAAACAGCATCATAAAGCTTCGTCCCTATGACGTCACAGTGCGCTACCGGGTAACCGAACCGGCGACCAACTCGACTTGCCGGCGAAAGTTGTTGCGATACGTAAGCCCGGGCAGGGCGGGGCTCCGCTGCGCATGCGTACCCCCCGCCATATATTCCCCACTGAAATACGATTTCCCCATAATTCCGGGAACAATTACTTGTTGAGAATTTAATTTTAAAGTACTTGGCAAATGTATTTTGACGTTGAGCGCCATTGAACGCAAAGTAATGATATGATTTTGTTTTTTTCTACATGTTTGTTGTGTTTTTATAACACGTGATAATGCTTAATTTTATGTTTGGTTTTCGAAGTAGAAATAAAGAATAGAAATTATAAAATAAATATTTCTTCAATTCATCGTGAAATACCATTTTCTCGATACTCATAATGCAAAAAAATAAATAAAAAGAACTTTCTACTAAAATCAAAAAACAAAATGGTAGAAATTTCCTAGTAGCATTGACGGATGGACGGGGGCAACACAGGCAGTCCGCGGCAGTCGGCGGCCGACTACGGCGCGAGAGGGACGCGTCATGCTCGGCCGGTTATGACGAGAACTGACTCTCGCGCGAAATGACTACCACGAGTACGTGATGTTTGGATAGAACGAAATACAGTGGAAGTGTGTGTCGCCATTAATAATTAATTGTTTAGAATTTCGAAAGTAGTTTTGTGAACGAAAAAATGTATTATAATGACGGTTCTGTGGTTTTATAGTGATCATCGGTGAGTAATGTAGTCTTTTTTGCAGTTGGTTATTTCAATAGGAATAAGTTTTAGTTAGTGGATGATTTTAATGAATTGTACACGATGTAAGGGAATAAATGTAAGTAATAAACATACCTTTAGAAAATAAATCGGAAAGTTAGTTAAAGAGCAGTTAGAAAAATGTAGGGAGCATTCAAACGGTCAAAATGTTAACTTTTAATTTGATTAGATAATTGAGTCTCATTTTAGTTAAAATTATAATTTCAGTTAAAATTAATTAACCATTTTACGAAAACAAGCAAAACTGGAAATTTTATTTTGAACATACAAAATTATAAAAAATAAGTATTTTCACAGATATAATTTTGCAAAAATTCTTGAAATTCTTACTGAAATTTTTCCTAGTTTCAAGCCTTATACTGAATATTATCGCCAACCGCACAGGGTTGAGCAGAAAAGCGGCGTAGCAATTAACCTACGCTCTTTAGCGTAACCGTAGCGGTCTACGAGTTGCGTAGCAATTAGTGCTACGCCGTAGCAACATAGACGCTACGTTACGTAATTATGGGCGTTTAGAGCGATGGTCGGATGATGAGGAAAAATTGTTCAAATATTTTCGAAATTATAGTTTTTAAGAATTTTTTTAACATTTTTAATGTGAAATATTATGGGCTGCCTGAGACGATTGACTATACAAAAACGATGAACAAAATGTTTTTAAAAGAAATGGTTTTTAAGCTCAATAAAACTGACTAGGTATTATTTTTTCAAAATCTTGATGAAAAAATGTAGTATAGTCCACAAACGCTAAGCAAAAAGCCAGGTTATACTATTCAGTCTCCTGTATAACCTGCCACAGCGTATGAATGTGGTCTACGGTGCTAAAGCCTTCACGGAATCCGACTTGTTCGCGAGGCTGAAAGTCGTCAAACCTTCGCGCGAGGCGGCTCGAACTCAAACTTTATGTTTACTGATCTTCCTGATTTACTGATCTTTCATAAGAAAATTCATTTGGAAACCATCATTGTACTATAAATATTTCTGATTTCAACAGATACAGAACACAAGATTAACTCATTACACTTACGACCGAATAATTATTTCGCAGAAAGTGAAATTTCAGCTGAAAATCTTTGCCACGAAATACATACGGACAAAACAATCCGAGCCTCCCCAGGAACTAATCTCCGTAGCGATTAGTGCTACGGTGCTACGGCGCTACGTTGCTACGGCGCTACGGCGTAGCGCGCAACGTTAATCGCATACAGTGTAATTGCGCTAGATTTTACTGTGTTAGTGAAATTGTTACATGCCGCTTAGTTCATTTTTTCTTGAGGTTTTAAATTATTTTTGTAGTACGAGTTCAATGGGATTTCCATAAAATATAATTGCAATTGCGATAATCGTTTTCCACAATTGTCTTATTTTTCTTTATCAGATTTGAATTATGTCTTATTTTCCTTATAATAAGAATTCAATTATTTAATATGGTGTTGTTTGAAATACCGATATGCGTAACTGTCTTTTTCGTTCACAAAAGAAAACTAATTTCATTGATGGCGATACGAATCACTCAAAAAAAAACTCCTCATAATTATTGATACCCACATACGTTTAATAAAGTTCTCCCTTAAATCATCTCATTCCTTTTTTTATGCCACCCGCTTCTAACCGAACGCCCAGAACATTTAACAGCACGGTAGGTACATTAAACCGTCATGTAATTACCTAAACGCCTGTTTGTATGAACTTATGGGCAGGTCCTAACTTAACGACAGCATTAACCACGTCCTGACGCAGTTAGGTTCAACATTAGGCATGGCCTAGGCAGGTACTTCAGTGCAGAAGCACTTAGAATACTATTGACGATAAAAGAATTGTGTGTTGGAAGGTTTGTAAGTTGTTTTTATTTTGTTAGAAAGTTTATGTTGAAATTAAAGGATTTTTGGAGAATAATTTTTGGAGAAAAATACATTGCATATTAAGTGTTCGTTGAAAAAGGACTTTTCTTTCCAAAGTGAAATACAAAGTTCAGGTTTTGGTTTAAGCATACATATAAACTATAAACTTTAGTTAATATAATCAGCTAACAGAATTGAAATAATATTAATAGTATGTACCTACATGCTTATAAAAAGAGAAAAAAGGCATCATAAAATTCGTCCGCATCGCTTTTCGTTCAATATAATCCCTGCTAACATGAAACAGTCCTATGTTCAAAATATTTCAAACTTGCTAAACGGTAAGAAAACATACTTCATTCTAGCAGCATCTTCATTACTGAACAATTTCGTATATTCCATACGAAAATGCCTTGAAAATCTTGCTTAAATTTTGAGGCTGCGCAAAATTGACGTGAAAAATTCCTGCTTTCGTCTCTGACAGCTAAAGTGTTCACAAAATCTTGGTACCAAGAGATTCTGCCGTATTTTCATAACAGCATTACGCTGATAATAAAATTTTGGGGGTTGCCAATATCAGGGGCACATAAATTGTCATTCGATAGCACTGAAATTCCACCTTGATGTTGTAAAAATAAATAAGTGAATTTGTTACGTTATGCCCTTTTTGGGGCAAGCCGGTGAAACATCTTCCACACAAGTGGAAGATGTTTCACCGGCTTATAGATCAATTGGATTACTGTTTATATTGAGCATATAATCCACTACATCTTTTTTTGTATAAATATCTCTTTCTTTCTGATAATTTCGTCTCTTGTCATTTTGTTTATTACGAAAGGTCGTTCCTTGCCTGCTTAATCTTTATGCATTGGTTTATCTATTGCCCTTGTGTTGTTTTATTCTCAAGACGGTATGCCACTTCTCACATCTCTGCTTATATCATCGTCCAAGATCAAATCAAGACAATGTTGTATCATATGATGAAATGGTTAAATGCCATCCAATTTCTTTGATCAAAGTCACATTGTACAAATATATTAGACCAGTGGCGTACAAGGAAATAAAATCATTGGTGTCTAAAAATGCCTTAAAAACCTGTAAGAATAAAAGTATAAAAAATAAACTACGGAAGAATATAGTCCATGCCAAGTATTGATTTGTTAGATACGATTGTAGTGACACACATCCGCAGATCGCCAATAGATATAAGTATTGAAAGATTAGTTCGCTAAAGCAAGCTGTCTTGCTTCTGCCTTGTGTTCAAATGTTTAGTATTTAAGTACCTAGTAATATTGTTGCTTAAATATTCTATTCTTTCCTAAATTAGACATAGTTACAAATATTATCAGAAGCCTTAGATAATTCGATAAACCTGCAACTTTATGGTCCAAATCTTGAATGCTGGTAATCTATAAAATGTCTGTACCACATAAATCGTGCTAATGTTCCCAGATATTTACAACACATAAAAGGTTTAAATCTTCAAGAAATATGAAAAAATAACCCACATATCTTACCTGAGCCATAAATATGATTCATAATTTAAATAACATAAATGTTACAGAGTAGGGTTCGCAAAAACATTGAGACGTGTGGGCCCGTCAAGTTAGAATTTACGACGTGATTTTACTGCGCACGGTACATAATACTGCAGACCTATAGTAGTCTTATTACTTCTTTGTCTGACATTGTGACATTGACATTATTTTTATGTCTTATTTGTTAAGACAAATAGACGATACTCTAGTTTCGAGAGTAAAGTGGATCCGAATTATTTTTATGTAATGTGATTTATATTTATGTCCTGTGTTATCTTTTAGAAACATATGAGGTGTATATAGTTTAAGAACTATTTTGTAAGAAATGCTATTTTACTATAGAAGAAAAAAAGTTTTGGAAATGTGCCCGTTATTGGCTTTTAGTTTGCTCTCATGGGACTTAATACCGTCACTTTTAAAATGTGGTTGCTTAACAGTTTATCTCTGATTGTGCCTTTGCCTGAAGACGTTCCACATATGTTTTTTTATAAACCGTAACTAGGGTGATGTTGTTTCTGTGATTCTGTGTCTTAATACTGACTAAACTTCTCTATTCTATTTTTTCATATGGCAAGCAAAGCCGATGTCGACTATTCTGCCAATGTCTAAGTGAATTGGAAAAACGTGTGTTATTACAAAAAAAAAAAAACCGATAACGATCTTCGATGATAAAGTTGGGATAACTGTTGATCTTGTGGGGTTAGTACTAGACTGAAACAAACAAAGAAAAAGAAAGAAAAATATAACCTCCATAATTGTATTTTTCTAGTTTTTAATGATTTAGTCAGGTTGAAATAGAAACCTTAAATTGGGGACCTCGAAATTGAACGCTCGATCTTGTCCCCCTTACCGATCTTTGATCTTTTACTCTTACAACTAAAGGGCACCGAGTCCCAAAAAAGAAACTATATGTGCGCTAATGAGAACAAGACTCTTGTACCACTGTCAAAGCCCACACTGTCCCACACATTGTCAACCAGGGCCACCTTACACCCAATAAAATATTTTTACAAGTCCTCCCCAATCGTGTGGGAAGACTGTGTGTAATAAAAGGGCGAGGGTAATGCCTTTGGCCTCAGAGGGCCGTAAATTACCTCGGAACATGGCCCTCTGGCCCTCTGTCATGATTGTCTTACAGTACAGAATATTGGTGACTATTTTTTTGTGCTTCGTTAGCTGTTGTAGTTTTGATAATAAATAAATTGGCTTGTGACTTGGAAGATGAGGAAAATATAGATGTTGGTTTTTGTGGTTTGAGTATCTATCTTATTGGTCGAAATGTGATTAGATTTTGTTGTGGGCAGTGAGTACTGGCAATGATCACAATAGTTAAGATGTTAAATGAAACTTGGACTAAATTGTTGACGATTATATGAATGATACTGAATTGTCTAGTGATTACGCAATAAATCAGAACAACAAAACTAAAGTGGAGCCACTTACTGTAGACACTTGGGTATCTTCTATTTGTCTCATGTATTAAGAGGTAAAACGTTTTTGTCGCAAGGTCAGACGAAGAAGTAATAATAAAGCTGAACGAATAAGCAAAAGAATTGAGGCAATATTATAAAAAAAAACTTTGAATTGTGAAAAACTCATTATCATCGGCCTAACCTTCTCCCAACTATGTTGTGGTCGTCTTTCAAATGGAACGACTACCTATCTGACCGCCACAACCTAATTACTGGGTTATACGATACACCTTGGTAAGACTGACTGTCAGACTTTCGGGCTTCTGACGACCCGTAACGACTGGCAAAAACCCATGTGCTTTCTAAGACACGGAGGAGTCTTGGTATGTAGTCACAGATAATAATATACACGGACCAACCGCGGTAAGCGTAGCTTAGCTGATCCATCGAATCACGCGCAATTTTTTTTAAGTAAACAGCATTGTGTAAAATTTACTGATGTCCGTAAAAATTCATTAACAGTGAATGAATCATAAATTTTCTAAAATCAACTATAATCGATGTCTCAAACATAACTGCAATAATCTTCACACTTACAGAGAGATAACATCCAGATGTTGCAAAAATAAACCGAAAACAAAACCACGGTATGCGAGCCTGTCAAATTCATGCCCATTTTGGCTAAGCTTTAGTGCTATTCAGTAAGCATTATTTCGAAGCTAGATAGGTGGATTTTAAAAATCGATATGGCAACTGCCGTTGCTGTTTGTGTGGTCACCACCACACGAACAGCTTTGATCGAAAGTATTTTTAACCCTCAGCATAATTTTTAAATTCAAAGATAACAATTACACTTCAATATTTTTTGGTCAATATTTTAAAACTAGTTGGCACTTTGGGTTTCTTAGCTGATTGATGCCTAAGAAGAAATTTTAAATACCTACTCTTAAATGAGATAAGTGACCGTGATTCTTTCTATAGCTAGAAAGAATCACAGTCACTTAAGTGACATATACAAGGTGTAACTTAAATAACGCACAACCTCTTAAGGGGTTATTGTACTCGTCATTATCAACAACTTTTACTATGGGAACAAGCCTGAAATCGGGAAAAAAAATCAGCTGTTCCCTACATTTTGACGAGTTATGCGAATACAAGTGTAGGGAACAGCTGATTTTTTTTTCGCGATTTCAGGCTTGTTCCCATAGTAAAAGTTGTTGATAATGACGAGTACAGTAACCCCTTAAGAGGTTGTGCGTTATATAAGTTACACCTTGTATATTTCCTACATCGGCATGAATAAAAGCTAGTTTAAAACACTTTACCCAAATGGAGTCTACATTTCTTACCTGACTACTCCTGAGAAGAAAAAATGAATCAAACTCAGGAGTCAAAATCCAGACATAATTAAAGTCCAGACATAATCTTGGCCAGATAATGTGACGACCTGGTCGTTCTGTTGGTCTATTCCATAATGAAATATTAAGCATTGTAAGAAAAGGATTTTCTTGTTCTTATTCTGGAACTATGTTTGTTTCATCTAAATCCACCTTACACCTATTTTGTCTAAAACCCAAGCCAAAGTTAGACAATGTGTGTGTGAATATGAGCAATTTAATAAAATGGATACACATGTAATACTAGTAAAATGTGATGTTTGAGTAGATAGCTGCAGTCGCTGTGTCGTGTCGCACGCTATGCGGTGACCTTCGGGAAATAGAATGCATTCACATACCTGAGCTATTTTTGGGCCGCAAACGGAACAAAGGGAAGCTTTGTTTATTTTTACGTTTTAATAAACTCACGGTTGACCACTATTTGACCAAGAGCATCCTACTATCCTATCCTATTATTATTATGAATGTAAAAGTTTGGATATTTGGATGTATGTTACTTAAAATCACGCAAAAATAGCCAAATGGATTTGGATGAAATTTGGCACACTTAAAGTTCATAACCTGTAACACAAACTATACTTTTTATCCCGGTAGTACGTTCCCACGGGATAGCTTCCGACGTCGACGCGGGGGAAGCCGCTGGCAAAAGCTAGTATTTAATAAATCCTACAGGTTTTATTCGTCAATTTTACATGTTTTATTCATACGCTTTCTGCTTTATAATAACTTTCGTGATTTTTTTGGCAAATATGTCACATTTTCAGTAAAATAGGGCTGGTAAGCAATTTTGTGATTGGGGACGGTCCACACATGCCTAGAAGAATCCTATTCACTCGTGACTTCAATATAGTCCCAGCGTATAGCTATCTGGAAACACCGAATCAAGCAAGCCCTTTGTGTAAATTAATGTAATTGTAAGGTCTCATGCTCTCATAATGTAAGACTGTTATGGTCCTTCAGCTTTCAAAACGGTATAGAATAGAATATTGATCACCAAGCGTGTTTTCTGTATGTTGGAAATTTCATGTTTATGAGCAGTTTTTCCATGCAGTTTGTTCCGCTACTTCTTCTTCCCAGCTAAAGCACTAGGAAGTGGTGAAGGGCGGGCGTTTTTGGGGGGACTGTCTTATGTAATTTTATTTTGACGTTCAAAAAGAGCTGACTCTCAGCCTAGTTTGAATAAATGACTTTTGATTTTGAATATGTGTTTTGATAAAAGTTGGTTTACGTCATCATGCAATGGGTGTGGTTTGATTGTATGATTTCACAATTACCGGACCGATGTCCTACTAATATTGTATGTGACCTAATTACATGAGAAAACCATAATATAATGCGTATTCAAAACAGTTTTTGACATTTACACGAAGCCAGTGTCTTATTTCTGGCATACAATAAAATTAAAGCAAGTAACTACTTGCATCGTCTAAACACTGTTTCGGTAAAGAAACTTTTATTATTGCTTCAACTTATTAAGGTACGCTACCACAGGCAATTAACTCGCACAATGTAAATCTGGATTTAGTCTAGAGAATCTGAAGATCATTTTGTAAAGTTAAAATCATAACATATCTTAGTGATGTACTGTACTTACCTACTCATACATCACGCAAATCTTTGAACTGTGTGGTTATTTCCTCAAAAGACCATTTCCGACACCAATCTTCTTGGTCTTCAAATGATCTGATAAGATTATGTCTGGACTTTTAAAAGAGACTGTGACCGAGTAGTCAGATAGGAAATGCCGACTTCATCGAGTTTTTAAAATATGATTGGCGTATTTTAAGTGTTTGTACAAACCTACTTACAGAAACAAAATAATTTAACATTTAATACAAGCCGATCACATCGATCCACGCATGCTACACAGTAAACTGAGAACTACCTATCAGAATGTTCTTCCACAAACTTATTACCTTCCAATCACAACGCAGCTCATATTTTACATTAAAAGCCGCCAGCGAGGTACGTGGGTACCACCTACGACCTACATATTATAATAAAATGATCCAGATACTTCCATAATAAAAACGGGTCTTGTCGCAAGCGAATGGCAGCGTATGGAATTAAATTACTGTCACAACTCCTTTTACCTGTGAGTATAATATTAAATTAAATCGGCATATAAAGGCTACTGGAACACTAATGTATGTACATTGTGACGTCACTCACTTTGATGGGAACAGCTATTGAGCAGCTGCGTCAATGCGTTTTGGTTGCTTTTCAGTGAGACATTGATTTGTTGAATGGGAGAAGTGTGTATTTTGGAATCCGAAGTTGTTTTCTTTTGACTCTCAATAAATATACGTAATGATGACAAAGTTTGAACTAATCAACTCAGCTTTTCGCAGTCATGCTGGGCATATGCCTCTCCCAGGCTACGCCACAACAATCTATTCTTCGCTTTCTGCATCCAGCTGCCCCAGCCACCTTTTTAAGGTCGTCGGTCCATCTAACTGGGGGGAATCCCACACTACGCTTGCGGACGGACGCGATCTCCACTCCGGAACTCGTTTGCTCCACCAACCATCGCTCCTTCGACAAACATGGTCGGCTCTCTGCCACTTCAGTCTGCTTACTCTGCAGATGGTCTATTTTGTAATAATAGCACCGTAAAAATTAAAGGTGGTTTGAAGTGAACAGTCAAATCCTCATTCATTCATTGGTAATTTTACTAAGTTTTCACGTTGAATGATTAGTTACTCGTTACAATATCGACAACTCAGACCATCACAGGTCAGTCACTGGCCGTACCGTCAGCACGCACAGTGTCACGAGCTTACTCGCCCCTCACTCGCACGCTTACGATGCTCAATGCTCTTCTGACTTCCACACCTGAGTGTGACTTGTTTGCCGGGAGATGGATACATGTGTGTCGTGAAAGTTTAAGATTCTGAGAGAAAGATATTTAAGTAAATAATTACATAAGTTGTTTCTTGTTTTCTTGGTACTTTGTTCATTTGTCGTGTTCTTTTACAAGCTTTATATTAGCTTGGTTCGTTCGTCTGTGTTTTTATTTCTGAAAGCTCTACTTTAAAACGCTGTAAATATTTAAATCTGTTATGTTGTGCACGTATATTTTAATTGAATAAATTGCAAGGTTTGTGAAAGGAGTATGTTATAATCGGCGTTCGCTAGTTTCTGCCTAGCCCCATGGGAGGAAGGCGTGAGTTAATGCTTGTGTTTATGTGTGTTCCTGTGACAAGTGGCTTGAAGGTTAAAGGAGATAGAAATTACTAGCACCGTTTATCACCTGGTTCCAGCACTCTCACTCTGGAAGGAAATTGTGACCGGTAAACGATAGCTAAAAATAATCCGTGTAAAGTGTAACTTAGTTCTGGATTTTTTCTTGAAGAAATAATGTTTCAAGACCGCATTGGCACCGTACTGTTATATACTGACAAATAGTCAAATAAACCTTTTCAGGATTCCGTACCCAAAGGTGCTGAGGGGGACTTGTCGGCACCCTTACAAAGGATTCGCTGTCGGACCGTCTGTTACAGGGCCTATACTTTTTGAACCGTAATTAGTAGACACTTAAACTTCACAGAGTGTGAACCACTATGGCCACTATAATAAAAAATAATAAAATTAAAAATTCAGGGGCTTATGGCTTAGTAATAACAGTCATTTGGGTCGATCGATCAGTTTAAGCTACGCTTGCCGCCGTCGATCCGTGCATGGGTGACCATCTGCACGTTTAGCCGTGGATCCCGGCTGTCATACGTAGAGAGGCAGTCGTTACGGGTCACCAGAAGCTCGATAGTCTGACAACCAGTCTTACCAAAGGGTATCGTATTACCCAGTAACTGGATTGTGGAGGTTAGACAGGCAGTCGCTTCATGTTAAATGGTATTCAGCTGTATCCAGTTAGACTTCAAGTCGACCCCAACGTAATTCGGAAAAGGTTCGGCAGATGATGAAAGTAAAAAATATTCTAAAAACGCCGTATGGGGACCTATACGGCGTTTTTAGAATATAACGTTAAATATTGTACGGTGGTACGAGATACTTCGTGTGCGAGAACAACTCGCACTTGTCCGTTTTTTAAAGGAACGCATTACTTCCTTAAATAAACCCTCTATTTATTTGTCTTTTCGCAACAGAAACCGTTGTGTCACCGTGACTAGCGCTGTTTCAGACACTTTGGATACTTTCCAAATGTACCCACCGACCATTTTATATTGAACTCGCCGATCGCGTTGATTATCGACATCGTTGAATACATTGCACTGATTAAGATATGGGGCGAGCTCAAGTAATTGTGGTCAGTATTCAGATGCGTAAGGCGTGACGCATTGCTCGCTTCCTTTTTCGTAAATAAGGGTTGCACGATGTCGAGATAAGAGCTTTTGTTTGTCAGTATCGAAATTTGCTTTTCCTTCACTGTAATTAAAGCTTATATAACGGTCAGCATGGTACTTATAAAAAAAGAAAGAAAAACTGTTTATTCTGCACAAACAAAACGCACATTACAAAAAAAGACGTAAAATACACCCAATAGTAGTCAAAAGCGTCGTATTCAACCATTTAAAGTTTTTCAATTTTGTCCATTACTAAAAGGACCAAAGACAATAGCCGTAACATAAATGTTACGACACTGGCTAATGGCAACAAACAAAAAATCAAAACAAAAATAAGATGCCGATTGCAGAATGAAAAATAACTACTTTTGTAACAGTAACCAGAAAAACTAGGCTGTGCGGCCTAGCATCTGTGCAAGAACAGGTCGTTACTCAGCAAAATGCTGGTTGGAAGTAAAATATTCATAGGATATCCTATAGGCGTTAAGTTGTTCTTTCTGAAATTGATTTGTTTATGACGTAGTTGAGGTAAAATAACTAATCTTGAGTTTTAAATTGATGGCAATGATGAAAATACTTAGCAGAGAAGGTTACATTGTTTATCTCTCCTGGCTATTATAACGTTTACAGGATACAATTTATGTGAATATAAAACTAGTTATTAGATAAAAGTTTTGCGTTTACAAAGCATCTTATGACCACGCGCCCTATATTTTGCTTCAAGTAGAGTTCAGCTTACAGCCAGCTTTTTGCACGTAATATTGTTAACACATTTCACGAAACCTACAAATATCTGTAGTACTTCTTGACATTCTTTAAACACAGAATCCTCAAATAATCTACTCTCACAGAACAGAACATAATCAACAAACATCTGCGCATCACAAAGAGACAACAATACTAAGATACATGATTAAATAAACCCACTACAAAAGATTTAATATTGAGAAACTTTCAGCGTTTAAATGTAAAAATGTATAATATTTGTCTAAGGGTCGCAATACGATACAAAGTGAAGTACTGGAGCAACTAAGTCTATTATTTGTGGCACAAAGACGACCTCTTTGATACAATGGGGAAAAACTTGTTTACATTATGTACTGCAACTGATGGCCGACGGACAGACGCTGTTGGGGACTGAGTCGAGTGATAAGCGGTGGCGGGAGTGGGTTATTACAAGTTATTCAAGTTACAATATCTGTAGTTTGTTGTTTTGTCAATAGCAATCTAATGCAAAATATTTATTTTTGAGAATTTGTCATCACCCCCAAAGGCGTCTGAATGCCTAAAAGGCAGGCTGACGTTTTGGTGGCTGTAACTTCGTCTGTGAGGTATTTTCTTGGGCTTAACAATAGGTTCTTAACCCAAAAAAAATGCCTGGCAAGTTAGTAAGATGCAAGTTAGTATGATTAAACGATTAGTTTGATAATTATTTTCACAATTCCGCTTTCACTTACTTCTTGTAATCTGTGGTTAAGCGAGTCAGCGGTTGATTGCATTTGTTGTAGAATTTTAAGACGAACACGGCGGCGTCGTGTCGTTGATAGATGCATTTGCATCTCAGTAGCTTGATTAATTGTTCTGTGGAGCACAATCTGATTTGAATAATAAAACACACTGAGTGCTAACGAGACTCTCTTAAGTAATTACGAGGAACATGAAATATATTAGCTTGGAGTGTGTTATTTGATGCGAGATGATTTTAGAGTTATGGGTAGGAGAGAAATGCTTTTACTGGTGTTGATTATGTTATCGATAATAATTTTAGGAAGTAACTGCTAATACATTTTAGTCAAGGTCTTAAACAGAGGATAATTTCTTGTATTTTGGGTTTATTTCATAGATTTAGTTCGTCTACACTACATTTAAGTGATATGGCCACTTAATTTCCTTTTTTGGCAGGCCATGCTTGAACGTATATTTTTAGTTGTTTATTTAGGAATCGCTGCTATTGTTTTCCAGGTAGATATTTAGCTAATCTTTTACCATAAACCTTTACGTGTCTTTCAGATTCAAGTTCAAACTATGTCCCAGAAAACTTTCAACCCAGACAGGCATCCCCTGTCATCAACCCACAAGTTTCTCTCTCACGTTCGGCGGCACACATCCGACAATATCCGATGTTACCGAATATTTATTATTCATTCACTGGCAAGATAATCAAAGGAGTCAATCAGTGGTGTGCTGCCGTCATTGGAGCATGCCCGCGGGGAAACAAACGAATTGATTAATCGCCTAGGGTCGGTACGTAATCAGAGCGTATTTGTGCTTCTGCACCGATGGTGGGTCACGACTGATTGAAATACGAGAAGCTTCTTGGGTGTTAAGATTTTCATAGTTGTGTTTAGCTGTGGCAGAAGTTGGTTAGTATTTTCCAGTGTCTGGAAGCCTGAAGGCTCATTCCCGTAATAAAAAAATGTTCTTAGTCGCAACCTCGATAGTTAATGTCAATCATTTAGGAAAGTGTATTCAAATTTATTCTGACTCACAGTGAGATTAGATTACAAACGTCTTTCCTTCTGATTGAAAGTGAATTTTATCGGCTAGCAAATATATTAATGTTTGTTAATCGATTGGTTGGGCGACACCACAACCTTGTATCTTTCAGTTTTTGCCTATCAATTATTATCTAAATTTTTCATCACTTAAATTCGCTCTTAAAGATAGAGTTGAAATCTTAATTTTGAACAAGATCTTCTCAAGTATTACCTGTAATCCTAACTTCGTTACATCAAAACTGTTTGATCGAACCTTTTGTTCAACAAAAAAGGCCACGAAAGTTAACCTAGACGAGGTTCTGAAACCTTTTAAATTGCCTCGAGGGCTCTAGTGAAATAGTCTTTGAGTGGAGGTCGAAAATCTATTTTTTTGAACTGTCTCTGGGCGATCGTCTGACAACCTTTATCCTTGGTTTAATGATAGGGTAATCATTTGAATATAAAAGTTAGTATCCAGATGGTTGACTAAGTTTTTTTGATGTTGACTTTGCACGTGAAGAATTAAGCTATATCGTTTTGTTTTGTGTTTTTGTAAATTACTCGTTGTAGCCTGTAGTTTATTGTTCAATTCTTATTGCTCTTGTATAATCAGCTTATAATGTTCCCACTGCTCAGGGACACAGACTTCCTCTCGATGAGAGGACCATGCGGGCTCAGTGCGGGTAGGTCGATGTCACATGTCATCGAATGTTTAGTTCTAGAACATTTCCCACGATGTTTTCCTTCACCGTTTTGAGAGCAGTGGTGATGAAATAATTAACACATTTAAAAAAGCTACCTTTCTGACCAATACTGAGAGAAACTGGAGAGACTATAAAAAAAACCTGCACTGTTGTGATGAAAGATGTATGTATACAGTCACCTACAGTGGTTCGTCAGTAAAACAACCAGAATGGTACTTTAAAGCCTTAATAATGTGGCTGGTTAATATAATGTAGGTACAATATCGGTTGCAGATATCGGTCGTTGTGTTGGCAATGCTGTGAGCCACATACGATGACGTGTCACCACACAATAACGGTAACAGGTGGCTGTACCTACCACGCATGTACCGTATTATAAGTACCTAATTACATTTGTAAAATCATAAGTTAATATTGTAGGTAATTACTTTATTAAATCAAGGCCGAATGTCGCTTGAACGTCATCAAACATCAATGTCTATTTTAGCTTTAAGACCGTTATTGTGACAGTTAGACTGTTTTAAACTTAGTTGTTGAGACCGTTCATGTCAACCTCGGTGTGCACTGCCACCACGCACGGCTGCGCTTGCTACTGTTTACATTTAAGACGACCTTTTACCGTTGTAATTTCTTCTTTTCTTATTATTTAGTCCACTTAACTTTAATTTTTCTCCACCATGACCTAACGTTGCGATCATTGGTCCTTCGAGCCGGATAAATTAAGGAAACGTAAAGATATTACAAGGTCGACCATACTTGTATCTAAAGTATTACACATCACTACACGTAAGCTTATGTTTGTGTCTATGTATGCCATTTTATTTGTATTTTTAACCGACGAAAAAAAGGGGATGTTCTCAAGTCGACACACGCGTGTGTATATTTTGTTTTTCTTTTTAATTGCGTTTTTTTTAAGCATCATGTAGTTTGAAATAAAAAATATTATTTATTTATTAATAAACGCAATGCACACGCACTGCAACTGCACATTGTTCTTAAGTCAGAGTTAAAAACATAATAACTCGCTTTACGCATTGCACTCGATGTTCTGCCCACTATAATAAACTGCCTAAATTACTGAAGTAATGACTACAATATTATCTTGCGAGTTATTTCTATATTCTTTTCCAGGTGTGATTTTCTGAAAATCTTTTGTATCATAAAGGTTGCTTTGTGGTGTACTCCTTAAAGCACACCTGTAGATACCGGAACATGAGTCAGCCCATCGCCCGTCGTGTCGCCTCAGCAATTACTCAGTGAATTAGGGGAACCCGGCGACCTTTCTGTCCGACTGTGCCGAAGTTTCAATTTACTGAGAGGTTTTGTAAAAGTAAAATTGTACAACAAAATATCCTCTTGTAAAAAATACATTCATTCAATGCATTCAAAACTCAATTTGCTGTATTTTTAATCATAAATAACACCCTTCCTAAAAGCTCAATGGATCAGTGTACCTATCGTTATTACTACGGTGGCGTCTATGACGAACTTTTTATTTTATATAATTTATTCTACGCATTGTTCTTATGTCAGTGACTTGCCAGACTTGTCTTTTAAAGTGAAACTTTTATTACATCGTCTCAAACTTTTTCGTCTGTGTGTTGCATGTCGCGTGACGTGTCGCGTGACGGTCGGCCGCGGAGTAGGGATAAAGTGAAAGGCGCTCGTCAGAGCAGCCGAGGCCAATATGGCGGCGCCTATAGTTCGCATCAGCTGACCGTGTAGTTTTTAGTTAAATGTCTATAATGTGAAAAAAAGTTTCACTTTTACGGTGGTTTCATAAAACCACACAAGTTTTTTTGAGACTAAATATCTTTAAACCTAAAACTAAATTACACACACTAAGAAATTCTTAGTATTGGCTTCAGTAATTCAGAGAGACTGAAAAACAGCTTTTTGTATTAACAATGTATTCCAGATAGCTTAGAAATTCAGGATTTATCTTTGTTTGGGTCTTAAAAAGGGTAGGCAGGCCTGTCAGACACCATTAGACCTAAAACTGACCCAATACCTAAATCTTGAATAAAATAAACTGAAGGTTGGGACTACGGGATGAGAAATATAGAATGACTTTTCTTTATCAAGTTTATAGCTTTAAACGTGTATAATACAAAGTAGTCGTAGACTTTTTTAATCGCTGCCTTTTCTATTACTCCATAACATGAGGTCAAATTTGCGATCCATAAATAGAAAGGCAGAACGGTAATGTACATGCTATACAAGCTCTAGGTCAGATACATGGGACTGAACTATAACTGGTGAAATGTGGGTGTGTTAATATAGGCACACCTTTGCCTAAACCTTCAAAGAAAACGTGACGTCATGTTATGTAACTCTTAGATAAAATATCAATCTCTAACAAAAGTAAGCTCAATAGAAAACCTACACTTTCTATTCAGACCAAGTCGAAGTAGATAGACTCAATCGCACAAATGTCAGAGCAACGCTACTGATAATCTAGACCGGTTCTAGTACTGATTACTGACTGAATCGGTCGCGGGGTCTGTGGGGGTTGCAGGGAGGTGGCGGGAGGGGGTCGTCCTACAAACACGGATTGAGATGACTGGGCCTGACGCCCGTGGCGCGGACGTGGGGTCCAAGATAGCAGTGATGGCCGGTTGAAGGGACAAATTCGTAACAAAAATATGTTTTTCCTTTATATCGGCATTGAACTTAGTAGGATTAGATCTTGCCATGAAAAATACTAGCCGATTACTATGGTTTCAGCCGAGTTGACTACCTGGTCGGCAGCGCAATCTGTGTAGTTTGCGCTGAACTTTAATTTAGGTCATTATCACATCTGTAATCTATTTTAACGCATTTATAGAAAAACATTTGACTACAATAGAGTTACCCAGGTCGCTACGTCACCGCGTCTGCCAGAATTTAAGTAATTTACTCGAGAAGGAGAAGAATACTTGATTTCTGTGTGTCATTCATATTTTTAGCCGAGATTGCATCGACATCCGTCACATAATTTAATAGGCCAACCTAATAAAGTAAAGGTAAATTAGTTACTTACCTTAACCCGTTTAACAGATTATAATTTAGCCCTTCTTATAATTTATAACAACATAAACTTCAAGACTGGTTTGTTTTCACTTACCCCAAGTTATAATCTTCGATCGTATCGCACGTGAATGCTCTACGTGACTGCTGCGCCTGTAGGCGTCACTATTTGCCTACTAGGAGCGTCTGTAAACATATGGTGGTAATTTGTTTAATTACTAGGCTGGATGTAGTCTGGCATTGTGTTAAAAATTTTTGGGTAGGAGGATTTCTAATCTGTAATATTCTTGCTTATTTTTCTGTAAATTTCAAATTTCATATTTTTTTCATGTACGTCTTTAAAATGCCCAAAGCACTGTATTTTAAATTAATTCACTTAGTGGTCAATTTTAAAATTTCTTTTTGCTGGCTCACTTTGATACTCAACTGAAATTAATCTGATTGGACTGGTGAAGACTCAATATAATAACGATCCCATGGTTTCTCTGTTTAAACTCGAACATTACTAGAGTTATTAAATTTTCTTGAAATAATTTTGTAGGCTTCGATTAAAAAAAAATACTGACCACTTTTTATCTTTTTTTTACTTTACAGAACCAACCTTTACCTTACCTCCATAATAAATAGGTATAACTACAGATAACCCTCCAATCGCTCATCGCTTGCGCCGCTAAGCGGAGCGGTCTGCTCTCACTTGAGACGGCTTGATTATGTGGGGTCACGTGCGCCCGGATCACTGTGTGCGCTGATTATTATTACTATTTTATATACACACTGTTATATGTACTCGCAAGATGTTTCGTCAGATATCGCCTTTTTATTTTATTTTTCAAATATCTTCATTTATCTATCATAAGAACAATGAACAAAAATACTATGGAAATAATTATTGGGATACTCTATGAGGCTAGGGATTCGCCTTTCAAAACTTATGAGACAATATAATTATTTGACTTAGCAATCGCTTATAAAGCGTTTTGTATTTCTACAATGTCTGTCGACGATCCATAATTTTGTATCTGTTTGTAGGTTTCTACAAACAGTTTTACACGTCAATCATATTTAAAAAACCAGCTGATGGTCTAAGTTTCATATCTGACTACTCTGAGAAGAAAGGCCGAAACAAACTCAAAGGTCACAGTCTCTTTTAAAGTCCAACATAATCTTGGTCAGATCATGTGAAGACCATGTGGATTGGTGTCTGAAATAGTCTTTTAGGGAAATAACCACACGGATTGAGTGGACCTGTCCAGTCAGTGCACGCATTTGTCAGTAATCATGCAGCTCAACTCGACCGACGAACTCAACGGGATTAACATAAAATTGTCGGTAGCTTATGTCAGTCCATACATTTTTGACATTGCCGTTTGTAAATAGACTGACTCTCAAAGTCCTCTGGCAATGAAGGCTACTTGTAAATTAACAGTGGGAAATGACAGCGCAATGTTGAAATCGGTGCTTACGACGCTTCGTTTCGAATTTTTTGAGTAGTAGTTTTTAGATTAGTAGAACTACACCAGTGGTCTGGAAACCTACGGAACGTGAGGGAACAGGCATGTCCTAGAACCTAAAACTTCGAAGACATGTGACATCCACGAATCCGCACTGGGCCTGTGTGGTGGATTACGGCAGATCTACTCTCACTCACAATGAAGAAATTTGTGCCCCAGAAGTGGGGTCGGTGTAGGCTGATGAGGATATCTGAAGAATACTCATTCAGTCCCGAGCTAGAATGCATTCAAACTTAACAGCTTTTGTTAACACCAAAATTCTTCTCCTTACATATTTAAATTTTGTATACCACATAAATATCGCTATTTCGCTCCTCTACGTCAAGTTAACTTGGTTTTCTCTAAGTCAGACTCGCAAAAATTCAGGCTGAGATATTTGTCTTGAATCTAGATATTTCAAGAGCTGAATGGCTCTATTGCGAATTTTGTCTTTCATTTATAGAATTTAATTGTCGCGTCTAGCTTGAGACTGTAAATTCTCGTTTTCATATTTTCTGGTAAATAGAGCGCTTTCTGAGAAAGGTCGTGGTCTTAGTACTACTTACTATTTTACCTTCAAGGAATGTTGCGAGTAAAATTATAGACTAGCGAGGTTATCTTTGTATGTAGTCTTATAAATAAAACATTAAAAACAACAAAAAGAAATAATTTTAATAATCAACTGGAAAAGTTCCACGACAAATAAAATAATAAAATAATGAAATTAAATCAGACACAAAATGGGCAGAGGAACAATGTAAATAGGTCTAAGACCGCAGTCAAAATGGACGAGTCCACGCAGGCTTCCTCCTTTTATACACGTGGCCGCGCTGAAGGGGAGTGTCCAGTGTTGTCATCTAACACGGCCTCTCCTGACATGGCAGCGTCCTCGCAGCCTTCGTCAGTTCTCGATGATGGACCAGCACCATCGTCCTCATGGTTGAATGTGTGATCATCGGAACCTGTAATCATAGTGGACACACACGTTAAGATCACATACTCAAAGTTATTACACAAGACAGCAAAACAGTTGCAATAAAATAAATAGTGACTTTATGTACCGAACAACACAAACACTTTGCACAAAAACCAAACAGTCGTTAGCAACGACTTTTCATAACACAAGTAGGATTTACTCAGGTCATATTCCCACACCAAATACCACGCGCATCAGGATTTACATCGGTTACAGCAGGTCAACCATGAGACCTACTTCAGGATTTACACTCGGTCTCTAGTCAGCATGGGCCCCACCGACATCAACCTCGATACCTTCACCATGAACTGCACTCACAATTGTACAGTCCATAGTCTGTGCCTCTCAAAACCATGTGCACTCAGGATTTACATGAGCCTCGGCACCCAACAACACGAAACAAATGCAACCAGTGATTGTTTGATACATAATGTCTATAAAGTGTAAGCAAAAGCTGGGTGCATACAACAAAATAAAACCAATGAAAGTTCTCAACTAACTTTCAAAGAAACCAGCGCATGTGTCAGGAGTCCACTCGCCGCGCCACAACACCATGAACCCAGCAGCTGCTTGACTGGTTTTGCCATATGAACCAGCTAGCAATTTTAATTCGTACCTATCGTTAGGTAGAACACTCACAACCCTATATGGGCCCCGCATGCCGCAATCTAATTTGCCAGTACTTTGTGATCTCTTAATAACAAAGACTCGGTCATTAACACTGAACTTCTTAGGAGGGCTTCTATTTTTATTGACATACGCGTCTTGTTTGGATTTATTTTTATGTAATAATTCATCTGCGCGTTGCCTACGTAGCTCACGGATCGCTTCGCGATTAGGATTTGAGCCGTCAAACGTAACATCCCTAATTAAAGAGTTAATTACGGGTGTAGTGGATTCCGTACCGACCAATAGATTTAATGCGGAATATTGTGTCGTCTTATGTTTGGTAATGTTTAATATTAGCTGTAATTTCCACAAAACGTTCGGCCATTCGTTTTCCTTATTATTAACTTCGATCCTGACCATATTCAGCACAGTACGGCAATATCGTTCAACTTGACCGTTCTCCCGATGCATCTCAGGCGTGATGAAGTGTACTTCCATACCAAAATCAGTTAACCATTGTACAAAATCATGGTTATCAAACATCCGACTACGATCGCACACCAATCGCTTAAAAGTACCAAACAAGGATATAGTTTGAGTTATCACTCGCTTTAACTCTTCACAATCTTGTCTGTACAGGCCATACAACAAACAATATTTTGTATATGAATCAACCATTATCAGAACGTACTTCAATCCATTACATTCTCTAAGCGGACCGAGTACATCAGCGTGTACTGTATCAAACGGTATTGGGTTCTTTTGCCAAGAAGATATCGGCTGTAAGGGGGCACGGGGTACTTGTTTATGCGATATACATACGACGCAGTGTGTTATGTACTTAGTTACGAATCTTCTCAAACCCGGGAACCAAAAGTGTTTGAGAATCAAATCAATAGTTTTGTCTATGCCCAAGTGTTCATGTTCGTCGTGGAATACACGTAACAAGCTTAAACGAAACGCTTTAGGGACATAACATAGGTAACGTTCTTGCTCGCCGTCAACACAGTACTTATAATACAAAAGATCTTTACGTTTAATATAGCGACTTGAGTCTAACTCGTTATTATTTAACTTATCTAATAGTGACAAGGTTTCTTCATCACCCGCCTGAGCTATCTGCGCCCAATTAAGAGGTTTCTGAACGGCATTTACGATATTAACCGGATTTCGACTCAAATAATCTACGTGAGACATTAAACAACCCTTGCGGTATTCTAAGGTAAAGTCAAAATCTTGCATATAGATCCACCAACGCGCTACTCTCGGCTGAAGATCTTTTTTTCGTTGGGTCATTTTTAACGCGTTACAGTCGGTTATTATCGTAAAATGTTTACCAACAAGGTATTGACGAAAGTGCTGCAATGATTTTACAACAGCTAGGGTCTCGAGCTCATAACTATGGTATTTCGATTCCGCACCTACCGTCAACCTACTAAAATACGCGACGACGCACTTGCGACCGTCTTTGTGTATTTGTATCAAAATACCGCCGTAACCTATCGCACTGGCGTCAGTATGTAACTGCGTAGGTAGATCGGGATCGAATATCGCTAATAGAGGCTCGCTAGTTAAATAAGAAATAATTTCCTGCCTAGCTTTTTCTTGTTCATCGCTCCAATTAAAAACAACACCCTTTCGAGTTAAAGCAGCCATGCAGGCAGTCTTAATTGCGTAACTAGGAATATACCGCCGAAAATAGCCAGCCAGACCCAGGAATTGACGAACTTGCTTAACGTTACTCGGTCTTGGCGATCTAATCAAAGCTTCAACTTTATGTTTGCTCGGTCTAACCTGACCCTGACTGATTATTCTACCTAAGTACTCGATTTTATTTGTTAGAAAACTGCACTTCTTTAAATTTATAGAAAACCCGGCTTCTGTTAAAGTTTCTAGGACTGCATCTAGTAAGATAAGGTTTTCACTGATTGTATCAGATAGTAACAATACGTCATCGACGTACACGAGTACTTTACCCGATTCGATAAAAGATTTCAATGTTTTACTAATAGTTTTCTGGTATATAACAGGAGCATTGGCCAGACCATAAGGCATTTTACAGTATTCATAATGTCCTTCAGGGGTGATAAAGGCAGTTTTGTGAATGGAATCCTCACTCACCCTCAATTGGTGAAAGCCTGAGACCATATCAAGGGCACTGAACCATTTAGTTTTACCAAGCATGTCTACATGATCATTAATCAACGGAAGCGGGTGTCTAACTTTAACTGTAATTTGATTTAAGGCTCTATAATCAACTACCATCCTATCTGAACCGTCTTTCTTTTTCACAAGCAGGATCGGGCTAGCATATTCCGACTCTGATTCGCGGATTATGCCTTTCTCTAATAAATCTTTGACTATAGTACGAACGCGTATTTTCTCGTCATATGACAACTTATACGGTCGGTAATAAATAGGGATATCACTAGTCAACTTAATCTGCATTTCGCTATCCTTAACTGTGGTGGTTGCTGTACCAGTTAAAAAGTGACCAGAATATTTGCTCAACACGTTTAACAACTTTTCCCTATCTTGGCCAGTAACATGCGGTGATATATTTTCAAAGACTAATGATGTATCTATCTGCGTAATATTATTCACGAAATCACTACTATGAACGATATATTGCGAATCACCGGTACGAATATACGCGACACCCTTCCTATTTAAGACATCGGTACCAATAATTACGGGGACGTTTAAATGGCTTTTATCCACAACATAAAAATCAACTTCTAACGTAATATTATTTAATTGTATCGGTAATGTAATCATGGATTTTGCTACAACCTCCATTCCACCTAATCCTCGTAATAATTGGTAAGCCGGTTTTACTTGACATGAAAAGTACTTAATTAAGTCGGAAATTATTAAAGAAACGCCTGAACCGCTGTCAATAAGTACATCAACGGGTATATTAGAAATAACAGCCGTAATAATATCAGAATTTTTGCGTTCACCCTCATTTTCGCGACAAAAATTAACGGAACTATTATTTCTCACGCGTTCCTTAGCAAAACACTGACTTTCCGAATGACCTATTTTTTTGCAAAAACTACACTTGTCTGGACGAGGTTTTGTTGAGGAACTATTCGTATTATTTTCAGAATTATGGTTATGTGAATCTGATTTAGGTCGTTTGGGACAATATTCGCGTTTATGACCTACTTCGCTACACTGAAAACAACGTACCTTAGACGTATCGAAAGGTTTACGTTTGAACTGGCTATTACCATTACGATTGGAAGCACCATGAGCACTGGGTTTCTTATTAGAATCAGGTACACTATATTTTACAAAGCTTGATAAGTAATCCACTATGCTTTCTGGAGTTAATTTAGCATTCCTCGCGGATGCACGAACCTGTGGGTCGGTAATACCCCGTACAATAATTGCTGTTAGTAATTCACTACTTAACCCTTTAACGATACGTAATTTCAATAAAGATTTACGCGCATATTCAGCATAGGTAGAATACTTGTCTGACTCGGTACACATAACATTGTACAGAATGTTCGCGATATCGACAGACCGTGGGCACAACGCTTTTAACTCTAATTTGAAATTAGACCATGTACGCGTGGTGCTGGTCCACTCGCTAACCCAGGTACGGGCTTCCCCCTTAAGGCAACGACCTACGCGAGCAAGACATTCACCATCCTCCCAACGATTAAGCGATCGAGCTATATCAACTTCATCGCACCACGTGTCGACATCATGAACACTCGGATCGAAATCGGACACAAAATATTGGTTTGATCTCACCGGGATTGTCATCATGGCGTCTAGAAGACGTTCAGCTATGCTTTTGGCGTCGTTCTCCGTTGGCAACGGTGTGGCGGCAAACTCTTGCGTTGGGGCGGTAGACGCTGCGGGTGCGCAGGCAGGTGTTGTGGCGGGCTCGACGTCTGGCAGCGGCGTGCTCGGCATGGCCAGAGCGTGGCAGGATCCTGGGCTCGCCACGAAAGTAGGATGCGTCTCGTTGCCACGCGTCCGTCCTTCCAGATCTTGGAGTCTCTTTAAAATCTCGTCTAACCTATTAGGAGGCGAGGGAGTACGTACGCGACGTCTCCCTTTCCTCTTGTTATCAGAAGGCATTGTGTCTCTGCCCAACTTAACCTCAAAACTACTGCTTTAGAACACGCAAAACAAATTACTTTAAATTTATAGAACCAGAGATGGTATTCCAGCGGATAAGGCCTTCATATCCCACTTCTGATCTTATAAATAAAACATTAAAAACAACAAAAAGAAATAATTTTAATAATCAACTGGAAAAGTTCCACGACAAATAAAATAATAAAATAATGAAATTAAATCAGACACAAAATGGGCAGAGGAACAATGTAAATAGGTCTAAGACCGCAGTCAAAATGGACGAGTCCACGCAGGCTTCCTCCTTTTATACACGTGGCCGCGCTGAAGGGGAGTGTCCAGTGTTGTCATCTAACAGTAGATATACAACAACGACACAAGGAAACACACGTTTTGTTGCAGATACTTTTAGGCATCTGGTCATCTGGCTCCTGTGATATAGGAACGCTTAGTACAAGGGCCAAAGCTGCCCAGATGTTTGTGCCTTGACGTGTAAATAAATAAATAATTTTATTATATTAGTAACTAGATATCTACTTGATTACTTGTTTTAGAAACTAAAAAAATAACAGTATACCTACTATGTATTTTTTTAAGTCCAGGGGTAACCCAAGTCTTACCAAGGGGTATTACTCAGTAGCTGGGTTGTGGAGGTCAGCCAGGCAGTCGCTTCATGTGAAATACTGCTACTCTTCTACATTCGGTTAGACTGGAAGTTTACCCCAACATGGTTGGGAAAAGGATAGGCAGATGATGATGATGATATGTATAACTACGCTTTTTTTTTAATTCGATTGTGACAACATCGGCGATAAAAAAATATCAGTGTGTTTTTCACGAGACACTAGAAATATCTAGTGTAGGTACTATAGTACACTATAGTGTACACGGCCACAAATCATCACTTATTATTGTTTATTTTCTTTCTATTTCGTTGCTGTTCTTTTAAGACTGTGCCTTTAGTTTGTTTCTACGAGCCCCGCGAGAAATTATAAGGTTTTATAGTAAGCACACCTCGAAGGTTTTGGAAATTGTAGTGAAATTATTATTGGTTTTGTGGTCCATTCGCTATCTAGGCCAGAAAAACTATAAAATCTTGTGGTAGTAAGCTGGACTCGTGGGTTCGATTTCCAAGCCTAGCAAATTGCTATTGTTTTTTTTATTAGGAATTTCTCGTTTATTCTTGAAACGAGGCATTATTGTATCTTTATAATGTGACTAAGGTAATATATGCTATGTTATTGTAATATGTTGTGTGTTTTTAGTTTAACCTAAATTACTGTTTTTTTTCTTATCTTTGATTCTTATCAAAAACAACAATTTAAATGTTACTTTCGTCCAAAACATTCGAAAAGCCATTCTTACAAAAATACAATTTCTTCCCAAAAACGCCACTATTCATAAGTTATTCTTTCTCCAATAGAAGAAGACGGTACCTAGGGTACCCATGTCAACGGTTAGACGGGTCAGGTACCAATATTGGGTTGAATTTGGTACTTCTCCGTATTGATTCAATTGTGTGGAACGACTTGATTGATTATATTATTAATCTAATTGGGTTCCAATTCAATGGGTCCGCGTGGGTAGCGTTTGTTTTGTGTTTGATATTTCTGACGTCAGTTGAGTTAATCTGGGTTAAGGTGTGTCGAGAAATTTCTCTATTATTTTGTGCTTTTGTAGGCTAAAAATATGGAACAAAGGTATTACGTGTTTTGGTGCAGCAAATAGACTGAGGTATTTGTACCAAGTAGGTACAGTCATCATATTCAGCCTATTATCATGTTCCCACTGCTGGGATACAGGCCCCTCTGTGAGAGGGAGAGGGCCGTAATCCACCACGTGGGCCCAGTGCGGGTTGGTAGATGTCACATGTCTTACATTTTGGTTCTAGGACATGCCGATTTCCTCACGATGTTTTCCTTCACCGTTTTGAGAGCAGTGATGACGAAATTAAATATACACAGTAAACTGCCTGCCTGGGTTCGAACTACAATTCGTAAGCCGGGGCCGATACCACTAGGCCACCACTGTTTTCCTTAAGTACAGTATAATTTAAGATCTTCTTTATTTTCACTTCAAGATACAAACATCTGAGTAGTAAGTACTAGGAGTTGCTGTATCATAAGAGCCAACGTGTAGTGGGTCAACTGAAGGGTCAAATGGTTTCTTGTTTCTTTTTCATCTGCTGCTAAGATTTTAGACGACGCTCGCACGGACGTAAATCTATCGACGTAGAAGATCTAGAGCGAGAAAAAATCCCACCGCGATATTTTACATCCCTGTGAACATGGACTTATGCAAATGCTTTTGAAATGTGGAATTCAGTGATTTCTCTGAATGTGTCATCAGTGCCGGATTCAGAAAGTGATACACGTGCAAACTTAAGGTCACACCGAGATTAATGGCACCAAAACTTTCAAGCATCAAATTGATATTGAACTTCTTACCAAACTATCTCCAATTAGTTTCTATTCCAATAATATATAGTTGGAATCGTTTCTAGAACCTAGATCCCAATTTATCCTTTAACCCGCGAAAACTTTCATCCATCAAACCAGCGTACCACAACGCGTCTGTCAGAGTTCCGCATTACCCTGCCATCGCGGAACAAATATTCACCTGGCATTTAGCTAAGGCTTTGTAACGCCAAATAGTTGGGTCCGGCGTACGTATTAATCCGTCGGATAAACCGATGGAATTTCACCTACCGCCCAACAATCGATCGCGTTTTGAGGTTTAAAATATACCTTTTTGGAGAAAAAGTATTTATTGCGTTGGTTGGTGTTGGTCAAAGCTAGGTGTGAATGATTGGTTGTGTTATTTTGGGTATTGTTATAAAGTTTCGTCTGGTTTTTGAGGACGGAATCATACATATATTTTTAACCCGCATCATCGATATTTGGTAGAGCATTAACCCTTAAATCCTCTTTTCCCTTGCGCCAATCTCATAGTATCGAATCTGCGAAAGCTCGTCTTACTAGTGAACGCTTATATTGTGAATGACTCACCATATTCAACGTATACATTTATTTGTCTTTACATTAAAGTCACACGAAACAACACGAGGGTTCCGTACCACGAGGCAAAAAAAACGCCTATTTTTTATTATTTGTTGTTATAGTTGCACATACACACTCTGTGAAAATTTCTAGTGTCCATCTATTACGATAGATGCGATACAGTCCGCTGACAGACAGAAGGACAGACAGCGGGGGTAGGTTATAGGGTCCCATTGGCATCCATTAGGTACCGAATACAAAAAAAATGGTTTCTTGTATGGCAACCCCTTTTAACTTCTTTATTTTAACAAACAAAATCAAAAATCAAAATCAAAATATTTTATTTCACATAAGCCTGCATGGGCACTTATGAAACGTCAGAAGCTAGGTGCACGGTTCCAATTTGTCGTTTCCTATGGAGAAGAGCCGGCAAGAAACTCCACGGTTACTCTTTTAAAAATAATTGGCTTTTACAATGTTTTCAAATTACAGTGATAATAGGTATGGGAGGACAGTGCAGGCCAGTCAATAAGTACCAGGTACTTAGAGGAATGAAAATACAGAATAGAAAAACGTCTACAGATCTAGTCTCTAAGGCCTACAACGTTCTCTCATTCACAATATGTAAAAGAATCTACCTATATAAAATGAATCTATTTGAACCAAGTGACATGATTTCGATGACAATCACTGAAAATAAATAGTAGGTAGTAAAATTGATGTATAATGTCAAATAATGACGAGAATATGTCAGACATTGTAAAAAAAATAATAATAATAAAAAGAATAAAAATTAACATTGCAATTTGGGAGCAGTTAATAGACTTTCACACGGTTTTGCTGTTAATGAGGTACCAGGGAAGCCACATGTGCAGAAGGAATTAATGCCAAACTTCCCTGTCTTCAACGTAGTCTTTTATCTTATAATATGCTTTTTTGATAAGGACACGTTTGATGTGAGTTTTAAACTTTCCATCGCTAAGTTCTGTAACCGACTTTGGCAACTTGTTATAGAAGCGGATACTGTTTATTAGAAATGACTTGCTAGTTTTAGTTAATCTAAACTTTGGAATCACAATTTCATCTTTACTACGTGTATTTAGATTATGGAAATCGCATCATTTTTTGAAAAGACCTAAGTTTTTGCGAACATACAAGATATTTTCTAGAATATAAAGAGAAGGCAGAGTAAGTATATCAATTTCGTTGAATTTGTTTCTAAGAGACTCGCGAGGCCCCATTTTATAGATTGCGCGGATTGCCCTCTTTTGTAAAATAAAAACTGAATCTACGTCCGCTGCCGATCCCCACAGCAGAACGCCATAAGACATAATACTGTGAAAATAAGCAAAGTATACTAACCTAGCTGTGGCTACATCAGTCAACTGCCTTATTTTTCTTACTGCGTAAGCAGCTGAGCTTAATCTGCTTGAAAGCGCTCTAATGTGGGCACCCCATTGCAATTTTGAATCTAAAGTAATTCCCAAAAATACAGTTTCCGAAATAGCATCTAGTTTCTTGCCATCAAGTTTTAAATTTAGACCTACTTGGGGTACATTTGGTAGCGAGAACTTAAGACATTTAGTTTTGTTCGCATTGAGTAAAAGATTATTAGCAGCAAACCATTTCGATAGAACAGCTAGGCTTTCGTTGACATGTAAGACATCCGTATCTTTTCTATCTATTCTAAAAATAAGAGAAGTGTCATCAGCGAATAAAATTATATCCGAGAAGTTAGCCATCAGATAGGGAAGGTCATTAATATAAACTAGAAATAAAAACGGACCAAGAATTGAACCTTGAGGCACGCCCATCCTAACTAGAGACCCCGAGGATGTCGCCCCGTTAACGTTTACTTTTTGCTGCCTGTTTGATAAGTAGGAAAGTACAAGATCAGCAGCTTGTCCACGAATTCCGTAGTGGTGTAATTTACAGATCAGTGTATTGTGGTCAACGCAGTCAAACGCTTTTGAGAGGTCACAGAAAATGCCAATCGCATCCTGAGAACTCTCCCAGGATTCCAAAATGTGACTGATGAGTTTTACTCCCGCGTCAGTCGTCGACCTACCTTTCGTGAAACCAAACTGTCGACTATGTAAAATCCCATTTGAGTTAAAATGTGACAACATCTGGTCCAGCATGATTTTTTCATAAATTTTGCTCAATGCTGGAAGCACAGATATAGGTCTATAATTAGAGGGATCACTCTTACTACCCTACACTCTTAAACATGAATATTTACTTTATTTTATAGGCCTTATCTTTATTTGCTATTAATTAAATAAAGCATATGAGCTTTTTTGAGTATGCTGGCCAATTAAATGTAACGTTAACCGAGAAGTACTGAACTACAATTGACATAAAAAAACACACGGGACAGGTTGGGAAAAGAATAAACAAGTTATTAAAAATTACAACGTTTACAAGCCTGGACGTGTTCCAAGGCAAATAAAAGTTTATGGGAGACGGAAAATGTATTCCGTGAAGGATTATAACCCCATTACTCAAATGAAGCAGTAATCCCATTGTTACGGGTTTTTTTTTATTTTATTTTATAATTCATTTTGTCTTTTGACGTTTTTGTTTTGGTGAAAATTTTACGTTGGCGGATTTAAATGTTTTAAATTATTAGATATTTTTGAGGTGACGGTTTTATAGTAATTTGGTTTTTAATCCGTTTTGAAATAGGGAACCTGATCACCAAAGAAATGCAGGTACAAACGAGCATGGCTTAAAAAATCGCAAGCTTGATCACCAAAAAAGTTTTTAATAAGTTCAAAATTCAAAAGTTACCAGCCCGTATCAAACTACTAATGTTGTTTTACTAAAACTTATTAAAAATATAACACATTCAAGAAAAAATCTCATTTAAAACATCACTAAAACTCTGAGTATCATAAATATCATTAACAATGTTCCAATACCACTTTAATCAATTCTTAAACAACAGTAAGTAAACCATTATTACTATGTAAATTAGGACAGATTTATGATTAGCTATCGACTCCGTAGCCGAAATTACAGGCATACCGAACTTAACGAGGACACAAAGCCGAAAGTGGAAATTCCTAATCCAATATACGGAATTCAATACAAGAAATTCCTGCTGGGTAACAAGACGTAGGGGTTAATTTTACCCGGTTCATTAAGAGTTTGGCAACACCGCGAATTTTGTACATACGTTGACACATCAAAGTGTTTGCAGTAAGGCAGAGTTTAAAGTATAAAATTTAAAAATGTCCTGTCAAACTCAAAAACTCAAACTCAAAGCACTTATTTCAAATAAACCAATTACAGGCACTTTTGAATTGTCAAGGTCGGTGAGATAGAAAGATGAAGCTAGTTGCCCTACAGAGTCCATAAGTTTACCTTAGCTTTTAGCCATTATAAAGATATTTAAACATTATGGAATGCAAATAAAGATAATTATGAATATGAAGGATGTTAAAAACAGTGATTTGTTCATTATGATAACAGCAGATATATACTCAAGCTTAGGTGGCAATTTGTTTTATTAATTCAGGATACAAATATTTGTCATGTCGTTTGTCGCAGAGCACTTTCAAACTATTTTTTTTATTATTGCTGGAAGAATAGAACAGAAACACAACTGCATTATTTTCTTGTCTAGTCTTTAAAGAAAGACGTTGTTTCGAGATATTGAGCTGTTTAGAGACCATGTACTGAAATGACCACAAAGTAAATACGACCAAGACAAACAGCAAAATTCTCATGTTATTAAGCAGTACCAAGAACTACATACATATACTGCAAGTATATACTACGATTTCAGAACCACTGTTCCACCATAACAGTGATGCTAAGACCGTTCTAAATAACAGTTTATCAGTAACAGATCCATTCCCATCACAGCTAGAGGATGTAACCGAATATATTTGACAGTACACATTAACATTTGACTGGTTCTAATCTATGGCATGCTCATTCGTTGTGGTTGAGTAAAGCATATGAGTTTTAATTAAACCGACGTTTGAGTATCGAGGCTTTGTGCTCGTTGTTGTTAATGATACTAGGAGTACATGCGGATATTGGAGTTAGCGAGAGGGGAGATGGTATAAGTGATATCTGTTTTGGTTGTAAAGGCGCGGTAAAGTACCTATAACACAGTTGTTTTGCGGTATGTTGCGCAAAGCGGTGTGCTTACATGGGCAACTAAAACTGCGCAATTCCTGGAAATTGTGTTGAAATATGGTGTGGGTAAATTAAGAAAAGAGAGACCTATCCATGAAAGTGGGTGAAGTCAGGCTGTCGAAGAATTTGACGGTAATGCCGTCTGGGCAATATCGAGCAATTTACAGCAATGCCAATATTGTTGCAATATTTAAAATATAAATATCGAAGCGCTGGTATTCTGTTAGCATTTACATGCAAGCATGTTCCTATCAGGCTCGATTCTGAAATGGTCATGGTTACATGTAAATGCTAACTGACGATGGTTAATAGCTTGGTTAGTTAAATCATAGATCCTTTGTTAAAACATTATTTCGACTCCATTTTTACCCTAAATACCTGGGTCGGTGTATGGTGACTCAATATGCTTAATTATCAGCCTTTTGCACTACCATTACTAGACATAGACCTCTCTAATTGTATGCCACGGAACTGGATCAGGATTGGATGATTGAACATTTATAATAATAGTCACCTCCTTCTGCGAAGCAGTAATGCTCGTGAACAGGGAGGCGGCGCACGTGATGGAGAGGCAGTATATGCGCCCTCACGGCCCTTGTCGCCGCAGGAGACCCCCCTGGGCGTCGGGAATCCTAAGCTGATTCCCGGCCACCGTAGGCGCGGGCTTGTGGATGGCAAGTAATGGGTAGCTCGCTGTCCGGTAAGGACCAACCCCGGGTCGACGGCGTGTTGTGTTCCACGCGCGCTTCATAGAGATGTCAGCACCCACTGGTGGGGTCCGCAAGGGCCGATGCCTGCCAGGGGTGCGGGTTGTTCGAAAGAGATACCGCGGCCCCTTGGCACACAAGCAACTGAGGGAACACGGGTGGGTTTTAGTGAGTAAAAGTCAGAGCTCTCCTGCTCCACCCAGAGCGGGAGAAGTGACTTGATGACTTCCGAGCTTCAAAAAAAAACGGTGTCAGTAAAGACTGCAAGCAAGTAAATAGTATAATTACCGACATCAAATGATTTGAGATCAAAGACTGCGTGTTATGGCAGAGGGTAACTTAAGGCGCCTTAATTTGACTCCGGGGACCGAATTATGTGCCGATAGTAATAAGAAATGTGAGCTTTTGAAATGGCGAATCTAATTTGGTCGAGTGCTTGGTATATAATAAATACCTATTTCTTTTTAAAATTAATGCTTGCTTTCTGAACTAATATTTGAAATAATATATTATAGAGAAAAGATTTCATTTTTGTTTGTTTGTTGGTAACACTAAAACGACTGAATGGATTTAAATGAAATTAGGCACATGAGTAGACCGTGACCTGGATTAGAACACAGGATATGTACTTTTTATCCCGATATTTCCTCGGGATAGAGACTTATCCGGTTAAAACCGCCGGGAGCAGCTAGTTCTGAATAAAACTTCTGAATGTTAATTCAAATACATCTATTCCGTTTACATTACTCCAATTGGCATATTTTTTAAGCTGTATTTTTATATGAAAGTTGAAGAAAATGAATTATGAAGTCGTCTTACAAATGATTCCAAAAACCAAAGACGGAAGATGGAATATTTTCATGGAGCTTCTTAATTAAGCTCCATGAAAATCTTCCAAGATTTGAAACAGCATTAAAATTACTTATAAAAATTCCACACACTCGTTCCCCACAGAAAAAGCTTGTAAAAATAGGTCAGAAAACAAAATCAAAACTCTTCGAAAAGCAGGTACGAACAAGCAAGACGAAATAATAAAACTTCGCAAGAAAAATATGACTTCCTCGCATAAAACAACCTTGTTATTATCTTTGAGCAGGAACGTTACACACGTGTGAGTAATTAGTAAAAAATACAAGAAATGTCGACAGATGGTGCGAATGGGGTGTTCCTTTGACAAAAATGGAAGATGTTTTTGGGGGAAGTGTTGAGCTATGGTGAGGCGTGGAATATTTTAGGTGCCTTTAAATTATACTAGGTTATTTTTAGAATGGAACGTGATTTATGCTTACGCTTACTTAATGCAATAAGAGCTTATAAATCGAGACTTAGATGCGATTTTAAACCACATTTTTTTACTGGCAACATCAAGGTGCCAGTTGTACAATTTACATTCAGCTCCAGTCAAGTCTATAAGCGCAATTTAAAACATAAAATATTACAAAAAACCTACCTGTTTCTGTGACCACTAAAACTATTTTTTTTTCTTTCTTGAATTTCATGATCAGCCTATAATATTGCCAATACTGGGACACAGTCCATCTCTCTGTAAGAGTAGTCTATAATCCAGCTCGCGGGCCCACTGCGGGTTGGTAGATGTCACATATCTTCGAATGTTTGGTTCTAGGACATGCCGGTTTCCTCACGATGTTTTCCTTCACCGTTTTGAGAGCATGGCGATGAAATTCGAACTCACGACCTACAAACTCGTAAGTCGGGGGGCCCATACCACTGGGCCACCACTGGTCTCTTAAACTTAGTGCAAACAATGTAAAGCGCTATAATTGCTCGTATAAATAATGGGTGTATCGTTAAAAAAACATCAGGTTTTGAATAAAGTAAGATAGTGAAGTTTTACCATTGGAAAATGTCGCCTCGAGAAATTCACACGTATATTTAAATTAAATGTGTAAGGGTGGGAGCTTAGCTGTGGACGCCATGAGCGGAGCGATTTTATACTTTGAAATATTATAACTTATTTTACTAACATATTTTTTAAAGTAATTATTTATCTATTTTCTGCAGATCAGTTAGTCCTCGTGGTTCAAAATAGTTTTTAGTGGTCCTTAGAACTGCACTTGGTTCACTATGTTATCTTGATGTTTAAACAGAGCAGTTTTAACATCTATAAACTTAGTGTCAGTCATATGGTTAAAGACATTTATTTGTCAAAAACAGAATACAATATTATTCACTGAGAATGAGGAACACTGGTTGCCCAGGTATACCCGTTCCTCGGAATGGCAACGTACGTTTGAACATAGCAGTAGCTACAATATTGTTAGGCATTAACCTATGATTATGTTAGTAAAATAAACCAAGCTAAAAGAGATCGAGTTTTGAAGGATTTTTTTAAATAGTTTTACTTGATGTCGTCATTCTGCTAATAGTATTGAGACTGAGACTGAGAAACACAGTTTCTATCATAGTTGCTATTGAAATAGTAATTAGTTATTGATGTTTATTTTTTACTTTATTTAGACATCATTAAATTTAAATGAAGTATGTATATAAAGTTTTTATTATTTAATATTAAAGTTTATGTAAACATCCCGAGTTATTAGGGAATACTTAGAGTAAAATAATTTAAATCATTTCACTGTAGAATTCTAACTTCATCAACAACTAAGCACCCTGCCGCTGACATCAACTTCAAAATCCACATACGCTCCTCCCCTCACGAAACTTCCCCCCGTAATCACACACCAGTAAATCAACACTGCACCTAGCTAACGTGAGTCGCGAGAAATTCGGGTGCTACTTAATTAAAATGCAGCTCGCTATTTTAACACCATACACTTGGAATAAAACAAGTTTTTTACTTATACATCTCGCGTGCAAGAAGGTGGAAGTGTTTTGTTCAGTATAAAAGTAAAAACATTCTTAAAGCGGTTTATTTCAACTTGGTTCTGTTCCGTGTTTATTTTTTGTTTCAGGTGTTGCGTTTTTGTGATAACTTGTTTCGTTTAGTTTAGTGTGGCGCTCTCTTTGGTCTTTGTACTTGAGTTATATGCTTTTGTGCTGCAATTCGTTTTCACCTATAGAGCTTTTTTAACCGTGTAGAGTAGATTGTTGGCTATTATACACTATACACACGTCCAGTTTCATTGGAATGTTTGTTACACATTTTAAGCTGACCTGACCTATCTGGAACAGGAATGGAACTTTTATAAATTTATCACTCTAGACAGTCTTTGTTGCCTATGTCACTCAGAAAGAAAGAATAGTAGAGGGAAAATAAGTTTTATTTTTTACAGAAACACGTGCAACCAAAAAGATAATTATCCGAGTAATCAGAAAAATAAGACAAAATAGATCTACGTTTTTTTTTTAAAGAAAGACCAATTGCCAGAACCGACAACCCAAGGCAGAACAGCTTGGCACAGAAAAGTGAAGAGACCTGACACCAAATAACGGGACCAGGGACGGAAGAAGAAGAAGATATACGTTCGATCACGAGCACAAAAGAGAAGTCGGCAGTTACAAATTCGTGATTCTTGAAAAATATGTATGGAAACCAAGTCAGGTTTTGATTTCCATAAATAGGTAAACAATAAAATAAACAGCAGCATCAGCATCTGATTTGCAAAAATATAAAATCGAGCGAATCTAGGATCAGAAAATCCCTACTCCTTTTGATGATAGCCTAGTTCTTATAACCCGTATAATCTTCGCAAAAACACACACTGCCCAGGAATTTTCACTGCAAAACCAGCCAGTTTTTACAAAAAAATCTAACCTAACAGATTGATAGATACCCGTATTTATTTAGAAGTTCTATCGTGCTCTTTCTGAGCACCTGAGCACAGTAATTAATGCGCCCTCCGACATTTATTGATGGCGGGTGGAAAGTTACCCCCTAGCTTGAGCTATGAGTTATCAAATAGGGGTAAATAGGGTTACGAATGGGTATAAATGATAATGGTGCGGTTTGGCGCTGAGGGATGGTTAGGGTATCTTGTAAACTATGCAGCGGGCGGTTATTATGTCATTATAGGTTTGTAGTTATTGCTTTTTTGATGTCGATGTTAATTTGATGGATTATATTGGGAATAAAGTTTTTGTTGCATTGAAGACATTGTAAATTCAGACTCAATCAATCAAGTCAGCCGTTCGCCGTCCACCGCTGGATATAGTCTTTTCATAGGCTGCACCACAGCACTATCCTCTGCCTTCCGCATCCAGTCTGTCCCAGCCACCTTTTTAATGTCGTAGGTCCATCTGGCTGGGGGGCGTCCCACACTACTCTGTCTCATCTGCTCCACCGGCCATCAGTCCTTCCAAACATGGCCAGCCTACTGCCACTTCAGCTTACTTTCTCTGCAAGTTATATCGGTAACTCCGGTTCCGGATAATTTCATACCAGATTTTATCCTTCAAAGAAACTACTAGTATGGCCCGCTTAAATATGTGGACCAGCCCGATGGTCAGTGTCCACGATTCGGCACCGTTTCTCAAAACAGGTAGGACGCATTGGTTGTTGAATTCATGTTATAAGGCCCAAATTTCTTTAAACCTTGTCTTAGAAAACACATGACAATTAAGGGCCAATTTCACCTGTGAAGCTGAATGCGATTATCACATCTAATCAGCGTTTGAGAGCGCTTGTTAGTGTAATTTTTGTGGTGGAATATAGACTCTGATAGCTCAGAAACGTATTTTAAATGTGATAATCGCATTCAGTTTCATTGGTGAAATCCGCTCTCAATATAATACATGAGCTTATTAATGCTGTTTTAAGTACTAAAGAACTGTGGCGTTATTATCATTTTATAATCCAGATGTCTTCAGTCTTTGGTCTCAAACGTATTTGTTGTTCTTTGTTAAAACATTTATAACTCACGCGTGATTATAAGCCTTGGTCTTATCAAGTAGCTATTAAAGTTATGGGGTACTGTAGAACATTGTGCCTATTGTGGTTACGCCAGATAGTCTGATAAATATAAAGCTGTAATGTTAAAATTATATATTGTTGAGGGTATTTTCAGTCATAAATGTTGAGAATTGTTACAATACATCACGCCTGTATTTCCTGAAGGTTTAGTTAGGCAGTTGTATTTATAGCAAACCCACATTTCGCCAGTTATGTATAAGTCCCATGTAATACGGGGCGAGCCTAGATCTTGACTCCAGGCTGCTACTGTGAAAGTCCAGAATAAAACAGTCAATAAAATTTTGCCCGACCCGGGGATCGAACCTAGGACCTTAAACTCAGCAGTAGCGCTTGGGACCACTGCACCAACGAGGCAATTGTCATGAATACCTTTAGTTATGAAAGTTGAGCATTTTAATAATAGGCTGCTGTAGGTAGAGAAATGTGACTCTTATTACTTACTACGCATCTAATGATATTTAAAATCGTCTTCCGAGTGTTAAAACTGACACTTATCGTATTACCTTGTTACTGGGTTGTGGAGGTCAGATAGGCAGTAGCTCCATGGAGAATACTGGTATTGGGCTGCAACCGGTTAGACTGGAAGCCGACCCCAATATAGTGGGGAAAAGGCAGGCAGATTGAACGCCAATCAAGAGCTATTTTAATCCATTAAATGGTACTTCATTATCTGGTAGTTATCTTCAACCTTCACAGAATTGACACCTACTTACTAATCCTCGGCATCGTTTAGCTACCAAACAGCACAGAGGAATAATAATGGGCTCGTTTGTTGAATTAAGACAGTCTTTGTGGAGACATCTTTAATAAGCTTACGGCTCTCGAGGGATGTGGGGCTGCCAAACGAGCGGAATTTGGTTGTTGTATTTAAAAAAAAAAAATTATTTGTATGTCAAAAAGGTTTTTGCGAAAGTGGTAATTGGTGGAAAAATTTAATAGAGTGGATTTTCCGTCTTGTAATCTTTGAGTAAAAAAAGGTCCATTTACACCACAAATCACTAAAAGCGTTCATCGCTTGACATAATTCTGTAACAGTCATCTTCTAACGAACGATGGAAACAGACCGTTGTGTTAAATACTTTTAGCGCTAAACGTATTCAGCAATTAGTAGTGCAAGCGAGCATAAATGTTTTGCGTCGAATATTTCGGAGTGAGCGTTTTACGTTAATAACACTTCGGGCGAATTTCACCAATGAAACTGAATGCGACTAACACATCGTAACGTCGGGCATGAGCTGCCAGTGTCATCATTTTTGTGGAATATTGACACTCACCATATTTTAACGCAGTTTGATGTGCTGATCTTGTTAAGTTTTATCGGTGATATTCGCTCTTACTAACGCCTTCTTGACTGCCGACTGATGACTGCCTTCTATCAGTTTTAACTTTACTTTTTTCCTCTTAGAGTTTTCGCTATTTTGTTGACAGGCCATCATCTGTCAAACCGCTATGCTTGTGGCCACATAGTAATTATGCAATCAAAAGGAGTATTTAAATCGCATTAATAAGACAAATACGGGGAGAATTGGATCAGAATTGAACATTATAGCCTGGCTCATTTAAAACAGGCTGTCTTAAACAAATATATTGTTTAATTTGTAGGTTTTGAAGATTTTCTATTAAGCTACTGAATTTTGCTGTCTGTACCTAATTGGTATTTTAACCCTCATCACCATCATCTGTCTAGCATTTTCTCGACTATGTTGGCGTTGACTTCCATTTAAACCATATGTCGCTGAATACCAGAATTTTACATGAAGCGGCGACCTATCCGATCTCTACCACCCAGTTTTGTTATTGGGCAATACAAGACTGGTGGTCAGACTTTCGGGCTTCTGACGACCTGTAACGACTGTCAAAAATTCACGAATGACAGCCAGGACCAACGACTTCACGTATTTTAACCCACATATATAGGGTTTAAATATATAGTTAGTTGTATAGGTGTTAATCATTCACATGCATTATGTAAAGAAGATGATGGGCAATGGGCATTGACATAACATCATTAAAAACAAATACTTTAGTAACAATAGTATAGACGAATGGGCTTTCTGAACGAATGGGCTCTCTGAACGAATGGGCTCTCTGAACGAATGGGCTCTCTGAACGAATGGGCTCGATGGAACGTCTGTCTGTATCAAAACAATCATTACCTATTAATACACTTTCAAAGTAATATTACATTCGAGTCAAATCTTAAACCTACTAAATAAAAGCTCAACACCAACAATACACAAACAAGTCTTCCGCCAAAATCCCGAACTTCCGAAGACGAAACAAAACTTCCGAAGCCACATTTCTTCCACAACAGTTGTTTCATACTCACGAAATTTGCGTAATTCTTCGTTCAGACTCAGAAGGTTACAATAGACACGTTACAGCCTGAAACTGTAACTAGGTTACAATATTACAAGGCTTGCTATGTTACAAATAAGATTTGCACTTGTTACAACAAGTTTTCTAAGTTATTGTAATGTTTTATTTATATATTCTTGTTGCTTTGACAAGTTGTATAGTGTTAGGAGTTGGTTCTGTTTGAGTTCCTTTGCTGTGGCTGCCGGCTTTTTTTGGCTGGTATCGTAGAAAATATTATCTGTTTCTGTAAATGAAATATAGCACTTCATTGACCCAGTTTTTTTTTAATCTTGATGTGTTTTTCGATCAGTGAATCTGGTTTTACATCTCTTTTGATTTATAATAATCATCATCATTTCGCCATAAGGTGTCCACTGCTGGACATAGACCTCCCCCAAGCTTCACCACTTTGGCCGGTTCTGTGCTTCCGGGATCCAGCGGATTCCTGCGGCCTGAGGTCAATCTTCGAATCCGACTGGGCTGGGCAGCATTCGGGAAGCTACACAATATCTTCTCATCTCACATACAGCAGTCTCAAGACAAAATTCGCTGCGTGTTGCCAGTGATGACCTGGCACTTTGGCACATACCTACTCAATAGAAGGCTAAAAGTCACCCAAAGGGCAATGGAGAGGGCTATGCTTGGAGTTTCCCTAGGTGATCGAATCAGGAATCTCTCAGTTGGAGGATCAAAATTGTGAACAAAGAAATTATTCCACTTACCTATGTATTTCACCCAATTTTTACCTACCACAAAAGTCCCATACGTTTCCTAAAATAGGCCTCATCAAAGTAACTGATTGACAATACGAAATTAGAACACAGTTTGACTGATCTATTTATTAATAATCATCATTATTTCTATTAATATCTTCAACTGTATATCGGTCGCAATCCCCAGTAGGTACAGGTAGTGGGTACAGCAGTGCGGTGCCGCTCTCAATCCGCTAATGGTCGTCTGTCTGTCGGCTCCAGAATAATGCCCCCTTTGTGAACCGCGACGGACTTCTAATTTGTATTGTATATATGTAGATATGTCATTTGAATATAGGGATGATAACGTGTTGTTATGGTGACTGTATTTGATATACACACAAACATGCATAATCTCACGACTTTTCCCCCATGAGGGTAGACAGAAACTACAAAACGCTACTAATTAAAAACTACCACTAAAAACTGCACAAAGCTCCTGCAAATAATATCGTAACCGCCACATTGCTTTCACATAGTATCTTAAGGGAAAAGCTCGAGAGTCCCTCGAAATTAAATTTATTTTAGGTTTTCTTTTTTCGATTTGCAGATCAGTTTTAGACACTGTATGTTGGGATTAAATGATCTTAGAGGATTGTTTGATGGTTTTATTAATTAAAATCTGTAAAGCTACATTTGTTGCCGTCGCGAATCTTATTTCAGGTCACATATAATCTGACATTGACCTGCAAATTACAAAAAAAACGTATGAAAATTCAAATTACGCTTAGCGAGTTACACGATACCCACTGCGAAAAGTTACACACGAAACAACAAGAGATAACTTTGAAAACTCTCAGGGTAGACAACGGTACCGAAGGACCGAAAGAAGTTAAAACAACTACACGAAAAAAAGCGTATCATTTAGAATATCAGGTACATTTCCGAACGACAAAAATGTAGCGAACCCCACTTTTTTGTTGAAAAACCAACCTAAATGTTATTGAGATGTCCGCAGCTACAAGTTTCTTTGTTGGCAGAATTATGAAAGAAATCTTTTATTTTCACTAAAATAATGAAAAATGTCTTTCAATGGATGGCAACAGATGCTTTTCGTGTTATTTCGACTGTGAATTTTAAAGCATTTTTAATAACAATAAGTATTATTTTAGAACTTGACTGGTTGCTGTGGGTAGGTCGTCGTATCATTTGTGTGGGTGTGAGTTATGATAAATTACGCTCATTTAATATATTTGTCTCTTAAATTATGTTATTTTGTTCGTGATGAAAGTGTCAACGCCATAGGTACCAAATTTTTCCATCAAACAGCATTAACTGTATTTCAAATCTAAATGGGTAGCCGTCACCTCTTTCTGCGAAGCAGTACTGCTCGCGAAGAGGGAGGCGGCCCACGTGAGGAAGAGGCAGTATGTGCACCGTCACAGCCGTAGTCGCCGCGGGAGACGCCCTGGGCGTCGGGAATCCCAGGCTGATTCCCGGCCACCGTAGGCCCGGGCTTGCGGACGGCGAGTAATGGGTAGCTCGCTGTCCGGAAAGGACCAAGCCCGGGTCGACGGCGCGTTGTGTTCCACGCGCGCCTCAAAGAGATGTCAGCACCAACTGGTGGGGTCCGCAAGGGCCGATGCCTGCCAGGAGTGCGGGTTGTTCGAAAGAGATAACGTGGCACACAGGCAACTGAAGGAACACGGGTGGGTTTTAGTCAGTAAAAGTCTGACACGCCCTTCTGCTCCACTCAGAGCGGGAAAAGTTATTTGATGATTTCCCACCCAAAAAAAAACGAGTTGTATTCTTATTGATTTTGGCCAGTACTTTTCTCTTGGAACCCGGTGTGAGAGAGTTATATCTGATGTCTTCTTTTTGTCTCATCATGTTTCATTGCTTGATATGATACCCCTTGGTATTTCATTTTCTATCGAGGAAAAATATTTCAAGTTTAATAGACTTCCGAAATTTCGTTTCCAACATTTTCCAAATTACTTCATACACTGGTCAACTTACCTGCCGAGCCTTTTCCCAACTATGTTGAGGTTGGGTTTCAGTCTTATCAGATGCAGCTAGGTACCAGTATTTTACATGGAGCGACTGTCTATCTGATCTCCACAACCCAGTTACTGGGTATAACGATACCCCTTGGTAAGACTGGTTGTCAGACTTTCAGGTTTCTGACGACCCGTAACGACTATCAAAGATCCACGAACGACAGCCGATGCATGGAGGGTCTTGGTATGTTTAAATATGGTATGAGCTTCAACTTTCCGACTACCTGATCGACTTTTTGACAGTTCAAACGTGCTTGTAAATGGTTTAATTGAAATAAATGCTTTAAGTTTGAGTTTATTGATGGTCACAAATCCACGGACCAACTGCGACAACCTGATCGATCGACCCGTGCGGCTGTTATCATTTAGCCACAAGCCCCCCTCTACAGTAGCCAACTATAATATCCAACCAGAACGTGTGAATGAACACTTTAGAGTAGTTTAGAGTTCCGTTTCGCCACACCAGCATTAACATAAGCACACTTCGAACAATTTCAATTAAACCAACTTGGGGGCATCAGAGTAATGTATTTGCGATTACATTAGACTCGGGTCCAAGACCAACACGAGACGTGGTGCTCGCACCTGACTTGTGTTTGAGTTGCGGAGCGGATGCGGATGCTGATGTAAGCTCTTTGGTAATTGAGATTTTATTTGGTTTTGAGTTTGTAATGTTAATGAAAGAGTGTTTGTATATATATTTGCTTGACATGTGTGGAAGTTTAAAGTTAGCAATTGTTTGTTTTATTGCAATTGTCTGAAGATGGTGTTTCTTTTACTTTAGCGAACTGAACTACTACTGAAAAGTAAAATGTCAGATTATTTGGGGGTTTTCCACCTAAACTACCTAATTCAATTAGTGCAATTAGTGTAACAATTAAGGCGGTCAACTTCCAATAAAAGCTAATTAAAAACTCTGTGGTGATTCAGTATGTGTTTTTGTGTTAGCTTAGTTGTTAACTTTATTGTGCATGGTGTGGTTTCTTATAAATGAAGGAGTACACCTACTTAAAACCTGCTGTTATTATTTTATGATAAACCTGTGTTGTCCCGCTGCAGGCCAAAGGCCTCTCTTCCCTCTTTCCGCTTTGCCTACTGCGATTACAGGTCAACCATTTAAGAAGGTATCTCTTTCAAGGCCAACCGCGTAGTTGTTTCCTGAAATTTAGGATGCACTAAGTGGTGGTTTTTTCGAATTGCTGCTCTGACATGCAACAGATGTGGCCAGCCCAGTCCTACTTTAATCCAGCAGCTAAGTGTCTAGCGTCTGCTATTTGTGTTATGGAACGAAGTATAGAGTTCCTAATGGGTTCTGTGAGTTTGACATTTTATGAGTTTGATGTTGCCATATACTTATTCTTCATGTATTCTGTATATTTTTTGTTGGTGATAAAATATCTACTCGATTTACTCATGGTGATAATGGCCGCAATTTCTTCCTCACAAGCATTTCATTTACAGTCTATTAGGTATGAGCAGTTTGAGCACAATTGCACTAAGTATGATTATGTATTACTCGTCCTCCATAAATCAAAGATAATGTATGCATGGTCACGCGCCCCACTCACCAGATAAATAAAACACCATTATAATAAGAAGATGAAGTGTCTCTATGGTGGTCACTCATTTATGGTAAGAAAGAATATCAACGTTGCTGTGTGTGATAGTTTGACGATGAATATAACATAGTCATCACGCCTACATTCCCTGAAGGGTTAGGCAGAGGTATACTTATAGTTCAGTCTCATTTCGCCAGTTATGATTAAGTACCTACCCTGTAATATGGGCGAGCCTATTGTCATAAACCGGGCAGAAATTCCGATTCCAGTCTGCTGCTGAGGAGTTTTAGATGAGAAAACCAATAAAACTTTGCTGGACTCTGGAATTGAACCCAGGACCTCACGCTCAGCAGTAGCGCTTTGTACCACTACACCAACGAGGCAGTTGCCGATGGCTGTACTTCAACTTATCCTCATCATCATTGGCTGCCTGGTTCCACCCACTACTGACTATAGGGCTCCTCCCTTTTATGCCATGCGTCCGGTCTTCGCCGCGATCTTGTGTGGGTCATCCACCCACCTGGTTACTTATAAAACCAAATTATTTAATGAATATCTGATGACGAGCTATGGTGGCCCAGTGATATCAGCCCCGAATTAAGATTTCTAGATCGTGGGGACCCAGGCAGGCACTTTACTTTGTGGAAATCATTTCATCACCACTGCTCTTGAAAGGGTAAAGGAAAACATCGTGAGGAAACCGATATGTCCTTGAACCAAAAGTTTGAAGACACATGACATCTACCAATCCGCACTGGGCCAGCATGGTAGGTTACAGCCTACTACATCTTAAATAGCAGGCGTGTGCCACAGCAGTGGGAACAATATGGACTGATTATGTTCACGAATATTGGTGCTAAGACTATAGGTGATGGAACCATTACGCTATGAGTAGACTGACTATTGATAACTTTAATCATAGGAAACATTGGCAACTTAATAAAACAATAATAATATGATCTGAGGACTAACAGCTGAAAACTTAAACGATACTAACCCTCTGGGCAGTTTTTAAAGTATTTCTGTCGCTGCAATACACCTCAAAGGCTTCTTCAAATAGACGCGACGCGACACTTGTGGAACAATTTCCACGAAGTTTTCATAGAAATTGTTCTACGAGTGGTGCAACACGACTGTCGCGTCGCGCTAGCCCGCACGTGCCTTAATGCTACTACTTAACGCGACTAAAAGATAACATAAAAATTTGTAACATTTAAAGTATCCGGACGTTAATTTCTCGATGGACGCTAAACTTTACTAATTTTAAGACTAAACGCTTTTCTCATCGATTAACTCCATCATAAATTACTTGATAGCCGGCAATAACTTTCAAAACGAGCAGGAGTGCTGTGACAGCTTCCTGGCAGTTCAAAACTTAGCAGCTACTGAACACGTTCCTGAGTTCAAGTCGTAATTAAGTCCGGCCCTGGCACCTTGCCATGTGAAAGTAAAATAAATGTTCTGAAAAGGATTCAACATACATGAAATAAAAAAATGGTACCGACATTTTGGAATAACACTGTAGTTGAAATGCACAATCAGGTGAATTAACTGTTAGACAAATTTACATCCTACGACAAATTACCGTGTTATACCGATGTCATTCAAGAGTTATAGAATGAAAGTTGTGATTAGAATATGTGGATAATTTAAGTTTGTAGTCAAATTACTCAATTATTATTTTCCCTGACTTTACATAAGGACCAAGTTGTGGAATCTTTAAATTTATTTAATGAAAATCATGACTTCAGCTAAAAGGCGTCCACTGCTGGATATCGGCTTCCCCCAACAGTCGCCACGTACAATTCAAAACTATTTGAAAAATATTTTAGAACTTCGTCATAATTTTGATGTGTTATACAGGGTGATTGGAAGATGGGTGCAAAGCTTTAAGGCGAAGATAGTACAGACAATTTAGAACCATTTAAGCCATGGTTGTCTTAGACGAAGTCTTACCAAATATTTTTAACCAAATTTTTAAGTTTTTTTCGGAAATTCTCAAAATTTAATGTAAACTGCATAATTATGGCCAAATTGAATGATAAATGAATTCATTTTTTATTTATTTAATTAAAGTAATGTGTAAGCAATCAAGCAAAACATGTTTTAGGCTTCTGTGTCATTAGACATTTTTTTTACAGACATTTAAAGCTCAGAAAAAATAAAAAAATTGTACAATACGTCTTTTAAACCTTATTAAAAAAAAAAAATTTGGTAAGACTTCGTCTAAGACAACCAAGGCTTAAATGGTTCTAAATTGTCTATACTATCTTCACCTTAAAGCTTTGCACCCATCTTCCAATCACCCTGTATAACGCTTGTGTAAAATAATACCTGATTTCCTTTTAATAAAATATATGTAAATGTTAATTTGTTAGAATAAAGTTTATTTCTGCTTGTAAAAATGAGGATTTTTATTAAGATTACACTAAATAGTCAAAATATTTTAAATAGTTATAGAAAAGAATAATCCATATTTAATACAGCTAATAAGATTTTCGTTTAAAATGTTATGAAGTTATATATTTTTAAATAATTATTTGTTGAATCATAGGTTACACCTCTGCCTGACCAATCGCGGACTAAAGGCGTGATGTTATGTTATGCGTTATGAAATCGCAAGTGACATTAAAATTAAATCATTTGTGAGCTCATTGACTCTGTTTTTGTCATGAAGGACCAAATCACAAGCTTACTAGGTCAATCGCTACTCCAACAACTTAAAGCGCCCAAAAAAGACCAAAACTATGACAAATAGTATGTTAAACATAAGATCGTCCAAAAATCAAAGAATTCTCGCTTCACCTCGAAACTAGACTAGAAAAAACTCAAGTGCCAGACAATTTGGCGGGCCGGTCCTAGCAAAAAGTTCTAGGCAAGTACTCAGGATGAAACTGAGGCGATAAAACGGCTGGATTGACACCAGATCTGTAGGCAAGTCTAACTTTTAGACTGATAACTGTAATCTTGTTATACAAAATTGATATTTTCTCTTTGTATATTTTGATTGACTTTTTTTGGATGAAAGATTTGATTGAAATGTAGTCTGTGATTAAATTTTTGCGTAATCGGAAATAACCTTTTAAATATTAGGTTATTATGACTATCATGGGCGAATAATAGTATCAACAAAGCATATTGACTGTTCAAACCTTAGACAAGATAAACGTATATAATTATTGCAATTTACTTAATTTCCTTTCTTTAAACACATTACCCAACTGAGGCAGTCGGGGAAAAAGCTCAGGTTATGTAGTACCACCGGCACCGACAGGCGAGCGGGTTTGCAGTATGGACGTGGATGAAGCAAAATGAGTATGAAAGGATCGTTGCACCAGGCGTTCTGTCTACTCTCATCAAAAAACGTTAGCTTACATCAGAAACGTGTTGATAGAGTTTTTGGTGTATTAATTTCTCTGTAGCAGCTCGTAGCCTGAATTTGTAAACTATTGATGGCAATAGGCTCCCCTATAACTTAACTAGCGAAATGTGGGTGTAGTATAGTTACTTACTTTCCGAAGAAAACGGGCGTTATGTGATGTAATGTGTTCGTATGTATGTTTCCAAATATCAAAATTATTCACAAACAAACAATAATCTTAAGCAAGTCGTATTAGTCCTCTGCAACTGAAAGTCAAAGGCACATAACATTACATACTCAGTAGGCGTTATTAGCTAACTTCTGTCCTTTGTTCCACTGTTATGGCAATAATGTCTTTTGACTACACAAAATGGCTTTATTGCCCAATTTTTTTTTTTGTTTTTATTGCTGGATAGTTAACCTGATGAGATATTACTATATTATGAAGTTTCGGTTGGTTTGAGACTTGGAAATGAGAATCTCATAGAACTTGCGAAAATTTCATTCAGTAACGATGTAGAAATAGCTACTGCATAAAAAAAAATCTATGTTCAACTAAATTCTCACCACGATACCACTCATTACAACAAATTGTATTTTTAAATGGCAACTGGGACGTTATTCTGCTGTTACATTATGATGAGATGGCAAGGTCTATAAATATGTTAAAAGCATTTACACAACTCTCCGTGATTTCATTGAATAATTATTGAAACAAACTTGCCTCAAAAGAGTGATAGATAGCATACAACTATTGCTAAATATGTAATTAACACTTTAATCTAAACGCCCATAGGCATAATAACAATAAGACTTCTATTGTATCTCGTTCAGTGTCTTTCAACCGATTAATTTGGGACCATATTATCAGCCTACTAATTAATGACATTTAAGCCCACGCAATTAAAATCAATACCCGTGACATACTCATCAAAATCCCTCAATCAAACAAAAGAAATATCGCTGACTGTCCCAAAAATTGTTGGACCTTTGTTAAGCCGCGTCGTCGCGTTATACAATTGGTCCTTCAAGAATCTTTCCTTCATTTCCACATAGATGGAGGCTTTGGTCGAATATGATTAATTCATCAGCCATACATCAGGTCTGGAGTCGAGTCAGCTTCGACTAGTAAGAGGTGATTTGCCTAATAACGTGTGGAGATTCCGTCTTTTTTATATGAGAAGAATTTGAGCGTTTGTATGCAGTTTGGGTCGGAGACTTTCGTTTATGTTTTTAGGAAAGTATATTCTTTTGTTTTATGTAGTCCTTTCAGGCATACAGTACAAAACAAATACATACAATATTTAAGTTCATCCGGATTTTGCTTTAGAAGTTATTTAAAAAAAAAAAACACGCTAATTTTGTACGTTCGTAGGATAAATAATACATGCTGTCTTCCCTACATTTTCCAAGATTTCTTTAATCCTACTAAAATTATAATGTGAAACTTTGTGAAGATGTTTGGATGTTTGTTACTTAATCACTCAAAAACCGCTGAACGGATTTGGATGAAATTTGGTACACTTATAGTTTAAATACTTTTTAAATCGGTAGTACGTTCCCGTGGGACAATTTCCAAACTCCACTCCGCTGGCAAAAGCTAGTAGAATATATTTTTATTTTTTGCTCTATTAACGATGTTTTTCATAGAATCCATAACGGGCGTGGGCAGTGCGCCTGTATAGATACAAGTTGAATTACACAGTACCAACCCTATCAAAACGTATGTGGGTTGACCGGAAACCGATGTTTTCAATCAATTTTCTAGTAAGATAGAAAAATATGATTTCAACATAATATTTTCGTTCCGTTATTATTTGCTGAAACAATTTCACAGACATAACATTTCTCTTCATAATAAATTGTCTTAAAACAATGTCTTTTTATATTAGTTTATTTGGACGAAAGAAATTTTGTGTCATTACTCATATTAATCATAAAAGTCAGTTGTAATGAAGATTGATGGCGTTTTTCATAACTTTTTATAGTTTTACTTTACAAGTTATTTTCTCAACTTTTGTAATTAAATGAGAGTTCCTAAAAAAGATTCAATGTCGACGCTGTAATTTTTTTCTTCTGATTAAATCATAAGACATTTACGTGTTAACCTTTTTATCAGAAGGATAAATGCTTGAACTCATCTTTAAGGCAAAAATCTATGTTTGTACAATAGATTTTTTCTTAAAAGATGAGCTCAAAACACTCATTTATCACTCATCAAAATTCAAATTCGTCCTTTTATACTTGTACAGTAGTAGCAGTACTATATAAATATTGGCATTCCTATTGGTCTACAGCTGTTAAGACCCACCAGTTATTTATTTAGTCCAACTCGTCGTATCTCCAACAAAAGAAAAACACACAACCGAAGATTTATCAAAACAATTTTGCCGTCTTCAGCTAACAAATCTCTACCCATTGATTCGCTGTTTGACAAAATATTATGGAAATATTTTTGGTAGGGTCGCTCGGAAAGTGTGTTAAACAGTTATACAACAATGTCTTAGAACCCCTAGGAGCGGGACCTTTTTACTGAATCTCTTTTTTTATCTGAAGGTGATTTTCGCCAAAGGGTCGCGTGTCGGAACAAGTTTTGAGCGGGTCCGATTTGAAATGGGAGACGGTTGGATTCTGGACTTTGATTATTCCTACGGGAGCATCATAATAGTGAAGGTATTTAAGGTGCATAATGTTTAGCTACCGGTCTTTTGTAGTATAGATTAGTATGTTTTAATAAATAAAAGTATATGTTCTAGGTTGATTAAATATTATGGGTTATTTGTTATAATATTGTGCTTTGAACAAAAGTAAAATAAAAAATTGATTATTTTTACATTAAAAATTACATTTGGAGGTATTTTTGGTCCCAAACTAGGCACAGCCTGTATTTTGGGCACAATTAAATAGCTACAACTTTTTGGTAATTGGCTACAGTTAAGCTAGTTTAGCCTCCTCGAGACTACAAAACTTGATCGAATCAATCCGAAAATAAATCGCAAATCAACTAGATTATAACCTGAAATAACCCATCGGTTTCTTAAACGACAATAATAAGATTACCAAACCCATCTCTTTCTTTCCTAAACTTCATACATCGAACAAGACATGATTTCAAAAAGTTTCACGGTCCTACCCGCTGCCGCTCTTCCCTCAACTCCTGAAGTCCGATCACCGTCCAGGGTCCAATAAACTGACAATTCAATTACAAACAACAGGCGCTGTACTCCACTGTCCGATATTGAGCCCAGCCGATTGATTCAGACAGTGTACCACTTCTGTACCGAGCTTTTTTCTATCTGCTACAAACTCGATTTGACGTTCTATATAGCATTTGATTTGGACAAACATGTTTGGGTTTATCTTGATAAAAAGAAAATATGGGGTGTGCGAGTTTCGAAAGGGGCCCTATCTCTGTTGTTGCAAAGAGCCGAATTGATTTGTTTTTGAATTTATTCGGGCAGGATGTTTTTGGAATTGTGCTGTGGTTTCCGTGTGGCGCGACCAGGAACTATGAGTTTTGAAACGGTACTAAATGCTTCGATATTAGCTAATATTATCTAAACTCATATTAAATAGAGAAATTATTTTATTTCTATGTTTGTTCGTTAAGTTTTTACGCTGAAACGGCTGAATGGATTTGGATGAAATTTGACACATAGTTGAGGCATGACCTGGAACACAATGTATATTCCGATATTCTTACGGGATCGAGACTTATGCGGGTAAACTGCGGGGCGCAGCTAGACGCTAATATTTTGGCCTTAGCTCTATTAAATGAAGAACTTTCGAATCACAGAGATGATTTAAATATAAGGATTTATCGACCAATGGTAATAAATAATATTGTGTAGACTTCCACAATATTATTATTGTGTAGGCGATACACGTGGTAGTCTCTTAAAAGTGTATTATTTATACAGTGTAAAGGTTGTTTGGTGACCTTCATTTTATAAATGTTTATTATTATGTTTAATTAATTCGGTATAAATTTATTTAAGTATGAGTAAATTGTATTTTTTAGTAAACGAATGTATATTTTAATACAACTGGCGACATGTGGATGTACTGTACTCACTACTCAATTATTTATTGCATTCCATATGTTTTACATAGATGGTATTTATACATTGAGATCAATATGGACCCTGTCGGGCACAACAAAGTTAGGAGAGAGGATAGACCGCTGTAGATAAACCGCTGTCCAACCCTTTGACGAAACACAGTGTGATGTTATGTTATGGGTCTTTTCAACAAGCTCATCTTCATTTAGCACATTTTAAGAACTTTTATAAAACCTAGCAATTTACGTCCTATCCTAAATGCCTTGAATAATATTTTTCCATTACTCCAACCTGCAAAATGTATTCTAAGTCTCACACTTTTCATATTTACTCCAATGAAAAACAGTACAAACGAGCATTCTTAGAAACTCATTAGATGTAAATAGTTGACCGACCTTCATATTAAATGGAGGCAGATATCTTGATAACGGAAATTCTTGCCTATCTATTAATGTAGGGGTATTATATTAATTTCAGTGTTATAATATGTTTTCATCAGAATCTTTCCTTTTATAGTCTATCCGACTAAACAGATAGCTGTGCTGCTGGGGAGTTTTTTCCGCTACTTCTTCTTCTCAGCTAAAGCACTAGGAAGTGGTGACGTATGGGCGTTTTTGGGGTGACTGTCTTATGTATTTTTACGTTTGAAAAGTGCTGATTCTCAGCCTAATTTGAATAAATGACTTTTGATTTTGATTATATATTGATCTACAAAATAGATTTCATAATAGTATTATTTATTATTTGAAAAGTGCTTATACTTCTAAATAACTGCGGTAGCGAGAAACGTTTATAAGTTTACTAGTGTGTTATGTATGACCTTGGGAAAGTACTTTGCGTCCTTATGAATGCTAGAAGCACAAAACTGGTCAATGTGGCGACAATTTGGGGAGGCCTATGTCCAGCAGTGGACGTCCTTCAGCTGAAGAGATGATGTTGGTAATGAAATTGATAGCAAGTGTGGTTATCATCAGTCTATAATGTTCTAACTGCTGGAATACAGGCAGGAAGCCTTTGTCCCTTGAGCGCCACAAAAGAACAAACATACATACATGGGTTAGTAAACACATTACCCTCCTTTGCGTTGCGCAGTCGGGTCAAAAGGCACAATGGTGCTTGTCCGGATTTGAAGCCATATTTTTATGCCTGAGAAGCGAGATCTTAACCACAGGACCATAACGGCGACGTATCAGAAGATACGTGAAAAAAGTTTGTGAAATTTTCAAATACATAATTAAATGACATAAAGAAATGCAAATCGCTCTCACTTCCACTCAAACTGTAGCCACACCCAAACTGTTTGAGACCGAACAGGATATTTCAGAAATTCTTTTCCCGGTACCCTTGGCAAAAATATTTAATGGAATTTCATCGAATTTCCAATCTAAAGTAATACATACCTACCTTGAAAGAATGAGCAGATTTTTCCATGTGAATAGTACTGAACAATGATATTGTAACGATTTTTTCGTGGGCTCCTTTTGTTGGCCTCCAGTAGGTATATTTCGAGAAAAGAATTGAAGTGTTAACAATGGATTCATTTGGTATTGTCTCGATTTGTATGTTGTTCTTTAATAAAAGGTAGGTATGTATTATTTTACGAAGTTCTCGCGGGTATTAGAGACCATCATCATCATTTCAGCCGAAAAACGTCCACTGCTGGGCATAGGCCACCCCCAAGTGTACTTGTGCTGTGCTTCCCGCATCCAGCGGACTACCCCATTCCTACATCCAGCGGAGTACTAGACATAAAACATTGTAATTAACAATGATAAGAGTTAATGAAAATGACATCGCATTTTGATAAGTCTTGGCGTGCTCACAGTTTTCTTTTACTTGAAGCGTATTGATTGTTGAGGCTACCATTTCAGTGATCGAATGTACTAGGTTTATTATTTACAGCCTTAAAATCCTGTGTTACAGCACATTATTAACTATTATGTTTCCTTCTCCACCAGGTGAGGGCGACCGCGGGGGCGAGCGGCGACGCGGCGCGGGCGCAGCGGTGTCGCGCGGCATGCGGCGCCGCCCGCTGCTGCCGCTGCTGCTGCTGGCGCTACTGCGCGCGCACGGCCTGCTCGCCGCATCCGGAGGTAAGCCACATAATAATAATACCAGCCTATTACTGTCCCGCTGCAAGGCAAAAACCTCGTCTCATACAAAGAAGGTACGAGCATTGGTCACCACGCTTCGTCGGGGTTAAGTCGCATAACCTAGATACTGAATACTTGTGAAAACAAAAAAGCCGGATTAAAACGTAGGTGGAGTCCGATATTGTATAGTCTGTATCATCATCTCAAACTGTTGCTCGTTACTTGTATAAGTTAAGACACGTTGATCCAGCATCTCGGTATTGTGACGTGGTGGTGATAAATGATAAATGATTTTATTTCTGCAATAAGGTTTGTACGTACACTTTTACACATCAACCATATTTTAAAAACTAGATGTGGTCGGCGTTTCCTATCTGACTACTCTGAGAAAAAAGGCCGAAAAAACTGAAGATAGGTCTCTTTTAAAGTCCAGACATAATCTTAATCAGATCATGTGAAGGTCATGTAGATTTGTTTCTGATATGGTCTTTTGGGGGTAGGATCACACAGATTGAGCAAACCCGTTCACTCGTCGCACGCATTTGTCAGTAATCATACAGCTCAACTCAGAACTTAAGAATTTCAACGGTGATTTAAGTACAATCAGTAGGTATTTTTTACTAGTTTTCTAACTTACGACTTGTAGAAATTCTTTCACACCTTTTACCTATAAGTTACCCACCATAACCCTAAGCTAACATTCTGTACATTTTCTCTTTTGCTAGACTACGATACCTAGATTCCCTATCCCTTTCTCTCCTTCTATACTAACCGATAGTTAGACGGTGATAAATGATAGAACGCCACCACATCATCGTGACTGGCTGCTTCTGTTGCATTAACGTAATTCTCTGCATGACACAGCTACAGATTGTAGATAAAATAATAGATTAGCCTGAGAGCCATTCCAATTATTGTGTTATTCTGGGAGGCAACTTTCAATAAGGAAATGGTACTACAGAATAAACGAATGTTTAAACAACAAAATATAAGTGCTAAAATATTTTAATGAGTACTAGTACAGTTAGGAAAAGTATATAACAAAAAAAAAAACATAATATTACAATATTAAGTTTAGTTCAGAAAACTGATAAGCTAACGAAACTTCCTCTCTCCACTGTTAAGCTGTGCCTGACAGGGTCCATAATGATAACATATAATAATTTGACTGGCTTTTTCCAGTGGCTTCGCCTGCGTGGATGCCGGATATTATCCCACGGAAACGTACTACCTGGATAAAAAGTATATCTTAATCCAGGTTATAATCTGTGTGCGTTTCGCCGTTTTTTCGTGATTGAGTAACAAACATCCAAACATTTAAACATACTAGCTTTTGCCAGGGGTTTCGCCCGCGCGGAACTTTCATCCCCTATTTAACTCCCTTAGGGGTTGAATTTCGAAAAATCCTTCCTTATTCCTTGTCTACATTATAACGGAAACCTCTGTGTAAAATTTCAGCTTTCTAGGTCCGATGGCTTGGGCTGGGCGTTGATGAGTCAGTCAGGACTTTTTTTTAAATATAAATAGATAGATAAACTTTTCCATTTATCATATTAGTAGGATAATAGGATTAGTAGGAGTAGGAAGTTACCACTTAAGTACTCATAGTGGCATGGAAAAAACTATATAAACTATTGTGTGTTGAAGTTTATGATGGCGTTGACGTCGATCCTAATAAGGACATAGTAAGTAACATGGATTACTCCTGTAATACCCGGAGGGTTCTTAGTCATCATCATTTCAGCTGAAAGACGTCCTCGGTTGATCATAGGCCTCCCCCAAGCTCCGCCACCTTGACCAGTTCTATGCTTCCCGCATCCAGCAGACTCTAGCGGTCCTCACAAAGTCATCGGTTCAAAGGGTTAAATTTGTGGTTTTGATTCTGTTGTGCGTTCAGCTGAACGATTTCATAATCTGGTTATGAAAACGATGAATCTCAGTTATCAGATAGAATCGATGAATCAGAAATAATAAAAAAAGATGAAAGTAAATAAGAGTTATTAGATAGCTGTCTAAACGGTTTTAGACGTTATCAACTGTAATGTTACACATTTTTTCGGTAGATACGTAAACATAACTAAACTCTTATTTACCTACACTACGAATATAGAATAATCACCTTGTCTTTAAAATTAACGTTTTTAATTTAGTATAAAACAAAGTCGCTGTCGTGTGTTTGTGACTATTTAAAACTTCTAAACTGCACAATGGATTTCTATTTTTATTTTATTTTTATTTTTATTTCGATGCGGTGTTCACCATTATTCAGAAAAATTGTTTCGGAAAGTATTTTTGCATAATCCATTAATATTAAATTTACAAATAGTAAAGAAATGCCAATTTTTTGTCAAGTCTTAAAAAACACTTTGGGAGCAGGGATAGGTCGTTAATATTTAAATAAATTAACGTATATTGTAGAGGTTGTGATTGTCAGTGTAAATTGATTGATTACTTACTAACTTAGGCACCAAAAGAAAGTCATGAAATAATTTTACAGTTTTCAAACTAGTTTACATGATAAGCTAACGTTTTCAAGATGACGTCTAAACCTGCTCCAAAGTTTTACTTGAATTTAATGTGACATCAATAATTTTCTACTAAGGGCCCATTCATACGTACTTGCCACAACCATGCCACATTGCAGCGACAAAATGTGGGCAAGCAATAGTTTCGTGTGAATACCATCGCGGCAACTTTTTGCAGTTGCGTTGTGGTTGCGTATCAGATAGTGTTTGCAGACAGACTGATTGTTGTGCTTGCGATGTGGTTGTCTTACTGGTGGCAGTTTTGTGACTGCAACATGGCCTTGACGTGGTCGGTCTCGCCCACCCGGTTGGTTTTGGCGGTGAAATGAACATCAAAAATAAAATCTTTTATTTCACATAAACCTACTTATATGGGCAGTTATGAAACGTCAGAAGCTAGGTGCACAATTCCAATTGGTAGTTTCTTATGGAGAAGAGCAGCCAAGAAATTACGGTTACTCTTTTAAAAATAATTGGCTTTTACAATATTTTTAAATTACGTCAACAAGTACCAGGTACATAATAAAATAGAAAATGGTTTACAAATTTAGTCCACAAGGCCTACAACGTTCTCGCATTCACAAAATATAAAAGAATATACTTAAATAATATATGAAGGCCTGTTTAAACCAAATGTCGGTTGTGGTCTGTGCGATCGGGCTCTTGATCTTGAAAACTTACGTCACTAAGTTTATAAGTTATTGCGATAGACAAAATTGATTATTGAAATAAATCATAGTTGACATACACGTATTTGGTTACAGCAATTATTGATAATTTATTACATCAGTTTATCATTGATATAAATCAGTGCTCATGTAGAATTAGCACTAATTATATCCAATTTGATTTGCGTTGATTGCTATATTAGTTTATACGTAACAAATGCCCGGAGGCAATGTTTTTTTTCTTGAGTATAGTTTTCATTGTATTTGTTGGTTTATTGACTAGCTGCCATATGGCAAACACTTTATTTTAATGTTCTGTCTCGTAATGATAATTGCTTTGCATACTTGTTATTGTATCGAATCAAGTTTTTCTAACTGATCAGACAGCTGTGCTGTTGGGTAGTTTGTTGCGCCACTTCTTCCCAGCTAAAGCACTAGGAAGTGGTGAAGGGCGGTCATCTTTGGGACTGTATTATGTTATTTTGGCGTTCGAAAAGTGCTGATTCTCAGCCTAATTTGAATAAATTACTATTGATTTTGAAATGGTTCTGAAGAAATGGTCAATAATTTAATTTTAACCTGTAATTATCGCTTACCAGGACAAAGGCCTCACACGGGTAAGAAACGATCTGGATATGTGTGTGTAATGCCTTGATTGCATTTACCGAGTATAGTGGCGAGATACTGCCAAGACAGGGATGCTCGACAGGTATGCCTATTAGCTAATTGAGATAATAAAGTACAATTTTTGTATTAATGCCTCCAACAATCGCCTTTGACAATACCCAAGCCAGTTCAATCTCAACAATGCTACTGAATACTGATCCCAAATAGAGGTGTAAAATGCCAGCGGCTTAAAACAGGCCTTAGATGAACTTACGTCACTTTTAAACTAGTACAACTTTTATGCACTATCAAAAACAAACTCTTGCCTCTAAAATGCCGTACAACTATTAAACTACTCGTCAATCCCAAATAAAGAATTCACCGAATTTGTTTAACACAAACACTGGTGTCCCAATCAAACAAATGGCCGGTGTCGGTGCAGCGCTGTGCTAAACTGCGGCGCTTCACCGCTTGCGCTGTAAATGCTTTGCGGTACGAGTCGGTGACAAATTGAGTACACGATGGTGCACGACTAAGCCTCAGTCTTGGTGAATCGGTAGTGAAACACGGCATTTTAGGGCTCCGCTGGGGTGAGAGATGTGCGTTGGTATTTGAATTGAATATGCATGCCACCAGTGTATTCTTGAAGTCTTTTATATTTATTCATCTGTCTAGAAATTTACCGAATTTATATATAATCTGGAGTGAAAATTGAATTTCGTTTGAATTTAGGCAGCTATTTTGTTATATGGTTACCATTACTACTTACCAATATTACCTTTATTATTTATTTGATAAAGGTTCATTTTTCAACACTGGTATATAATGATGGTGGGATTTAGGTATTTCTAACTGCCCAAAAATATGTGCCTAAAATGAACCCAGGCATATCATCTCAAATTCAGATCATTTATGCGTCCATCTGTCTTTAAAACATCTACAGTAAAACAACGCTCTTACCAATCAGTACAGCCAACTCTTTCACAGAACTACCGACAATTCTCCTTGTACGTACCGACGCTATAACATCACTAGTCAGCTGCTAAGTCACGCCGACTGACGCTGACAAATGAAGCGAGAGCTTGCCAGTCTCGGTGCTGGTCAGAAACAAAACAAAGAGGTTACATATCGATTCGTACGTAGAAAGACTTACGTACGTTACTTTATTTTCATGTTACTGGCATAGCAAGGATTAGTTATAGGACTTTGCTAGTTTTAGTGATCAGTCTTAAATGGCTAAAAGAGTTAGGGATCATTCACTTTCCTCGATTCATTAGCTTGCTTGATCACTGTTGGTAAAAGAACATCATATTTAGTGTCGCAGCTGTTTCGTGATTTCTTCTTTATTCCGTGGTCTTAGATACATATTTACGGTATGTAACATCCCATATATGTAACTGCAAACATTAGAACATAAACAAAGCATTTTCATTATTTTTCTCAGTTTCTTCTGGTCATTTAAGTTGGAAATGGGTTTGGCTATCTAATTTTTATGCATGTTGTTCCGGACAGTCTTGAGTATTTTAATTTTTTATTCGTCTATCATAATTATGGTGCAACCCAAAATTAAACATGATGTATGGAATACCTAAATTTATATGCCTAATACATATAGCTGCACGTAAGACATTAGATATTAGTGCAATTTTTCTGCGACGGGTTAATATCCTTTCTAACAAGTTTAAAACCCCTCAGCTGAGCCAAATTTTAATCCCAATTTTTCCGAAGCCCCCAGGTGATTCTTTCAAGCCCAATTTTTCAGGCAATACCACCAGAATCATCAATATCAAGTGTAAATTGTGGCGGTTCGACGTTCACGCTGTATAAACGCGGCGGCGCGGCGTGACAAATGGAGTGTCACGCCAGTGCGAAGTCTAAGCGTATTAAATGTGGGAGATATGTGTGTATCTTTGTTTTTGTGGGGATGATAGGAGTCGTGGTTGCAGGAATGATTTTGATGAGCAGCGGGAAGGATTCATTGATGATCCGATATTAAAAGTTTTTAAATTAATAGACAGGTTATACTTACTTGCCAGCTCTCTCCACTGACTCGAGATCTTGGTGGCGTAAACTTTATTTGGGAAGATAACGGGAACGTTTTACATTGTATTTTGTATGTTGATTAAAATGTGATTCGCGACCGTAAGAAATGACTGTATATGATTAAAATTATCAAAACAACTCTCTAAGTTCATTTAATCTCATTGAATTACTTTTTCTGTTTTGAATGTGATATAGTTTAATTTTAAGGTTTTAATTTACAATTTAAGTTAATTGATGAATAATGGACTAATTTATAATTAGGTATTTGATTTTGTCTATTTATATTTGTACGCCGTTGAGGCAAAACATGAATGGACTAATGTAATGTAACATCTTGCATGCCATGTGTGTATTGTATACTCATGTTTTGGACAAATAAAAGTATCTTATCTTTCATAAAATAGTATTGGTGATTTTAATTATTATATTTCTGTAAATACATTCGTGTTGTGGTCGCGAGTCATGTTTCCTCCAACATACAGCCTAACACTGGCCTGAAAATTGCAACAAACGTAATAAAGTTGAACCCGGTGCTACTCTAGCACTTCGCCCTCAGCCACATAATTAACTCTCAGTCCATTAAACACCATTCCCTTCCATCTTGCACATTTTCAATGACCGAGGCAACCCTCCAGCACATCCTTCAAGGTCATTTCTGTCAAGCCAACGCCCCAAATACGAGGTTATTAAGCGTTAGAGCGTACAGTGTATAAATCTTAGTGGCGGCTGCTCCATATTAGTATAACCAGCTGTTATAGCTAATTATACTATATGGAGCACGGCAAAGAAATTTCACGCGGAAGTAGTCGTAGGCTCCGCGTGAAAGTTCTTGTTCCCTCGAGCCACCCCGTCGCATCGCATCGCCTACCCGCGCTATTACTTTGTTCCCTCGAGCTACCCCGTCGCAACACATCGCCTACCCGCGCTATTACTTCGTTAACTCGATCTACCCCGTCACAACGCATCGCCTACCCACGCTATTACTTCGTTTTCGCTTAGCGTTCTTATTGACTTTTTAATATTTCTTTTATTAATTACGTACATCCAGTAAAATACATAGGGATACGAAATAAATATGATTCAACTACAAAGGTACTGCTTATTTCTTAAGAAATTTCTTCAGCAGACCTGCAAAAGGAGAGTTAAATAACCCTCCATTTTACTTCGCTTTAGTCGGCTAAAAAGCAATTTAAGTGATGTACATTATGTATGCATGTGTACGAATGTAGACGATGATGAACACATATTTAAAGAAACATTCAAGAGTTCCACTTCATACCTTAATTTTATTATACGCCCATCTTAACTGCCATCCATTAAACACAGTTTCCCTTCATCTTGTTCATTTCCACTGACCACATCCTTCAAGGTCACTCCTACCAAATCGACGTCACACGAGGTTATTAAGCGTCAGAGCGTGCACTGTATAAATCTTGGTAGAAGCTTCACTGATAAATGGGGTGCAAGAGTTGTACTTAAGTAGTTGATAACGAGAGCTCCCAGTCTTGGCACATCGACACGCTATCAATCATGTGGAATGGATTTGTAGTGGGTTTAACTGGTTTGGTACAAAAAGAATAAGCAAAGAATGAGTTTTGTTTGTATTTTAAAAATAGTCTCGAAATAAGAAGATGAACGCTCAAGGATTAGTAAGAATGTGTTCAAGGATTAGTGGATTGGTTTAGCGCGGAAAAGCAAAATTGTAAACAGAAAATTCTGCTGGGACGCAGTAATTAGATTCAGGGAGAGGGTGTTAATGTCACAGTCGAAGTCAAAAGTCAAAACATTTACCTAAAGTACCTACGCCATTTAAGGCATTTTGGAACGTCAAAATTTACAATAGAATGGAATTGTTTGTAGATGGCCCTGCCAAAAGTTAGTTTCGTATGGAGAAGAAGTAACTCCATAGTAACTCTTTCGAAATGTTTTTTAGTACCTAACATTAATCCTCTAAACGAGCAATTCTTGTATATGAATCTCGGAAACGGCTCCAATGATTTTCATGAAATTTAGTATGCAGGGGGCTTCGGGAGCAATAAATCGATCTAGCTAGGTTCCATTTTTAGAAAACGTCAAACCAAAAAAGAAAACCGAGAAAAATATGCAAAGACAATGTACCTAGATTGAATTCAACCACTTGGTTACTTATAAAGCAATGTTTATCAAATAAAACGTGAAAATTTAATTGCTGGCATAGTGGCTTCTAAATTGACGATCGCAAAACCTAGTGCGTAATGTAGCTCAAACATTGAACACATGTCCTCATTGAAAACAAACAATAGAATATAATTAGAATCGATCGAACAAACTCCGTTCGTACGCGTTCAATTAATACTGAACACAACGCAGTATGTTAAGGTGCGGTAACACGGAATTAAATTGCTCTATAATTCGGGCAATACATATTTTTAATAACATAACATCAACTTTGGTTTTATTGGTCCATTGACAAGAAATACATTTAAAATAGTTATATTGCATAGGCCTGTAATTAGAATATTTAACATAGTCATTCGAACAGCGTAGTGGTTAAGATTAGGCCGAGGGGTAGGTACTTATAGTGTAATCACCTTTCGCCAGTTATGTTTAAGTCTTATGTAGTCTTGTGTAGTATTAATCGGGCACAAATCCAGGGCCTGGGCCGGTATTAAGTACTAAGAAATGTCTGATAAAAGAACTCAATAACACTTTGCTCGACCCTGGGAATCGAACCCAGGACCGAAATAACATATTACCGAAACAAAAAAATCTAATTTACGGGAATTAAACTAGACTGCTGCATTTCCTCCTTCAAATGTTGCCAGGCAATAATGGCTAGTATTGCCCGTGTAAGCAGTGCCTTATCGAACGTAATACGCCAAAATAGGCAATACGTGACCACGCGTTTGTTCCTACGCGAACAAATGTTCTATTACACGAGTGATTGGAATTAATTTACGCAAATCGCGTGTAAGCTGACGCGATTAAGTAAAATCACCTCAATTTGCTGTTATGACATCTGCCAAGTTGACGTATTGTTGGGGTAGTCTGGTTGCTTAAGAATGGAGTACGGTTTCCCTTTAGTGGGGAAGTTTGTACGTTGAAATTACTTGCAGTGTGGTTTTGTAATTAACTTTCGTTGGGCCACATTACGTAATTGCCAGAATTGACATAGCGTAGTTTATCTTGTGTGGTTGTAATATCAACAATACAAGGATGAGATCTACTTTATTATTTTACGTATTGTTACCTAATTTATCATAATCAGCCTATAATGTTCCCACTGCTGGGACACAGGCCTCCTCTCTGTGAGAGGGAGAGGGCCGTCCAATCCACCATGCGGGCCCAGTGCGGGTTGGTTTTCCTAATTTAACCTTAGCCTATTGTCAATAAAAGCTTAAAATTTAGATGAAATAATTATATTGGATTATTAAACGCAATACACGAAAACACGAAAACAAACCACTTTCATCTCAACAATCCTCCTCAGCTGTGGTAAAAACGCAGTAACTCACACCTCCCTTTTTTGTCCTACATCAGCCGTACCTGTGGGGTAGCGCCAGGGTACCCCGAGAAAACCATATTTAATGAAAATTTCATGAAATGTCAATATCAATAGGGTTACCTGCCAGGGGTGCGAGTTGTTCGAAAGAAATTCCGTGGCCCCTGGCATACAGGCAACTAAAGGAACACGGGTGGGTTTAAGTTAGTAAAAGTCTACCACGCCCTCCCGCTCCGCCCAGAGTGGGAGAAGTTATTTGATGATTACCGAACCTCAAAAAAATAAAAAAATAATTGTGTTATATGAACTTAGACTGTTGTATCGATGAGTTCAATGATTCATCATCATCAGCATTTCAGCCCGAAATCACCCACTGCTAGGTAAATGCTTCCGTATTTCTGCCATTCTTGCAGGTATCGTCCGTTTAATAATTAATTTTATAAATATCTACATATTTTTACAGTCGCGAATCATATTTTGTTCAATCTACAACTGGACACTGACATGAAAATTACAAAAAACGTATGAGAATTTGATTTTCACATGCTACCCGGGAGGTTCACCCTTAAGCTATAACTCACAAGTCTGCTTACCATACACAAGAGACACGACCTTAAGTAAAGATTTAATAAAGAACCTTACAAAAGAGCTCATTCAACCCCTGAATCTTAGTCATCGAAACTTTTACTACTACAGATGAAAAAAAAATACGATCCTGGATTATTCCCCGAGTAAGGGGTTGTAAAAAAACGAAAAAGGGATGATTTAATGTTATTGTCTTTGATATCCGTTATTACTTAGGTTTGAACAAAAGATTTTTTCGGATTTATACCATGTCATTATTATATATGGGAATTTTTGCATGCCAATGTGTAACGGAAAGCATAGATTTGCTGGCAACGGGATTTATGAGTTGGTTCGGGTTTCGAAATGTCCATTGCTGAAAATTGAGATTTTCTGCTGAATATACAATAAAAAATTGCCGAAGGATATTTTTGTAACGGCTCCATTTCAAAAGGTGAAAAGTATTGAAAAGATTGCCTAGCGGTTTGGTACGACGATTGGTGCTCTTTGTGTCTATTTTTAAACAGTAAATTTTTGCTGTTCCAATTTTTTCCATTATTTTTTTAATCTCCTGGACTCTTATTATTAATTTATATGTAAAAGCTTAAAATAATATGTACTACTAGCTGTTTCCCGCGACTTCGTCTGCAATCCAGGATGAAAAGTAGCCTATGCTCAGGCTGTGGTCTATCTGTGTGGCAAATTTCATTCAAATCCATTCAACCGTTTTAGCGTGCGTAAAAACAAACTTATTTTTGCATTTATAATATTTTATTTAGGATTAAGATGATAGGTACTTATATAAAACTTAGTTTATTTGTACCTTTTTACCATTACACTTCACAAAGCAGACTACTTAAATCATTTATTTCTACTTCAATGAGCTAGAAATGTTCACAGCCTTTGCCCAACCACGCATGTACAGAACTATTTCACAATAAACCGTTTCACTAAAAGTCCATATTATAAGTACGAAACAAGTCTATTACAAAACTATAATTAAATTCCATCGAGCCCGCTATTATATTGGATCGGCCATTTTAACGGGATCCTTTGTCCGCGCATACGTCTACATGAACGGAATTTAAACGGACAACTAGTGTGCGCAATTTGTCAGACGCCGATGGACCGACAATTATGACAAACGCTGGGTGACGGATGAGGAAAATCAGAATTGTTTTATGTACATTCATGTTACCGTCGCAAACGGCGTGCATGTATGACAAAATGTACGAATGTAAACGGACCAAAAGGACTTTAAATCGTAGCAGATGGCGTTCTGTAGTTTTTGCCATTTGCTGAACTTGAGGTCCTGGGGTCGATTTCCGGGACAGGAAAAGTTTTTGTTTTAAACCTATACTCAATACGTACGAACGTACGTACGTATTGAGTTTTACCATCTGGAATTTGTTAGTGTCAGCCCAGAGACTACATTTACTCCCGGTTGATAGCATAAAGCTCACCCCTATTACATGCCACTATAACATAGTAGAGGTGTACTAAAGGTACACCTGTACCCAACTCTTCAGGGAATACAGCCGTAATGCTATGTTATGTGTGTAAATATAACAAAAAGCTTTACTTTCTATAGTTAGAAAAGACAAGGTATGCTAACAAACATACCTTGAACAAGCTTCTCTACTTCGTTCCTAGTTTTCAGTCAAAGTAGCACCGACGCGACGCCAGTCACCTGACCTCTCATGTCAAATTACTGGCTTCCGTGGAACTAAAAACGACATTATAGATTAAAGAATTACTAGTCAAACTACCTAATGAGGAGCAATTAGTAATCTTAAGCTTGACAAGCGAGCGCGAAAGTTTACAATGAGGTAAGTAGAGGGAAGCTTTGAGTTTACGTCTGTTTAATACCTAGTTGTTCAGAGCAGTACGGCATGGTTTTAAGTAGAGAAAAGTACGTTAAACCATGATTTTTATTGCCTGGTTGGTCTATTTGTACTGCCTCGTTGGTCTATTTGTACTGCCTCGTTGGTCTATTTGTACTGCCTCGTTGGTCTATTTGTACTGCCTCGTTGGTCTATTTGCACTGCCTGGTTGGTCTAGTTGTAGCTAGCACGCCTGCTGAGCATGTGGTTCTGGGGAGATAACCTCTAAAACACTTTTGTTATTTGGTTTTTTCATTAAGAATTGCTCAGTAGCCAGATTCGTGGCGAGTTGATGGCAAAATGGCTTGCCCCTTACTATTACACAGGACTTTAAATATATCTGATGAAATGTGGGTTTACAGTGATTAGGTACACCTTTACCTAACCCTTCGGGAAAGAAACAGGCGTGATGTATAATTGTGAAAATCATGAAGCCAGTCGTCAGTGTATCTATAGAGCTCGAGTTTGTTATGATTACTTCTTGGAACACGATAAAATATGGAATACTAGCTTCCGCCCGCGGCTTCGCCCGCATGAAAGTCGGAAATTATCCCGCGGGAACGTACTACCGTGATAAAAGTATCCAGGTTATAATCTATCTGTGTGCCAAATTTCATCCAATTCCATTCAGTTTTTCAGTAGTTTTTGCGTGAAAGAGTAACAAACATCCATCCATCCATTCATACTTACAAACTTTCGCGTTTATAATATTAGTAGGATGAATCCTTTACATCATCAGAGAGCAGTGGTGGCCCAGTGGTATGGACCGCGACTTACAAGTTGTAGGTCGTAGATTCGAAACCAAAAGCGCTTTACTTTGTGTAAATTATTTCATCACCACTGCTCCTACTAACCCTCACTGGGTCCACGTGGTGTTACGGAGTATTGTTTTCCATAAAATATTTTTTACTATAATTTTTTTCCATAATCGTAACCTCATAATATTTACTTGCACTATTATCATTTATACTAATAACGCTTGTCATATCAACTAATTAGTCATAACTTTTACGAGTATTTGCCATAAAATGTGTTTCCATAATAACATGTTATAATCATTAGTTTCTATTAGTAACACATTACATAATCGACACTTGACATAAGCAATACATAATATAATTTAGAAACGTTTATTGTTTTGTACAAAAAATAATGTCATTAAGGCATTTGGTCTGTAATCAAATGATTTATTACAGCAAACAATCTTTAGAGAATGAACAATTTGCGAAATTCGAAACGGCTACGTTATGTTAGGTTAGAACTGTGACCACAGAACGCGTGAAGGCGAGCGTGTGAAACGAGCGTGCCGTGGCAGCGGCCGCCGAGCGCTAGAGTTCCTCTTTTGCAAAGCAAGTATGCATGGTAGAATCCAGTTTGTCAAATGCGAAACGGCTAGGTTAGAATAGAATATAAAACATTTATTCGACACAGACACAACACAACAGCAACAAACATATAAAAAAAGACAGAGAACAATAAACATAACAATAAAATTGCAGTAAAATTGTGCTGAGCGTGCCCATACCGAAAGGGTTACCATCTCAGCATTTGCTGGGCGTTAGACACCCAGCGCTGGTTTTCAGTTGGTACCCCGCAGTGACACACGGACGCAGGCAAATAAAATAGATACATACTTGAATATTAGTAATAAAAAAGGTTAGGTTAGGTTAGAACTGTGACCACACGGTAGCGGCCGCCGAGCGCTAGATTTCTTCTTTTGCAAAGCAAGCATGCAACATGATCATAACATCAAAATTGCAGGCGCTTGTACTGAACAAGCATTGTTATGCTACTATGGGCAAATTAATGTTATGGTGAATAAAAAATGTTATGGAAAACAACAGTATTGAAAATGAAAAATATAGCAAATAAATTTATGGATTAAAATTAATATGACACTTGATCGATTCTGAGCAATGAAATTAGTGAAAATGATTTTATGTAATTTCACGATTATGGCACTTGAAGCGTTATTTCTAGTGAAATTATCACAATTACAAGTATGGTATATAAACTTATTGCATTTTAATTTATGGAAAACATTAGTAAACCGGATTACGGCTCACTGCCTCTCACAGAGAGGAATACCTGTGTGCCAGCAGTGGGAACATTATACGCTGATTATGATGACATCGTCAGAGGTTAAAGCTTAATTTCACTGGACTACAATAAGTGGTTCAAAAACGAGGACACCTGAACACCTTTTCAGCAAAACACATTACATTTAAACCCAAACCTCTCACCCCATATATCCAGCTTACGCTAAAAGAATAAACACCTGACACCACGTTTCCCTCCAAATCCGTATAGAAATTAATCACACCCTACAAACACCATAAATTACATAAGAAACACTGTATTACACAACAGCGAATTTATATATCCCACCGGTGGGTTTCGGAATCGTCCCTGGTGCCTCACAGAGCCCCATAAATCCCTCTCCACATATTTTATATTTCCCTGGTACCGTGAACGTGCTAAATTGATATTTACACGCCGCCTTGTTTCAATAAATATAATTTAATATAGAAATTGATAATAATGGAGGGTGAAAAAGTGTTGGACAGGCATTTTTAGTGTAAGGTGTAATTTGAGACTAATTGTTGAAAGCAGTGGTGGCCGATGGTAACGACTGCGACTTATGAGTTGTAGGTCAGGTTCGAACCCAGACAGGCGCTTTACTTTGTGTAAATTATTTCATCACCACTGCTCTCAAAACGGTGAAGGAAACGTGACCGGCATGTCCTAGAACCAAAAATTCGAAGAAATGTGACATCTACCAACCCGCACTGGGTCCGCGTGGTGGATTATAGACTACTTCCTCTTACAGAGAGGAGGTCTGTGTCCCAGCAGTGGGCGAAAACGATTTTGAGTACCCTATGATTCTAAATAAGTATATGTAAATAAGTATATGTAAATAAGTATATAAGTATATGTAAATGTAAAAAAAAAACATAAGTTGAAACTAAGTTCTGGGCTGATCTTAATTTTAGTTTTAAGTTTTTGTACGTGGTTATTTTTCCAAATGAAAACCCTCTGATTTTTCTAAGCTACAATCAACGTGTATTCGGATTAAAAGACAATCTGCCAGGCAGACGTCCAGTAAAATATAAAGCTTTTTGACTACGGAACCTCAAAAAAATGGCACAACTAATGAAGTTTCATAGCCTTCTTTTGTTTCCCCTCTCGCTTACTTCTAAACTCAGCCGTAAGATGTCTGAGCAACTAATTAAAAGATAATGAAAAAATGTAAAGTGGTAAAATATGTAAATTACTTGCGGAGTGCTTGAGGCCGTACTAAGTTAACAAGTTATTGTGGGCAGCTTTGAGCAGTTGAGCTGCCCAGTTCATTTGGATCATCGAGTGCTTTTTACTTTGTTGTTTTAAATCGGTAGGGGAACAATGTTCCAAAATAATTTACTTAAAAAACAAGATGAGAAAATATGTATTTTTTTACACATTATTCTAAAGGTAATACTGGATATAAGTACTGCACTGCCTAACACTTTGGGTGGACGGGAGACCATGTTTACATATCAAGATTTACCATGCCTCGGTAAGAAATGCCGTAAAATATGATCCTGTTTAAAGGGGTGTGAGAGCCTGGAGATCTGTCTTACAGGTCCCGAACTTAGTTCAGACTCCAGCTCTCACAAAGGTTCTAGAATAAGGCAAAATTGGATAACGAAATTACTGTAACAATGTACCTTCATGACAGAAATAAATTAAAACTAAACTAATAAAGAACGTTGGTCCTGGCTGTTATTCGTGAATCTTTGACACAAGTTTTCGTGCTACCTAGTGACTGGACAGTTGAGGTCAGATAGGCGCTCCATGTAAAATATCAGTATTTTACATGGAGCGTCTGCATCTACAATCCAGCTGCATCCAGTTAGGCTGGGAGCTGATCCCAAAAATATTTGGGAAAAGGATAGACCTACAGGCAAAATATGTATACAAGCTTTAGTGGTTTCGTATTGAGCACGATTTAAAATGCACTCTTCTAGTACATTTGTTATGTCCATTAAAAAATACAATAAGTTACCGGAATACATAAAAAACATAAATAATAAGTAATAGTTTAAAAAACTAAAAAACACGCTTTAAAAACCAAACTAAAAAAGGAGAAAATAATTTAATTCAATTAAAAAGCGTGGGGTGCTTGACATTAATTGATTATAAAAATACCTCAAAAAGCACCCCACGCTTTTTAATTGAATTAAATTATTTTCTCCTTTTATAGTTTGGTTTTTAAAGCCTGTTTTTTAGTTTTTTAAACTATTATTTATTTTCTATTTTTTAGTTCTGCTAACTACAAAAACGTGTTTTTTTTTTCATTTTTTTTTTTAAATATTATTTAATTGTCATCGGTCCTCTACAAGTTTACAAAGTTTCAATGAAATCTAACCGTTTAAAGTGGGTCAAAATCGCGCTCAAAGGAGTCGGTTACATACAAACAAACAAAAAAACCAACAAACAAACGTACAAGTGAAGCTAATATAAAGCGTGTAAAAATAATATCTTTATCAATAAATTAAAACAATTTCTGATAATCAAAAGCTGCAACACTATTGACGAATATTTTAGAGATAAATTCCAACAACAATAAACACAATTTTTTACCTAATACCTACATTTCATTTTAAATTTCACCTTTAAAATACCTATTTATATTATTTCAAACACTAAAATACTATAAATTTAAAAAAGATATGCTAAACAGTGCACAATTAATAATAATAACATTCTACAAGACTGAATAAAATTGTAAATATTTAGTTTATTATAATTTATAGTGTTAATAATGTAAATCGTGCAATAAATAATATAACAATGTATAAATATAATTTAAAATCCAATATATAAATACTTGCTTACTACCATAAAAACAAATGAAACTATTTTAATGCTACTACCTATTTTAATTTAATAAAGTTTTTTTTCTTAACAAAAAGCGCCTTCATCCTCTCTCCTATTAAAAATTAACTTTGCTGTGCCCGACAGAGTCCTTAATTGATTCAATGTTTTAACATAACAACTGTTATAAATGTACACATTATGGAATGCAATAAAGTAATGAGTATGTAGAGCTGCATTGTCACTATTTTCTTCCTGATTATTAAAAAACTTGTAGAATCCTGTTGATCCCGTATTTAAGCTGATTATCTCACTACACGAACTCATCACCACAAACCTCACATGCGGGACGGGCCCCTTCACTTTTAACTGTTCTATTCTATTCTTTTTTTAAGCAAGCAAAGCTGATGTCGAATATTTTACTAATGTATAAAGGAAATTGGAAAAGGAATTGTGAGTTATTACAAAAAAAAGAAGATTGATAAAAATCATTCAGGATAAAGTTGGAATTAATGACTTTCAACTGTTTCCCGCCATTTGTGGTGAATTGACAGTTGACATTTGTGACAGCTACCTCACTACTGATATGTTTACATCTAATCTAATACCTTTAAACGAGTAATTCTTGTATATTATGTATATTTATAATCTGAATCTCGGAAACGGCTACAACGATATTCATGAAATTTTGTAAGCAGGGAGTTTCAGGGGCGATAAATCAATCTAGCTAGGTTTCATTTAAAAAAAAAAAACGTTATACAAAAAAAAAAACGAGCAAAGCTCGGTAATACCAAATATTATCTATTAAATAGACACACTACAATACTGATAAACATAATAACATAATAATGTAAAACTTACCTGTTTGTTTTATCCTGTATGTGTAAATTGACGGCATGTTATGTTGGGACGAGCAATCTCTATGTATGTATGCAAATGAGAACATGAATTGTGAATTAGCCGAACGAGTTTTTAGAACATTAATCTCTGTTACGTAAGCTTATTTTGATTGGTATTTTATAAAGGTTTCGTTGAAATTAATTAGAACATAAGTTAAGTAATTATAATGTGAGCTTAAAGACTATTCTATGACAATCATAATTATTTTGATACAATGCATGTATACGAGTATATGAGAAAACCGTACATGACATTCTTACAATGATTATCGTGTTCCAGTCAAACAATGCGTTACCCAGTAACTGGATTGTGGAGTTCAGATAGGTAGTCGTTCCATGTAAAATACTGGTATGCAGCCGCATCCAGTAAGACTGGAAGCCAACCACAACAAAATTGGGAAAAGGGTAGACAAATGGATTGATTCTTATGGTAAAAGAGTGAAAACTCACGCCTTCATTCTTTGGGGTTTTTCAAATATGATATACTCGTATAACACGACCAACAATCCACAGTGTAGATCGTTGATCGTGTTATAATTGCAACTGGCTGGTACTACTTCGTCAACTACCAGTGACGCCCTGAGTCGAGGCCCGTACCCCGAAGGGGGTGCCCTCAACGTGCAGTCGCCTAATTTAATTTAAGTAGTTTTTAAGCCCTGGCTGGAGGCGTTAAGCTAATTCTTAATGGCAGCCCCAGGAAAGACCGGCTAAGCAGTCACGGCCTCTCAAGGCCAACTACGAGAGACCCAACAAAAAAAAACTACTTCGCCACGAGCCCCACATGTAACTTGTTGTTTTTCTTTTCCTATTTAAGAATTTCATTTTATAACATCGTAATACATTTGAACGTCCTCTAGAACGCCCGGTTACCTAAAAAGAGAATGTTTTACATATATTATATGAATGGGTGAAATAATTTGAGTAGCGTCCGCGGCGGAGTGCGGCTGTCTGTCTGTCCGGATGCGTCGAGCTATGTGCTAAGTGTGATTTAAGTTGCAAGAAAGTAGCAAGTTTGGATTATTTAAGTTAGTAATTTCGCTTCAAAAAAAAAATGTGCATAGTATTTGAGGAAAGTCGCCACAACAGCCCAAAGTTTCGACTTTCCTATACGAAACAACATTTAACAACTAGAATCAATTCTATTTTTCATACTTTTCGACGTTTTATAGTGCCTTTTATGTGCCTATTTGAAATAAATGTTTTGACTGTGAGTTGGGCGTCGTTAATGACTATAGCTTGCTCTTATGGCAATGGACCAATATCTGGGAAAATGTGTTTTTTTACGCACTGCCTAGCCGTTGAGTTTGGTAGATACAGACATCATCTTATCTTATCTTTTTCGATTTCTACGGTGAACAGCGCTCCTTGTTCAGTAGCATCAGTATAATGTCCCACTACAGGCAAAAAACTTTTTCTTAAACAGAATGAACAAGCATCGATTGCCATGCTAACTCTCTGCGTGCTTTTCTCTCAAAATAAAACCAAAGAGTATATTTAATTACTAACCAACCCATCCCTTTCAAGAACATCATACACGCCACAGATACATTACACCCTCACCTCTACCCCTACAGATTAAACCTAAAACTTAATATTCCATTCATACGTACGCTACGCTCGCACCTTGCGGCATACAAGCATACCTCCAAGACGTGCCTGGAGCACTGCCAACGAGGGAGTGCGAGCTTGCATGCCAAAATGGAATCCCAGGCATGTTTGCCATGATAACAAAAAAAAAAGAATCGAAGCGAAAATTTTAAAATGTACGTTAGTGTTATTCAAATTTATGATTTTTCGCACCTTTTTTTGGGTTATGAATTCGTTTCAGGCTGGATTTATTGTTAAATTAGCTGGGATTGCTGTCATTTCTAGGGATACGTTTTGTGTATCTTTGAGCAACTAATTTAATGTAATAAACTAGAAGAAGTACAGTAATAATAAGCTTATTGTTCAGAGCTTGAAAGAGCTTTTAATTAATATTCCAACAACTTAATAAGGGTACTTATTAAGTAATTAGAGGGATTAGTTAAAATCTGACTAATAGTAAGGTAAGTAGGTATACTTACCTTACTATTAGTCAGATTTTAACTAATCCCTCTAATTAGGCTATATAGCACAATCCTTGGAGAGCTTATAATCATGCGTACTGGCTGCTTGTACCTATGTCAGTATTTTTCTCACTAATTAGGTGCTATTGTCTTCCTTTTGCCAAGATTTCGCTTTCCATCAGGCGTGATCGAGGTCAAGTGCGGGCACATTAAAAATAAATAAAAAGTTTAATACGTATAAGGTGACATAACAACGTCGTCACGTTGCCATAAAAACAAAAGGACGCGAAAAAATTATTAAGTTTACATAGCTATTATAAAAAATAGAACATTTGGCCTCAATATATCAGGCCATATCTAAATAAGACCTTGCGCTGACAGAGACTACGGGGTGTCTACAATGAGAAAAAATATGAGGTCCTTACTCTCACTATTAATGAAGTTCGCACCAGCCCCGAAGATTTATCTCGAAGGGAGATCGGACTCACGAATAATGTGCAAGGCCAGGGAAAGTTAATAGGCCTAGGGAGGAGCGCATTATCTACGATGAAGTCCCTGGGAAGGCCAAGAAAAAAGCCTTCTAAGTTGAAGAGAAAACCATAGGGTTTATTAGGTATATCAGTGGATAATTATTGTAGCTAGAGAGATTGATAGTAGAATAGAGGTACATAATTTCATCAAATAAGGCCTAGGTAGGTATGTATTCCATTTAATTTAAAAAAAAAATAGTTTAAAAAACTAAAAAACACGCTTTATAAACCAAACTAAAAAAGGAGAAAATAATTTAATTCAATTAAAAAGCGCGGGGTGCTTTTTGAGGTATTTTTATAATCACTTAATGTCAAGCACCCCACGCTTTTTAATTGAATTAAATTATTTTCTCCTTTTTAGTTTGGTTTTTAAAGCGTGTTTTTTAGTTTTTTAAACTATTATTTATTTTCTATTTTTTAGTTCCGCTAACTACAAAAACGTGTTTTTTTTTATTTTTCTCAATTTTTTTGTTTTAAATTATTGAATTGTCATCGGTCCTCGATAAGTTTACCAAGTTTCAATGAAATCTGACCGTTTAAAGTGGGTCAAAATCGTGCTCTAAGGAGTCGGTTACATACAAACAAACATACAAGTGAAGCTAATATAAAGCGTGTAAAAATCTGTTTTGCTGGGCAAATGTGTCCACCTAGTTACTCTTTCAGCATTCTTTAATTTTCTCGATCTTTGGCATATCGGTTAGAATTGAGTCCAAATCTTCACGCTACCATTTCTGAGGCTTGTTTCGGTGATGGTATGCCATAGCGGTCACTAACTTTTGGAACATAAAAACCGTATGACCTACCGCTTCTTCGTAAAATATTTTTTTTATCGAATCTCAATACCTTTTCAATTTAAAATGAAAAAGTATTTTATGAGACTTTCGACGTAAACATCAATTACGATTTTTATTTAATTAGATTAACTTTTAATCCCTCGAGAGCATTTTGATTAATTATTCCAAGGAAGACTAGATATATAAAACGTTCATCCAATTCGCTAAACCTAAAAAAAAAAGAAATTACCTAGATTAAGAAAATGTAGATTACTCAGCAAGTTCACTGCTGAGTTCACCATACCCATATATCAGCTTCAACCGAGCCAATCTCGAATTATCGTATCGACCGACGGCCCCGCTGCGATCCATTAATCAGCAGATGGGTTGTAGCGCGCAATGGAAAGCGCCCATTACTTTATTGTCTGCCAGGTGCACCGCGTACCACGTACCTTTACATTTATCAAAGTTTTAAGATAAGTAATGATATTGAGAACTGTTATCACTTATCGTCATCTATTATGATAATACTTTTGAATAAAGAATCCTGTGAATGATCACTTCAGCTGGAAGCAGAATTTAAATGTCATCGGTGCCTTTGTGAATGGGTAGATTTATCTTGGAGGATGCTTCTTTTTAATGGATTTGACTGTTATTATTTATGCTTTGATTTTTCTATTATTCCCCCGTTTCTATTATTGGACGTTTATGTCGTAGTAGAAATATTTTCCATTCAGCGTGGTCGGTAGCGGGCGGGGTTGACTATTTAAGTACTATTTTTGTTTTGACGGAACGGAAAAAAGTGTAAGACCATCATTCATAAACATGTATTTGTGACAGTCGACCTTTCTCGAATCCCTCATCATGTCAGATTATGTTCGGAATAGACTGATTTTCAAAACTAAATATATCTTCATAAATATGTAATGATTCGTTGTGTCTGCCTTTTACAAAAGGTAGGAGATGAGGATGAGACCTTTGTCAATAATTTTTACCCGACTACAGCGGGTTATGTTTGTTTGTATTTATTTATCTGTTTTCTCATAACTTCTAAACTTCTTATCATTATTTAGCAAATGAGGTATCGTTCGAAGCGTCTTGAGTGTTTGCTAGTAATGTGATAGTGACGTCTTTAGTTAAATTGTATAAGACGCCTTTTAAAGGACATATTATAATTTGACAAACTAAAAACAAGCCGTGATCGCATGCAATTATAATGCCATGCGACCACGGCTACACTCCGACCATTTTTATACCTATGTCTTGATTTTAACTGAAATATTTTCTTGTTTCGTATTTTTAAAGCGTGATTTTCAAGAGTTCGGGTTATAGATTTTTCTTTTGTCAAGCCGATAGGCAGTCCGGTAGCCTATTGCCTCAGATCCGTTACAGCAACATACCAAACCCAGGCTGCTTATTGCGAATCACCTCATAGAATACTTAACAACATTATGTCCAATTCGAGGCTCATATCCTAGACCCACACAGAAACCAACATTTTATCCGTAAAAACTCTGTTGTGTAGTTAGTAGTATATTTTGCCAGTTTTCACCTCAAAGCTCTCCTCGTACATAAAATGTCGTTGCTAACCCTACATTTTATTTTTAACACGTAAACGGCGCGTGTTTCTGACATCAAATAAGTCGATACGACGACGACACGAACTCTAAGTTTTTGCCAAAAGGTGGGAAATTAAATTTAATATTATAATAATTAATTTTCTAGAGAATATGATTTCCTTTTCACTTACTCACGGAGCTGAGTTTTTAATGGAATACTTTGGCGCCTTTGTTTTTTATTATTAATTTATTTCAATTAATGTCCATTTTGTGTTGCTGTGGGTTTTTCAGAATTATATTCTTGTTAACACACTACTCTCAAAACGATGAAGGAAAACATCGTGAGGAAACTTAGTACCAAAAATTACAAGATATGTGACATCTACTAATCAGCACTGGGCCCGCGTGGTGGATTACGGCCCACTCCCTCTCAGGGAGAGGAGGCCTGTGTTCCAGCAGTGGGAACATTATTGTCTGATTATGATAACTTCTTATTATATACGTCATTGACAGTACCTACTTTCGAATCATTCATGAAAACAGAAATTGAGTGTGCACGTGTTAAATTAATTGTTGACTTATAAATTGAGTGTGCACGTGTTAAATTAATTGTTGACTTATAAATTCATATTTTTTTATCAAAATCTAGGCATTTTCCGCCTCGTAAGTTTATAGTAGACACATTATTAGGTACTAAAGCTTCACATGGCGTAACTTCATCTTCAAAAAGGATCACCTTATTAACATTCACCTATGTACTTGCATCATAATTCAGCAGTAATGTCTTCACAAAAGCATCGAGAAACAAAATAATCTGTAATTACGTTATCTAAGCACACGATGTCTCATTAAACTGCCTGAGAGCGAGGCTTTGCGATAGGGGTGACAGTTGTTAGTAATTGTCATTAACGTTGAAATCGTTCCTTGTAATTAAAGTTAATAAAGTGTTCATAGCGAGTGATAGGTAAATATTGTGTGTAAATGAAGTTGATTCCCACTTGATTGATGTGCTTCGCCAATGTAACTGTTTAACAAATTTTGTTGCTTACTCTATCATTGTATAAAATTTTGAGATTTTCGGTGATGACTCGTAACTTTTGGATATTATTTGAATGATTAAATATTTGCCTTGAACTGTTGTTAGTCTGAGTAGTAAGTAATCAACGGATCTTTGGCAGTTTGTGACATTTACAATCTATATCTTTTACAAATTTTGCTAATGTAAGCTCTCTCGCAAAACTTTACTAGTATTGTATTGACAATCCTGTCAGTAGCCGTGTAAAACGGCCAGAAACATGACGCACTCATCATCATCTGCTTGGCCTTTTCACAACTATTTTTGGGGTCGGCTTCCGGTCTAACCGGTTGCAGATGAATACCATTATTTTCAAATCAAATCAAATCGTTTATTGAAAACCATATTGTACACTTCCTACCTGACCTCTACAACCCAGTAACTGGGTAACACGGTGCCCCTTGGTAAGACTGGTTGTCAGACTTTCGGTCTTCTGACGACTGTCAAAGTTCCACGAATGATAGAAACATGACGCAATCGGAGTACCATATCGAACGCTAAATGAAGTGGGTGAGCAAAAACACTGCATTTTGGCGACATAATTGTGTCATGAAATTACTTTTTTTATCCCTTTGAGAGGATTGCTATTACCTTATAGAAAAGAGGAAAAATATGGGGGATTGCTATATTAATGATATAAATCATAATGCTCAGATAGTATGTTATTAATGGGATTGTAAGAGTCGGGAGAATGCACTCTGATTAAGCGGAGAAATTGATTCTCGGTAAGCTGAAGATGGACTAGCATACTGATAACATCACATCATTATCGTAATAGCATTTATTTCGTCAAAGGGCATCATTAACTTCGTACCATAAAATTATAGTACCAGCCACAAAAAAAATGCTAATTTCTTAAAGGATATGAGTTATGACATATTTATGTTTTTTTTTTATAATACCACGATAGTCTACAAAACAAATTCTTACCAATAATATTTTGAACATTCGTTTAAAGGCGCAAACAGTTATTGCCGATCATATTTATGGACATGATGATGTTATCAATATATAATCAAATAATATTTTTGGACCGACGACCACCCGAATCCACTGGATGTGGGAAGCACGAGACCGATCGAATTGGGGGAGCCTGGGGGAGGCCTATGTCCAGCAGTTGACGTCTTTCGGCTGAAGTGATGATGATGATGATGATGATGAATATTTTTGGTATTTTCACACTTCTTAAGCAGCGGAAGGGTTAAGTGTATACTCTCGCTATAATGGTACAAAATGTTGAGGATATTATAATATCCTACTTCCAACTAATATTATAAAAGTGAAAGTTTGCATGTTTGGATATGTAAATATTTGGATGTTTGTTACTCAATCACGCAACAACGGCTGAACGGATTTGGATGAAATTTGGCACACAGATAGATTATTTATTTATTTATTTGTGAAATGCACAATGTACACAGCCATATCCATAAGCTAGGCTTAAAACTAGTGAGTACATGAACCTGGATTAACACATAGGTTACTTTCTATCGCGGTAATACATTGCCGTGTGATCATTTTCGACCACTACGCGGGTGAAGCCGCTGGTGAAAGCTAGTTGCCCATAAGAAAACAGTTTTTTTTCTGGCCACTTTAATTTTTGGGAGTAAATTGTTCGAAACCTGAATGATGACCTGTATATTCTTCCTTAACTGTACTGTAGAGCTACGCGCTTTTGCAGTCTAATTTTAGTGCATCGATGACTTATACCTAATTGTAAAAATTACCAAACTAATAAAACGTGGCTGTGGTTCTTAACGATTGGTTCTCGCACAGAATCTAGGGCGTAAGTGAGCAGTAAGTTTTGAAATTTTTATGCGTCAACCTTACAAGGCAATTTATATTGTGTTTGCCAGAGCATGTGGGTCAGAAAGCTAATTCTAATAAAAAAGTTTAAAATCTAATTTCAGCGACTATCAATGTCAAAACTTTTGACTGATTGAGTCTGAATGCGATCGTTCTTAAACATACATACAGGAATAGCCCCTCAGTTTTCTGGCGGCAAAAAAAAAATACTGATTGCCTATCCATCTGCAAAACTTTTTTATTTTGACCTTATAATGTAGCACTCATTGGAGAGTAGTTTACAAAGAGTCCTTTATTCCATAACACAGCGTATCCGTTGTTACAAAATTATATCCGACCGTCGTTTACCAGGTTTTCCAGATGTTTCTATCTAGATAAATCCCTATGCCTCCCAGTTACAACACCCACGGGAAATTGGGGGAATCCGGGGTACTTTGTATTCCCCGCCGTTCGGGGAGAACGCCACAAATTGGTATTAATACTCTTTTGTTAAGAAACACACGATTTCCCTCAAATAAAACGAGTGTTAGTTAATATTAGTGTGAAATAGCTACTCCTGTACTTGAGTCTTGTGACAATATCGTTTAGGCTGGGATCTATAAACGTAACTTAGCTCGTGATCTGATTTAGACCTGTTGCTGTCTCTATCTTACCCTTGTAGTTTGACAGTTGTGCCAAAGTACGTGCTAAGTATGGTTTACACATATCGCTTAAGTCTCTTTTAACTTTTTCTACTAATAAATCAGCCTAGCGTTTTTCTAACTATTGCTTCCCAATATTGGAGTCGGCTTCCAGTTTAATCGGATGCAGCTGAATACCAGTATTTTACATGGAGCAAATGCCTATCAGACTTCCACAACCCAGTTACTGAGTAAAACGGTACCGCTTGGTAAAACTGGTTATCAGACTTTCGGGATTCTTACTACCAGTAGACATACATACTCATCCTATAACGTTCCCACTGCTGGGACACATGCCTCCTCCCCGTGAGAGGGAGTGGGCCGTAATCCACCACGCGGGCCCAGTGCGGGTTGGTTGGTTGACTACCAGTAATGACTGTCAAAGAGCTGTGACGTGATTTTGGAGACCACTATATGGTGCTAATGTGGCCCAATTTTTGGAACAATAAACGGCTTCTTGTCAGAAAAACAAAACATTAGGGCAAAGAACTATTGATATCAATAAAAAGCAATACCAAAGAAATAAAGTTATTTTTTCGTTACATATTGTCAAAATAAACGCGCACTATGTAAATAAATGTAGTGCTTATGGTAACAAATTTGATCATGACACTATCATACAAAAATTGCTATAGAGGCAGTAAAATTTACGACTTATAGGTAGGTATTGAGCAATTTACTTTGGCTATAAAAATACAGACGTTCCTATCACGCTTGCGTATCAAACTAACGGGGTGAACTGTAAACTTGGTATAGTTGTAATACCTAAACACTACAGTTTTGGAAACCAAATGAGAACACCCATTTTTCCGGCGATTTGGGATTAAAAAAGAAAGTGGGCTAGGACTGAATTTAATTTTATTCGAATGATGGCAGTAGTAGAAACATTTCTTTGTATGACGACAAAGCTGTTAATAATTTGCGAACACAATAAAAGATCTTTAATTAAAATAAATGATGTCCTTTCGCCATTTCGTGTAAGGTCCCGTATGATTATTAATTTAGAGCTGGGTGAGACCACCTGACGCATACAACATTGTTACGAACCCTTCTGTAATCGGCAAGCACATAGGAAGAGGCGTGGGAGGAGAGTGCTATGCTAAGACAGGTTTTATCTGAACGTGTCGCGAGAATTGTACTTTCAAAATACTAATAATTGTTTCCCGTCTCTGACGTTCTAATTGTGACCTAATATAATATCTCCGAAACCAGTTTTATCTGAACTTTTCCGCCTAATTAAAAATAATTCGTTCCATATGTCATTACTAGCTTTTTCCAGCGGCTTCGCGCGCGTGGAAATCGGAATTTATCCCACCGGGAACGTATTACCAGGATGAAAAGTATCTTATATGTTAATTCAGGTTATAAACTATCTATGTGCCAAATTCCATCCAAATATGTTTGGCCATTTTTAAGTGATTGAGTAAAAAACATCCAAACATACAAACTTTCATATTTATAATATTAGGAGGATGGCTGCCAAAAAAAAAAGTATTTCCCCGAATGGGTGATCTGCTTTCATTTCATAATTCCGACAGTTGGGTCTGTCTGCCCTGGTAGGTATCCCTTCGACTTTAAGTACAACATCATGCCCAAAAAAATTAAACGCAGGCGTTATAATAGCAAAACTAAAACCTTCGTAATAAAATACGGTCATATCACCCCAGCTATTGCATCCTTCAGCCAGCCCCAATAAACAGCGAGATGCCACTTAAAAATATCCTAACACCCTCTGCAAACACCTTAACGAGAACATTCCAATAATGTTTAAGTAATTACAAGTGCCCCATTTTCCTCAACACATTTTATACTTTAACATTAGCACAGTAAAGTACAATTTCGCTAAACAAGGTTTGCAGAACACAAATTGAAATTTAATTGGTATTTGCATTGTAATCTCTCCAAGGTTCTGTTAAGACACAATCTTTAAAATATTAATTGAATCTGTTAATTTATGATAATATTTACTTTGGTCATTTTGGAGGAAAGGGAATGTATGAATTTTAAGGAAATTGGGTGAAGCTTGGCATTGGTTTGATTTGCCAAAATTTCCTCAGGAATTCCAATACTTAAATCTAGATTTAATTTTGTGTCTCGTCATCGCTTTACCAATTAGACAGGAAAAGACAAAATTATTTTTCTAATGTAACCACGAAAATATAATTGTATAAGGAAGGAAGAAAGATTGAAAATAACTTTATTTGCGCTTAATACGACGCATCAAATTCAAAATATAGTAATAGTAGAAACAAACAATATGGGAATAATGCTGCGAACCAGCCACAGCGTTGGTTTTCAGCAAGAAGTCAGAAATAGCCTTTAACTCAGTGATATGAAATATGTATTACCTTCAAACTATTTGAGACGAATTTGCCATCCAAGTAAAGTACAGATGTAATAATACTTTGTAGAATTGTTTCTCAGTTTCTAAACTTCCAGCAGCTCAATATCACTTTCAAACGAACACCTTAACCCAACTCCTACAGCACAGTCTCACAATCTAACAATCAAACTTGTACCGCAGATCAAATGGACGCCGATTGCTAAGGGAGCGGGCGCAGGGTTAACAGTAGATAACATTCAGAGACAAGCTGGCAGATAATTGTGAACTGTATCGATAGGGTTGAGAGATCTGGTGATTAGGATGTTGAAGGGTTGGAATGGTTAGTTTGAGTAAAGTGAGCCTGAAACTAATCGCTCTATGGTCACATAATATCAAAGGAACAAATACAGTCATCAAAATATTAACTGTACCGTTAAATGGGTCAGATATCTGCAGCCTTTTTGCGTAACACATTTTCACTCACACTTTGAAGGATTTTGAACAAACTTACAACATATTTCGTCTGATCAACAACGAAGATGACGTCCACACGGACGAAACGTTTTCATTAAAAAAAATGTATTCAAGTTAATTCTATGATCATTGACCAATGCGTAAGAATCTGTTTCAGTCATCATATTTAATTGCAGCTTAGCCATAAATATAGGTTATAAAACAGACACACAACATTATAATATATTCGTACCATCGTTCAATATTCCACAACATTCACAAACCTTATTAAATTCCCAGCACGAAAATAGGATCACAAAAGAAACTAAAAGTGACTAACACTTAAAACCATTAAGTGCAAAGTAAAAACAAAATGTATCGCTAAAGAGGGCGAGAGAAAACAATTTTACAACATCATAAACAGGAGTTGTTCACAAAAAGTGGACGTGAAGGCTACTGTGAGTATCAGTTCGGAGTTTTTTCGTAGGACATTTTCTTTGTTAGGTTTTTGAAGCAATTTTTTGGGAACTGTTGGTTTGTTGTACTTTGAGGTACCTGGTTCAATACATATAAGGCCATTTGGGGGTTAAATGAATAGTGTTGTAGGTTCTACATTTAGGTGTTCAGGGTGTTTGTGCATGACATTTTGTGTTGAGCTTACAAAACACGTAACGTATGTATATATTTTTTGTCTGTATTGTGTCCCACTGCTGGTCAAAGGCCTACCCTTTTTCCTTCTACACCTCACTATCTTGTACGATCTCTGGCCATATTGCCACTGCAATCCTTATCAGATCGTCACACCACCTTCCCTGTGCTCCAACGCGACGGTGGCGGCTATGTATGTACTTACTCTTTCCTCAGGCGTCCAGTAAGTGACGACCTTTGCCCATCCCTCCGGGTGCATTCGAGTGACATATATTAAGTAAAGGGTAACTTTTAATATGCAGAAAACTTCTATAAGAAAGAAAGAGAATTGAGGTCCCTTAGATACACCAGTTTTTTTTCCATTTAATGACACATTGCTTGGTGCTATTTTGATTGTTCTACTACTTGCTGAATACGCGGCCAGTTTTCTTGCATATTTTCAGCATGATCAATCTCATTTTAAGTTCGAAAAAAATAATAAACAAGTAAAACCGCTAAAGACAACAGAAGATACAAAAGTGGATAGACTGAAAAATTCCTGTACCCAAACAAAATTATCCGTCACTTACTGAAATATTTTTCCCCAAAATTTTACGCTAAACAAAATGGCCGACAGGAAATCATTTTAACGTACTTGTTTGCATTTTTGTTTGATCATGGTCTGTCAAAGACAAATTACTGGTACGAATTTTGACATGTTCTTTGATGTGTTCCCCTGTTACATAATATTGGTCTTTATTTTGATATGAAGTGGGTAAAATTAAATTTACCGGTGAAAGTGAAAGCTATTTATAAGTATTTGCCAAGGGATGGTTTTGGGGAGTGAAATGGCTTATTTAAAAGCTTTTTTCTGTTCCGTTTTAGACGTTATTGATTTAATTATACTCTTATTTTTGTGTCAATAAAGGATTTGGGTGAATCTGACAGGATCCGTTCGTACTAATTAAAAAACACTTCACTTTACATCATAAAGATTTAATGTATTTTTAGAGCTCAGAGTGGGATTCAATGACTGTAAAGGGTACAGTTATAGGACCTTTTCACGCCTACATAATTCCGTTAAGAGTAATTCCAGAGGAGCTTGGTAATCTTTTCTCCCACTAAGCAAAAGTGCCTCGCGTAATCTTATTATACTTCTCATACATGTATTACCTTTTACTAACGATTTGTCAGTTTAGTAGTGCTACTAGGTTATTTTGGAACGTGACCAAAATCAGAATTTACGCCGCCATGTTGTTTTTTGAATAAATTGCAAGTGACATCTCACAAAATTATTGCCCAACTGTTGACCAACAGGTCGCCATGTCAATGTCAATCGAGCGCCAAAAAATCATCTGTACGAGTATATATGAATCATATAATAATTATTGACACGTACTATTTTATACATTTTTGGCGGACCGTTACCGTTTAACTTTTGTAGTCACGAAAGTCAAAATCCTTCAAACACCCAATTTCTACAGCCGAGCATTATTCGATATAGCCTGACCCAGACTGTCCCGACCGTAATAATGGTCACCCCACAATAGTTTGCGCTCGTTAACACGGTATTATTATAGTCCTTTGTTTTCTAGTAAGAATTGTTGTCACAGTAGTAAACACTGAATTATTCTGGAAACAGTTTTCCGGTAGCCTTTGTTATTGTTATTGTAGTTTTTTTGGAGCATGGGATTTTAAGCACTTGTTTTTTTTATCTTCAACATACATAAATAAGGGACGATAAAAACGACATTATTCTCAAATGCTAAATGTTCCGAATGTCATGATCTGATTTTATTGTCATTTTGTATGCTGACAATAATTAATAGTTGGTGTCGTATGTATTGCACGCATGTTTGAGCAAAAATAAATGACAATCTTGTCTTATCTTAGCTTCCCGAATTCATGTCGTGGACAGAAACGAACCTTTTTTACACGCTTTATATTAGCTTCACTTGTATGTTTGTTTGTTTGTATGTATGTTTGTATGTAACCGACTCCTTTGAGCGCGATTTTGACCCACTTTAAACGGTCAGATTTCATTGAAACTTTGTAAAGTTGTCGAGGACCGATGACAATTCAATAATTTAAAAAAAAAATTGAGAAAAAAAAACACGTTTTTGTAGTTAGCAGAACTAAAAAATAGAAAATAAATAATAGTTTAAAAAACTAAAAAACACGCTTTAAAAACCAAACTAAAAAAGGAGAAAATAATTTAATTCAATTAAAAAGCGTGGGGTGCTTGACATTAATTGATTATAAAAATACCTCAAAAAGCACCCCACGCTTTTTAATTGAATTAAATTATTTTCTCCTTTTTTTAATATGCGAGTAGCTCATGACGTGTTACAATTACATTGTACTTTGGAGATAACTGACAAAATGTGGGTGTACTCCTCTGCCCAGCCCTTAGGGGAAACAGGCGGGATTTTATGTGCTAAATAGGTGTTTTATGGAAGAAATATTAGTCAGTCATGGTGGTAGTGGGGCCTACAGCCCAGGGAACTCCGTGTGTAACTTCATTAAACATGTTGTGATTACGGTCCTCATGAAAGTTCAGGCCTAAAAACGTTCGCTGCTGGACATGGGTCTCCTTCAAACACTGCCACTTCGACTGGTTCTCAAGCGGATGGCTGCGGCCTTCACCAGGTCATCGGTCCACCTTGTTTAGCTTTGATGGTCTTCAGGTACGCGGTCGCTACTCCAGAACCTTTCGGCCTCATTGGCCATTTATTCTGTGAGCCCACTGCCACTTTTAAATACAACATCCAAATTAACTCTATCAAATGTTAGCTATTGTGGTATATTTTACAGTCATTGTTGGTCAAACCCAATATTCTCACTTAGTTACCAATATCGAAACTCAGTCTCCATAGCCTAGCAAAGGAGGCCCTTTCATCCTTTAGGAGCATTTATGGTTAAATTGCTTTCAGACTATTTTCAAAGGGCCTGTTACCCTGTTAGGCATTTACCAAATACATACTACGATTGGTAAGCAAGTGGTTCTTTAGATGTAATATAAAGCTATCGGTTTATTTTTAGACTATCGTAGTCCTGGGTAAGATTAAGCGTACATAAGGTCAAACTGTTAATGTTTTTACTGCAGATCATATGTATATTCAATTTTGTTACTATTACCTATGCAACTGACTGAGAGCATTAGTGGTCCAGCTGTAACGGCGGCGACTTACGAGTTGTAGGTCGAAGGTTCGAATCCAAACAGGCGTTTTACTTTGTCTAAATTATTTAATCACCGCTGCTCTCAAAACGATGAAAGAAAACATCGTGAGGAAATCGGCATATCCTAAAACCAAAAATTTGAAACCAAACAACTACCAATCCCCACTGGACCCGCGTGGTGGATAACAGCCCACTCCCTCGCAAAGAGAGGACGCCTTTGACCCAGCACTGGGAACAGTATAGAATGATTATGATGACTTATACAACATACAAACAGATACTTTTGATGAGTGTTTTAATATTTAACATTAAAAAAAAAACTGCAACTGGCTTGCTGCCTAATATATGGGCGTAACAAAACTTTCGGAATGCATCTCTGCCTACCTAGGGAAATACGGGCGTGAAGTTATGTTATGCAGGACTTCCTTTATTACATTGTCTTGTTAAATCGTTTCAGCCTCATAACTGCTCCAATCCACTACCGTAGAAAATAGCTTCACAAAACAAGCATTTCTGTTCCCTTCCAAGATATTGCCATAATCGTCAACCATGATGGTCCCATCGGAAGGGTCAACACCAGTTTACGTTACTTTACTATATATTACTCTTTATTGCGACGTTAATGCGAAGGGTATAAGCAGTTTAGCAGGTAGTTAGTTCTCGTCGATGTTTCTTTGTTAAAAGATTAATGATGTGATAAATTCTTTAGTAGGTTGTGTGGTTAAGTATCTTTTGTGTTGGGTTGTCTGTTTTGGTATTGTTGGTGCAGAGGTAACAAAATAGTTTTTTGTTGTTTTAGTATGTTATTTAATTGTTTGAATGAAGCGACAGCTTATGATTAGAGAACCCCATCGGGTTCACGGAAAATAGCCAGTTATCTTGCGTCTAGAACAGAACTAAAGATATCTAAAACTTAGATAGAATTTACTACGTCTCCAATATTATTTTATGATGATGAGAACTGAACAAAACGAATTTGACTTTATTGTTATTGCAAAGGGCAAAGTTCGAATATAAAGATATTTATTAAAATCTTAATCAATATACATTTTATAGGGCACATCTCCCAGTTCTCGTCCATGCGTCATTCACATCTATTAAAACTTTAGGATGAAAGACCCAATCGTCGTTTATTATTCTCGAAAATAATCCCGAGAACCATAAAACGTTCTTGATTAAAATATTTGTCTTCTCAATCAACGTTGTTACATTGTTCATTAACTATAGCGTCAATCAACACAATTTATAAAGACAAAACGCTGCAATTGAAACGGGCAAAATAAACTGTAAGAAGAATCTCTCGTGGGACAAAAGAAACTGTTACATTCTACCCGACAAAACGGACCAGAGAGGTATAGCTCCCGTTCTTTAAACTTTTCTCATTGGTTGGTTGTAAGGGACAGGTCTTTCTATACTGGTGGCAGTCAGAAATGTAGACAATGGGTACAGACATTAATAACTTTCTTTGTTTCCGTACTCCGTCCAAGTGATGAGTGTTCAAATTAGGGTACCGAGGGGTTTTTGTTAGAAATATTTTATGTTTTTCGTCATTATTTTTTGGATATATTTCCTAGCTCTGTTGGTATATCAGGTGCTTCACGATTCATGATTGAGGAAAAGGTAGGTTGTAGTGATTTGTCGTTTGTTTGCTCTTTTGGTCGGCTTTGAGTGGATTCTTTGTTTGTTTTAGGAGTTACCGAATTGAGTGTCGGTACTCCTGGAACAAACATAAGAATGTTACAAAGCACTTCTATTCCTGCGGGGTTCAGAAGAGTAACAACAAAAATAAGAGTGAAACCGAAGTTGGTGCTTCATTTTCCTTCTATTTTTGGCCAAATACGGGTTATGGAGGTCAATTAGGCAGACGCTCCATATAAAATGCTGGTATTCATCTGCATCCAGTTAGCCTGTAAGCCGCAAATGATGACGATTTGGCCAAATATATGAAACAAGAAAATCTTCTCATTCTTTCTCTAAAGCCGTGCTCGTGCGCCACTTTGCCTTAAAGCTTATGATCGCTTACTACTGTTAGAATGTATTGTTTTGTTGGGGTAGGTTTTTAAATTAAGCCCTTTCTTTCATTTGGTACCCAACACGGCATTACTATAAAAAAAATATTGATAGTCTTGCACGAATCTAACATAGCCACAAAAGGCTAGGCAGGTAGGAATTTTTAACCTCTTCTTACTAGAATATAGTGATAAATTTTAACGTAACACAATGCATACATCGTATTCAAACATACATACAATTTGTATCATATTAGCCACCGCTCGCACGGTTAGTGAACTCCAAGCATAAATCCACCTCGCCATGAAAGAAAGAATGCAGCAAAGAGGATGCATGCAAACAAATAAATACGCCATACACTCATTCATTTTTACCCAATGAATGAACGTATGAAGACAATGAACGAAAAAAAGAATAGTTCAGCAAACAGGAGTCACATTCAGTTACTCTTCCATAAATTAATTTAAAATTCGTTCCACAGGGAAAATTAAATAAGCCTGCCTCGAAAGTTTTGCTTTGTGAGTACTGAGTTTTGAAGTAAGCAAAGGCAGTACATTGAAGACTGTACGGGAGGCATGCGAGCTGTGTATTCGAGCATTAGTTAGGAGCTATTTGTATGCTTTTTTTTTGGGATTCGTTGAAGTTTGGCAGTGTAAGAGCAAGGTTTGGGGTTTTTTTTTGGGTGGGTAATCATCAAATAACTTCGTGCTCTGGGTGGAGCTGGAGGGCGTGTCAGACTTTTACTGGGCTAACTCTATTTTTGTATTTTTCTGCTTTTGCACAGTAATTCAGCCGAAATAAAAAATGTTTCTCTGCTATAGTTAATGTTGTTTCTAGGAATTAGGAACGAAGAGATTATTTTGATCAGGTAAATACCTACTGCAGGAGTATGCTCTGATGCATTAACATTCTAGAAAAAAATAATGATTAGAACACAATTGTGTAGTTTCATCCAACCTTATAAACACGAATATATTATTTTTTTTAAACCAGTCGATTTTCATTCTATACAAATAATATGCATCAAAGTAAAACTGAGCCCCTTGTACTCATTACGTTATGTTTATTAGCCTCAACAATAAACCTTACAAATTCAGCAGAAATGTACGCGAAGGGGAGTTCCTTAGTACACGATTACATGAATAAGTGAGCAGGTATCATTGGGTAGCACTTAGGGTAAATAAAATATTTTTTTTATAGGGCAACCCCTTAATAGTGGGCTTGTTTGCTAAAGGATGGGAAGAGAGAATGTGAAGATAAACAATAAGAAAAAAAAATTCAACCATTAACTTTCGTTATGGAAAATGTCTGCCAACGAATATTGGTTATTTTTGGCTTTGTAGAATATTTGAATGTATTTTATGTACATGAGAATTGACATGTGTAAATAAAAGAGCCTTATTCAGCTAATCTATAGTAGTATTATAAAGAGGTAAAGTTTGTGAGGTTGTAGGGGGTAATCTCTGGATCTTTTTGGGTAATTCTGGATTTAGATTGGAAGTTCTGTTTACGTTTTATTTTAATTTTCTATTATTTTTAGTTTTCAATTTTTGATGGTATATTGGCGTGAGCTAGCTGACATATGGCAAATTTTATGTTTTTTTTTTTGTGTTTCGTAATTTTTATTACCTATTATTGTATAGAATCAAGTTCTTCTAACTTAACAGACAGCTGTGCTGCTGGGGAGTTTGTTCCGCTACTTCTTCTTCCCAGCTAAAGCACTAGGAAGTGGTGAAGGGCGGGCGTTTTTGGGGGGACTGTCTTGTGTAATTTTATTTTGACGTTCAAAAAGAGCTGACTCTCAGCCTAGTTTGAATAAATGACTTTTGATTTTGATTTTTGATTTTGATCTACAGAACCGATTTTGAAAAATCTTTTACCAATAGAAAGCCACGTTATTTGTGAGTGTCATAAACTATATATTAACCCGAAAAATTAAATGACTTTTTCGTGTTAGTCGGATTTGCAAAGTAAGTCTGAGAAAAAACGGTCGAACGAATACTTTTCTTACGAACGCTGCCTTAACGATGAGAGATATAATTATGATTGAGTTCTAGAAAAAAGTTGTAGAACTTAATAAAGCCTACAAAAAAATCAGGGATAGCATATGTCTAACTTTTATATTTAAGCCATAAAAAGTAGATTTTTATATTTAAAAAAATATATTTAAATCGCTAGGTCATATTTATTGGTCGTATTATCAAAAATTATGAATTCTTGTCAAAATAAGTAAATTAATGGTCTCAAGTGTTTAAAACATAATACTATTCCCTTTTACTGTATATAATTTTCACGAATGGTTAAAGAGATAATACGACATAGGTATAGAACCGCGACCGTATCTAATCTATTGAGTGATATGAAAATGTCAGCTAGTAAATAATATAGTGATATGGCGCACACATCTTTTAATTAAACCCAAGCGGGAAGGTGGAAATCGAACCTTGTAAAGTGGGGCTACCACGGCAGAACGGCAGCAGGGTGTCGATGAGGAGCTGTATCATAACCATGCTCCACCTGTTATCTGCCCATTGAGCCCCAAAAAATGCAACCAAAGTGACCTCTGCACTGCCACTGGTAACGCCATGGAAGTGGCGAAGTTTTGGGCCAGCAAAACACGTAGAAAAAGATGTAGTACATTCTTCATTCTTGCCCATTTTTCTCCATAGAGATCTATGTTTTAGAATTGGCAACCAGCTTCAACTTTTTGACTAACTGACCGACTCTGTGACAATTCGAAAGCGCGTAAAATTGTTTTTTTTTTTTGAGAATAGTCTTATTTTCCCAATCAGGTATACCTAACATCCGTCCAACACAGTAAATTTGGTTTGTCAATAACAATAACAACCCCTTCTGTTGTATGAAGTGGCCCAGCCCTACATTGCGTAAATGTGCCCGAACATGCGCGAAAAGAGAATAATGTAAGAGTTACAATATTTTATGGGCCAGGTAAACATGTGGGCCTTGCAATAATACCCGCGGGTGCAATAAGAACTTACTTTAATGTACATTCTACCATTTTGCGTGATAATTTTATGAGATGGAGAAAAAATATTTATTTATTTTATTTATTTATTAACACCAACAAGTACAACATCTAACAGTTTCCCAAAACGATGTTATACAGACTTATTAAAACTATTTATATCAATAAAATACACTAACATAAAATTTAACAATAAAAATAAAACAAAAAATTAAATAAAAATTACATTTCAAATAATGCCTTCTTCAATGCACCTTTGCGCTCCTGATGCAAATTTCGGCAGGTCATCGAAAATATCTTCCGTCGGCATATTATTAATAATACGAGCGGCCCTTGACAAAGGGGCAAACTTTAACAAATTTGTCCTAGCCCATGGTATATCTAACAAAGCGGGGCGGCGACGCGCCCCCACATACCCGTCCGGGACACGCAGCCGCAGCGCCTCCAGCACATCCGGGTGGTGCACCAGCCCGCGCAGCACCCTCGCCACGTACTTCACTAATGCGATGTCCCTCCTAACTGCCAGCCTAGTGTACCCGACCATGCCCAACACAAACAGACTCGGATACATCAACGGATAGAATGGGTAAACCCCATATTGTTTTAAATATAAATACCTGGTGAATTTATTTTGTATTTTTTCAACCATTAGACTATATTTGGCTTCATGCGGATTCCATATGATGGCGCTTGTCTCGAGACGACTACGAACTAAAGCATTATAAAGTATTTTTACCATTGCTATACTTTTAAAATATGAAATGGTGAGAGTGAGGAATGGGTCTGAAGTGGGACGAAGTAGGTAGCAACAAAAAAGGTGATAGAATTATTTAGTAACGTGAGCACTGCACTTGTTTAAAAACAATTAGGTATAAGTACGAATGTTATTTGTGTATCTATTTTTTAACTATGTTAGTGAGCAGATTAATGTAGGTATTTAGTTAAATATTTATGATCAAATTGAAGATGCTTTTAGGTCATTCATATTATTTTTATTTGCCTTTGCAAAAGTGCCTTTTATGTGCCTTATTAAAATAAATAATTTGACTTGACTTGACTTGACAGACAGATAAATCACTTGGTCTCAGAAAATCATGTATTTTACGTCAGAGTACCATTAAGGAAGATCGTACCCTTTCATCTAATGTAAGTTTAGTTCTAACGACAAACTAACAGCGACCACACTACCGCGACTTACCTGTTTGGGGTTGCAATAACCATTCTATTATGTTCCGGCTTCCAAATTAAGGTCATCAAGGTGTTAGTTACAAAATTAGAAGTAATTATGCAATGGGCCAATGTAATTTTCACCGTGAGAATAACGCTACATGACCGATAAAATTATGAAATGTATCTGTATAAAGTGTTTCTTTAGTAAAATATTTATGTAAAGTATGTGGCTGGTTACACACTTTCTTCTTTCTGTCATTCGCTTTGTAAAAAAAAGCTTCCTAAAAAAATTTCGAGCGCGGTGAGATCCCACGGTATTGGCGTTGCTACGGCGTAGCTCTCTGCTACGTACGCCGTAGCAGAGAGCTACGCCGCATGGCTACGGCAGTGCTATCACAGAGCATTTTGACTTGCGCATGGGTTTTTACCTTCTGTGAATGACATTAATAGGGTAATCTTAATGAAATAAGTCAAGCATATTGATGATTCCATGATTTCTTAGTTTTTATGATTTCATTACTGAAGTTTAAAATATTAAATTATTCCGAAACTACACCACTTATTCAGTTAACATTAAAATCTGTTTAAAAATGTACATTACATAAGTTTAATGCAACATAAATTGCTGAATTGAGCCCGTAAAGCTGAGCAGCTTAATACTTACATTATAACTATTTGCAACATTCACTGGGTTGCAGCATAAAGTGATAATATAATGTGTTTTAAATAAAAAATAAACAGTAGTTGATCTCATTTTATCCGGTTTGCTGTGAGTACTCAAAATTATCAATATGAGAAAGAAACGAATATTTTCCGTGGCAATAAGACGGTGTTTTCAGTTTTTTCCAAATTCCCGGAAATTATCGTCAATACTTCCATATAATACGTTTCTCAGAATATTTTTGTTAACAAAATAATGCCTTTCCCGTGTTTATTGTTCTCTTATAGATTCCTGTAGAGGTACTGTCATGGTTGATTGATAGATTGATTTTGTAGGTTGAGCAGAGAAGCCGAATTTACGTGTTATATTTTAAGTATTCTGGGAAAATTACTGGGAGATTTCTGCAAAGAATTTGTTCAAGTTTATTATTGTTCGGCCATGACTAGTCGTTTTTACTCAGGGAAATTAATAGTCGCAACGGAGTCGTATTTTGAAAGTAAATTGACTTCATACGTCGATTTTCCGTATTATAGCTATTTCATACAAGGGTCAAAGAATGCTAGTTATGTGTTATTCAAATGAATACACGGACAATTTATTTTGGCAGTCAATAAATTTTGCTTAAGAATGTTACTTTATGTAAAATAAATAGTTCCACTTCGCTATTATCGCTATTGTATTTCATGTTCAAAGGAGTATTTTGATAAATGAGTTGTTGTTTGTCAACATTTAATTTCTTGTTTTGTTGAAGAAACAATTTCTATAAAAGTTAAGCCAAATCGTGTTTCCATATAAATCAAGAAATCTTCATCTGCGTAGCCTTGTCACAACTATGTTAGAGTTGGCTTCCAGTCTAACTGAATGCAGCTGAATACCAGTATTATACATGGAGCGACTGCCTATCTGACCTCCACAAGAAGGATGGGCGTTTTTTTTGGGGACTGTCTTATGTAATTTTGACGTTCAAAAAGTGCTAACTCTCAGCCTAGTTTGAATAAATGATTTTTGATTTTGACAACCCAGTCACTGGGTAATACGGTACCCCTTGGTAAGACTGGTTTTCAGTCTTTCAGGCTACCAGTAACGATTATTAAAGATCTCCGAATGACAGTCAGGATCAACGACCTACAGCGGCAACAGAATCAAGAAATAGAGATACATTTTTTGCAACAAACTCGTGTACAAAAACTAAACCATAATGAATAAACACGTCATTCGCAAAAACAAAAGGACTCCAGAGGAAAAAAAATGCAATTCACGTTCCTAATACCGGCCTCGTAAAAACATCCCCATAGGAAAGTCGTTTATGTTTTAATTATGAGGCCCTAAGAACGGACCTTGTAGGGATTATTAGAAAACGGTATAACCAAGCCGTTTGGACCCTTTATTTTCTGTTTACATTCTGGAAAGGAGGAAAAATAAGTTTTTTTACGGCAATGATTTGTAAGAGTTTCAGAGATGTTGTACCTGTGTTGTTTTCGTCGATTCAATTGAGGGATTTCTGGTGGGGCTAAAAGTGAAAATAAATGAAGAAGAAATTGTTGGTCTGCGGTTAAAGGGTGAGAAAAGGTGCCCAGTACACATATGTAATTGTATCAATATAGGTATTTTCTTTGACATGTTCTATTTAACATTTAGAAACAGTTTTACTTGCGACTTCGCTAACGTGGATGTCAGAAAATATCCTACAGGAACGAAATACCGGAACAAAAAGTATTAGTGTATTAATCCAGATTATAATCTATCGTGAACCAAATTGCATCGAAATCCGTTAAGTCGTTTTTGGGTGATTGAGTAACAAACTTTCACATGTATCATTTTAGTAGATTATAAGTATTACGTTAAATAATTCTGCTATTAGAAACTACCCCAAACAGTGCAATATGGGGAAGAAACAAATGATGAAGCGAAGAATAGGTTTAGTAGGAAGAAGTATAGGAAGAATGAAAAAAAAGTTAGTAAATACTATTTCCTAGACCACGATAAAATAACGGAAAAACATATTTCCAGTGCTATCCAAAACTAAAACTTGGATCAACTTCCAAAAACATTTTCTTTTCACTAAACACCGGTCGGTGCACCCATTTGAACTCATACAAAATGAAATAAAATTCCGCCTCCCATATAACGTTTAAACTCGTTTTGAAATCCCACAAGTGCCGTGTAACGAATAAAAATTTCAAAAGCGACGCACCGCGCGGCTGTGGAGGTCTTAGTACAAATCCCAAGTTACCGGCGCGGCCAGAAACTTCAGGCATAGCAAATGAGTTGCTGAAACGTCTTGGTAGATACTACACTGTGATCTGTGTTTCAGGCTGTTCGTTTGAGAAAGACCGAATTGGTAATTTGTGTTCGTTGGTTGTGGTTTTTTGGTACAATTTGTGTTGTAAGGAATACATTAAGTAATATCCATGATGTATCCGAAGATACTTAAACTAGTTTTTGTAGCCCATGAAACTAGTTAATCCGGAATGGTATGTTTTAGGCCGAACAACTTCGGACTTAGCTCGTTAGGACCAATCAGGTTAACATAGCAAATACCAATCATTCTGGGATTCTTGTTTCTTGTATCGGTACAAGCTCAGCACTTGAAGTCAAGACTAAAGGAATTAAAAAAATAATTCATTCAATGAGTATAGCCAATCCCAATTAATTGCACAAATAGTAAAGTTATTTATTAGTCACTTTAAAATGCAGAATAACACTTTTGTACGCGAACTAAACTACTTCCTGCTACTATCATAGGTATTCTCACCATTTATCTGTGACATTCGAGAGGCTCGGCCGCAAGCTCTTGCAGATAACCCCTTTATATGAAGGGTGCTTGTGCAAGTGGCTCTTTCTGATACTTGCAGCTTTATATTGGCTTCGAATTTTATTGGAAAACATGACATTTCATGTTACTTTTTTTTGTTATGAGATGGTGAAGTTTTTTTAGCTAATTTGTTTATTATGTGCAGTAGAAAATCTACTCCCTGGCCTAGTGCGCCGCGCCTGAGTTAGTTAATTTCCAACATAGTTTTATAAATAATTCGTATTGTGGTAACAAAAATGCCAATCAAAAAGTTTGTTGCTGCTGCAAGATGGCTTGACTACCAGAGGACTGCATTACCTGACCATTCTTCCTCTCTTCTTATTTATAAGAAGAGTATGTAATGTTTGTTAATGACTTAAAGTTGGGGCTGTCTCAATGCAACCCATGTCAAATTTATTAACTTCAAACCTCTTGTCTTCCAATCGTCAAAATCGTTCATTCAAAACGTTCCAAGTACAGATGACGCTTGTAGGATCAGTTCCAAGTACAGATGACGCTTGTAGGATCAGTTCCAAGTACAGATGACGCTTGTAGGATCAGTTCCAAGTACAGATGACGCTTGTAGGATCAGTTCCAAGTACAGATGACGCTTGTAGGATAGTTCCAAGTACTGATGACGCTTTTAGGATCAGTTCCAAGTACAGATGACGCTTGTAGGATCAGTTCCAAGTACAGATGACGCTTGTAGGATCAGTTCCAAGTACAGATGATGCTTGTAGGATCAGTTCCAAGTACAGATGACGCATGTAGGATCAGTGAACTGACATAACTAAGTATTAAAAAAAGCTATTGACTATTACATTTATTCTCGTTCAGAATAAAACGAGGCCATTTTTTATTTAATTTTAACGTTTTTTTTTAATTATACATATTGAACGGAAAACATAAAGTCTCAATAAATTTTCCTGTTCATCCCGTCAGCAACGTTTGTTATCAATAAATTTATTTTGGTTGAAAATTCTTTACTTTTTCCTTAATTAGAAAGGCAATTTATTTATTTCCTCCTTTTTCAGTTTTCGTTTAAATTCAACTGATTGATTTTTTTTATGATTACTTAAGTATTTAAGTTTCTGTTTGTATTTTTAGTTGCAAGAATGTTATAATTGTAATATTTTTTTTATGTAAAATCTGATATTGTTTTTCGTTCGTTTATTTTAGTTAATCGTAATGTTTTATAGTTTATATACCAGTATTCGTATTGGATTACGGCCCACTCTTTCTATCATAGAGGAGGCCTATGTCGCCGCTGTGGAAACATTATAGGCTGATGATTCTATTCCGAAATCTGGATGTAATATTTTATAATATCTACTACCAGATCAGGTACTTTATGATTGAAAATCAATTAAAGAAAACTAAAAAAAAAATAGTTAAAAAACTAAAAAACACGCTTTAAAACCAAACTAAAAAGGAGAAAATAATTTAATTCAATTAAAAAGCGTGGGGTGCTTGACATTAATTGATTATAAAAATACCTCAAAAAACACCCCACGCTTTTTAATTGAATTAAATTATTTTCTCCTTTTTTAGTTTGCTTTTAAAGCGTGTTTTTTAGTTTTTTAAACTATTATTTATTTAAGACTTCCTTTGTCTGTCACTGAAATGCATCATCAGATCTATATGAAATTTAAATGGGTCCATTTCGGAATAAACCCCTTTCGAATAAAAAAGAATTTTGCAAATTCGTATATGACGACGGAGTTATGTCCGAACATACGTAAAAAAATATAAACATGTTGAAGTGATAATGTTCTTTTTGAAGTCGGTTAAAATCAGAAAATAATTACATAAAATAGTAACACGCTTGTTTTGCGCATGTTTCCACAGTTTAACACGTCATTATTTTAAATTAGTCTTTGCCGGTCCTCTTTACCAAACAGTTAGTACACCACTTACTCACCATAATTCGTGCATAAAACATCCAGGCTCCTAACTCCAGCCACGGTAATACCGCGGTGAGATGCGGTGCGGTGCGGCGCGGTGATTAGCGGAATCGCCGATAATTTGCCGACCGGTATCAATTTACCTGTGCGACCGATTTGTGAGTTTAAGTTTATACGTTGTAATATACTAGTTAACGCTAGAGTAGTTCATTTACTATCATAACGGGAAAATTTGGCTTTAGGTGAATTTTAAAAAGTCCCCAAAACCATTACAAATAAATAATAGTTTAAAAAACTAAAAAACACGCTTTAAAAACCAAACTAAAAAAGGAGAAAATAATTTAATTCAATTAAAAAACGTGGGGTGCGTTTTGAGGTATTTTTATAATCAATTAATGTCAAACACCCCTCACTTTTTAATTGAATTAAATTATTTTCTCCTTTTTTAGTTTGGTTTTTAAAGCGTGTTTTTTTAGTTTTTTAAACTATTATTTATTTTCTATTTTTTAGTTCTGCTAACTACAAAAACGTGTTTTTTTTTGTCTCAATTTTTTTTTAAGTTATTGAATTGTTATCGGTCTTCGACAAGTTTACAAAGTTTCAATGAAATCTGACCGTTTAAAGTGGGTCAAAATCGCGCTCAAAGGAGTCGGTTACATACAAACATACATGTGAAGCTAACTAATAAAGCGTGTAATAAAAAACTAGGTTTTTAATATGATTGAATAGTAAAAACTAGCGTTGTTTATGATTGGCTGTAAAAAATATTTCATCTTTCGTTTCATCTTAATACAACATAAACATAACATTACTCCTGCAATCCCCGAAGGGTTAGGCAGAGGTGTAGGTACCTATAGTGTACCCACATTTCGCCATTTATGTTTGAGTCCTCCATCTAATAGGGGGCGCGCCTATTGCCATAATCGGGCATACATCGAAGCTTCGGGCTGCTGCTCAGAATTTCCGTACAGAAAAACCCGATAATACTTTGCCCGACTTGGGAATCGGCCCTTTAGGACATCATCAACTTTAGAAATTATAGAAAAAGATAAATTGTGTTTTCTTTTGTTTCGCCAATTTCCATACATTATCTGCAATAATACACCCAAGTACAAATCGTCTGTTCTGAAAATACGCTAACTCATCCACGATATAAGTATTCTTAGCCCGTTTTATATCTAGTACAATAGAATGGTGTCGGCCACTTAATCCTAACCGTGTGGTGTAACTTTATCTTGCTGCTGTGACGTGGACAAAGATGCGCGTTACATCCGAGATACTGCTTTGTAGGCGAGGAGTATCTACGCTGTATGTAGTTGGTCTGTATCTGTGCTATTAGTACCATGGGATTCCTTACAAATATTAGAGATTTCGCCATGAAGATGTTTTTGACTTTGTTGTGACTAAAAGAATGAATGATTGTTACTAAATCACACATGAACGGTTAAATGGATCCAGATTAGATTTTAACCGACTACGGCGCAGCAAAAAGAAGAGTTATGATTTCGACCGGTATGTATGTATGTTCCTGTGTTCCCTCATAACTTCTAAACATCTTATCATAATTGACTACAGCTGACAGATGAGAACGATTTCTTGTTTCATGCATCTTAGAGCGTAATTTTTCAGCAGTCGGGTTTTAGTTTTTTTAATACATTGATATAATTATCGTGTCATAATTTGGATATTTTTAGAAGTACGTTTAAATTTACAGGTAAAACTGAAAAACAGTTAGTAATAGATTTATGATTTTAAACATTAATTAGGTATTTATTTTGGTGGTTGTTCTTAACTAGCCAAAAAAGTTTTCCTGGCAGACGACGTAACAGTTGTAGCTACAGATAGAAATTGAATTTAACGGTTCAAACATATTCATCGTCTCTACGTATATTATCAGAATGCAGTCATGTATTCAGTTGAGATAAGCGGGTGTCAAAAGCGCCTTCGATTTCTCGTTTACCAATATTATGCTTCACCGTAGGAGGAATTATATAATATAGAATTATGGGTAACATGACATGAAAAAATAGTTGGACTAAATGAAATGTTTGGAAGACTCTTTCAGCTTGAAGTTTGAGCTTTTAGAAATCCTACTATCCCATCCTACTAATATTATAAATGTGAAAGTGGGTGCGTTTGGATATTCAAATGTTTGGATGTTTGTTACTCAATCACGCAAAAACGGCTGAACGGATTTGTATACAATTTGGCACACAGGTGGTCTGTAACCTGGATTAACACGAAGTATCCTTTTTATTCCAGTAGTACGTTCCCGTGGGGTTATTACCGACCTCCACGCGGACGAAGCCGCTGGCAGAAGCTAGTATCAAATCGGCCAAGTGCGAGTCGGTCTTGCACACGAAGGGTCAATGAATGGTGTTTGAGGCCCTAGAACACCATAGCTAGAATCAAGGGTAATTAGACAATTTCTGTCTGTTCGGCATACCAATATTGCATGTTAGAAATTACTTGTGTGGGGGCAATATTGTGCTATACATACTGTAGATGCTTTAAGAATTGCTCAGCCTCTGTGCCAATCGTGATTTCTCAAAGGTGGTGATTTTTCTTTCATGTCGGTATGAATCCGCCAATATCCTGTCTAGTTAACTAGTGAGGCATGTTATATCCCAGATACTTAATAGAGAGCAAGTTTGCCATTAACTCGGTCCAAATCTAGACTCCGGGTTGACACTGAAAATTTCCCTCATTTTAACATCCAACTACTAACCAACAAATCCTGAACGGATCGACCCAAGCATCATTGTATGTATACGTGTAACTCTAACACAAAGCATTTATTGCAATTAAACTACAGGCACTTTGAACTGTGAAGGAGTTGGTCAGTTAGTCAGAAAGTTAGGAGCTAGTTGCCCATTCAAAGACGTAGATCTCTATGGAAAAGATCGGGCAAGAAACTCCATGGACACACTTTTAAATCAGGTATTACACAATACTGGGTACGTTATACAACGAGGCGGTAAATAAACTACCACAGAATAAATTGAGTGTGTTCGGGAGCCGTTTTTACTACGATAGGTCGCTCCTTTAAGTAAAAGAAGCAATTAGTTCCCCAGGTTACGGAGCCCAGATAAGCAGTACTTACACATTTACCTGCTCGGCTATCTCTTAGTTAAACGAATTGTTCTCTTTCACGCGATTGTGCACTTAACTTGGAATCACAGTTTTTTTGTAACTTATTAGGAGAAAGTCTTTTTTTAATCCATGTAAGCTGGTCAGTAGAAATGACCGATTGTAGTACAACGATAATATTGTGTTATTTATAAAAAAACAGAGAATCAAGTTATATTTCTACTGGAAACTGAAAAAATTAAGACTATTCATACTTTGAATAATAGGGTATTTTCCGATAAAGTTATCAATTTAATTTCACTACGGTCTTGCATCAATCAAATCCTATCTTACTTTAACGTACTTTACTTTTACTTTCCTACTGTTCCACTATATAATATTATACATGTGAAAGTTTGGATATTTGGATGTTTCTTACTCAATCACGCAACAACGGCTGAACGGATTTGGATGACATTTGGCACAGAGATAGTGTATAACCTGAAGTTACACATAGGATACTTATTATTCCGGTAACATGTTTCCGTGGGCTAATTTTCGACCTACACGCGCCGCTGGCAATAGCTAGTATTTCTATAAGAAACTAGCACTTGGAGCCTGCGCAAATGTATGACCAACAATGCGACTTGTACAATTATACATTTTAAAGTCAGTTTCAGTATTCCTTTAAAATAAATAATAAAAACCGATACTAGTTCGACATCTTAACAGTCCAGCTAGGGTAACAAGCACTGAACAGTTTCGGTACTAGAACGGTAAATGACACCAATTTCATCCTACTTACGTTATCGTAAAAAACATAATATGCAGTCGGAGGACCGCCAGGAACGGCAAGAACAAGTGAGCATCAATTATTTTAAGAAAAAGTTAACACATAATGACAGTCGCACGGGTCGATCAATCAGATTAAGCTACGCTTGCCGCGGTTGGTCCGTGGATGGGTGACCATCTTAACATACCAAGACCTCTCCGTGCCTTGGGAAGCACGTTATGCCGTTGGTCCCGGTTGTCATTCGTGGATCTTTGACAGTCATTACGGGTCGTCAGAAGCCCGAAAGTCTGACAACCAGGCTTACCAAGGGGTATCGTGTTACCCAGTAACTGGGTTGTGGAGATCAGATAGGCAGTCGCTCTATGTAAAATACTGGTATACAGCTACATCCGGTAAAACTGGAAGCTGACCCTAACATTGTTGGGAAAATGCTAGGTATTCTGTTTACTTTTCTGTCTCTTATTACTATTTCATAATAGACACTTATTTGCTTATTTATATCGTAATTAATAGAAATACATTATCAGCACGTCCAATAATCAAAAGGTAATTACAGTGTACATACGACATTATTACGCATAGGTATATTGTGATAACGTTTGATGTTCTAGTAAGCCTCACTGACTAAGACGGGATTAACTGATTGATGGAAAAACAATGTTTGCCTGTATATTGGCTATCCATCAATTACTGATTGCATTGATGGCATTATGTGTTTGAACATCTAAATTAAAATAGCCTGTGACATGATTGAGCGGTAATAGGTAAAAGGTAAAACGGGCTGTTGTCCGCAACTCCACGTCAAAGCGCGTATTTTGCGTACGGGTGGGAGAATCAGTTATTCGATCCACCCCAGCTCCTCGAGAAAGGCCAGGAACGCCTTGGTGTTGCTGACAATCTCACGTAGGGTACCTGGGTTACCGAAGTATTTTGCCCTGTAATTAGCGACCACCGGGCAGTTTAACAGCACATGAGCTGCTGTCTCGTCGTCTTCCACGCAGGCCCTGCACAGCGTACTGTCTGTTACTCCTATGACAAAGAGATGTTTGTTAAATGACCCATGGCCAGTTACAACTGCTGTAACTGTACGCAGCTGTGGTTTAGTTAAACGGAGAACCTGTTTCTTCAGGTGGGCATCGAACGCAGGAAGTTTTTCCTTAGCCTGCCTGCACTCACTTAGGTCCAACCATATTTTTTGATGTTGATCCCTGGTTCGTTTTCTTACCAGAGTGTGTAAATACCCGAAGGCGAGTGACGCAATGGGTTCTGGATACTCGACACCCTCCTGGCAAGTTCATCGGCTGCATCGTTGCCTAGCGAATCACTGTGTCCTTTGATTTGTCCACTGAATGGTAACATTATTGAAGCTACGTACCTCGTTGAGACGCTGGTGGCACTCGTATATCAGCCCAGAGTCAACTGTGTGACTGTTCAGCGCTTGCAGAACAGCCATGCTATCTGAGAGTATGCGGATCGAGTGGTCCTTAACTTCCCTGGCCATGATAGCAGACGCGGCAAGGGAAATGCCCATGATTGAGCGGGACTATCGGTTAAAAACGGGTATTGGCGAAATTTCCTAGCGAGTTTTATCTTATAATAAACAAGCTGTTGGAAATATATTGTATTTAGCTTGTTTTTCTTCGGACGTGTAACTGTTATGGTTTCTTTAACGTTTAAGATTTCAGTTTCAATTGATAGCTTAATTATGAGGCAATTTTGAATTGCCCAAATTGAAGTCTCCTTCTAATTTTCACGTACCAATTTTTACAATGACAATAAGAAAGTATCGGGTCGGTAACAAAGTAATTATACAGTGTTTTGTATTTATAAATGTTCATATAAGTATTATTCCTATTTCAATTCAACGCGATTTCAAACAAAAAAATATTACCAAACAAATATAAAACATTTCTCAATTCATCAAAAAAGAAACTATGCAGACATAATTTATGAGTACCACATTTGTTAACACCGACAATACTGCGTCAGATGTACAGCTAATCAACTACTACAAAAGAAGAACAAAAGAAAAAATATCGCATTGGTACATAAAATAAAAGGCTATATTCAACACAGTCTTTTCCACAATCATCACGGTTTCAAAATTTCGACAAAAACAAAAACATTTACTCCAACCAAAATTTCTCAAAGTCACTAAAAGCTTATACAGTACGAGGTGAAAAATGATACCTTTTGTCTCCGCCTGTAGAATAGTTTTGGGTTTGAATTTCCGGACATTTTCAAATTTGCCATGAGTTGAAAGTCAGTGGAACAGAAAATCACATTGTGTCGGATCTCCATGTGGACACTGCTTTATAGAGATATGGAATAGAGTTCGCTACGTTTTGTGTTATTACATTTTATTTTATTATAAATTGGACCGAATGGAAATATAGGTTAGATTTGGAAAAGTGTGTAAGTTGGGTACCGGTGTGGTTTTAGAATGTATGTAGGCATTGGAAAATATACTAGTTTTGGACATTGCAAAATATACATTTTTAATTTTTTTTTTGTTTTGGCCAGATGTGTGAAATATTGTACAAGGTATTAGGTATATCGTGTACGCAGTAAGTAATGTAGATATGTAGGGTTTCATTCCGTGCAATAAAATAAATGGAAATCCTTAAATAAAGGACAACATTATTTAAAATCAACCTAGCCAAAAATACACTCCTAAATAAATCGCAAAAGGCTTAAACGTGTTCCATCAAAATAACAAAAACATACAATTTTCATTCATGTTACCGCTTGCTTGTAATATAGCTCAAACTCTAAAGCCCCCATCAAAGTCTTCGAACACACATACACATAGATTTAAAACGTAATGTATTAGAAATTCTCCTTTTGATCGTGAGAGACAGCTGAAATCCTTCATGTGCGCTTTTGTATACGTCTGTGAGACCCCGGGTACGGTCGCCATCTTGAAAGGCGGTACGGGATATGTAGGATTAAATGTTCTGAAATTAAATTGATTTTTATAGGTTATTTATGTTTTAGAATAAGTACTAACGGCATGTTCTATCATCGGGAAGTCTTTCCAGGAGTTCTTGTTAAAATATTATAGCGAGAATGCCATACCGATTCTCTTTGGTTTTGATTTATTTGTACTTTTGCGTCGTATTGAAGGCACGACAGTGAATTAAATTTTTGGCCTAAAACTTCGCTAGTTCGACTGCATTATCGGTAGCAGCACAGAGGTTGCTACGGCTTCATTTATTTGGTAAATAAGTTGAGCCAATCCGGAGACTCAAACTGGCCGTATATTACTGAATTTTGTGGCATTTTTCCACTGAAAATCGCTTACTATAAATAAGTTATTTTATATACTTTCAACTATACAAACATTTTACGAAACTCAGTGAAATATATCGTTGAAAATAAGCCGAGAGGAAACCTCAAAGGAAAACGAATGTAAACTAGGAAAAAACGGTCTGGTAATTTGTTTAATGATTTCAAGGAAACTTGAAACTGATTTAAAGAAAAATGAGGCATTTCATCTACTTGCCATATTTGCCAGGTTATTATAATTAAGGAAAATACGTAATTTTGCCGCCACCGGGAGTTTTTTTTTTCAGACATTTTCCATTACTTATGCAAAAATCAAATATTTAAACTCAACACCATTTGAATGTTTTAACATTTAGATACAATTATTTTATTTTTGTAAAACACGATCGACAAGCATTGTACCTGTACCACACTTTGTGTACAAATAAATAATTCCGCGTAGACGTCGGAAATTATCCCGTGGGAATGTACTACCGGGATAAAAAGTATTCTATGTGTTAATCTAGGTTATAATCTGTGTGTCAAATTTCATCCAAATCATGCAATTACTGAACATTGTATTTGTTACTGTAAAGATGGCCATGTAAATGATAATAATAAAGGTACCTACTGTGCAGTTTTACGGGAATTCATTTTACCATCCTCCTTTTCAATTTGGGCCATGTCATTCGTAATCAATTCAATCCGACTTTTTGATAAAAACCTGCATTTCGAATAAATTCCAATACAACGAAGTAATTTATATTTTACGTGTTATTTCATTATACTGGGCTGCATTTAATTAAGCCATAAATAAGCCTTCTAGAGCATTTAATATATTCTTTAATAAAAAGTATAAAACATTGCTTTTCGTGACCGCTTAGATCATTTAAACCCCATATTTGATTTTGATGCGGTTTTCATAGTCGATTTATGTTGAAACGGTTTAAATTATTATTATTTATTTATTTATTTAACCATTTATGCACACACATATAAACAGACAAGAAGAAAGGAACAGAAAAATACGTACAAAGGTAATGCTTATTTCTACAGAAATCTCTTCCAGCTCTTCTTCTTCTTTTTTTATTATTTAACTTAAAAATGCAAAAAGAAATCTCGATACTTTGACATATCGCCTTTGCAACCATGCTATCAGGGCGGGGTCACCAGATATATAAATAAATAGTGACCGAATTACTTAAGAATATTACCGACTACTAATTTGTATCATGATAAACAGCTATTATCTACGTTTTTCTTACAAGTCTATTCAATAAGAAACACATAAAGGTACATTTGATTAGGTCAAGGAAATGGATATTTGCCACGCAATGAAGTGAAAGAAACTGAGTTATTACACCAATATCAGCAATATCATTTGGTGAGTTCTGTATTCAATTAGAACTAACGACGAACTTTCTTGTTTCAGGTATGTTTGATCAGAAATATCAGTTATTGCGGTCGTCGGCCTTGGAAATATATGGTAAGTCGTAGTACTACACGTTTTAGGACAAATTATAAAACAGTAAATTATAAGTCACCAGATTTCGATATTCTTGATAACAAAAGAATAATTTATGCAATTTATTCTTGATCATCGTTCGATAATGATCGATATTTTATTATTTAAACATTTCATCACTAAAAAACAATCACCGTAATCTACATACAGTTATTTATGGCAGAATAAATAAATAAAACGCGCACCTTCCATAGTTTCACCATCCCCAACTAAACCATAAACAATCTCTACACTCTGTGTATCGTATATCCGAATGCATCACATTCACAAAAAGATATGGGTATACGTTTCTATTCCACTCCACTGGATGCAAGATAAATGGTCCGTCTTAGATGAAAGCACCCTATATCTCCGACTGGCAGCAGTTTGCCAATAAATTCAAAATCAATCTAAATGGTTCCCAGTCCTCAGACGCCATGACTATTCTAACGTTTATAAATCACACAGTTACTCTCTATTTTCTTGTTTTTACATTTTTGAATTTGAATTTTTGTACCGGCTTCGGACGTGTTTCCGAATGCAATTCAATTTAATTTATTTGAATAGATTTGTGATACTTTTTGGGCGTTTTTTTGTAGAAATTGTGGTATTTTTTATAACATTTTTGCTTTATGATGTCATACAAAGATTTCGACAGACCCAGAAATATTGTTTTGATCATTTGGATTTTGTTTGAGAACGCTTTTAACAAATCCAAGCCCATTTCCCAGCAAAGTGCTGTAATTTATTCAATTGATTACAAAAGCAATATATTTCAAATAAGATTGTAATCGAGAGGAGACAGAAGATGCCACCAACTTTATTTTAATGTCATTAACAAGGACACTCACTGAAAACTCAATATAAAAACAAAAAGAAAAAATCATTTTTTAATCCAATTTGTTGAGGCTTCGTTCCAAATATTACTATGTAAAAATATACAATTAGTTTTCGAAGATATCACTGTGAGCTGCAAAAACGAAGTGAAGCAAGATGTTTAATTGTTTTTCTTAAATTGGACCGATGCCAGACTAAAGTCGAGATCCATCGGTCCAAAGTGAAGAATTAAATTGTTTTCTTTTTCGCTTGCAAAAATAATTATTTCCAAGAAAGCTGGTATTGGCAACCCAAGGTTAGATCTGGAGTTCGATTTAAAATATTGAGAGTTGCCAGATTTGTTGTTTATTTATTCTTTAATTTTAAATTGGCTAGTACCCGATACATTGATATATATTAATAAAGCAAATCAATACATATAAGGTAGCAAGGATATCTATACATACAAGGTAGCAAGGATATCGACACATAAACTGTGATTATGAATTCAGCACATGATTCTATACTGTCTAGACCTAGCATAGAAATATTTCGTTGGTATCATAGAAAATTGCATTAGGTACCTACGGGAAAATTGTATACAATAGCCCACAAAAAAAAACAAATCGACGTAATATTTCAACGCAGTTCAGATTCATGTAGTGAATCCACGGTAACCGATTGCGCGTATCCCTGCCTCCCTGTATACAGAAACGCAGGCGTTCATTACTTCACTTAAGACGAAGCAGCTTCGCAAGCAATGGAAAATCACTACTAAAAGTTGGCCTGCGGGTGTCGACCTCTGGACGAGCTACTTCTCACGTCGCTTGCTCGTCACCAGTCCTCACTCTGCATATTATGGGTGCTGAGTCTAAAACTACAAACGTAGTAAACAGAAAAATATTACAAACATGTGGCTGTTATTTTCGTCTTAAGACTTCCACGCGAACGAAGTCGCGAGCAGAAGCTTATATTATTAATATTTTCTTAATTTGATTAATTTGATGCTTGTTTTTGACGGAAAAAAATAACAAGTAAAATGGTTGGTACTATTTGGAGTTGAAATTATGGTTCAAATGAAAATCTTTTATGAAATAAAAAAACGGACGCGCGATTTTGAGCCGAGATTTTTGCGATTCGTCAAAAAGGTAACTGTAAAAATACACAGGCTATGTACCGTGCCAATGTGTTATAATAGCTTTGTACTGGTATAGATAAATAATGCTGTTAACTCAAATAAATGGGTTATTAAATCAACAAATCGGGAATAGAAAACCCTGGTTATAGCAAAACTCAATGGAGAGAACAAAAAATAAAAAAAATACTTGTAATGCTCACACCCTTTTTCAAAGTACAGAGCGTCACATGTCGTATTATTACATAATGTTTTCCGTCATCAACGTATTTTTTTGTAATGTTCAGAAACTTCAGAATATTACAACTCATTACTAAAACAGACTAGCTGGACCCTGGCTTCGCAAACCCTTTAAGACCCTCTTTACCTTACATTATGACTCCGGAAGCATATTTTTTGTACATAATTTTATTTTCAACCCTTCCCGTGTTCAGGTTATCAATTACGGTAACCCTTTTTTCGCAAAACAATATAACGCACCGAGCCTTTTTTATGCCAATTGGCATAAAAACTTGGCATAGAAATTATGTTATTATGCGAATTTTATACGAGTGTGCTGTTCGTGTTACAAATATTTTAAATAATTTTCTTTCATATTTAATTTTGGGACAGGCGGTAATTTAAATTTCCTTTCTTATTTTGCATTTTAAACCCTCAAATCTGTTAAACTGGCTCATTCTAAAATAAAACATTTTATATTTAAAAACAATGTAGATTTTATTTTGGATCCCAGAAAGCTAACCTCTGTTATTCTAACAAAACAGACAGCTCTGCTACCGGGGAGTCTGCTGGGCTACTTCTTCTTCTCAGCTAAAGCACTTGGAAGTGGTGAAGGGCGGGCTTTTTGGGGGACTCACTTATTTAATTTTCATTTACTCATAATTATATGCACTCATATATGCTCATATAAGCATTACCTTTGTACGTATTTTTCTGTTCCTTTCTTCTTGTCTGTTTATATGTGTGTGCATAAATGGTTAAATAAATAAATAATAAATAAATATATTTTTTGGTACGAATTCAGACTCCGGGTTGACACTGGAAATTTCCCTCATTTTATTATCCAACTATGCATCGCCTGTCACAGGGATCGAACCAAGTCTATAGTACATATACGTGTAACTAATTCTCAGCCTAGTTTGAAAACATGATTTTGTTACGGACTTATCCACCCTACACTTACTTGGAGAGAAGTAGACGACCCATACCTCTTCATAAATTTATTTGTTTATACTGGCCTATAACACCTACTCGTTGGTTTAAAGAATTAACATAGACCACCAGTTTAGGAGCCACTAAATTCCATATCAGTGTTCCCCAATCCAAATCAATTAAAACGATCTCATACTTAAATAATATCCGCAGCTTCAAAATCTAGTCTTATTTAATATGTATTACGTCGGCTCACGGCTCATCCGTGGTCCTAAGCCGTGGTCGCCACGGTAAATCCAGTCCGCCGTCGCCGGCTACCGTACTATCCCTTTGTAATCCACTTCTTTAATGTTTCCTAGAAAAATCTAGCTTCACGACATTACTTGAATTACTGCTAGGTTTTACAGTGTAATCTATACTCGACCAGATTTAGATAAATGTTAGATGAATATTAGGAAATCGTAGTGATACTATAAATCTGATATTGTCTGTTTGTCTGCTGATCTCTTCTTGACGTCTCAACAACTCTCTTTAATAGGTATTATGTAGTTCTAAAACACAAAACGTCACCCCTGTTTTCCCCAAAGCGTTAGGCAGATGTGCACCTATAGTACAGCTACATATCTCCCGTTATGTTTAAGTCCCATGTAATAGGGGGCGGCCGAATTGCCACCAACCGGGCACAAACCTAGACTACATACAGATGGAAAAACCTAATGACACCGATTGCCCGATCCGATAATCAAACCCGAAGACCTCATGCTCAGTAGTAGCGCTTCCGACCACTAGACCAACGAGGTCAGTTAGTTCTAAAACATTTCTTAATATTACGAAAATCATAGTGCTAACTGAAACTGATTTATTTTCCGAGTTTTGTAACACTTGAATAACAACTTGTCCCACCAGTTCCGCTCTTCAGAAACTTCCCAGAGTGAATACTGCATCAAAAATTGTAGAGGCAATAAAGGCAAGTTTCGGTGTTTGTTTTGCGAAGCTATTCGCATTTAGGTCGATGTTTTATATAAAACTTGTGTAATTACTTAATTAACGAGATAGACACTTGGATCCTCTGCCACTTAATTACATACCTAAAAATGATTACTTAAAAATATCAGAATCGATAGCACTTCCGGGAGCAAAAGAGACAGCGTGCATCACTCAGGCCACCCTTTAAACGATCTTGATGGCCCCCATTAACGCGGCGAGTTATCGTAAGTGACACTTGGTACATTAACGGGGCGAGTCGTCGTAAGTGACACTTGGAACAAATTGGGCGGGAGAGGATCTTGGGGAACGCACGTGTCCTGTTGGCATCATAAATTATTGGAGCACAGACTCACTGTATTAAGAAAAAAATACTTCCGGGTATTTCATTTCGCTGCTTATCAATTATTTTTGGAACGAAGTTCTTTAGCGCAGCTAATGGTGGGAGTAAAATCGTAAAAATCGTCACATAACAAAAAAAGCGTTACGTAACGAAAAAGGGTCGTGCTACTTTTTATTAAGTGTCATCGAAAGAGAGAGAGAGTGATATAGTTTTCGTGGTTTTCGAGATTGCTGAACCAATAGTAAAGTCTAAATAAAAATCTAAAATGGCGGCTGCGAAAATTTAAAATTTTTCGTCATAGGTGTCGTTTTCATTGATTTGGAGCATCCTGGAGCTGATAATTAGTTTACCACTAAGTTGGAGTATTTTAAAGATAGAGTAAATGTTGTTAGATTAGGAGTCAAGAAAAAGCGTAGAGAACTATTCCTGGCGGAGCCGCGGGGTTCCCTCCGACTTCATATTTTTATTCGGTTTATAAATAAAAAAATATTAAACGAAAAAAATCAAGTTTAAATAAAGTTATGTAATTAATGAAGTATTATACTGACTGCACCCAACCATAACTATGTAGGGCACGCCACGATAGCGGCGGTAAGTCCCCTCTTTGAGGAGTGGCTTGAGAGGCGGCATGGCGTCCTCACCTTCCGCCTGACGCAGGTCCTCACCGGACACGGTTGTTTCGGGAGGTTCCTGTTTCGCATAAGGCGGGAGGAAACGCCCGGGTGTTTCCATTGCGAAGATCGCCCTGAGGACACGGTGGAGCATACGGTGGCGGTCTGCCCGGCTTGGGCGGAGCACCGCCGTGTCCTCGAGGAGGCGATCGGCGGCGGCGATCTCTCGCGTCCGGCCCTGGTTCAGGCCATGGTACGGAGCGAGAGTGAATGGTTAGCCGTCACCTCCTTCTGCGAAGCAGTAATGCTCGCGAAGAGGGAGGCGGCGCACGTGAGGGAGAGGCAGTATATGCGCCCTCACGGCCGTAGTCGCCGCAGGAGACGCCCTGGGCGTCGGGAATCCCAGGCTGATTCCCGGCCACCGTAGGCGCGGGCTTGCGGACGGCGAGTAATGGGTAGCTCGCTGTCCGGTAAGGACCAAGCCCGGGTCGACGGCGCGTTGTGTTCCACGCGCGCCTCAAAGAGATGTCAGCACCAAATGGGGGGGTCCGCAAGGGCCGATGCCTGCTAGGGGTGCGGGTTGTTCGAAAGAGATACCGCGGCCCCTAGCACACAGGCAACTGAGGGAACACAGGTGGGTTTTAGTCAGTAAAAGTCTGACACGCCCTCCCGCTCCACCCAGTGCGGGAGAAGTTATTTGATGATTTCCCACCCAAAAAAAAAAAAAAAAAAAAAAAACCATAACTATGTATGCTCGCTATGATAGCTCGCTTGTATGAATGGTAAATTAGTGGATTATTTCCGATGGAGCTATAAAAATCTCAATCATCTTGTGCTACGCACATTTAATTCTCTAACTTATAAGGATGATTCACTCGAGCTTAATGAGCTATAATTCCACCGGAGCATAGTCCAATAAATAATATTCATGAATGTAGTCACTTAGGTACTTAATGAACTATTTAGTTTACCTAGGTAGACAGACACAGCTACTTGTCCCATTAAGTGTCTGCTTTGATTATAATAGATTATGGTGTTGTTATGATAACAGCTAATTTGTGGTTCCTGTTGTAGTTACACAACATTCATATACTAAATAGTGATATATAGTAGGCATTAATTTAGCCTAGATATACTTAATCTAGTAGACAGTACCTACTAATTAATGCGTTCGTTGCAAAGGTGTGGTGTGGCTATGAATGCTGAGGAATGATGTGATAAGGCAATGGCGTAGTTAAAAATAAAATGTAGTGATGAAAATTTAAATGAGTATGGCTTCGATGGTTTGGTCATGTTAAAAGGATGAATGAAAGGCGAGTAACGAAACGTATTTACAAGGCAGATGTGAGTGGAAACGCCGGAATGACATACAATAACCTTATTGGTGACGTGCTTCAGAAAGGGCAGGTGCATAGTTCTCGTAACCGGCGTGCGTGTGTGACCTGCAGGCTTAGTATGACGTTTTCTATTTCTACGAAGAATAGACAGTGCAAAGTGACATTTCGTTTCTCCATTTTTGACATCGCACCGTAGATATCCTTCTACAATCTGCCTTTTTGTCTTTCGTTTCTAACAATCTTTGTCTAGGTCCTTAAATGCAGACTATTTCAGAAGAATATTTCTTCCCAAAGTGTCAAGTGTCAAAATAAACTTTCTACTCGACGGCAACAAAGTATATACGATTATCTACAAAATCATGATTCGTTTAAAAAGCATAATTGTGATAATTAATAGAAAAACATAGCTATATTCTCCTATTGTACATCATTTAGTTAATAGTCATGTCTATTCTTCCGTCGACAAAATAAATAAAATAAAATAAACGAGGCAAAAGGAATATGTTAGTATCGTAGAAGGTGACGTTCTATATTATCTGCCTACCCCCCTATGGGATGAAGTGGTCAGTTTATTTATGTATACATAAGTGTGTGTAGTTCTATTTAGAATGCTGCCATAAATGCTCTGCTCTGTTAGTTTTATATAGACTATACCTACATGCCGATTAGTTGTCTCGTATTTCTGTATATATCGTTGGCATATTGTAATATTCGTCGAATATATAGACGGCACCCTAACATGAAACTCTTGGCGAAATTAATACGGTTAGAAGCAAAATCAATTTGCTTTCACAAACCAGTGATTGTTTGCAAATAGACTACGCCTTAAGAATCTACTGACGACATATAAGTCACCCAAGCATAAAAAGTTTAAATCAATTCCTCCCATTCCTATTAGCACTGTAGTTTGAAAACATTGTAAAAACCAATTATTTTTAAAAGAGTAACCGTGGAGTTTCTTGCCGGCTCTCTTCCATAGGAAGCGACAAATTGGAACCGTGCACCTAGCTTCTGACGATTCATAAGTGCCCATGCAGGTTTATGTGGAATAAAATATTTTGGTTTTGATTTTGATTTTGAATTGGACTCAAATCTAATTAGGTAGATCGGCAGTAACTATAAAAACAAATCCATTAATAATATTATAAAACCTAACTTTTATTAACTAGAACACTTACCTACCCTAAAATTTCTGGCATATTTTCAAAATTAGTTCTACCAAAACTTAACAGGTTAACTTCACCACTTAAAAAATAACTTTCAGATTCACTAAACCTAGAAGTATAAAGTTGAACTTTATTTTTAAAACTACCGTATTCTGTTGCGGAGTTTAGTGCTAAAGTTTGCCTGGATATAAACCTAACTGCAACAAAATTCACCTTCCTGGATTTTAAGTGCATTTGAATTCTTAATGCCTGCACTTGGTCAACAACAAATTTATGGACAGTGAACGTTTTATTATATTTCAAATGCGACTTTATATTGCGATGTTATTGGATCTGTGTCAGTCAGATTAGCAATATAAAAGTGTGGGGATTTAAGTTAGTGTGCTAGTGGAGAATGTCTTTATTTTATTTATTTATGTTCATTTTTGTTAAATAGTACACATACATTAATAAACATCCAATTTGGTGCCAACATAAACTCATTAGAGTTTTACCGTGCACCAAGGTCATCAACTACATATTATTGGTTAAAACCACTTATGTAGGTAGTTAGCTTACAAACCAAACAACAAATAAAGTTGCTCGGGGATAAAAGAAATAACATCTACATAACGCGACACATCGAACATCGGTGACCAATCTGACCGTCCATCGTTAGAACAAAGTGGTGGTGGAAAGTTTTAAAATTGCTACAGGCTGCTCCTATTATTTTTAACCGACTTCGAGGTTAGGTTTTTTATGTATGTTCCCCGATTACTCGAAGATGGCTGGACCGATTTAGATTTTGTTTTTTTTTGTTTGAAAGAGTATACTTCCCAGGTGGTCCCATGATCATCAAGTCAGGATCTGATGATGGGATCCTGGAGAAATAGAGAGAACTCTTCAAATTTTATAGGCACACAAAGCGATTTAGGTATTTTTTGGAAGAATACTTTCTCGTAGTGGTCTCATTTCCATTTGGTGAAGATTTGATGAAGAACTTTGGAGATAGGCAACGGAACTCCTCAATATATGATAGCAAATGGACTGGGATTGCTGAAATCTCATCTCTGTCTATTGTTTACACCAGTTCATAACATAACATCACGCCGGTATGCTGTGAAGGGGTAAGCACATGTGCACCACTAAAAAGTGAAAAATAAAAACTTTTGAAATTAAGCAAAAATAATACTTGACAATAATTATCATAACATTCACAACACAAATTATAAAAACTTTTTCCAAAAAAAAAACAACCGACTTCCAAAAAAACACTACAAAGTGAAAAATAACTTTAATTTCGGAAGTCGGTGTCTTTGGAGCTGTATTTGAATTTTTTGTCACCGCCTTCCGAAATTAAAGTTATTTTTCACTTTGCAGTGTTTTTTTGGAAGTCGGTTGTTTTTTTTTTGGAAAAAGTTTTTATAATTTGTGTTGTGAATGTTATGATAATTATTGTCAAGTATTATTTTTGCTTAATTTCAAATGTTTTAAACTATTTAATTAATTAACTATTTATATCATTAACTATTCGTATATTTTTATTAAGTAATGAATGTTTTATTATCTTAGGTACTTATATTTTGTAAAAAAAATGTTGTAATTTTTTATGTTACCCTGAGTTATTTTGTCCCCCAATGATATTGATAGTTGATTTATTAGACTAGGTATTACCATATTTGAAATTGTAATTTTTGTTTTATTTTTAATGTTCAATTTTATGTTAAAGTGTATTTTATAGATATAAATAGTTTAATATGTGTGTATAACATTGACTTGGGAAATTGTAAGATGTTGTAATTATTGGTGTTAGTAAATAATTAAATAAATACTTGAATGATCTCTTGCCGTGTAATTTCGTGTAATATGGTAGTAAAAGCTTAGCATTGATGGCGCTACGAGTCCTAATTTCATTGTTATTTATGGATTTTGTTTTCTTTAGGTTTTCATTTAAAAAATCTTCTTTAACCGTGCAAATTTAGTGTTTTCATGTATAGGTATTACCTTACAGAATTCAAATAATTGACGGTAGTCATTTTTGTATTTCTTCTTAATGTTTTGCGGGACAATTAGGTACTTTTAAAATACGTAGTTAAAGTGCGTAAATTTGATCAAGGTGAGTCTTAAATGTCCTATCATAGCTCGACAGACCATAGGATATTGTTGATTCCGCCAGAGCTTTGTATAGCATTAACAGAGTTTGATATGGAATTTGGGTTTTATAATTGAGAAGTTAGCTAAAATACATCTTAATTTATCACACACCCCGATGGTAAGGTTTTGATGTTGAAGTTAAATGCTGCGTTCAAAGCAAAAGTGAACAGGCATCTTCTGGGCATAGTCGTTCCATCATAGACCTCTTGAATCACCTTCCATTAGGCGTGATCGAGGACAAGGCCAGGCCCATTTAGGCGTGATCGAGGACAAGGCCAGGCCCATTTAGGCGTGATCGAGGACAAGGCCAGTCCCATTTAGGTGTGATCAAGGACAAGACCAGGCCCATTTAGGCGTGATCGAAGACAAGGCCAGGCCCATTTAGCAATAAAAAATAAAATGTCCAGAATATGGAGGTCGGAGTTAGCTGGTCTTTTATATGTGGTCTCTTCGTAAAGTAGAATTATATTTGTAAAAGATACCTCCTCAGATTAAAATCTAATAATTTTGTGATGTTTATTATTGGGAAGACTATTCGAAATTAATGGTCTAGGTCTAAGCTAGGGTATACCGGTGATCAAATAGACTATGACAAGTAAATCACCAAGGTGTTTCGATTAAATAACATTTCAGCGATACAATCTGTGGGAAAGCTTTTTTGATTTACAAAGCCAACACTTATCTTACACTGCTCCCTTTCAACCTGCCTAGTCTTTCAACCTGCCTAGTCTTTCCCAACCATGTCGGGGTCGGCTTCCAGTCTAACCGAATGCAGCCGAATACCAGTATTTTACATTATTTATTTAAAAACACAAGTTTTTGTCCTTATAATTAAACAAGGCACACTATTAGACCGCTGGAGTCTGTTTTAGCATGCCATGGTCTGAAATTACTCAACGCGCTACTGTGAAATTAAGGTACTTAAATTGTGTTTTACGTTTTTCCTGTTCATTGAGTCGCGAATGTCTGCAGGTATTTGGTTTAATAAGACGGGTACTGTGAAAGATGCTGTTCACATGAAACGATGGCTTATCATAGACCTCCACAACTCAATAATTGGGTAATACGATACCCCTATGTAAAACTGGTTGTCAGACTTTCGGGCTTCTGGTGACCCGTAACTACTATAAAAGATCTAAAAATGACAGCCGGGACCTAAGGTTTAACGTGCTTTCCGAGGCACGGACGAGTCTTGGTATGTAAAGATTGTCACCCATCCACGGACCACCTGTGGCAAGCGTAGCTTAACCTGACCTGTTATTACTCAAACAACTCCTTTTAAAATCATATTATTAATCTCAAACTTAATCCTAAACCAAATGACGTTGCAAGAAAAATCAAATTAGCCGTCTGTACGGTGTCTGTCAATATTGCCATTTTCTCTTTTAGCGCGGGCGAAATTAGAGCAGGCTCTCGAACATTCTCCAATATACCAATTTTTATCAGTATAAAAGCTTGTGAAAATTCAATTATGGATCCAATAAAGTTGTCAAATATCAACACGAGGGGGCGCGGTACGTTACGATTAGGGCAGCCATCCGCCCTTCGTGTTACGGATTTGTCCTGGGACGTTTGAGGACGAATTATTTTTGGTTCGGTCAGTGGGTGAGTTGGAGGTGGTTTTGATTAGGCGAAGACTGGGTGGAGTTTGTAGTCTAGATGATATCTTAGGTTCTGTTGAATAGTAATAAAGTGATAATTATGATGCCTAAAAGTCGGTTACATTAGAAAAAGTGTCGTTTCTATATGACGTACGTCAAAAAGTGAACATATTTGGACCGAGGTCGTCAGCAAAATAAACTGAGTGAGAGACTTTTGCATTCATAACTTACGTACTTAGTTATTAATAAATTTTACTTTACTGCAAGTAATTTTGCTAATTGTGCAAACAGCTTCTTCTGTTGAACATCTTATTCCTAACAAAATGTTTAGCTTTCATAACCTAAACAAAAAATTTAATGCTTCACGTCCCAACTTGTCTCAAATATTAATTACACACATCAACACCCTACTCACAGGCGACGTGCGGGCATTTTAAAAAGAAACATTTTTTCACCAACTTCGGTAAAGTTCGGAACTTTTCGTATTTTATCCTCTGATTGCGTCGTCACTCGCCAATCATTTTGGGTTGAAACATTTTGATAAGTTGATGTATCACCATTGAGGTCTTAACTTTTAAACTCGGTTGATAGGTATTGGTGAAGTTGTAAAATTATTTTGTGGAAAAATCGAGTGTGTATTTTGGAAGTAACTTTTTTTTTTGTAGGAATTTTGGTTTACTAAATATTCTTTTGTAAAATACAGAGGTAGAGAAAAGAGGACCTAAATATACTCGTAGATTGCGCCACAAGTGAAAAATAAAACGTGTGGGGGGTTGGGGGATTCCCCGTCAGGAACAAATTTCCATACGGTTTCTTTCAACTTAGAATGTAAAGTCGTTTACCGTATCTTTAAATACTCTAGTTTTATTTTGACCTCACTACTGGCTTCAGCACTCTCAAAAACCATAAAAACTATCTCACTCTCTCTCTCTCTGTCTATTATATAATATAAATAATAAAAAGTCGGATGAAGGGGGCCAAACGCTTTTTCCTTACATGACGATTTTTACACGCTTTATATTAGCTTCACTTGTATGTTTGTTTGTAACCGACTCCTTAGGGCGCGATTTTGACCCACTTTGAACGGTCAAATTTCATTTAAACTTTGTAAACTTATCGAGGATCGATGACAATTCAATAATTTAAAAAAAAATTGAGAAAAATAGAAAAAAAAACTAAAAAAATCACGCTTTTGTAGTTAGTAGAACTAAAAAATTTAAAATAAATAATAGTTTAAAAAACACGCTTTAAAAACCAAACTAAAAAATTAGAAAATAATTTAATTAAATTAAAAAGCGTGGGTGCTTGACATTAATTGGTAATAAAAATACCTCAAAAAGCACCCCACGCTTTTTAATTGAATTAAATAATTTTCTACTTTTTTAGTTTGGTTTTTAAAGCGTGTTTTTTAGTTTTTTTAAACTAATATTTTTACTATTGTACTCCTACCCCAAGCTGCGTTAAAGAACTTCGTTCGAATAATAAACATAAAATATGATGCCTGAGTTGAGTCTGAGTTGAGAGTGCCCAGAGTACTCTTCCAACCGTGCAAACTATCAAATCTTTTCTCTTTAGCGTTTTGCCATTCTCATATAAATCATGTTGACACGAGAGAAGTAGGTAGAGAGGTAAGTAGTTACACTATAGTACAAGATCAAACAAATAATATTCCACAACAACAAACACCCAAAAACGAAACGATACATATTCCGATTCCGTTGAACGACCATCCGCCTTCATAAGTAAATTCGTCGCCGATCCCGTATATATGATGCCTTCCAAGCAACATCTGATTCAATAAAGCAAGACAGGTAGGACCCTTGGATAACAAGATTCCTGACATCTCCGTCCCTTTTCTCATAATAAAATTGGAAATCCCACTCAATAAGGTCCCGGAATTGGACGGCCGGACTCAAAAACTTGGTCCAATTAGACAAACGAACGATAGAAAAAAAATTGTTTCAAACGTTAATTCCCTTTTGATGTATAAAGGATTTTTATTCGGCCTTTGAATTTTTTATTAGCTCTCGAGTATTCTTTGTTTTTTTGTTTTCAATTTGAAAAGGTCCGTATTAAAATTATAAATGCGATGGATCGAGTGGATTCGCTTTGATTTGATGTCAGTCAAAGTTGAGTGGTGCTGGCATGGACGGTTTGGTGAAACTAGGCTTTGATAATAAAGAATGTTGAATTCTAGTAGTCCTCGACTTTATGTAGAAATATGGCATTACAATTGCTACTTGTGCGAAACATACGACCTTCAGTCACGAAGACAAGTGGTACTTGTACCTGAAGACTCACCGAAAAACTTAAGAAATATTACGATAATCCTAAAGATATATATTAGACTTCTTTGTTCTTCCTTCTTTTTAACAAATTATTCCACCTATCTCAAGCAAGAAAGCCATATATTCCGAACCTAAATTCAAATAGCCGCACTTTATTTAAAACTGCGGACGATGTGAAAGACTGCAAAAGTTTCAGGAGTGTATGAGAAATTCTGAAAAATCTCTATGAACGTTACCGACGAGAAGTGGGTAACTTCGTGAATTGGCTACCAGATGCTTTAGAGAATTTTAGATCTACTTGCAATCTTAGTTCTGTGAGTTTGTGACTATATTTTGTTCAGGGATGATATTGTGGCTGGGACGATATAAGCTTTGAATTTTTCGGTTAGTTTTCTAGGAAAGAGTTGTTGCTTTTGCCCAGATTCTACATCAGAAACGGATTGTTTTATCAAAAGTACTTACTAATCGTTCAATTTTCTAGGCTGGGTTTCACTGGATGCACTTTTTGCTGTGAAAGCTTCTAAGGTACAAATAAAGTTAAAAATTGGCGATAGAGGCTTCAGCTTTGGCAAAAATCCTTACTAATATTATAAACGCGAAAGTTTGTAAATATGGATGGATGGATGGATGCTTGTTACTCTTTCACGCAGAAACGGCTAAACGGATTTAGATGAAATTTGGCATACAGATAGATCATAGCCTAGATTAACACATAGGATATTTTTTATCCCGGTCGTACGTTCCCATGGGATAATTTTTGACCTCCACGCGGGCAAAGCCGCGGGCGGAAGCTAGTATGGATTAAAAAAGCATAAGCCTAATCAGCCAATAACATTCCCACTGCTGGGACACAGGCCTTCTCTCTGTGAGACGGAATGAGCCGAAATCCACCACGTCGGCCCACTGTGGGTCGGTAGGTGTCAACATGTTTACGAATGTTTGGTTCTATTACGTGCCGGTTTCCTCACGATGTTTTCCTTCACCATTTTGAGAGCAATAGTAATTAATTAATTTACACAAAGCATAGGGCCTGCCTGGTTTCGATCCTACGACCTACAACTCATAGGTTCCGGCCATTACCACCGGGCACCACTCCTCCTAAAAAAAGATGCAATAATTACTGGCAAGTTAGACATAGCTATAAGCAGCCTGTGCTATTCTGAACTGAATAAAAACCTACCTATCAGAAAAATGTTTCTAACTTTATTAAAATAAATAAAAAAATATCAAGTAAATAATAACCATGTCAGTAATAAGTAGACAATTTATAGCAATTATTATAATTATGATCGTAGTAATATGACTGTAATGAGAGGAGCGCGCCGGGTGCGTAATCATAGCTATATTAATAATTAACTTATTTCCCAACGCGTACGTAAGAATGAATCAGAAAGTGTATTATTATTGCGTTATTAAGAATAATTGTTTCATTAATTATGGTTTGATCATCTATCTGGTGAAGGCCACAGAAATCTGCTGGATGCGAGAAGCATAGGACCATAGTTTTATTTTACTGACTGAAATGATGAGATGATGAATTTTCGCACCGGATTTTTATTTTCTCGCTGTTATGTACAACTATTCTCAAAGTAGAAACATTATATTTCTATTACAAAAATAATTAGATGTCCCTAAGTGTACAAGCATGTACCTATTTATTTAGGTGCTGAAATTAAATGGCAGGTACCCATCGCTTTGTAAACAAGTATTTTAGTGACAAATGTCAAGTAGCTTATCATTTAATTTAATTAACCACACATACCTACTCCACTAAACAATGTTAATGTGCCATCACCAACAATGCCATCTATCTTTAGGGGTGCAACACTTCATAAAATTCGATTCGTTAGTTTTTATTGAATTACAAAGCCAACTATATGCAGTTCGTACACTAATTCGGCTTTGATTCGAGCCGGTTTGGCGCGTATTCAAGCTAAGCCTAGCGGATTTTTCTCGAACATATTTATATCGAATCAAATAAAACGTCAAATAGGATCTGGGAAGCATAGAAACGGTCGAAGCGGAGGAGTTTGGAGGACGCCTTTGTCCAACAGTAGAAGTATTTCGGATGAAATGATGATGATGATGAAATCAAAAGTTATTTATATAGGGCTGAGAATCAGCACTTTTTAAACGTCAGAATTACATAAGGCAGTCCCAAAAACCTTTGCCCTTCACCACTGCATAGTGCTTTAGCTGGGGAGAGTGGCGCAACAAACTCCTTAGCTTACATGTATTAAATTTTGTGACGCAGGTATGCCGAATAATGTCGAGCCGAACATATATCAACCCATAATAAGCAACACCTGACATTCAAAGCTAATAGGACAGACACATAACTATTCCGAATCAATATTATCTATGCGAAATTAATTACGTGTATTACAACTAATCCTTAATTTAGCCAATTCACGTGCGTTTAGTTAGTTATAAGAGACTTATTGGCTCTTTGGATGTAACATTAATCTTAGCATTATAATTGGGTGTTGGTATAACAAGGATTTGTGGCCAGTTTATATTAATTAGTATTAGTATTCATTTTATGCCATGTATTTTATTTTATAGGAGATGCCTATGTCCAGCTGCGATAGGCTAAGTTGATTGATTGATTCATATTATCCTGAAGTTAGCACGCACAAATACTAAATAATATTTTCTAAATTTTATTATTGCTTTTGCCCACCACGAAGGACGTCACGTTTCCGGATGACAACGATGCGGACGAGTTCTTCGACGCCTAAGTAACCAAAAAACAAAAGGAGCTTTTGTATTTATTAGTACAGACGCCAGCACATTTAGCTACCCCGATCTGTCAAATTTCTTTGATAGATTTTCAACTTTATAACATGAATGTTAAGGTTCATGTTCAATTGGGAAAATTTTACTGTTTGGGATAGCTTGATGTGCTGGCGTATGTACATTTAGTAAGTTTGTCGTGCAGTAAAATAATTCTAAATTAAATCTTGTAGCATGTCAAAGCGACACACACAGGGCAAATCACGAGCGCGATATAATAAAATCATTCGCGAAGCACTTCACAGTAAATCCGACATCAATTTTAAAATTATATGCGATAAAGCTTTAAAGAAATCTAACATAAATAAGAAAATATTGCAATAACCGACGAGGTACACTCGTGTACACTCGTGCACATGAATCGTTCACGTATAAAAATCGAGAACGTTACCTGGAACTTTTCTGCACCAGTGGGTACAATCGTGAGCTGCAGTTCTAATGAAATAGAAGTTTTTTATAGTTGAATAGACACACATAAATATACGTAAATAATAAATAGGTAATAGTTTCGTGGTATACAGCTGGTTTTTAGTAAAGGATAGAGTTACATCAAAATGGAACGACAGTGTAACTATTTTTTTTAAATGGATCTGCTGTAAAAAGCAGCTATTTCTAAGCGGTTTTTAACTGATATACAAATAGTGTTCTCATAAAATACTTCATTTAAATAACGAATGACCTGAGGCAAGGATATTAAATTTAAATTTTGTTAAAATCCCATACACAGTGACGAAAGCTCTTATTTTTTTATTTTATTAGTCGAATGCCAGGATTTTTGTTACTATGCTTAGTGTTTTTATTTTATGTTTTAATAAATAGAAGAAAGAATACGTAAGCCGCACATTATGCGGCTTACGTCTTCTTTTCTTTCTTTCTAGAGTGACAATTTCATCCACAAACGGTAACCGGAACAAAAACACATCATATCTGTCTGCGACGATCCAATGAATAAAGAAAACCCATCCAATGGAAGAAACTATTATAACAACCTATGAATAACTCGGGTACAGTCGCGCACACAAGCGCAGTCGCGATAAAAGCGCCGCGGAAGCGCAGAGTGCGCGGTAAACGACAGCCGGTGTCCGCTTCCGTTACAGTGCGCGAGGTGACGCTGTATGCGACTGTACTTTTGTTAGACTCCAGAGTTAGTTGTGGTGTGCGATTGTATGGGTGGTGGATGTTTATGGTGGACTCTTTATTGTGAGTAAAGACTTTATTGGAAGTATTGCCCTCACCATATTGTGTAAGGTTCTTTTTTTAAAGTCTAAAAAGGCAGTAAGTAAAAGTCAAGAAAGACGAGCATTAAATGTGGCTAGCACAGGAAAATTACGAACTTAACTAAACACAATCATAAAATATAAAAAAGTAAGTAAAAAAACACAAAATCCTGTACGAGGTCAAAAGGCTCTGATGCTGCGTAGGTACTCAATTGGTCTGAAATCGTCAACAAGCACAATTGCGGCACAAGTGCTGAGCAAGCGTGTTTTAATTTAAAATAATAATGAATTGAATTGCTTGAATTTGCACGTAGCCCTCTTCCTCTCTCCTAATTTTGCTGTGCCCGACAGGGTCCATATTGTTCCCACTGTTAATTCCATCTTTTAATTACATATGGAATGCAATAAAGAATTGAGTATTGAGTATTGAGTATCAATGTTAACATCAAATCAAATCATTTATTTGCATGAAAATGGGTAGGTACATGCGGTGATACATACTCGTAATTATAACAATTCAAAATCGTTCTTACAAGAAGGCTGAAATAACTCTGTTATTAACAAGACACTCATCATCAAAATACAAGATTTATACACCATACTATCAAGCAAAAAAGCACCCTAAAAAGCGCTATCGTCCCTTCAGCATCTCATACCAAATTCTCAACAAAACACATAACGTTTATTAGCGATACTAAGCGCTTTAACACGTCGACCGTATTTCGGGCAGCGTCCGTATCAAGACTTAGATTTCCCCAAAGACGAGTTGCGAACTTGTCTCGCGTACCCAACTGCGAAGAGGTGCTATGTATGTCTGTTTATGTGTTGAAAAGTGTAAAGTACTTAAAACTTTGGCCTCAGTTGATCTCGGACACGCACGGATGCTGGTGTCGCTGTTGCACCGGGCAGGTTGTTTTGATGCATTTTAGATGGTTAATTGGCTTTTGGAGGTGTGTGTGATGTCGTTGGGTACTTACATAGGTAGTTATTCGTACTATTAAATGAATAACGAGAATGTATCTGGGAGCGTGATAATAGTATTGACTACTTGATGAAAATATTTCAAAACCATGGATAAGGTAAAAGAGACACCAAAAGACATCAGTAACCAGGGTCGTCAGGTAAGTTTTGTAAGAACTCGATTGATGTTATCGAATAAAATTTTATTTAATTATTAGCAAGCAAACAGTTCATTCATCAAATTAAATTTAATTCGAGAACACCCATCAGTTACTTACAAAACTTCGACTATATCCGACAAATCCTGTACTTATCTCTTTTGGTGGCTGTAAACGTGTTTCCTTATCCATGATTTTCAAACATTATCTTCCAGTAGGAAAATGTTTAAAAGCTTACGTAGGCAGCAATGGATTGAAAGTATCTTATATCTGTACCTACCCGAAATATAAGTCAAGCAGGATATCAAGACTCTTTCATCATCATCATCATCATTTCAGCCGGAAGACGTCCACTGCTGGACATAGGTCTCCCCCAATTTCGGGGAACTTGCCATAATCACCACGCTTGGCAGGCGGATTGGCGATCGCAGTATGGTGGTAAAATGCATAGAGAACGCTGCTGCCCATTCTCTAGTAAGTCTCTAAATCGCCTCCTACGACACCCACGGGAAGAGATGGGATGGTGCTATTCTTTATGACCGGCATCACACGGAACATCAAGACTCTTTACCACAAACAAAACCTCCGAGATCCATTTCATCTATTCCACCATAAAAAACATAACCACTCCTTACGCTAACACAGTTGCACTAATCATCTTTAATCAAGGCATCGTTTGATCCACAAATCCGCCTCACAACAGCAGTAATCACCCGTAATCCACAGCAATTATATCACAAAGACCAAGGATTTAATAGACAATCAAAGGGAATAATTTCGGACGGCGATTATTTCAAGTGAAGGCACTAGGGCAGCCCTTAAGGACGGACGTCAAGCACCAGCGTTTAATTAATGAAACCCTGTGATGGTACGCCGGCAGATTTAATTGAAGTTAAGTTGGTTGAAACATGCGCGAGGCGTTGCCCGGGCGCTGCAAAAAGAGGGGTTTCGGGTGTATTATGGCCCGTCTTAATCTTCATTTAAGATGTTTTCCTGGTGACGTTTTTAAAAGGGAAGTTTGTAAGGTGTCATTTAATTTCGTGAAGGATAAAGTTTTGTAATTTGCTCTTAGTCGTAAAACTGGTATTTACGCTTGTTTAGGTCCTACAATATGCTATTATAATCTGTCACGAGAAAATTAGTCAATGACAAACTCGGTGGGCGATTAAAGAAAGAATAATTGTTTATTCTGCACAAACAAAACGCAGACACACATTCAAACAAATATATGGAATAAACACATACAAAGTAGCCAAAAGCCTCGTATTCAACCAATAAAAGTTTAAAGTTTGTCAATTTTGTCCATGGCTTGATGTCAAGGCAATCACAAGCAGTCACACCAAGACCAAAGACAATACATATTGCGTAGTCTGACTTTGGTCATACAGAGTAATTACTCTGTGTTGGGACTTGCGACTCTAGCAAATGCCAATAATCGGATAGTGAAGTCGTTGCATCACATGAACACGAATGAGGTACTCGATAGTTTTGCAAGAACTATATAATAATGCACAAAAATAGTAAATACGACATTATTTATCGGTCGAAATATAAATTTTACAAGAAAATTAAATTGCCATTTTAAATTGAGACCGGGCGTGCAAAATATAAAATAAACTAAATGATATATTGGTGTTTATTTCGCCAACCAAGTTTGGTATCTGGTGGTAGCCTCATAAATCTACCAGCTTAACACCGAGCCGTGTTAGCACGATTTAATATATTATATTTATAGTGTTGAAAAAAATGTGTCTATAAATTATATTTGTTGGGTGCTGTGCGCGATTGTACTAATGTTTGTGGTTTAACTTTTAATGCTGATCTTTCTTTCATTTAAATTAAATAAATGTTGGTCTGCATAAAATCTGCTTACACTATTTATTTATTAAACCTTTCGTTAGTGCCATTAACTTGAGTTTCAGACAAGAGTAACCAAAAATAACAGTCTGTGTCTCTAGAGTTTTATGTCCTAAGTTTAATGACACGAGTCTAAAAAATGCTATTCAGTATCATGTTGTAATATTTCTAACACACCGGTTATTAAGCAACAAATACTATATTTGGACAAAAAGATAGTACCTAGATAATCCGATCTAATTAATTTTATAAGTCATAAGCCTTTTTTTTAAACAAAATACAATATGGTGAAAATATTACAGTTATCATAAATAAAATAATAAAAAAGCATTAAACGTTCATACTTAAAATTAATTACGCTTTTAAAATGTAATAATAACACTACTAAATATGTAAATTTTTCAGTAAAAGTAGAATAAATAATCACCAACATTGCATTTAAATTTAAAATTCACTAAACAGTATTTTAAAATAAAAATCATAATCACAAATAATGTAATTATTTCTTTTCTTTTTGATTGTTGAAGGGGCCTGTTCTTGACCTCGATCACGCCTGATGGGAATCGATAGATGAGGTCTATGAAGGAACGATATTGTACAAATAATTAATTGTGGCTGTCATTTGTCATCCGGTCCATGTCAAATACTGGTATTCATCTGCATCCGGTTAGACTGAAATCCCACCCTAACATCGTCGATATAAGTCTGGGCAGATTGACTAAATACCTATCTTTAAATCCGTTCTCAAAAAATCTAATCTTACAAGTCAAGTCATATTTCGTATTCATGAAAAATTTTGTTGAGCCGTTATTTTTCAAGCTCTGCCGATGACACAAAACATTATATTTTTACACCGGAGCTAAAATAACAGAGGAATATAAGAAAATCCTGTTTTTATGTGGTCTAAGTTACGAGCGGGCGCGATATAAAGTTATGTCGATACAAGTGGTGTCGTAAATAAAACGTTTGTTTTAATTCGCTCTTAAAATTTTGCAAAACACGTTTATATGTGCGGTGAAGAGGATGTAATGTATGATATGATATTAAGATTAAAACTGTTATTGCTGTGAGAATCATAATATTTGTTACGCATTAAGATGTACTTGAGTACAGTGTAGAAAATATGCCAAAGCCAGTACCAACATAATGTGTCCGTATGAATTGAGGAGCCATGTCTCAGATTTAAACGAGGGTACTACCAATATTTAGTAGTAAATTAGCCAAATTTGTAGCCCCGATCCTGGAATTTGTAGTAAAACCCATCAAAAGTTACAGGACGTTGAAGGTGGCTTCTCAATTCAGGCATCTGGATTGAGGAGCCACCTCAGAACTCGAAAACTAGCCAATGGATATTTCTGAAACTTTGGTAGGAATTAGTAGTGTTTATGCTTAATTTGTACACAAAAAATGGGTTTTGTACGGCTGAATTTGAGGCAGCTACAATGCTTTGATTTATCTGAAAAATCCATAAATTTCCCCGTGCTGTATCTCAGAAACTAATGAAGCAATTAAAAGAGATTTTTAGTATTATTTAGTAGTAAGTTTGTTTTAATTTGTAGTATAAAAATAAATCGCAAAGGATTCATAGCTTCGGAAATACAACACATTTTATGTGGCTCCTCAATCCTGACGGTCTATAAAAAACAAATGCACGTAGCTACTAAAGTAGTTGACCAACTCGAAGTTTGATTACGCCATTATTTAGTAGAAATTTCTACTAAATATTGGCGTAATCAAAATTCCTCTACATTCAGTATTTCAAAAGATATTAATAATTTTAACATTCCTTAAGAATTTTCTGTGTAGGGTGACCATAAATAATTCAAACTGTGTTCATAAACAGAACTTTATTTACACATGATTAATTCTTCACCAAATCAGTACTTAAATAAAGAAACACAATGTATTAAACACAAAGAATGAAAAAGAAAAACAAACTAAAAGTCTACTAGATCAAATTACCAGTTTTAAAATTAATAATCTCTAAATATTATCTCTATATTCCCTTATTCTATCATTAATTATTAGCCTTCTCTAATCTTTATTTTAAAATATATTTTCTAAACAAAGTCGCTTATTTTGACTGTCGGAGCGACCGCGCTGTCCTTCTAAAATACATAACGGATTTTGATGCGGTTTTCACCATCATTTGTAGAATTTATTCCGCGAGGTTGTTTTATATGTAATACGTTTACATTTAACGTAAACGCATACAGACGCGTGGAAAGTGGTGGCCCAGTAGTAACGGCCGCGACTTACGAGTTGGTCGTAGGTTCAAACCCAGACAGGCGCTTTACTTTTTGTGAGTTATTTAATCACCACTGGTCTCAAAACGTTAAAGGAAACTTAAAATAAAAAATAATAAAAAAACATTTTTTATTCATTAAAATTAATATACTTAAACGTAGATAGACTTAAACCGTATTCCCTCCGTCCAACCTGAGAGCAGTTGCTTTTTGAAAAAAAAAAAAGTTATACACAGTTCCGTTTTTTGATTTATAGGAATCTTATCTGATCGATTTTAATACCCTTCCAAAAACCTGTGAACTTTAGATTTAGAAGGACAGCGCGGTCGCTCCGACAGTCAAAATAAGCGACTTTGTTTAGAAAATATATTTTAAAATAAAGATTAGAGAAGGCTAATAATTAATGATAGAATAAGGGAATATAGAGATAATATTTAGAGATTATAAATTTTAAAACTGGTAATTTGATCTAGTAGACTTTTAGTTTGTTTTTCTTTTTCATTCTTTGTGTTTAATATATTGTGTTTCTTTATTTAAGTACTGATTTGGTGAAGAATTAATCATGTGTAAATAAAGTTCTGTTTATGAACACAGTTTGAATTATTTATGGTCACCCTACACAGAAAATTCTTAAGGAATGTTAAAATTATTAATATCTTTTGAAATACTGAATGTAGAGGAATTTTGATTACGCCAATATTTAGTAGAAATTTCTACTAAATAATGGCGTAATCAAACTTCGAGTTGGTCAACTACTTTAGTAGCTACGTGCATTTGTTTTTTATAGACCGTCAGGATTGAGGAGCCACATAAAATGTGTTGTATTTCCGAAGCTATGAATCCTTTGCGATTTATTTTTATACTACAAATTAAAACAAACTTACTACTAAATAATACTAAAAATCTGTTTTAATTGCTTCATTAGTTTCTGAGATACAGCACGGGGAAATTTATGGATTTTTCAGATAAATCAAAGCATTGTAGCTGCCTCAAATTCAGCCGTACAAAACCCATTTTTTGTGTACAAATTAAGCGTAAACACTACTAATTCCTACCAAAGTTTCAGAAATATCCATTGGCTAGTTTTCGAGTTCTGAGGTGGCTCCTCAATCCAGATGCCTGAATTGAGGAGCCACCTTCAACGTCCTGTAACTTTTGATGGGTTTTACTACAAATTCCAGGATCGGGGCTACAAATTTGGCTAATTTACTACTAAATATTGGTAGTACCCTCGTTTAAATCTGAGACATGGCTCCTCAATTCATACGGACACAACATAATATCTATGTCTCCGGGCAGAGATAATTCAATTGTTGTCAAACAAATTCATTTATAGAATGTCTAAGACGATTCTACGTATTGCTACGGCGTAGCTCATTGCTGCTATGACAGCTACGACAGTAGCCAATTTCACTTCCCGAATTTTATTCCATCAAATATTGCATTTTTTCTATGGCTTGGGTTTTAATAAACGCTGTATTTTAATTTTATTATGTTAATTTGTGTCTGTCACCTACTAACAGTAGAAGTTAAGTAAAATTGTTATAACCCCATGGACTTCTATATCAAAATAAAAGTTATCTATTTATAATAAACTAGCTTCCGCCCGCGGCTTCGCCCACGTGGAAGTCGGAAATTATCCCACGCAAACGTATTACCGGGATAAAAAGTATCTTATGTGTTAATCTAGGTTATAATCTATCTATGTGCCAAATTTCATCAAAATCCGTTTAGTCGTTTTTGCGTGAAAGAGTAACACACATCCATACATCCAAACTTTCGCGTTTATAACACAAGTAAGGACTATTAATTTATTTTTAAGTAAACAATGCTTCTAGAAATTAGACCGTTTTCTATTTAAAGACCACACTTAACACTGTTACTACTCAAAAAGCACTGAATTTATTTTTAAAATTTTAAGCCGCTTTCTCTAATTCTTTGCGCCACCAGGTCAGCCATGGACCTCAGACGCGGATTCAGCGCATTATGGCGTTGACACGGGTCCGCGCAGCTTACTCGACGTTATATAAATGTTGCCTCTTATTTCTCATTATTGTCACTTTTTGCTTGCAAGCCGAATATTTTTATGACGGCTGACAGTTTTTAGAACTTGTTTGTTTATGAAGATTTTTGTGAATATATTAAGTAGTTGGTTTTGCGTATTGTTATTTAGCTTTTCAATAAGATTAAATCACTTTATCTGGATATAAATATGAATTGATTTATGGAATAGGACTTGCCCTATACGTAGAAAGCTATGGGAGAAAGTTTTGCCCAGCAGTGGGAGAGTACATATAGAAAAAAAGAAGACTAAGTACTTAACAACAAAGAAAAAATACCTACTTCTTGTAATTTACGATATTGCAAAAAAGTTTTAATTTTACTTTTATTTATTTTTCTTAATTTTGTTTCAGATATGAATAAAAAATAATCCCAGGTTTTACTCTCGTATACTTAGCCGGTCGTCTTGCTGACCATGGTTTAGTTATTGTTATTATTGTATTAAGTTTTTATTAATTTTAGTCCAGAGGTCCTAGTTTAACTTTTGTTACTTTAAGTTACTTATAGCTATATTTGCATAATGCAGAATTGCATATGTAAGCGGGCATGCCCTTTATGCCTAGAGGCTTTTATTTAGATTGGAAGTTCTGTTTACGTTTTATTTTAATTTTCTATTATTTTTAGTTTTCAATTTTTGATGGTATATTGGCGTGTGCTAGCTGACTTATGGCAAATTTTATGGTTTTTTTTTTGTTTCGTAATTTTTATTACCTATTATTGTATAGAATCAAGTTCTTCTAACTTAACAGACAGCTGTGCTGCTGGGGAGTTTGTTCCGCTACTTCTTCTTCCCAGCTAAAGCACTAGGAAGTGGTGAAGGGCGGGCGTTTTTGGGGGGACTGTCTTATGTAATTTTATTTTGACGTTCAAAAAGAGCTGACTCTCAGCCTAGTTTGAATAAATGACTTTTGATTTTGATTTTGATTTTGAGTCACTAACAAAAAAAAAAAATAACTGATCTCATTGCGATGATACTAGCTGGCCATTTATACCAATTTAATAATAACCAATTTTTCGCTTATTACGTAAAAAATATGTGGTAGCGTTTATTTTGTCCTACGACAAGCTGCATCTTTACGAACGTGTAAAAATATTTTCTCCATTCTGGCTCAACACTAGCTTGACATGCAGCTGTCATTTTATAGATATGTCTCTTTTGGTTTACTTTTACAACTTCTCCTTAGCGTTTTATCTCTGTCAGTTTTTACGATGTTTTTACTACTTTAAATGTAAACTATTCACTTGGGACATATCTTATACCTAAGTGTATTAAATGGTGTTAAGTTATACAATCTGTCTCGTTGGTCTAATGGTCGTAAGCGCTACTGCTAAGCATGAGGTCCTTGGTTCGATTCTCAGGTCATGCAAAGTTGAGTATTTTTTCAGGAATTTATTAGTAGCAGCTTGGAGTCTGAATAAATTCGTGTTCGGTTGATGGTAATAGGCCTGCCCCCTATTTGATGGACATGAACATAGCTGGGGAAATGTGGGTGTACTAAGTACAGTCACCTTACACTTACCTTACACTTACGCAAGTTTTTAAAAGCAAATTTCTCCTGAAGTATTGATAGAAGTTTTTTGGTGATACATAATACTCTCAAAAACGGCGCAGGCCCTCCGAAAAACCCCAAATACGTAAAGGGAGACCTAAACACTCCTATACCTATACCTTTAACTTGTCAGCCAACTCTATTGCATTAGTTGTGACCAGGTATTTAAAACAAGATTCGGTCTAGCGGGCATATTAAGGCACACTCTAGGGAATAATAATTGCAAAAGGTCGTTTAATAATCGATAAGGTGGACTATATTTATACAGGGAGGCGGGGACATTGAACATCGTGCTACCGTGAATTTATTACATGATCCTGAACCATGGATGCAACCAACTGCATGTATATTTTTTGTAAGTTAATAAAAAATAACAGCTGTTTCTAAGCAATTGTCTTAAAAAAAAATATGCTCTAGGGGGTCTAAAATCATGGTATTCGTGGTTTCAATATCCGGGTGGATGTCTCTGCCAGCCTGTATATTCTCGAAACCAAACTATTATGAAATAAGTTTGCACTGAGATGCAATCGTTATTTCTCGAGAAAATAGCATTTTAATGTTGCTTAAGTGTAAGATATTTATAGTCCTGATTGTACACCTCTGCCTAACTCTTCAAAGAAAGCAATCGTGGTATTGTTATAAAATCTATTATAAAAAAATCTTTTGGGGTCAGCTTCCAATCTAACAAAATGTTGCTGAATATCATATTTTATCCGGAGTTGCTGCACTCCAGCCTTCACAATCCAATTATTCTCTATTTTTTATCCCGGAGGCTATACTAACGTTTACGGGGTTATATTTTTGAGGAATTTTATAAAATTTCTACATAGTTTTGTTGATTTTGGTAATTGTTGCAGAAGGTTTATAGGTACTGGTTTTCAATTTTGGTGTGAGCAAAATAACAAAACTTAAAGACTTACTTATTTATATTATTAAATTAGTTTTCATAACAACAACAACAGCATGCTGGCCGCGCTCGTGGAAGGGCTAGATTGTGTTATCGTGACTCATTGTTCGATGCGACACGTTGAACGCGTAGCTTAGTTTGAAATATGCAATTTTAATTTGTTATGCTTATTTTATTCTTATTTGTTTTTTATTTTTTTTAAATTTATCAAATTCAAATGTGTGTAATTTTGATTAAAAATTTTAATGTGACCGTGTGTTCTTGTCCTATTATTATGAGTCTATGTTACTTGAAATAAATGATTTATTTATTTATTATTATTTTATTATAATTATCACACTCAAATCCAATGAAGACTAAAAGCAAACCGAAAAAAACAACAAAAAATGTATTTTAGAAAAGTATCTTTGTTGTCAGTAGGGCTTGTGGCTAAGTATTAACTGCCGCACACGTCGATCGATCAAGTTCAGTCACGCTTGCCGCGGTTGGTCCGTGGATGGACCAATTTACATAACAAGACCACTCCGTGCCTTGGAAAGCACGTTAAGCCGTTGGTCCTGGTAGTCATTCGTGCATCTTTTAAAAGTCTGACAGAAGTCTTACCAAGGGGTATCGTGTTACTCAATACTTTGGTTGCGCAGGTCAGACAGGCAGTCCCTCTACGTAAAATACTGGTATTCAGCTGTATCCGGTTAGCCTAAAAGCCGACCCTGACAAATGCAGTTATAAAAAACAACTATTTATGTATCGGCGCAAATATCTGACAGTTGATGAATCAGTTTCCTAAAAACTATTCGATTTTAGCATAAATCAGTCTGAACTGATTTATTAGCGCTGTCTGGAAAAGAATATCAAATAATTCTTTATACAATCAACCGCGTAAGAACGCCATTTGCGTTCTGTATTTTATGTTCCTCGAAGAACGTCTCATTCAATGGATATTGTCTGAAACAAGAGTTTCTTATTTGGATCACAATGACTATTTCTAAGAAGAACACAAAAACAGATTCACAAAAAAACACAAAAATTTCACAGAATGCGTTTTTCTATTGGAGCTATAAAAAAATACAAATATAAAATTAAGTAACAAACAAAAAAGGGGTCCCAAAATATAAAAAGAGCTAAAAAAAACTAGTGTTACATAATGTAGGGTGGTACGAAACCATTCGTGTTTGAGTCGGACTCGCACTTGGCTGGTTTTATTTTACAGATTTATGATAAATTATGATTGAAAACAAAGACAGAATTTCCAGAAATTGCAGTTAGAGCCAGTCATTATTACCGCTTGACATCTTGCTGTAGAGTCATGGTAGAGCTGCATAGAGATCGCTGCGCTAACCGTGTTACGGCCACCTGACGTCACACAGCATTGTCTTTGCTTTTATATCCACCAGAGTTATTCGAAAATATATTGTACAAATATATTGTCACAATGTGATCGTTGAGATTATTCTTCCTTGGTTTTATCAGTGTAATCACAAACACAGATCACTAGCTCAAATATCTAGAACTGGCAGATTCAGATAACAATGCGTTCATGGCATTAAAACTATTAAACAGAAATCAATGATTAAAATTAAATCATTGTTTTCTGTTTTTTTTTTTTTTTTTATTATTATATAATAGTATTATCTGAGTCCTTGGCGTGTACTCAATAAGTTTATAGTAAGTTTTAGGCCCTGGCTGGGACGCCTTAATTTGTTAAATCAACACAGGATAACCCATTTAAGCAGGATCCAGGGTTGATTTGCGAGATGCCCTTCCAAGAAAAAGCCCTTTTAATTGGAAATTCTGGGGCCACGTCTCAATACCTTATCGTACCAAGCAAATAACTTTGTTGTCTTTTAAGCCATACACTACCATAATAAGTGAACAGGCCACTAGTAACCCCACCACACATACCCAAAACACAGCAATAATGAGAGGAACACAAGAAACACATAAAAAAATCAACGCTCGTCCGATTCGTAACGAGTTTGACGCGGGTCGGCCATGACAGCTAGCCGTGACGTCACAAAAACCCTTAAGAACCAGGATTTGAGCCGACTTTTGGACGTGGAGTGACGGGTTGCATGCTGTTCGTTGGAAAGTTAATGGCACATAATGGAATAGTCCTGTTGTTGTTGACCGCTTCCCTAGGTTAAGATTTACACCTGTTTTTAGAAAAAGAGAGACTGTGTTACTTCTATTTTCTATCGTTGAGATCCTTAATTTCTGATTTGTGCTAGACGATTACTGACAAATTTGAGCACTGCAGTTGGTGCTCAACAAGTCCACTCAATCTGTGTGGTTCTTTCTTCAAAAGACCATTTCAGACACCAATCTACATGATCTGACCAATATTATTCTGGACTTTAATACAGACTGTGAACTCTGAGTGTATCGGCTTTTCATCTCAGTGTAATCAAATAGGAAATACCGACTTCATCTAGTCTTCAAAATATGATTGACGTATAAAAGTGTTTGTACAAACCTACTTACAGAAATAAAATTACTTATCCTTTTATTAATACTAGGCTGAATTGATAAATCAGATTACCGATCATGCTGTAGACTAAAAACAACAATCTAGGAATATACGAACTGGAGCTACTCAAGGATACGTAAATCAAGAATACCGAATAACAAAACCTTCAAAATGTAACACCGCCAGTTGATTTTTCCTCTCAACCTCAAACGTTTGTTTTTCTCAAACTTTCACACCTTAAAATTTTAACGTTTCTCAAAATAGTCGAAGAAAAGCTATTAGAGAAACAAACTAAACCATTACTGGAGTTAGAGGCAGTACGTTTTCATTACCTCTGTTGAGAACGAAGGGAGGATTCGATTCTACCTGTTATTAGCTCTTAATGGGTAATTAAGCTTCTTTTAATCTATGTGCAGTCTGCTATAAGTTGCTGAATTTAGTGGTGGTAAATAGTAGGTTAATTTTAGGAGTATCGTATTACCCAGTAACTGAGTTCTGGAGGTCAGATAAGTAGTCGCTCCATGTAAAACACTGGTATTCAGCTACATCCGGTTAGACTGGAAGGCAACCCCAACATATTTGGGAAAAAGCTAGGCAAATTATATTAAAAAATGAGGCTAATATTCGATTTTTTTTAGCAACCGCTTCTTGGACACAATGGCTACTTCTGAGCAACATTTCGATGGGTAGAAACCCGGGGTCTAGATTTGTGCCTGTTTGATGGCTATAGGCTCACCCCCTATTACTTGTGACTTAAACATAACTGACGAAATGTAGGTGTATTAAAAGTACACCTCTTCTCTGCTCAATTCTTGTGGGAAACAGTGCAACGTGAAGTTATGTTTATTATTAACAATAAAATGCATATTTAGGTATACAATTATCGTTTAGGTAACAAATCGGCATTAGGGTCTTTGGAGTACTTGGCTAACTCATAATTCCATGTGAATCTATATCCCCCACTCTATTTGGTTCTCTAGTCACATAGTTATTTTTATTAATAATAACAGCAGAAATAGACAGAATCAATTGACATGTAAACGCCTACAGAGATTTAAATATGAGCCGCCTCAATTACCGTTATATAGAAAGGCCTTATTGTAATATTTGTACATGTAACTTTTTCTGTTGATGGAAATAAAATTATAGTCAATCAAATTAATTATGTAGTTTTATACATTTCTGAGAGGCTGGCTCTACTATCGTCATCATCATCTAACGCCTTACAGTTGCGGGTGGGCCTTCGGTTGGTCAAGTGTTTAGTAGTATCCTCCAACCAACGTGACCTACTACTGAGTTTTATTGATTTTGCTACTCCCTGGGTGATAATGTTAAAGCATACAGAAATAAAGAAATTCCATTTTCATTCTCAAAAACGACCTGGAGCCTAGTTTATCCACAACAATCACATTTCACTTTACAAAATAACATAATTGCAGCACACAAATATGCTAAATTGCCTTCAATTAGGGTGGCTATCAAAACAGGCGTTATTTAACAACAAACTCCTAATAACCGGTGGCATTTGTTTTCGAAATTAGACCATAATATCGTGTGAAATATCATTGTTTGCGCACCTGGCTGCTATTCGGAGCAAATTGAGCGCGAAGCATTGAGGATTAGCGCTGCAACTTACTGAGCTTGTTTTGGATAGTTTTGGGTTATATTACGTGCCTTCCTACTATTAATAATATGAAACTGAGTGTAAAATATGCTCATCAATTACTGGGTAAGCTTTAATTTAATATTTTACTGCATACTACCGAGCTGGGGGCTGCAAGAAAGGATGAGGTGGAGTACTGTCACTTGTGTCCTTTATATAACGAGCTGGTGGACGCAACTCCACGTCCAAACAGCTAATATGCGTGTGGACCTTTCTATCTTGCTTGCTTACGAAATTTTTAACCAAGGCACGAAATACTTACATTTTACTCATGCGTCATGAGAATAGAGAGATCGAATTTGATGCGTACATAGTTGACGGAAAGTTAGATAGTTGAGCTGAAGTTCTAGCTGGTATTATATAATTATCATCTATGGCTACTTTATTACCTCACGATATCTAGCCTTTATGAATACTAGATAAATATCAGTGTCACTAGGCGATTGGTCAGCAGCTTCCATTGGCCATCACATTGAATAACTACACAAGTCATATTTAGAAATAAATAAAGTTGAAGTGTTTGTTTGTAATGTAAAAATGTAAATGCATATTTTGTCAAAATACGAGTATATGTACACGGTGCTTATATAAAAAAAAATGTCGTCTATCTGTTTATTTGTTGTGGTTAATCTACGAAACGACTGAACCGTTTTTGACGGGACTTTAGCTGGCTGATAGTTGATGTTATAAGGAGTAACTTAGGCTATTGTAGCACTTTCCTGTCGGATATTTAAAAGATCCACGCAGCCGAAGCCGAGGGTACAGCTAGTACAGTACTTAAAGCAAAATTCACTATAAACATAATAATATCATACTTTCTCTGTAGAAATTCACGAAAATTGTTTCCATCATAAAATAATTCACACTCACTAAGTATATTGACGGATCATAAGTCGCCTCGCTGGCGCACGCAAATAAAATTATCCACCTACCCCCGAATATACGGTGATAATGTGTAATTTTCAATAATACGAAAATCAATACGAGCTACGTAGGCTATTACGTCACTAATTGAGTCCCGTTCGGCCATTGGCTGGTTGCCAACAGTTCAGCTTTTCACTTCAACGGGATTATGCGGTTCTCTATATTGAATTCGATTGGTGTTTTGTTTCCCAGTTTTCGAGTTAGAAGTGAATTCTGTTGGCTCTTGTGGACTTTGATCCGGAATAGACGTTTTAAGAGTTATGTCACTGTGCAAATTTTTGTGGACTATTGTGATTGGGATAGGATTCAACGTCGTTTAATTAGTGTCTTATTGATGACAGTTTGTAAAATCATATCTGTTAGATGAGTCTTATCCTAATTTGTAATATTTTTTTTTTTTATTATAACAATTCTTTATTTCCAACCGAGGAATTTATATATCTATATCATATCAATCAATCAAAAGTCTAAATCATATCATATCTACCTTGTTTTCTTTAGATCACAGATTTCATTTTCAATTTCAAATACCCTAGATATATTAGAAATCTTAAAATTAGTTTTACAATTTATTTAAATCAAAGGTTTAGACATCAGAAATCATTGCTTTGCTCTGTAGCAGCCTCCCCAGGCTTTTCTATAGCTCACGGTCGTGAGGTTTTTTTGAGAGATCGCAGACAGATAAAAAAAATGACAAAAATTCATACAACTTTATTATCGTCTTTGACGTCACGGGATAAAAATATGCAAGACCAAATCCGTCAAACGACATTACCCAAGAATTTTGCGCACCAACCGTCCAAAGCGCAAAGTCAGCGCTTATAAATTCACGGCCTACCTCGGATTAAGCTGAAGACGAGATATCTTCATTGTGTTTTATTGTAGCCTTCTCTGAGGTTTTGACGGCATATAATTTAAATTATTCCATTATGAAGACGACCATTCCTCTTTGGATGAGCTTCGGGTAATATCGTCGTTTGCTTTATCTTTTCTGGTTGGCTTCTGAGCTTGACGCGGCTACGTAGTGCCTCAAAACTGAAGTTAGGTAGCATTATAATACCTAAGTTGATAAGAAATGTCAAATTCAGTAGCCTAACTTCACTCCCTGCTGCCCAGTATATTAGATAGCACATGAGAATTCCTTAGTAAAATGTTTTTAAAATAAACTGGTAGGCAGTTAAAAATCTGTTTTCATTACTGTATTTGAACTGTATAATTCGATAACCACTGTTTATACTACGTAGCCAAAATTTCAGATTTTCCGCTCCACTAAAAGTAACTAAATTTAACAAAGATTTGAAAGGCAATTATATCCGCACGTTTAATTTTTATTAGACAGAAAGAATTTTCCGCTCCATAAATTGGATTTAAAAAATAAAACCTAGACTCTTGGTCTCATCGTGGCAACTTTTTGGTATATAAAAAGATTAATCTGGAGCTTTGTTTGGGGAAAATGAGTGGTGTACTACACTATTTTAGGTTCAGTTTTATTTATGTCATTTATAAAGATCACGGTTACATATTTATCAAATTAGGGAAATGGTTGAATATTAAATAACATCAATTGCTATTAGTGTTGTCAGTAAATACTAACCAAGGACTTAAGGCTTTAAACGAATGCTTCTGAGACAAATTAATAACCATAAAATCAAAAATTACAGTTCCATTGCAGCTTTAAAAATAATATTATATCTGTATTCACCAATTTCGAATACAGCAATTAGTTCCAATCCTATTACGTGTCCACTTCAATTTTGAAACTGTGTTTATTATTCTCAGTTTTAACAATAACTAGTTTTGATCGGAGGCGTGTTGCGATATCTTCGTTAATTGTCGTCGGCTGGCTTCGTGCCAGCTCCTGCATTGTAACAGCGTGAAGATAACGAACAATATTTTTATTATATTCGGTTTTTAAATGCTGTTTTACTAATATGGGTGTGGCTCTGACTGTTTGTATCTGTAGCTTCGCAGTCTTTCGAATTTATTCGTTTGGGATACGTATTTGTATGTCTTTATTTTCTTTGTTCTTACTTTTTTGTAGATCAGTAATGGCGTTTGCTTGAAACAAATTGATGGATTATTTCTCTCATCATTCATTATTGATACATGATCAGACAATACGAACAAAAATAATGATGTTACTAGTACAAGCAAAGAATGATCTAGATCACAAATTGGAATCAGTTTTCCCAGAAATTCTGCTACCTACCCGATACTCAGCCTATTCACAATTGGAAACAACTCCTAAATACCATTAATGTTAATATACCTTAATGTATGTTGGTCGCAATGATATCCTCTGAGGATGGTACGACACTCAAACTCATTGATTACTGTATGAGTAAAGTGAAACTGCTATTAGCCTACTAATTTAATCTGCTATGGTCGATACTTTAACTTTTGCCGTGAAAGCATTGATAAGGGTAAAAGCTAGTACAGTAGCCCAGATTTGGAGATAAAATATTATGATGATCAGTAGAATTGGATTGTCACAAGTTATAAAACGAGATCGGACAATATCTAGAGCATTTGTGAAGTCTTTTATTTTTCGTAGTAATTTCGTAGCATTTAGTTTTATCATTAATAATTTTGACAGCAAGGTTGGCGCAGTGGTTAAGCGATTGACTGCTGCGTTGCGTGTCGCGGGTTCCCGCACGGAACAAATATTTGTATGACCTACAAGTAGTAGTTCCGGGTCTGGCTGTTTGTGTATGTGAGTTTAAATGTTTGTAAACGCACTCACAATACAGGCGAAATTCCTAGTGTGGGGTAAGGTTTTTTTTTTTTTATTGGAATAGAAAGAGGTAACAAATTGTTTTCAGTCCATGACTTGTGCTTGGTGATGATTTATTTTTGGTCAAATTCATGAACAGGGTACGTCAACGTTTTATTGTTTAAATAACTTCGTGCCTTGTATCGCCGCAGGGCTAGGTAGAGGTGCACCCGGGCACAAATCCTCCATGCTGCTACTGAGAAATTTCAGAAAGTAAAGTTAACATTTACAGGGTACGTCTTTCATTGACTTGAATATGCCCTGGCAGCAGAGAGTATATGTCATGCACACTCAAATGTCTCGCTGGTGGTGGCGTGTGTGTTGGATCATTAAGTTCCCTTCAAAATGGTTGAGCTGAATGTTGCTGATTCATACGTACTGTTCGTGAACGGGCGCCGCCAGTAAGGACTGGTCATCTCTTAGCTCCCTCGGCTTATTTTAATTTCTGAATTGTCATTTTATCTAATTTTTTAATTACGTACGTTTTTAATATGTATGTCTTTTTACATCGTTCTCACATTGACAATTTTAACATAATTATGTAACTAACTTTTTGTAACAATATCACGATTTTAAAAGAGTATCCATGGAGTTTCTTGCCCATTCTTCTCCATAGGTACCTACGCTTTAGAATGGGCAACTAGCTTCATCTTTCTAACTCACCGACCTTGACAATTCAAAAGTGCCTGTAATTGGTTTATTTGAAATAAATGCTTTGAGTTTGAGTTTGAAAACCAATAACACTTTGTCCGACCTGGAAAACGGCCTCAGAACCTCATGGTCAAAAGTAGCGCTTACGAGCACTACACTAATGCGGCAGTATTATGTATGTAGTTAGTTTTATTTTTATTAAATTAAACCATCTTTTTGTGTTTTGATTGACACCCTATATCGCTATGGCACCAAAATCACTAACTTATCACGACCATAATCTCTCCCTGAACATAAATACCAACCATACTAACTCACTTCCTACCAAACGTCAAAATTACCCTCAATTTCAAGGCACGCATGCTTCACCCCAAAACCGTTCCTCACTTTAACTCACCTTATCCCTACTATGAGTTTTATAGCTTCTCGTTGCTAACTTTTGATAGCGGTTATAAACGTTACGATAACGTTTCACGCGGCACACTCAGCGAAACGATGCTGGATGAGCGCACCTTTTTATTTGGCAGTTTGTCTTAAAAACGTATTATTTTAGTATAGAGGTGTAATCATTTCTAGTATTTAATGGTGATGGTCCGTGGTACAGCTTTATGGTGGTAAGTTCGTCGATAACGTTTGGGTTTTTGTTTGGATCGTTAGTGATTTTATGCTTCGGTTGTCTAGTTTTTTCCCCGCTACGTTGGGTTTTGTATATTCTTTTGATCCTGGATGGATATAGTTTGTAGTTTCCCTGGAATATTCCTGTTTTATTTTTTATAAAATGTAAATGCAGGTTCAAAAGTCGAACCATGTTGTTTTTCTCATAGCTGACAATGATACCCCATTTAAAATAAACAAAATACCTATTAGCATTGTGATATGAAAAACATTTTAAAAACCAATTATTTTTTAAACAGTATCTGTGTTGTTTCTTGCCATGTGTTCTCCAAATAAAACGACCAGTTGAAACCCTGCACCTCACGTTTCATAAATGCCCAAGCTGGCTTATGTTGAAATAAAATATTTTGATTTTGAAAACAATGGTTTTGTAACGTTATCCAATAAAATCGTCCATGAAATAAAGATTCCAATTCTTTAATTCAACCTCATTTTGATTTCGTTTCCAATTAACAACCAGAATACAGAATACGCTAAAATCTATTTCAAACAAAGTTCTGTTCGAAATAAACAAATCTTGTTAATTCAAAACTCGTTGAAACCGTCAGATCAGCTCACCTCACTTTCATTGTGAACAAAAGACCGAAATTTTAACACCACCGGATATACTGAACTCCTGAAATTAATTTAGAAGTCATTTCAATGGCTTAATTATTTTCAGTGAACTTTTGTGAAATAATTTTGTTGTCTACCTGCTGCCCTTTGGCGGCGAAGTTGTGTAATAAGTTTGTATCTCGATTACGTAAACAGCAAAGTGTAAACAGTTGTTATTGATGGAGTGACCCAACTTCTGACCACAACGCCCATGTAATTAAGTGCAGGTACATTTTAAGTGGAATCCGAAAATGAAAGAAAACATCACATATCATAATATCAGGCCTTGGTTTTGAATAGTACACTCACATTTCACTAGTTATTTTTAAGTCCCATGTTATCCCCTCCTACTAGGGGCGAGTCTATTGCCATCAGCTGGGCACAAATACAGACTCCAAGCTGCTACTGAGAAATTCCAGAAAGAAAAACTCAACAACACTTTGCCCAACCTGGGAATCAAACCCAGGACCTACGAGGCAGTCAAAGAATGAAATAAAATGGCATAGAAAAACGTTAATTGTAATATACTTTACCTCTTCTTTTATCAAATACGTGCTCTCTTGCTATCGCAGCTTGTTACTTATCGTTGCAATATTTTCTTTTCGTTTTTTGTCCATGATAAGGGTACATCTGACCACACCAATGTCGTAGGCTATTAATGATTCTGTTTATATCTTCCTACATGGCTTGATTTAACAAAGACAGTCTATCTGAGACTGCAAAAGTAATCATTTCCTTTCATGCTAGCCTTTTAGTAACAATAATACAGTAATTTTCTCAAAGATACCCGTAACATGACCTAGATCGTACAAAAACATCGAAGCGAGCCAAAATCACAACAACATCCAATCACTAACTACAGCTAATATCGCCAATCGATATGAGAACCAGATATAAAAGCACTTTCGGATAAATAAACAACGGATATTGGGTTTTATCAACTTTGCCCGGGTGGAGTGGGCGAAGATAAACACGATACGGATAAATTTGAATCTCCAAATATTTTGTATTGTCTTGTTACTAAGAAATTTTTGGTTACCTTGGTGATCCGGGAGAGAAAGAAAAATAATCCTTCGGGTGAATATCGCCGAACAAAGGCATCGTAATGGTGATCCACATTGTTAAATGTCCAACAATATTAACCATATTATGGTATCATATTAGATCTTCTCCCGGGTTTTCACTATTATCCAAAGGAAACTACTTTATGCATCCTACCCAATAGTATTATATTTGTTAATCCAGTGTATTATGGTTTATAAGTGTGTATGAAAGAAAAAGTTTGTATTTTTACTTTTTATTTATTATTATTTATTTATTTAAAATTTCGTACATAACACCCTAACAGCTATGCGCCGATGCGATGTAACTACTATAAACAAAAGTTTCAAAAGTCATCTTACTTACTTTAATTAACAAAATTAGCAAGAAATTAACATGAAAACAACACAACATTAAATACTTTCAGTGCACTTCAGTACTTCTTCTTTCTTCTTCTTATAGTACCTACTCCACACTAATTCGAAATTTCATCATCCTTGGGGTCAAAACAATGCATTATTTATACGAAAGTAGCAACCGCGGTTGATTTGCTGTCATTTTTTGAAGAGTTCCGTTGTCTGTCTCCGAAACGCATCATCAGATCTATATGAAATTTAAATGGGACTATTTTGGAATATACTCGTTTTGAAAAAAAATAGAGTTTTGCAAATCCGTTTATATATGACGGAGTTATGCCCGAACATGCATAAAAATATATATATAAACATGTCGAATGGATAACCTCCTTCTTTTTGAAGTCGGTAAAAAACCGCTGATTCTGTTCACACGTGTATGAGCAAAAAACATCCTCAAAAAACTTATGCATGTGAATTGTTTGATAAGATTTGAAGCTCAACGATCGACTACTGAGCCTAAAATCCTTTGCACTTGGCTTCTGATACCGGTGGCAGTCGTGTCCCCTTGATTCAATTAATTAGTGTAATGATAATGATTTGATTGATGACAGGAGCTGTCGTGAGCAACTAATATATGTAAATTCGTTGCTGAAACGAATTAAAACAAATTGTGTTTCGCCATTTCTTCTCAGAGGTAGCCAGATGGGAAATGTTTACTCCGTCATCATCTGCCGAGGCTTTTCGCAACTACGTTGGGGTCAGCGTCCGGTCTAACCTGATTCAGCTGAATACCAGTATTTTACATGGACCGACTGCCTATCTTACCACCAGAGCCCAGTTACTAAGTCACACGAGACCCCTTAGTAAGACTGGTTGTCAGAAAATGTCGACTCTATCTAGCTATTAATTTTTTTATACGACGGCGACGTGTAAAAGTTATTCCGATTCGCTATTTATAGAATATACGATTTCTTTTCATTTCAAAAACCATTTCCATTCATTTTTTTCTATTCCTCAACACGTGTATTAGCAATACCGTTCAAAAGCCACGACCTTTAAACTTTCCAGTTTTCACCTTGTATATTGAATGCACGTGTAACAACAAAATTCAAATGTCATATTACATTAAACATGACATTTGACTTCACCTCCCAACTTCGAGCACGTGTCGGAATACATTACAAACAAACAACTCGTGAACAACAGCGAACATGCAACGAACATAAATAAAAACACAATATTACGCGCGGAAATCCTCCGTGATTACTGAGCTCATGTTTGCATACAACAATTGTAACATAAGTTGCGCAAACAATGCTTGATCCCCATTTAAACTGTGTTTCGCGTGCAAATATCGAAAGTTCGAGATTTCATTTCCTCTTGGAACGATGGGCGCTTTTCATAACTCATTATATCGTCCGGTATTGTCCGCGCGTGTTCGGAAAACATCGGGGAACTTCGCTGTTTTGCGTGGGATTGCGAGGTTGATTAGAAAAAGGTTGTTTTGTATTTACTTTATACTGAAAATATAAATCTATTTTTCAATTGTGATGGGCTTCGTAGAAGTAACTATTGGACTGGTAATTATAAAAAGGGTAGGTATCTTCTTGTAAATTGTAGTTCCTATTTTAAAAAAAAACGGTCCTGTTACGTTGATCTAGTCACTTGCCCAACCTGGTAAATTTTAGCAATAGCGCTTACAACCTAATGGCCTTGAAGTAAAAGTCCAGCTATAAATCACCATCTATCAATTTCATTTCAAATTTCAACAAAAAAAAACTCATCCGTAACAAATTACTTTCCGTTTACTTTTTGATCAACATTAATTGAAGTAATAAAAGTGTTAAAAACTAATTAAATATTTTATTGAAACGATTCCATCGCTAACTAAACGTTCTCTCTCTTATTACAATTGTTCGGTAAATTCCCGATTATGCCGCCCGCCCTGCCAAACCGGAAACTGCCGAAGGGCGGGCGGGAAGTTATCATCTACAGACTAACACCTCGACAGATGTATAATGTTAATTAATAATTCCGTTTTTTCGTTGCTTCTAATAATTTCGGGAGTCCATTTTTCCTCTCTTTTATTGGTGTGTACTGTTGAGGTAAATTAAATGGTTTTTTTAAAAAAAGCTTCTGAATTTTAATTGGTTTAATTTTAAGTGTCTTACATATATTGAAGAGTACGCCGCGGCTATGTGAGGTAATCGTTATAGGACTTGAAAGGACTCTAAACGAATTAAGAACTTAATTTCCATTGGTGTATGGACTCATGATTGCCTGGAATTAGCGACACAAGGTACTAATAAGTCTTTTAATTATATACACGCAGCGATGCGGGGCTTAGGTTTCCTATCTAAGAAAACTCTGATTTATAAAATCAAAGTCACAATATTTTATTTCATACTAGCTTCCGCCCGCGGCTTCGCCCGCATGAAAGTCGGAAATTATCCCGCGGGAACGTACTACCGTGATAAAACGTATCCTATGTGTTAATCTAGGTTATAATCTAGCTGTGTGCCAAATTTCATCCAATTCCATTCAGTAGTTTTTGCGTGAAAGAGTAACAAACATACATCCATCCATCCATACTTACAAACTTTCGCGTTTATAATTTTAGTAGGATTAACCTACATGGGTACTTATGAAATGTCAGAAGCTAGGTGCACAGTTTCAATTGGTCGTTTTCTTTATAGTAGAGCCGTTAAGAAACTCCACGGTTACTCTTTTAAAAATAATTCACTTTTACAATAATTTCAAATAACAGTGTTAATAGATAAGGAAGGACAGTGTAGGCCTGTCAACAAGTACTAGGTACTTAATAAAATAGAAAATAGTCTACACAGTGAATATAATATGGTCATGGACAACATCATGGAACGCAGAATACCTAGTGGACTTGTGACTGCCGTCCGCAAGCCCGCGCCTACGGTGGCCGGGAATCAGCCTGGGATTCGCGGCGCCCAGGGCGTCTCCTGCGGCGACTAGGGCCATGTGGGCGGATATACTGCCTCTCCCTCACGTGCGCTGCCTCCCTCTTCGCGAGCATTACTGCTTCGCAGAAGGAGGTGACGGTTACCCATAGACTCTCGCTCCGAACCATGGCCTGGACCAGGGCCGGACGCAAGAGATCGCCGCCGCCGCCCGGTCATACGTCGATCCTACGTACTATGTTTTACTTCATTAAGGAAAAAGCAAATGAGATGCGACGTTCATTAGATTCCACAAACATTCAAGTAAATTAGCACTTATCCCACTGCTAGACTTATTTACATTTACTTAACTATCTATACGGATACGATTAAGCAATACTACATTTCCCTCGTCATCACCATAAGACTCACAAACACACGCAAAAATATCCTTTATCTCCTCAAACTAAAGACCATTTTCTTATACATGAGCTGTTGGAAGTTTCCAAGAACAGCCTTAGGCGAATAATCTACGCTGTTGGTTTACCCCCTTTTATGTCAAAAATAAGTTCCCGTCAAAGATAGGAAGCTGACTTGGACCGTTATTTGTCAGATGCAAGGTACTAATTTCCTATTGTTCTGACGACCTTATTTCCGTAAGCTGTTTGCGTCCGACGAATAATAGATAATTTGTCGTAATTAGGTCATCCTGTATTTCGTTAACCATGTTTCTTAGGCTATTGTGTACCTTGTATTCAATGTTGCAGGGTATTGTTACATAAATGATAGTATTTCATATAATATTTTTCCGGAAAAGTCGAAAGGATTTTGTGAAACCATTCAGGATTTTTTTGTTGTAATTACCTATCTTGCCGAGTATATTTCGTAAAAGCCAGACTATGTTACCATTTTTAAAAAAATCTGTTGCCCAAAATTTTAAACAATTGGCCCAGGCCTTTGTCAAATGAAAGCTTAGTGCAAATCTTAACCGCACGTTAATGCACGACGGAATTTCTGTTATTTTTTAGTTCTATTGTAAGCTTAATGTTACCTTCATTTCCAATTCACTTTGAAACATTAATCCCGTCTTATTCACTGAAAATATTAACACCCAAAAGGAACACGTCACCACTATCTCAAACCGTGTCTATTTCTACGTCAGTGCTTGTAACGACTCGTATACAGAACGTGTACGACTCGTAATGTATTTTGGCGCGCCGCCAGGATTCCTGCAATGCCTATGCGATCGGCTTTCCATCCGATTTGCGGGCCGATTCAACCCGCCAGGTCTATTCCGAAAGCTCCACGATTGGTTTCACTCTGTGTTAGACGTGACCTAAATCTATTTTGAGTTTAATTATAAAATTTCTCTTCCTACATCGGAAAGGTTCTTAGGATTTATTTCTCAATATATTTTAAGACACTTTTATATTTCTACATTAAATCTTTTGAGCCGATATTCTGTAGCTTAAGACTTCATTTAAATATATGTACCTAATTGAGTTTTTAACATCAACTAGGTATACTAACTTGCAGAAAACACTTAGCCTTAATCTACTGTAGTAACTTATACAAGTTATGATCCTTGAAAGGAAAAACTTAAAGAGATGCACAAACAAATAAATGTTGCCAAGAATTGCATTTAAAACTTACCCTGTTATGTCTCGCTAATGACCATTTTCCAACTATGTCGTCCACATCGTTGAAAACTTAGTTTTATAAAATTTCATACAAGAAGTCTCAGTGAAGTTGTAGTGGAGTCGTTTCGAAGCAATACGCGCCAAGGGAAATCATAAGAATCGACCTCCTGATATAAGGATCCATTTATAAGACGACATGCTTGCTGGCTTGCTTGCTTACATAAACAGCTACTTGGCGATATCCATAAGCAGTATCAAAGACTAAGTTTGTATTCAGTAAAATATTCTATTGTTCCTGACACTAAACAATTCTGATATGATGAAGTGGTCACAATATGGAGATTAGGAACAATTCTGATATGATGAAGTGGTCACAATATGGACATTAGGAACGGATTTTGCGTAACTAAGAGATCCTATTTAGGACAAGATGGTCATAATATGATGAAGAGTATTGTCGAATGTAACATTAGAGAGTCTGGAAGATTAATTTTCTTCGAAGGATTCGGAGCCTTTGATTGGAAATATTTCTGGGAAATTCAGTACAATTGGAATAGAGTAGACAAATTGTTTGCAATGTTCCTTTGTAGAACAATAAAATATAAATGCTGCTTAGTTGTCTTGTGCCAAAAATAAGCCATGATATGGACACAACTAAGAATATGGCTGCCTTGCAAGTAGTAAGCATCCGAAATATGGGAGGCATACAAAGTGATTTTTATGTTGAAAGGGGAGCCTCATAGTCTTATGGTAAGTACCATGCATAGTGATCCAAATTGAGGGAGTTACGCAAGTGTTGGCAATATTCTAAATAAACCCAGTACCCGAATACTGTAGTGCTATAAGCTATGATATAGACGACATACTTTAACAAGAGGGTTGCCAAAGAAAATTCAATGTAGGGTTAGGACAAACAAAAACCTATTCAAACATATTTTTTTCAAGTTGTTTGATTCGCAACAGGTCTTGGGTCTATTTTGAATTATGAGTTTGCTTATGACTGTAAAGTTTTTTCAGGGATATATTTGCAAAGATAAACTGTTTGCTGAAAATAAATAAGTAAACCAAATTTAACATAAAACAAAATAAAAATAAAATTTTCGATCAAGGATTTGAGCGCCCAATCTAACGATTGGTAAAATCGGCCAAGAAAATAGAACAATCCGAACTTAAGCCGGATTAAAATGACTTAACGAAAAATCTGCAATGCGCAGTGACTTTTATAATAAAACATTGTTTTTATTCGTTTCAAGAATATAATTTTATATTATTATCTGTTTAGCTTTTTATCCAAAGGAAAATACTTGTCAGTGTATCTTACAAGATAATCTGTGACAGTGGCAAAATATATAGCCACTTTCCGGGTCTATTTCTTCTACAATTTATAACTACTACCATAAAAGCTAACGACGGCAGTTAAAATAATAAAGAAACGATATTACTGAGATAAGCAGAGTAATGATAGAATCGGCTTTAGTACGAAGTTTATGGTCCCCTTAATTGAGCTCAAGAACCATTCCCGACCCGAACTCAAATTCTTAATACATTATATTGGTGGTTTCAATGTTAATGATGTAAAAGAAGTTACCGTCCCGATCAAAATGGTAATTGTCGTAAAAACTGTCGGTAAAGCTGAGTGAATCATTCACCACTCCACGGCAATTTAACAAAAAGCCGAAACAGATATGTAAGTGGATGGTAAAAATTGGATGCGATTCACTTTCCGTAATCGTCGGCATGCTCCGGGGAAATCACCAAGTATAGCTTCAATGTATACTGCACAGCGTAAACTTTCTACAGATGTAAATGGGTGAGGGATTCGAAGGCCTTAGTAGAATCCTTCTGAGTAGCTCCAACTGTATTAATAAATACAAGCTCGTCTTATTGAGTGCTATTGTCGTCACGGCGAAAATCTTTTTCGTTTATCTATAAGAAATTACTACCTTTAATATATTTATTCCGTTTTTCCTCTTAGGTGGGCTCAATAGACGGTGTATTAATATTTTATGATATAACACTTATCCTACGCTCGTTTTCCTTATCTGACTCGGATACTCGTGTCTTATTTATTGATCTAGCTTGACAAGTACGGTATCGGTGGCTTAAGTGTCCGTATTTGATTGAAACTTATACTCATGACCAGATAGGCTTTGGCGACTGAATCGCCCAAAGTGTGTGAGGAGTATGATACATATAAACCTTTTTCTTGAATCACTCTGTCTATTGATGAAAACTTCATTAAAATCCGTCGCGTAATTTGAAAAATCTAAGCGTACAGACACGAAAAAACCGACTTTGTTTTATAATTAGTTAAGAAGGTTTGAGATAATGCACCCGAGATTAGGAAACACAGTACCTGTGAGCAACTCATCACCTCAGCCTATCGCAGTTCACTACTGGACATAGGCGTCTCCCAAGCTGTGCCACAATTCCCTCTCCTCCGCATCCAGTTTGTCCCAGCTACGTTCTTCAGGTCGTCAGTGGGCAACTGAATGTTTAGAAGCATTAATTGTTGAATTACCTTTAACTTCATACATTATCAATAGCTTTGATTGGTAAAAAAAACAATTTATTAGATGACCACATTATCAACACAGCCATAACAATTCAACGAACGAAAAAATCAACTAATATTCGTTGACGGTTAAATCTATTTTATGAAACACGACACTTTCCGCTCGGTTGCCAATTCTGGTTATTGTTTCCACGGCACGTTGACACTGTCATCTGACCGGCTGCAGACAGCAAGCCGGGCTTCTGAAACATTTAATAATTAATTTATTATGTGCTACTGATTTTGTTTTTGATTTGTTGATAATTGATTTCCCTAACCTTTTATTTCATGACTTTTCATTTTCCAGTTTGGCCTTTTGGAAGGATCTGTTTTACTCATAAGTTTTCCTATGGGCAATCTTGGTCTTGACTTGTTAGGCTTTCAGTAAGATTCTGCATAAACATGTTACGAAAAAATAGTACGGTCATCAAAAGAAATAAGTAACCAGGGTCGTCAAATATAGTTGAAGTCAAGTAAGAATCCGATGGTTGTTTTTAAAATTTAGTTAAGTCTATGGAAAACAAGCAATTTATTTATCAAATTAAATTTCATTCGAAAACGTCTTTTTTGTATCTTCAACACTCACCATTCAAGTCCAGTTAAGTAGCTGACAACCTTTTAAGAAAAACATTACTAATAAATATATTCTAATTCTTATTCTTAAACAGCGAGTTGCCATTCCCACAAATATCCACCGCTCACCACCGAACCCCATCCATTCCGTTCGTTAGCGTGTATCAGTGCTCCCTCATTGAAAGCTGCCGTCTTTGTAACGGCGCCAATTTTACCGGATATCCGGAAACTGATCGCAGCCGTCAGGCCTTTGAAGCAGGCGTTACCTAGAATTGACCTTTAGTCTCTGTGTGTAATGATGGAGCTGATGTTTGATTAAAGATCTATAAATAGAAGATGTAGGCTTTGTAGGCCACTCTGTTGTGGACGTTAGATAGAGGTGAAATTGAACTGGCTATAGAGCTATATGGCGCACCTACATGTATGCCGTTTTACTCAGCTTTGCCAACAAAAATATTTTTATTTAGGTTTGAAAAAGGATGAGAGTTTCTTTTACGTCAATAGACGGTAATTAGAACATGCTGAACACATTTTGAATGAGTGGATTTTTTTTTATTACGGTGTACACCACAGAACAGAGGAAGGTGTATACCTACTAAGCAAAATTATGTTTGGTACCCGTTAGAAACGTACATGCCAAGAAGAACCTCTCTGGCCATCATAAAAATAATAACATACTTTTTAACATCTCTTGAGGTTCTCCTTAGGCGGGTGGATCAAGGGCCTGATTCAAAAGGCAGCACCTACTCTTCGATATGGCTCGCATCATGAGGAGGATCCTGTTTCTAGATCTCTAGCCACTAGTAGCTTGGACCCTGCTCCCGATACCTGCGGACCACTATTTCTTATAAAAATATTTATTAAGTATGAAAATAAATAAACGAAAATGTTAATAAGCCGGCACAATTTTGTTAAGCCTACATAAAGCTTACCACTCTACAGAAACATAATTTATATGCTTTTTCAATTACATCTTTTCCGCATATTATTATAGAAACCCCTTACACCAAATTACAGCGCCCCAAATCTTACTTCTAAACCTACTATCTCCTCTAACACCGCCACTCTTCGCAAAATATTTATCCTTAAAGAGTGTTAGCCAATCTCCCTTGATTATACCATCCCCCCAAGGCGAGTAGATAAATTGTGGCGTCCTTAGCGCCCTGAGCACCCCTACGATTATACTCCTGTAACCTCTTAATATTGATGAGCCAAAATAACCATTACTGGCTTGGAATAACTGGGTTAATTTATTATTACGCTCGTTTCCAATTTGGATTATTTAAGAAGTCTAATGCTGGTTAGAGATAAAGTAATATAAGTGCGGATTGATTGCGATGTGACTTTGCTGAAGAAAATAATGTTGCCTTTCGTTCCTCTGAGAATTATCCTCTCACTGCCATACCACATATTATACAATCTTGATGAATTAGGTACACAGTAGGTACTACTTACGTATTTACGTTTGTGAATAGGTACTTTGCTTGGGACTCATAATAAAACATATGACTTGGAGCAAATATGATTCGTATTAATTTGGATATAACCTGAAATCACACTTTAGAAACCCAACTGGACCTTAAGGAAAATACTCCACTCCAAACTAGATTCGATAGCACTAACAATTTCAACCCTTAATTACATTAGAATGGCCTTCGCCTTTGGCACTTCATAATTTTCAGATCATCATAACTTAAACTCCACTCGACTATCTCAAACATGAATCTTTTGACCAGCATCTGTACACAATGGCCCACTATCTCTCCACAAAACTGACGAAGTTGGGTTTAACGCTACAAATGACTTCCAGGCAAATAACTCAAGTCTGTGGTCACAAAACGGATAAGAGCATGATAAACCGAACGGTGGACCAAAGTTTAGTGAAACTTTAGATGCAGTGGCACGTTCTAATAGACTAATGATCTTTAGGAGAGAAGCGGAGTTTCGTTTTAGTTAAGTAAGTTACGGTAGAGTATAAAAGTTTAAGAAGTGAGGGAATTCAATGAAAAGAAAATGGATTTACAAGAAAAGGGTAAGTCTGTCAACTGTCATTCATGGATCTTTGACAGTCGTTACGGGGGGGGGGCGAAGACTATTGCCATCAACCGGGCACGAACCCATGCTCCGGGCTACTCATTATATATATAAAAATGAATCCCTATTTCCCATGGTCACGGCATCACACGTGAACGGCTGGACCAATTTTGATAATTCTTTTTTTGTTGTGTTTGTTTTTGTCAGGAGAAGGTTCTTATGAAAGAAAAAAATAAAAAAGTGGCGAATTCAAAATTCATAGTTAAGACAGGACAACGTCTGGAGGGTCAGCTAGTATTAAATATAGGTACAATCGAGTATACTTAGATATAAAAGCTTCCAGAAGTTGATATAAAAAGATCACTAGATGTAGACAAGCACATGAAAATACAGATACCTACATGTTAGCAACACGTCGCATAAGTAAATTCACATTGAATAACACAGCTCGTGAACTTCACAATACTTTTTGACTAAAATCAGATCCAACACCAATATCCACTAAGCGTAGCCTACTCCGTAACTTTAAACATGTCTGTTACGTTTAGCTATTGAATAATAAACGTAGTGCCAGCCAGGCTACGTGACGTACCCGACACAAGACGTGAGCAGCCTTCGGAGACCACCCTTCCCAAACACGACCCTCACACGTCACAACCGACCCCGAACGAAAATGCACTTTATCATCCAGAGAATTGAACCCATTCTCATCCAAAACTAATTCGGACTTCCATCCTTTTGTTAGCGTCAAAAAAGTTTTTTCAAAGCCGTGGTTTTCCCAATTTTCTGGGTAATTTTCTGTACGCCACGTCCATTGTCATTTTGAAATGTGTGGTGGAAATAGTCAAATGGGAGTCGTAATGTTAATTTATTACAATTTTAAGGGGAAATACTTAAAGTTTGGTGTGGCAGGAAGTTTTGGAAAAATGGGACGGATGTCCGTGTTGTTGAGTTTTGTCGTATATTACAACGTTGTTTAGATTTACGATGTACTTAGGTAAGTAGGTGAGACAGTGGCCCATTGTCACCGGACGTAAAGTAACGCTTTATAGTCATAATGAGTGTACAGCAGCATGGTGATATTTATTTAGCATGCGACTTCAAGAAAATGAAACGTATACCCATTTGGATCATTTAATTTATAAAATTACTAGCTTTTCCCTTGGCTTCGTCCTCATAATGTATCGATAATAGCCCTTTCTCAGGGTTCAAAGTATCCCCATACCAAATTTCATCATAATCCGTCCTGCTGTTCCGATGATTCTGGAGTGGCGACCGCGTTCTGGAATACGTAGTATTGGAAGGCTTGCAAGGTTGACCGCTGACCTGGTGAAGGCTGCAGAAATCCGCTAGACCCCCTATATATAACCAAACATTCCTACCTTTTATGATATTAGTTTGTATAGATCACTCTTACTAAAAACAACAAGTCAACGTAATGGTAATCATGGAAAACTTCAGGCTCGTATTACCTATCTGTAAGGACTGGGATCAGAACCGGATATAGGCTCTATTATAGACTGATATTTAAGATTATACGATTACTTAACCTTTCCTTTTTTACTGACCTTTGAACATGACTGCCTAAGAACCCAATATAAATAAATAAATAATAAAAAAATTATTTCAATAACTGTTAACAAAGAGATACACAAAACTAGGCGAAAGCTTGTATTTTGGCTATCAGCGCCCAAACCCTCAAATATAAACACTTTAAAATAGCCATCAAGTAGATCTCTACTTGATAGCTATTTATGACGTGTTTGATGACGTATAATAGATTTAAAATAAATGATGGTAAATAACATAATGATGTGATAGATTAAAATATAATATAATCGACAATAATAGGTTCGCTTAAAGCAGAGAAGGCTTAAAATTAAATGCTGGAAGAGTAATTATAAGACCTTATAGAATTCTCCTTCTCACACCTACTTCAAAATTATTGAAACCACACACGTATACTTCAAAATATAAATTAATATCTGCCAAACTTATTTAATTTCCCAACTCCTTTGAAAACAATACCTGCCAATGTGTAAGAGTTTTAATTAATTTATTGAAGTTAATACTCGCAATATTTAAGTTTCTGGTTTAATTAGGAGCTGAAATTATCAGGAATATTGAACGAGGCTTTGATGCGTGTGTTTTTGGTAAAGGAGTATCAGGCTTATGGATTGAAGTTTCCATCTGTGTAACATATTAGCTGGCAGATGCTGTAATTAGTTGGTTGTTCGAGTGGCAAATTGCAAAGAGATTTGTCAAAGGGAGCGCCAGTAGTGATCTACTGTACCGTTATGAATTGACTAGCCGTAATTAACAGTTCTAATAATTGTATTGCACATTCCTCTGTCCAGATTAGGTCATATTTGGTTAAACTGTTATTTCAAGTGACAAAACTACGGACGGTCGATTACCCCAAAAAAACATAAAAATGACTTCTGTTTTTTTTAGCACGTTTAAATATCGATTCCCATCACGTCTGCGGAGTTTTGCTTGCCCATTTAAAATTGACCCCGTATACTATGAACGAGCAGCTCATAATGGGTATCAAATTATTGGTCAAAAGCAAACGTTGCGAAGAACTGATTCATGGTAATGTGGTCAACACACTTTACCTAGGAGTATACTCGTATAGAAAGAAAGAACGGGAGTACTAAAATAGTGCATTTAGCACAGCCTAAAAGGCACACAACAAATTCTGCTAAATAAAAAACAAAGAAAGTTGTTTTCCGTTGCTGTACAAAAGGTACATACAATATTTTCTAGTAAAACATTACATAACATAAAGCCTGACTTTTTCAAACGATTAGACAAAGGTATGCCTATGGAACACCCAAATTTCGCCAGTTATTTTTAAATTCCAAAAACGAGTGAAAACCAGTTATATTCTATACCAATATTTCCCAAAATATATTCACAGTAATGCCGTCTATCATCTTTTTCGCTAGATTATCATTTTCGAGACCTTAAGGAAGGGCCGCTGGGGTCGGTGTAGATACCTTTAGAGAAATAACAATGACTGTTCAATAGGTAGTCATTCTACTTAATGTAAGCAACTCGTATGGTTGAGCTCCTGATTTCCCCAAGGATTGCAGAGGTTAGACCACTAGAAGTTACCACGCTCCGTAAAAAAACCCACTCGCATTGGTAAAATGGAGGTGAAGGGAGATACTATTATGGACTTAGGGTGTGTCTTGGGACCATTGAACGTGTATTATTGTAAATGTATGAATAACGTTGATTATTTTTAATTAGAAGCGGTATGCGTAGCCTGCGTAGTGGTGACCCAGTGGTATCAGCCCAGGCAAGCACTTTACTTTATGTCATCAATTTCATCACCGATGCTCTCAAAACGGCGATAGAAAACGTCGTGAGGAAACCGGCATGTTTTAGACCCATAAATTGGAAGATATGTGACATCCACCAACCCACACTAGGCCCGCGTGATGGATTAGTCTAACTCCCTGTCATAGGGTGCAGGCCTGTGTCCAAGCAGTGGGAAGATTATTGCCTGATAATGGATGAGTAGTCTGACTAGTTTTAACTCAACTCGGTAGTCGTAAGTTTTAACTTAACTCGGTGCAGTTATGACGTGACTCCACTTTTTACACCCATATTTAGCATAGCCGACTATGCTGAATATGGGTCATAGAACCTCAAAGAGATGTCAGCAATAACTGAAGGGATCCGCTAGGGCTTGCCAAGGTCGCAGATTTGTTCGAAAGAGCTACCGCGGCTCTGGCATAGGCAACTGAAGGAACACGGATGGGTTTTAGTTAGTAAAAGTCTGATAAGCCCTCCCGCTCCGCCCAGAGCGGGAGAAGTCATTTCATGATTTTCCACCCAAAAAACATAAAGGGTGAGTTAGAACTACTACTACTACTAATAATTTCGTATCCTCAAGTAGATTATCATGAAAACCAGTAAATTTGTAATCCACATTGCTTGTAAACTTTTATAAATGTTTTAAAACTCGATTAAATTTATAGATTTTTCGCTTAAGATGAAAAAATCTATGGCAGAGTATCGACGACTTAGAAATAATAATAATATCAGTCTTTTACAGGTTAACTGCAGGGCAAATACCTCTTCTTATACAGAGAAGGCACGAGCATTGATCAACACCCGCACTCCATTCGAATTGGCGATTTCAGACTAGTTTAAATGTGTTGTGTTATAGAGACTAACTTCTTTTTCTAAGACTACCGGCCGATGATCTCCGAACGATGTTATATAATAATTTTTCTTTGTGAAGTTATTTGCTACCGTAGACTTAATCTTCTTTAGAGAAAGGACATAGTTTAATTAGAATCCCTAGACAGACGAGCAATAACAATAAAAAATAACCCTTCAATAAATAGTTCTTTTATTTTATCCGCTCCGGACATCAGAATCAGTTTGTTTTTCACAATATAAAAACAAATGGGTATATAAAAATGTTAGTCATATCGTAATCTAGTTAAATGAGGCTGTAAAACTTGTTTACGCAGCCGACGACATTTCATGGCTACTATTGACTATTTTACTATCTAATCACTAGGTTTTTTGACGTCAAAATGTACTTTTACGAGACTATGAACGGAGCATTGTTACCAAGATAGTAAGATATTTAGGACATGGGTTATTATTTTTGCGGCTATTCTGTAAGCAAATAACTATGTAGTCTCATGTTGTATGAGACTTGTCCGTTACAGAGAAGATTGTTCGGATTACATCGTCATGTGATTATACAATCTGCCTAGCCTTTTCCAATTTTGTTGGGGTTGGCTTCCACACTTACCGGACGCAGCTGAATACCAGTATTTTTCATGGAGCGAATGCCTATCTCACCTCCACAACCCAGTTACTAGGTTACACGATACCCCTTGGTGAGACAGTTTGTCAAACTTGGGCTTCGACCACCCGTAACGACTGTCAAAAATCTACGAATAATGTCGTCATATAATAAAAAATAAAAATAAAACACTCAGGACTCTTGAAAAAGTGACATGACGCCTAAAATTCAAACTCACAGACTTTGTATAAATTAAGGCAGTAAAATCTTCCGCCCATTACGTCTATCTCTCTTACAAGATCAAACTCGTTGAAAGATAAAAAACGCGGCTCCTATTTACTCAGGAATCAAAAAACACCTCGCAGTCTACGAGACACACAACAAAGACCGCGATTTCAAAGCAAACGATAAAATAACGTCATAATAACGCGTTAAAACACAAACAATCCGGGAACATGATGGGCTTTCAGTAATACAAATATTTGCCGAAGTAATGGCTGTTACCCAAAAGGAAAATAAAATATAAATAGAACACGAGCATGTTTTCAAATAACTGTATACGTTAAACAAACACTGGGACGAGATGAAATTATTTTATCTTTGTTTTCAATTGATACAGTATTGTTTTGAGGTTATCGGTGTTATCGGTGATCACGGATCGAAATTTAGCTGGAAAGTTAATGTAGCATAACGGCTGTGTTCCTCATAAAGTTAGACAGAGGTGTAAAATATGCCTACAAATCATCAGTTAAGATCAAAGTCCCATGTAGTAGACGAAGAGCTAAGTTATACTGGGTGGAGGGATATCGGCGCAAACTGTAAAGCTATGGATTCGGTACCTACATACATGATTCTGAACCCCGTTGAAATTTTACGTCAGTTATAAAATAAAATTGCTGTCCCGTGCATTCTGACCGCGTAGCTATTGCACTTTGATATTGTTTTGGTAGCCGTTGAAATATTCCAACGAAGGGGGGGATGGGGGTTCAGATTGAATTGCTGAATTCATGGTTTCATTTTGCGCGTCATGGTATGCCACACCATATTTTCATCGAATACTCGTACGAATATACAATTACTTCTTTTGCATTCTTATGTAGTACATAATCGTAAACATTTTATTCAAATCGCTGACGAAAGAAATGAAAGAGGTAGGCAACATACAAGTACTCAATAGTACTTGTATGTTGCCTACCTCTTTCATTTTAAATTAAACGTGTCGTGTTCGCAAATTCAATTTACATTTTATTTAACAATTCTGAATAAAGGAGTCGTAATTTGTGTTTAATGACTAGTAAGCGTAATCAGACTTTAATGTTCCCACTGCTGGGACAGAGGCCTCCTCTCTGTGACAGGGATTGTGCCATAATCCACCACGCGGGCCCGGTGCGTATTGGTGGACGTTATGTCTTCGAAATTTTATATCTAGGATATGCTGGTTTCCTCACGATGATTTCTTTCACCGTTTTGAGAGCAGTGCCGATACAATTAAATACACAAAATAAAACCCCGTCTGGGTTCGAACTCACGACCTCGTTAGTCGGGGTCGATACCACTGGGCTACCACTGCTCCTAGTTACAAGTAAGCCTTATTAGGTACTCGTAATAAACAGAATATAATAGTAGATATTTTATTTTGGGTATGAAAGAGAGGCATTAAACCAGTTGAATGTTTTTCAATAATGAGCTTAGTTTATTTCATATAAGTCATTTGATTTGCCTTTTACAATTTATTTGACCGTTTCTAATTGCAAGTTGCTCTTAAAATTTTCTAGACACTAGTCACCTACATAAAGAGTAGATTTCTATAGAAAAGGCGTATCAAGAAACCCCAATTGAATATATGCGTATGAGGGTAAGACCACAACTTGTCACATTGATGTCTCAATGTGTCTATTGGCAAACTGCGTGTCTATCAGAATGCCTACAGCTTGACCCAGCACTTTGGGGATTACGGCCGAGACCGAAACAATAGACAAATAGTGAGGTGAAGACGTTAGGGATGGGCGAAGCTTTAGTCTAATGGATACGCGTTAGTGCTCCCGGGCTATGTTCTAACAGGCTATCATTTATTTTGACGCAATTTCTCTACATAGTCTACATTGAAACTCATGAGGTCTTTAACTATGTTCGTTCTCATATAATTGTGGTGGAATCTGATCTTATTCTTTCGTGTACACGAAAAAAAATCATCTTCTTCGTTAGTGAGACGAGATGGATAGATTAGTACACTAAAATTGTAACTCCGCTCTTTTTAAATATTGCTCATTCTATGGGTACAATGGCACTAATTTTGCTGATAGCTATATCTACCGAGTCGAGCGATACTAATCATCATAACCGATATTATTATCACAATCCAGAAAAAGCAACTAAATAGTCATGGTAAAACATATTATTGTTTATGTTTTGTACTCGTAGCCATTTTCTGCATCCCATGTGTTTTAATAACATTAGGGTGAAAGGTTTGAAAGAATCAACTTCTAAGCATCAGAATGATCAAGCTCAAACTTCAAGCATTTGTTTTAGTAAAACCATTTCCAAGCACGTTTCAAAATAAAAAATCATTTATTCTAATTAGGCTGAGAATCAGCACTTTTCGAACGTCAAAGTACATAAGACAGTCCGCCAAAAACTCCCCCCACCCGTCACCACTTCCTCGTGCTTTAGCTGGGAAGAAGAAGTGGCGCAACAAACTCACCGCGCAGCACCGCTGTCTGTTTAGTCGGATAGACTTGATTCTATACATACATAGATCAAGTAATATAAACATTACGAGACACACAACATTAATTAAATAATTAGTCATACATTATGTCAGCCAGCCATGCCAATTACCAACAAATAAAATGAAAAATTAACTCAAGCACAAAGAATAAAAATATATTTTTTTGTTGGTAATAAAGCATAATAAACCAAAGTAAGAGCCTCCTCCGTATTAAGGGCGCGATAGCTTACAGCAATGCTGGATTATGTTCACATAGCTGTTACTACCCGAGTTACAACTTAAGGCCACAAATGATAACCTAGGACATCGAATATTGGTTACCTCATTCATGTTGACTTTTTACTAATTTATGAGAACTAGGTATGTAAAAAGACTTACACGTTAAAAGCGTACAGCAAAAACCAGGAAATAAAATAATCGCTTGTAATTTGCGTCTGAATTACCCAAAGTTGAGAGGAAAGGATTTTACGTCAAAAGTATTCTTATCTTGAAGTAAACTTGACATAAAAAATAGCCTTCAATATATTTCAATCTTTTAACTTCAGCAAAAACATAATATTGAATAAACAAGTCGAGCTGGTTTCAAAGCGTGTTGTAGCGAAGCAAAGTTATGCTAACAGTGGCTCTAAGGCTTACATTATAGTAAGCTTCTTAGAGCGAGCGACTCGGCCGATGCAAATGATTCCCTTGCATTATCAAATGCGTTCACAGTTGGCTCAATTTTATGCTTGCATTCTATTTGTGGTTGTTTTAAAAGGTTTAAAGTATTATGGGATTTGTCTACTTCATGTGTGAGAAATGGAATGTCTTGTTTCGTAAGTTTTAGATTGAGCAGTATTTTACTTGGTTAATTGGCCCACGTTCGGGTGTTCCTACGAACGTAATAAAATCGCGGCGGGGTTTTTTCACGCATTGGATCTTCAACGCACTGCTTAGCTCCAAGAGTTGAAAATCGAACATCGTGTTTTTTCGACGCGCTGAAACTCACTCGCGCGATTCCAACAGATTCTCAACGCTCGGTTCAACACCGGGAGCTTAAAATCCAGTGGGCGTAAAAAATCCCGCCGCGATTTTATTTCGTCCGTGTGAATGCCGACTAAGGTTCCAAGCAATTGACAATGAGTGTCTGAGTGTTTAAAATCTCACTTTTTAGTCCGTCCATCACAGAGGTTTGTCTTCAAATCTCTGCAACACAAGATTTCGTTGTGAAATTGATAAGGGCATGTTTAGAATAAAGGGGTTCAAATAAAAGAGGTAACCGTTCTATTTAATTTCCAAATAGAAAGTCTACAGAAAATACTGGCGCGATCTACAAAAAATGTACTTCTTCAATTTATTGTACTAAAAAAGCATCTAATTTGTCACATTTTTAGTAGGGAAAATACACATTTTGTATCCTAAGCGTTTTGACCTAACATAAATGGCAACTTCCTCAGAAATGGCTCATTTAGGATATTTATGGAAAGGTCCAGTATTATAGTAAGCATCTGCAAACTGTTATTGGTATGATAATCACCATAGCCCAAGTAACACTGAAGTTATGATGTTCACCAAAGAATAGGCCCGAAACCCTGTTTTATTTTTAAAAGAAGAATGGTTGCTTTTGAAAAGAAGAACCAGCCAATTGATCTCCATGTCAGATGAACCAGCAAGAAGAAACTTGTGTCTGGCATTATTGATGGGGTTGCCGCGATACTGCAGTGCTTCCGGCATGTTCGCTGAGGCGGGAATAGATGGCTTTCACGCCATCATGCGCAAGCGATGCGCTTCCATCATGCGCAGGGTACGCGCCAGCCCCAACAGCATCCTGAATGCTATAGCGGACAGGTGGGACAGCCCCATACTGGGACATTGGATACGCCTACATTCTACTGTGGCGTAATAATAAATATAGTTTTTAGTTTGTTTTTTCTCCAGTAAATGTAAGTACTAACACTAGTTTCTAAGTCGTTTGTATACTAACCAAATGGACCTTATCGGTCTGAAATAAAAGATTTTTATTTTTATTATTATTTATATTATTGTTTTTTTTACGTAATAATATTACTCATAGCATTTTATTTTCATATACATTTCGCACCTTTAGAATTATAGAGACCTAATACGAAATTAGCCGCAAGCAAAATTATTTAGAATTATTAGAATTATAGAGACCAATTTTGGTTGCGGCTAATTTCGCATTAGGTCTCTATAGTTCTAAAGGTGCGATTTGTCTACACTCTAGCCATTTCTCCTGTTTCTTGGGCGCACAAACAGAAATTATAAATGAATAAAATGTTTTGCAAGAACGACTGCCAAAAATAAAGCCAATATTAACAAGAAAACTGACTTTGAGCTAACTAAAAGTAGATCCAAACACCTTCGCTAGTCTATTACATTTGATACACGTGTAAAGTCCGGGAGGGCACGCATGCATGCCCAAACAACAGAAAATCAATTGCATCTCATTAGCCGAGATCTAAAGGTTAAATAAAGTTGACCTACGAAACTTTCCTTTATCAGTATAGTAAAAAGTTTTCAACTCTCTGGAATCTTCCGTGTGTATGAAAAAATGGTCTGTATTGAGTGGACAGCCCATATATAAGGTGTATCTATTCATACACGAAATATCTCAAGGGGTCATTGTTCATTATGAACAACTTTTACTATGGGACCAAACCTGAATTCGTATTACTCATCAAAATGTAGGGAACAGCTGATTTTTTTTTTCGCGTTTCCAGGTTTGATCCCATAGTAAAAGTTGTTCATAATAATGAGTACAATGACCCCTTCAGATATTTTGTGTATGAATAGATAGACCTTTTATTAGCTAGCTTGCTGTTAAATTGATTAGAAGAGAATCAGAAACTTGGAAGAGGATTTTGCTAAAAATCAATCGGAATCTCTGACACTAAATGTAATAGTACGATCACTAAAAGTATCTCTTTTAGTGACCATACTATATAGTTATTACTAACCAGGATCGTCGGATATACTTTAAGTTTAGTAAGAATCCGATGCATGTTTTCTAATTAAATTAAATTTAATTAGAAAACATGCAGAAAACAAATAGTTCATTTATCAAATGAAACTTCATTGGAAAGGATCCATCGGTTTCTTACTTAAATTAGTTAATTATATCTGACGACGCTGGTTATTTATCTCTTTTGGTGATTGTACATTACGATACGTATGACTTAAGTAGTCCTTTATTGTACGGCATGAAATAAGATAAGCGCCGTGCAGTATGTGACCAAAACCCGTACTTAAGTCACGCTTTTCTATGACTTAAGTACTAAAAAAATGGAGCGTGACTTAAGTGCCAAAGAATAATGTTAAAAGTGCCAATCAGGGAAAACTGGCTCTTAAGAAAAAAATACTTTTGATATACATAAATTTAAATTTGGATCAAAGAACGCAACGTACGAGTAAATATGTAACTAGGAAATCTTCGAAATTATAACATGGATTAGGTACATTAACAAACTCACGCCTAATCTTTGAGATTCGGATTAAAAGTCCAAAACATAACACAAAACTCATATAACAACCCAAATACAATCCAGCATTAAAACTTAACAAGTCAGTTAAACTACGTTTAGATACCCAACAATGTTTTTAACAACCATTCAAGAAATTACGTCGTAAACTGGTACGGCGGCATCATGGCGGCAAATTGAAATTTCGTGACAAGTGCAGATACATCGCATGTTTGGGGGCTCGTAAAATACATAGTTGATGTTAGTGCTAGAGTGCTGGTTTTATTCATGTTGATGTATTGAAGCATTTGTTGGTGATTTTTAGGATTTATTTAAGCGTTGAACCGAGTGTAAATGCATCATGTTATTTTTTGGGACACATTGATGTTTGTCTTTTGTTGCTTTAGGCCAAATATTAAAATACAAATTTCAATGTGTAAAAATTCTCGGTAGCCAAATTGAAACTACATTTAATTCATTTAAGAGGTCATAAATAATAGATAACTTTCCTTATAAATATTCAAAAATGAAAGGCATCTCCTTCAAGCCGTGGCAGAGAGTCCTAAATTCGTAAGTTTGACCTGGACATTTAAAGAGTGATTTGAGTAACAGCTCTATCTTGCCTAAGTTTTTCCTTACACACGAAACACAAAATGATCTCATTTTTGAAAATGAAGCTTGGGTAAACAATTCAATTATTTAAATTGTGGACATATTTTACACCTTAAAAAAATCATTGAATAGGCTGAAATACTCTTCCTAAGAATACATTCTGCTATTCTAGAAAAGAGCAGAAAAATCCGAGTTCAAACGTTTTAAACTCGTGACTACAACAAATACATGGTACATTCAGAGTGTAGTAAAATACTTTGTAGTAAAGTACGAGTCGTACCTTTAGGGTTAAGAGGTGATACGAGACGTAAGTGCTTCTGTTAAGTTTATGTTCAGATTTTAGTACGGCGGAACTACAGATTAAAATATAAATCGTTAACTTCTTATTGAATTCGATAGTATAAATTAAAGAAACTATTTTGGCCCTTATTGTGTTGTATTATCAACCAGTCATTACTTTACTATGGGCTATTTCTGTATTTTTTTAATGCTTATGCTAAGAATCAATTTGATTTTTCAATAAGCAATTTCTATGTCATGTCATTGAATCGTGTGATGTCGTGTCGGTCATCAAATAAATCTATTTCTTCTTTCGTTCCATCAAGAATTTAAAAAAATCGTCACTATTAACAGAATCATTCATTGTTATTTTTAACAGAAAACCCACATAATATTGCCTGTGGGTGTTTCACAAGACCATGCCCACATATAACCCCACTGCGCCCAAATTAACAGAACACCAAAACAAACATTTAATTTTATTGTCACCATAAAACAATAGTTAATTAATACAGTAACACCATTATAAAGGTAACTGTAGTTACAACCGTTACAATTGGGTTCACAGTTATGTGAACCGGGTATGAACGTGACTGCAATACGAGATACATCTCCCGTTCGCATCGCAGGATATGTCTCATGATCTCGCTCGTTTAACTAACGAGATGATTTCAGCGGAAACGTATTGGATGCATTGTTATGAATCATAATATAACATGCTATTTGGTGTATTATGAGATACGTGTCTTTGAACCACAGTGGCATGGTGATTGCGGTTTGGTCATTAGTGAATCTAATATGTATGTAAGGTTCTTATATTTAAGGTTCTTCTGTACAATTCTTGTGAGTTACATAACATCACGCCTTGTTTCCCCGAAGGGTTGGACAGAGGTGTACTTATAGAATACCCACATTTGGCCAGTTAGTTCGCTCTTAGTTTTATTGGTGAAATTCACGCTTTGAGTTTTATTCAATGTAGTACTCCAAGCAATCTATAAAAACACCCAATGTACCTATGCTCAGTTTCAAGAAGCTGCCAGAACGTAGAATCGTTTGTGGTGCTACTTCTCCTTTGAAGGTTTTTTTTTTTTTATAAAAGCACCCAAAATTCAGTTGGCTGGGCCAAGGTTCCACACAGGTGCATAACTAGCTGTCTTTAAAAGAAAAAATCTCACTAAAAACATCGAACGACCCAGGAAGACCATAAAAAAAACCTCTAAAAGTCCAATTATAAGGCACATAAAGTTGGGGGTACATTAACAATACATTCAGAGGTATAAGAGTAGGTTTATGAAGTTACAAGAGGCTCGCACAACTGCGGCGGGACGTGCGCCGGCTACTAATGGTGGGCAATGTTCCGATCTATGTGGTACGTTTATGGGGAGTTACTTTAATTGTTGCTTATGAGGTCGTGAAATGGATTTTTTAAACAAGGTATTTTGTAGGTAGGGTACAGGGTGGCTACATCAACGCAAAACCAGTTACCATGGCTTCAGACATGATTTTGACATTTGACGTTCGCTTTTTTTGTGCTTATTTGAAATAAATTATGTGACTTTGACTTTGAAATGATTCTGCACCCCCTGCAATTAAATTTTTCTTCGGTTATTACGCCAATAAAAGCTGCTACAAATCTGTAATACCTACGACAAAATGAATGGAAAAGCATTTTTTTTTATGTCTGACGATGAAATTCGTTGCAGGGGTATAGAATCATTTTATTATTTTGAATCCATGGTAGCAGGTTCCGCGTCGATGTCCCTGCTAGGTGAGCTCTATTTGTGTTAAGGTTCTCATATTTTGAGCAGTGATACGAATATGAGGTGGTGTCGTGACGAGGCCAAGTGAAAACCATTGCTAAAAGGTAAAAAAATCGATGAGTACAAAAACCTCGGACGTAACATGTGGCTTGCCTCGTCAAGGTTATTCGAAACTTGTCCTATCTTACAGTTCTTTAACATTATGGAAATAAAGAGTTCAGGAAAAAATCCTTTATTATTGTAACCGTTTGCGTCTCCATGATACAAAAATTACTTCATTACTCATTAAACAATTTCCTCAAACACGTAAACACTTGAAAAAATAATAAAACAAAATCATTAATATCAGACAGAGAGAGGTAATAAGGAAGGAGTCGCAAAAAATTGAGGATAAAATTTCACATCTTGGAACGTCTACAAGCCTATCTTGAACTTTTTCAAGCCCGAAGCGGTCCAGCGGAGGCAATTTGAGCGAGATTAAAACCCGAATCCTTCCGACCGTGGCCGAGTGAGCAGAGCCCACCCGACCGATTTGCTTCTGTCTTTAAATTCCACCACTTACCTTTATTCATAACGTGATATTGGTTCGGCTCGGAATTCGGTATCTGTTCGGGAATCATTTGAATTTGGAATAAGAATTTTTGAAATTGGAATCGGGGGAGGTTTTCGGTTTGGATTTTATGGCGTGTTTCGATTTTCTGGTTATAATCAGGAGTTGTTTGAATAGAAAAGTGCATATATATAAATTTGTGACTGAATTTGCAATTCTATCTGGAACTGTATTTGATATCAGTTCACATGCACAAGCAAAGAATAAAAGGTGGTGTGTAATAGAAACTAGATTTGAAGAAACAAGAAAAGACTTGAAAGTCAAATTCAAATCATTTATCTGAAAAGTAAAAGCTACTTTTTAACGTCAAAATATACAAAAAAGTCAATTGATTATAATTTAGCCAGCCCACCCTCCCCTCCAAAACGGTAGTTTTTTATGGAGAAAAATGGGCAAGAAACTCCGTACTAACTCTTTTAACATTTGGTATAAGTACTTACTTTCATTAATGATATCTTTATATAAAGTGAAGACGATGTACTTAGAATAAAATTACTATAGAAGAAGGTTAACTATTTTCAAACACAACATTATATTGCTCAGCGAATAAAACAAACTGCACTAGTCTATAATACGTAACGTCGGGTCCAGTGTATCCTCATCTTCCACCCATATCGTTAATCTTAACCAAAACTTCAAATTGTCCCATCTAAACTTTCTTAACCCCAAATGGTCCCTTTTCTCAACATTCAAATGACCACTACTCTACGTAACACCCAAGTTTCAAACTCTATCATCCTTTACTATATCCTAGGACATTTATAATCCACCGCAGTATGGACAGGGCTTTATTAAGGCCCTCGTGGTATGTAGAGCGCGTACAAAGGAACCTTTGAGTGGCAACTGTACAATGTAGAGGTAGGCTCTACATGTACAGTGAAGGTTTTGTAAGAATTTGTGTTGGTATGCGGTTTTAAAGTTTTGATGTGATTTTTTGAACAAGTTTTTTTTTCGAGGGGACAATTAGGAAATAGATTTGAAGACCCCTCCGTGCCTCGGAAAGCACGTTAATCCATCGGTTCCGGCTGTCATTCGTGGATCTTTGACAGCCGTTACAGGTCGTCTGCAGCCCGAAAATCTGACAACCAGTCGTAGTAAGGGGTATCGTGTTACCCAGTAACTGGGTTGTGGAGGTCAGATAGGCAGTCCATGTAAAATACTGGTAGGTATCTGCATCCGGTTAGACTGGAAGCCGACCCTAACCTAGTAGGGAGAAGGCTCGGCAGATGTCAAATGTCAAAAATCAAAGCATTTATTTCAAATAGGCACTTAAAAGGCACTTTTGAACGTCAACAATTTACATTAAAATATAATTAATTCTAGTCGCCCCTTCCAAAATGTAGTTTCGTATGGAGAAGAATGGGCAAGAAACTCCACCGTTACTCTTTTAAAATGTTTTAAATACAATATTTAATACAGTACATTCATTATATGATTATGAGTGAAAACGATGCACCCAGAATAAAATTACCATACCAAAATGAAGATGATGATGATGAATTAGGAAATAGATATAAGAAGAGGAACTAAATTCTATTATTCGTCTTCTGAGCGTGTCGAGAGCAATCTAAATACAGTCAGCCCGGAATCAGGCTACGAGCTGGCACTTTCTATTTGACACTAAGATTGTAATACGTAACAAAATATCACGACTATATTATCCGAAGAGTACCCATAATACACCGTCATTTCACCTTTTCGCGCGTTTTACTTTAAATGGGTTTCAAGTTATTAAAGCTTTAAATAGTTAAAGTATAGCCATGTCTAGAGTAAAATCATAGCTTTAATAATCTGCCCTTCACAGTACTTTAAGATTTTCGTTAATTTCCACCTTTACTTCCTTCTTCGTTCGTCTTTTAAGCATTAACTATTGTCAAAGTAAAATATTACATGATATTCAAAAACTCTTCGTCTTCAATACAACATCAGTTTCCCAGTACATTTACCAAAAACCCAAAAAAAAGAAATACTCACCTGTACGAAAATTAACGTTTGCGAAGACCGTGACTCAAGTCTCGATGTTATCAGCGTCCGCAATAAATACCTTTTTGTATAAAATTATAATTTCATTTAAACGCAGCTTTGTAATTGGCGAGCTCCGTAAACGCTCCCTTTTTTATCTGTGCCACTGAATATTATCTGTGCACGTAAAACTTGACAGGATGGTATTGCCGTAATGTTTATTTTATTATTTAGCGACGATTTGAAGAGAAATGATTCTAAAATTGAGCTCTTTTTTATTTAAGAGGCTGTTTTATTATTATGAAGCAGTGATGAAGACCAATGTTTTATGTAAAATCTGGTTAACTTGAGTTGTAATTCAAATACGATTTCTTTTTAAATAATTAAAAAGAAGTGTAAAGATAATTTTTGTTAATTTAAATGGTATAAACAAAGTAAATATTATCTTGAAAACCAATTAAATATAATCAAACATTTCCCTAAAGCACCTCCTTAAAACAACACCCAAACTTCAGCGACCTTTCTTATCTAAACAAGTCTTAAAACTCGATTAAGATCTATTGTTTCTTTGTTTCAGGTAAGAGGGCGCTGACCCGGACACAATCCAATATCCTAGAATTACCTTATCAAACGAATAAGAAAATAAGGATCAGAAGATAAAGAAGAGAGAAGAAAACCGGTCTTTTGGATTTAGAATTCCTACGCTTTACCGTTGCCAAGTAGTTGGGCAAAGCGTTTGGATTCTAAAACCAAATAACTGGACAGTCATGTGAAGACGCTACGCGCTACGAGTTCCGTGCTACGAGCTACGCGCTACGAAGTGCTACGAAGAATGGATGTTGGTGACTTTAGGTTCATGAGTTTTATTTCATTTTAGTGACTAACATCCGGTTTCTGAAAGGCTTAGGCCTACTTGCACCACAAATCACTAAATGCATTTTGTTCTAAACGACTTCCAAATATCGTTCTATTTCTGTCAATTATTTGAAGATGACAGAGACAGAATGATGTTTGAAATACATTTAACGTTAAATGCATTTCTAGTGATTTGTACAAGTGTAGTGATTTGGTTGGCCTTACAGCTATTTTCACCAAACTCTGTTAGATATTAAATGTTCCCATAAAGCATTTTGACTTATTATATCACTACAGTCCTATCACATATATTTTTTACCTCTGGCTGGTTTAAGGCTGGTTGTATATCACAATGAGCTTTATTCTCTAAGCTATAAGGATGCTGTCATAGGAAATGCATCTGTGAAATTACTGTATGTAAAACAGTCCATCGAACTTAATGAGACATATTAACTGACAGTTTGCTGTGACTGAGTCTAATCAATACAAAAAATAGCTTATAGACTGTCAAACTCGTATTAACTGTCGTGATTGGCCAATTTAACCACTTGAAATGCGCTTGACTGTCTGAAAGTAAATTTTTGTGTTGATTATTTATAGATGTTCAGAAACCAGTTGTCAGTGTGTGAAAATAAATATTTTATTGTAATGCTTTGTGATTAAATGTACTATGATGTAATGTAATATACTATGATGGTATATAAAGTTTTATGATGCAATGATTACATTGTACTATGATATAAAGTCAAATCTGTTTCTTTATCATATTTTTTTAAGGAAGGAAAGGCTTTGTTATAATTTGACATTGATAGCGTTTATTTTTTACATCAATTTAATGGTTTTGTATCATGTTATAACACATCTATATTTACGCACATGGTTCTAATACTGTATAGTATCCTTATAACTTACCGGGGGCTATCTCAATTGTGTTCTGTAAAACAATTGTATGAGAACCAATAAAAACTTTTATTTATTTCATTATTTATGAAATAGAATAGAAATGAATAGAATATCTGTTCGTGTGTTTTTTTATTCCTATTTTTTGTTCGGAATAAAACCTATATGTACAGTTAAATCCACAGCGAAAACGCATAATAAAATCCTTTCCACTCCACTCAACAAAAAGGAATTTACATACAAAACCAAATAACAAAACAAACAGTAAATCTTTAGAACGCAGCCCATAAAATGGCGTATCGGTCTAACGGTACTTAAACTCGCTTGCAGGCAAAGTCGACGAAATAGTGAGATTTACCGCAGAATAAGCAAATACTCAGATTATAGGGTGGGATTAGAAAATGGTTAGATTAATGCCTTTTCAGTAAGAAAAATCGCCAAGGAATTGTTGCTTATTTAATATATTTTTATGTCCACGTCCGTGCTACGGCAAGCCCGTTACGCCTTAGTCCCGGCTGCCAAACGTAGATCTTTGACAGTCGTTACGAGCAGTCAGTACCCCAAAATTCTGACAACCATTCTTACCAACGGGTTATCGTGTTACCCAGTGACTGGATTAAGGAGGGATTACCAGTAAGTTACAATACCAGTATTTTACATCGAGCTCAATGTTAAATGCAATGATTCACCTGAATTTGATTAAACTGGAAGCCGACCCCAACTTAGGTGGCAAAAGGCTCAGCATATTGATTTGTTCCAGTACTAAACATAGACAGCCTTATTACCACTCAATTCGGTAAAATGGCATTACACTCACCGGATGAGATGTTACGGCTTATATGAAATAAGTCAAAAAGGTTCTTAAATGGTCAAGGATTTAGGTGACCTGAAAATATTTTCAAGTTAGTTCGTCGTATATTCATCTGCCATCATAAATGTTTGGTCAGTCAGTGCACATCGTCAACTAACAGCAGTCGACTGTTAAACATGGGTCTCTCCAATAGCACAAAACTGCGGTCCTCGGTCAGTGCCCTTCTCCATAGTTAGAAGTTAGACGAACCCCTCCCCAAAAGGCGATAAAACAGTGAGAGTTCCCACGAATAATCGACTAGGTTTCAACTTAATGCATTTAAATTTCTCTTAGAGACCTCGCTTCGAACATTTTCGATAAAAAGTCTTTGGTTATAAAACGAGGCTGTTTATTTTGCTGTAGTGTTTTCGAGTGTTTTAAATGACTTCTATTCTGTTTTGTTATTGCTTCTCTGGTAATGGGCACATGGGTTTTTATGGGCATTTGAATAGGCTGTGGTTTTGTATGTGACCTTTGTTGTTATGTATCTAATGTTTTGGAATGGTATTGAGAGTGGAGATCTTTTAGATTAGTTGGAAAATGGGCTTTTGTAACGCTATAACACACGTAAGGAAAGCAAGGGGTTTCCTGTTGAAATGGTATCCAATTTCCAGTAATTTTTTCAGTTTCATTTGTGTTTTGTGTAATAGACACTTTTCATTCAAGGAATGATTTGAAAAGCGGGTAGTTGTTGTTATATTACAGTAAGAAGAATAATCCAATGTTCTTCTGGCTTAGTTTAAAACAATAATAAACGAATTAGCCGCAAGTTAATAAACTAATAATAATAATCGGTCTGTATTGTCTCACAGCAGGGCGAAGGCCTCGGATTTTCCTTTGCCACTCAAGTCACTCCTGAGTCAATATAGACCAATCAATATTTTGATGAATTAAAAAAATTACCCGCAATTCAGAACAGCCAAATAAGTTAATTGCACAATTTCTTAACACTAAAATAAAATGCGCAACAGAAACTAGCAACTCCATAACTCAATTACAATCGTCGCAGTGCACTTAATTCATGAATACAAAAGAAATGTCGAAAACTTCCAGAAGGTTCCGCAGAGTACTCATTAACGTCACAAAATGGTTCTTCTACAGTATAATAATTCATTTAATTCCAGCTTGAAACACTGGCTCTTATCTCGGACGAAGGGATCGGATTTTGAGCGTCTGTGGCAGCTTTAAAATTTTATGTTTTTAGTTAAAGTTGTACTTTTGAATTTTGATGGATCGCTGTTTATCAAAATTCATGAGGTTTTCTGTTTGTGGAGAGAAGATATTATTGTTTGTCTTTTGTGTTTTCAAGACAGTATGGAGGACGGTTTATTAATGTGGTATAATGGAACAGACTGGTTGTTAAATAAGTTTTTTTATCAGTGCTGAATTAAGTAAAACGTTACACAGGTAACGTTTTACATAGCAGCTAAAGATTAAATAAAAATAAATAATAGTTTAAAAAACTAAAAAACACGCTTTAGAAACCAAACTAAAAAAGGAGAAAATAATTTGATTCAATTAAAAAGCGTGGGGTGCTTTTTGAGGTATTTTTATAATCAATTAATGTCAAGCACCCGACGCTTTTTAATTGAATTAAATTATTTTCTCCTTTTTTAGTTTGGTTTCTAAAGCGTGTTTTTTAGTTTCTTAAACTATTTTTTATTTTCTATTTTTTAGTTCTGCTAACTACAAAAACGTGTTTTTTTTGTTTTTTTTTTCTCAATTTTTTTTTTTTAATTATTGAATTGTCATCGGTTCTCGACAAGTTTACAAAGTTTCAATGAAATCTGACCGTTTAAAGTGGGTCAAAATCGCGCTCAAAGGAGTCGGTTACATACAAACAAACAAACAAACCAACAAACAAACATACAAGTGAAGCTAATATAAAGCGTGTAACAACTAAATTGCATACACATAAAATCACGCCTTGTTTCCCCAAAGAGTTGAGTAGAGATGTATCTATAGTACACCCACATTTCACCAGTTATGTTTGAGTCCTGTATAATAGGGGGCGAACTTATTGCCATCAACTGGGCACAAGTCCAGACTCCGGGCTGCTACTGAGAAAATCCAGACAGAAAAACTGAATAATATTTTGGCCGACCTACCGAACTGAACCTAGGGCCTTATGCTCAACAGAGGCGCTGGGACCACTACACCAACGAGGCTGTCAAAACAACTAAATAGGTACCCAAATTATGCAGACAAAATAACTATAAAACGCAGTTTACTGCTGTTATTGTTTCGCTTCCTGAACAAGTTGCATACATTTCCAGTATGTCCTTATCAGTTTTAGAATTATAGCTGTCAAAAAAGAAGGAGTGTGCTTATGATTTCATGATTATATTCTTTTATGATTAACTGGATTCGAGTATACTCGGTTCAGCGTCCCAACCCAAGCGTAACGGTTAAGTTTCGTTCACTGTTTAGAAAGAGCGCAAAGTGTGCCTGAACAAGTTTTCACTTCAAATAAAAAGTCGGTGTCTTTGGATCTTTATTTAAGTTTTTTCCACTAACTTCCAAAATTAAAGTAATTTTTCACTCTATTGTGTTTTTTTGGAAGTCGGTTGTTTTTCATCTTAAGGATTTTTTTCACTTTTTAGTCATAGTACCTACCAACCCCACAGTTCGTGTACCATTACTGGCTATGTAAGCAATAGGGACTGGAAGTATCAGAACATCATCAAGATACACAAAGTGCATTAAGTACGTATTATCAAAGCTGACGCAAACTTAATAAAATTGATATGGGACCACCCCTGGTGTATAACTCTATGCTTAATTTTTATTTTTTTTATCGATGCACAATAAAATTGTCGGGGATATCGCGGAACATACATACAAAAAAATGATTTGAGTACCTTCTCCTTTTGGAACTCGGTTGGAAACTCTTTTTTATCTATTTACCTACTAATTGAATCAATTTCAAGCATTCGCTTTTTGCATTCTTCTTTCAATAAATTATTAGCGAACAGAAACTTGAACATCAAAATGATGTTGTCTATTCATAGAATTGAACAAAACAATTGCACTGTGATGTTACAGCCACGGTCGGGTTATAATCCCTCCTGATTGAAGGATCACGGGGCTTATGCGGATAAAATTGGATGATAGCAGATAACGAATATCATTTTGAAAATGTTGCTCTAGTGTTGTTTATTTTTATTTGTATTGTGGAGTTATTGTTCTCTATTTTCTGTTCCTGCACAATTTCTTATTTTCAATCGATAATGTATCTTGACTCAGATTGAAAGAAAAAGAAAAAAATATAAGACAGTACTTTTTGGAGGTTTGAGTTGCAATTGAGAGCATGACAGTAACATCTGGTATTGTACTAACGTAAAAACTCTGTTCTTTGTTCAAACTAAATGCATCTTTAACCGAAAATATAAGGGATAGAAAACGAAGCGAATGAATAATTCAACTTTATCAAAGTTACTTGAGAGCAGTGCTGGCGCAGAGGTAATGGCCGCGACTTACGAATTACTTAGGTCGTAGGTTCAATCCCCAGACAGGCGCTTTACTTTGTGTAAATTATTTCATCACCACTGTTCTCAAAACGGTGAAGGAAAACATTTCGATGAAATTGCCATGTCCTAGAACCAGAAATTCGAACACGTGTGACATCTGCTAACCCGCGCTGGATCCGCGTGGTAGATGACGGCCCACTCCCTCTCACAGAGAGGAAGCCTGTGTCCCAGCGGTGGGAACATTATAGGCTGGTTATTGACACAGTGGTTGATTGTTTTTTTTTGGCTTCAGAACTACGCGTATCGTCTATCACGCATTGAATCTGGCTTTTTTATGTGTAAATGAAATGTAAAATTGAATAAGAATATTGTTTAAAAAACCCTAATAATGATTGGCTTTTTCATAATATTAACATTCTCTATAAAATACCATACATCAAAAACTGCCGCCCTTAATTCCGCCATCATCAGGCAAATTGCATTTTAATCTTAATCATTTATCAATTTATTACACCGAAATGATGTTATAGCTAATAAAATAGCGAATAGCGTTCTGTCTATCTCTCGATCGTAAAATTTTAAAGAGATATTAGAGAGAGGAGAGTCAGTAAAGTTTATTTGATGTACCTTGGACGGGTCTCAGGAGTATGTTTTACGTTTACCCATCATCGATGTTTATAGATTTTATTTATCATGTGGATGTAGTATCTTATTTTATGCATTGGTCTAGAAAGTCAACATCATAGAATTTTATTTCATAAAAACACAAGGGTGCCCCTAGTTACTTGGTATTTAAACATAATTGACAAAATGTGGGTGTAATAGAGGTGCTGCTCTGCTTCACCCTTTGGAGAATACTGGCTTAATATTGAGTACATATACATGAATACAAATAAATAATATTTAAGCGTCTGTTTGTAATGTTAAAATAACAGAATAATTACTGAATGCATACCTACTTCCAACAAAAAAATATTTTTTTTCTTTTTTGTCTGGCTACTTGTTTGTTCTGGCTAATCTCTGAAACGTCTCGACCGATTTTGACGGAACACTGGCAGATAGCTAATGTTATGAGCAGTAACATAGGGTTTTTGTCCCAGTTGCACGTTCCCATGGGATAGTTCCCGTTATCCACGCATGTGAAGTCTCGAGCAGCAGCTAGTAACTATCAATAAAGAAAAAAGTAAAAACTGAAAAATCACGCTTTTATAGTTAGCCGAACTAATAAAATAGAAAAAAAAGTAATAGTTTAAAAAACAAAAACACACGCTTTAAAACCAAACTAAAAAAGTAGAAAATAATTTAAATCTATTAAAAAGCGTGGGTTGCTTTTTGAGGTATATTTATAATCAATTAATTTCAAGCACCGCACGCTCTTTTTTATTTTTTTCTAAATTGTTGATTTTTCATCGGTCCTTGATAAGTATGCAAAATTTCGATTTAATCCGACGTTTTGAAGGAGGTCAAAATCATGTTCAAAGTTTACATAGGCACATACTAACATACGTATGAAGCTAATAAAAGCGTGTTGACAATAAAAACGTTATTAATGTAGCTTTTTTACTATACTTTATATCTATAAATCCAAATCTTAACCCACAGAGATACATTAGTTAAATGGTATAAAAACATTAACCGCTTCCCTCGAAGGTTTAAAGAGGGCTTAGGCACTCCTTCCGTCACTGTCAGATTCATTGTAATGCTCTTAGTGAGAATTTAGACACGAGAGGTACGTTTCAGTGACGTAGAGTACCATTGCGGCCTTGTTCTGGGGTAGGTAGGGCCTTCAATGGGTGTTAATAAGATGAACATTTTGAGGTTGGTACTGTATGGTGTGGCTTGGTCTTGTGATGTTAACCGATATAATAGCTGGATTTTATTATATATTAAATATAATTATTTCATTTTATTTGAATAGCTATAGCTTTATTTTTGAGGTCAGCAGTTGAGTTGTTGTTCCTGCAAGTTATTCAGCAGAATAGTCAATTCTAATTTTTAAACATAATATTATTATGTGTTTTTTTTTTTTAACTTTTATAAAAGTATGAGTGTGATTGCTATATTATTAAGAAAGCTCATTATTTAGTAACTTTTTATCGTCCCACAGCTGGGCTAAGGTCGCCCCATAACTTTCCACTGTTCCTTGAATGTTGGTTTCTCAGGCCAATTTCCTAATGGGCCAATTTTTCTCAAATTTTTAGAAAATATTGTTAAACTTAGGTCTACTTGTACAAAATTATTAACAAAGCATTAAAATGTCAAGGAATACAAAAGACTATAAAATTATACACCCACCTAAATTAAGACGGTATAAAAGAATTGAAAGTTAAGAATAGTGTACACAGGCGATTTAAGGCTATAAAATAAAAGTAACACAGCTAGTTGGCACAGTCGTTTTGTTGCAAGCGTTTGGCGCATATTAACTGGTGTTTACGACCGTGTTATACGCTATTTTAATGTTTTTACGACTTTTGACTCCGGTGGTGTGCACCGCCTTAATGACTTTCAGAGGTTTGTCGTCTACTTTCGTTGAATTTTGATTTTTATTACTGTTGGTATTGGCAATAGAATGAAAAGCCAAATGGAGTGGTATTAATCAAAATATTTTTATTGTATTACTATTTGAATGCACAAAGATAGTATAGTCCTCTTCGCCATATCTGGCGACAGCGACCCAGACTAATTATCCTTCCTTTCGTGAGCTCTCTGATGACTTGCAAAACCAAATTTGGTCTTGAATACTGCTGATCAGCATCATTGTTTGTGTAGATATATGACGGCTTTGGGCGACCTTTGTTTTGCGTATTTGGTGCTTCTTGTCTAGGTCTACAATACGATTCAGCTAACATACATATCGGAAACGCAGTCATGGGCAAGGCATAGTGCTCGCAGAACAGATTGCTGATGGGGCCGAAAGGATCTGAAGTGGCAACAGCGTACCGGAAGATGTAGAGTTGGAAGGTCGCCCACAAAGTAGACCGGTGACCGGGAGTTAGTGAAGGCCGCAAAAGCCGAACCGGTCGAACTGGAGGAGCTTTGGGGAGGCCTAGGTCCAGCTGTGGACGTCGCTCGGCTGAAATGATGATGAACACACAAATCAACAAACGTGATACTTGTTCTCTAGTTTTTTTTTTACGGCTATAAAGCACTCAGTTCTAATAAGATGGTGAGAAATTTTTGGTCACATGCCACACAGTAAGTACTGAAACCCCCCGAAACGACTAGACTGGTAATAAAACATTGTGCCTCTCAATAAAAACTTTTTTTAGGTACAGATATGCATACATTCAGCCATCAATGTTGGCTGGCTCCACGCCAAACTTCTTCGTTGATATGTTAATGATCCTCATGTTCCAATGATATAGATCAGTCTGTATTTTTTAAGTTATTTTTCTAAGAACACATTTGCATGGGAGTATGGTAATTTCTTTGTTACAAATAATATGTGTAGATGAATAATTTATGAGTGCTTTTTTTGAATTTGTTCGTGGAATGCGTAAAAGTTTATTGTATAATGATTTTATTTTAATAACAGCGGTAGATAGCGTTTGGCTCTTTGTAAGTACTATAAAGACGTGAAGTGCCTGACTTTTTGGTCCTTTGGGACGCGTTAACGTCCCCAGATTTATATGAAATGATACAATCAGCCTGCCTAGCCTTTTCTCACCTATTTTGGGGTCGGCTTTCAATGTATGAAGATGTAGCTGAATAGTGTTGTGTGTTGTTCATGGATCGACTGTCTGGCTTACACAACCCAGTTATTGGGTAAAACGATACCCCTTGGTAAGACTGGTGATCAGACTTTCGGGCTTCTATCTGACCCGATATGTGTTTGTACGATTCTCTTTAATCTATGGATTTTATTTATGTGCTCTATGACTGTATCCGCGTAAAATTTTGGATCCCGAGCCACCGCGTCACGTCACATCACCCGGCCGCGCTATTGCTTCGTTTACACTTATCGTTCTTCCTAACTTTCTTGACAATTGCTCGGCTCCTAAGGCTTAAATCGTGATGTTAAATAACTATTCAGCTTTATTATTAGTATAGATTTAACCAAATGCCACGTAAACTTAGCATACTCCAATCAATAAATTACACCCAAATGAATAAAAATGGCCGACACAAAAGCGTATGACAGGAGATTTTATTCTCAGTTTCCGAACACATTTTAACACAGTTTACAGTAGTCAGCTGATTGGTGGGACCTGGCTGTGTGCCAACCCTCTTTGTCCTAGTGGATTGAAAGTTTTCACTAACCACCCAGCTACCGATGGTATCAGTTTGCTCTTTTTACTTGTCTTAGGAGGTGCGAATGCTTGAAATATTATTGTTGGATTCTTTTGAAACTTTGGTGGGTACTGAGAGAGTTCTTCTTTTGGTTTTGCGGCAGGCCCGCCACACATTTTCTAATTGCGACTCTTATAAGCTCCTTCTCGCTGTAAGACTTCAATCAACTCAGCCTATCGCAATTATCTGCTGAACATAGGCCTCTCCTAGGCTTCGCCACCACACCCTGTCCTCCGCCTTCAGCATCTAGTCTGTCCCAGCACCTTCTAAAGGTCGTCGGTCTATCTAGCTGGGGGCGTCCCAAACTACGCTTACCGATACGCGGTTTCCACTCCAGGACTCGTCTGCTCCACCGCTGCCACTTCAGCTTGCTTACCCTGCTAGCTATATCGGTAAGTTCGGTTTTATCCCCGATACTTTCGTTTCTAATAGACTAGTTTTATTTCTGTTAGACTTATGTTGTGTCAACAACCTGTCAACTACCGGCTAATGAGACATATTTTTTTTTATTTATTGTAATGGCCCCTTAACTGGGCCGGCGATACTTAACCGATTAAAACAAAGCGATTACCTATATTTATTCAATAGGCTTGCTCCCTATTGCCTAAACATAACTGGCGAAATGTAGGTGCAGGGTATGTACATCTTTGCTGCACTCATCGTTGAATATCGGCGTGAGGTTATATCATATAATTTATCTATATAAACCTACCAACTAAATACATACAAAGCTTTAACCGTACCAATTATGTTTTACATATTGAGCGTGTATTGAACGTACAACTAGCCTCTCAAAAAAAGGGAGACTACATAAATTCAGAGTAATTACGAAAAGAATTCAAAATCGTTGTAAATAGGGTCAAAAATCTACTTTTAATTATATTAGAATAAAGAAAAAGTACCTCAAAAGCCGATCTTCAGTTACATTGCTTATTAAAACCTGAAAAGGGTATTGAAATATTTATATTTTAAAGGCTTCAAACATTTGATTATTATGGATCGTATTACAAAGCCATAAAAAATGATTTTCAGTAACAAGGTCATGCTTCTGCGTAATTAATTTTTTTGGAGTTATTAAAACGCTTGTTTTTTTTATGAGAACAGTAGGACTTTTATAATTAACGGGCGACTATTGCCCACTGGGGTATGATCGTCAAGCGTAAGTAAGCTATGAGTGTCAACGCAAACTTTATGTCTTATCACTGCGACTGGACGCAGTTATATCATTTGCGTCTGCGGCTTGTAATTATGACAGATGTCGTGCAGGAAGTGATTTTTTTCTTGGAGTATGTGAGAGAGACGGTCCTGTACCTTACACCTTGCGTCTAGTCGTTGCGAAAAGTAGCGAGCGCGTGCGCCTCCCCTAGCTTGTCGTTGCGACTCTGCAACCCCATGCCAAGTCGTGCCATGTTTAGAACAAGTTGCCCCGCTGTGCCTCGGAAAGCACGTTTAGCCGTCGCATTGGTCACGGCAGTCATTCGTGGATCTTTGGCAGTCGTCAGAAGCCTGAAAGTCTGACAACCAGTCTTACCAAGGGGTATAGTGTTACGCAATAACTGGGTTGGGGGTGCATAAAGGCTGTCGCTACACGCAAAATACTGGTGTCAACTGGAATAAATTGTTGAAAAAAAGCTAGCCAGAACAGAACAACATAGACACATCTTTTTGTCAAAAGAATAGAACAGCTAACCATACAATTTGAATTTTATGTCATGCTTAATTAACAACCATACCTACTGTCATACTTTGACATCTCCAAACATATTACGTCTATATCAGTTAATCATATAACAACAAACCATTGAAATCGAGGACACATGAATTTAATCTTCAGCTGGATCGCTAACTACGACACCAAATATGACCTTCAGATATAACCAAGTTACCCCTTAGCAACAGAATCTAGCTATAACTGAATGTATTACATAATATTCATCATATATTATATTATATGCTCCATCTTTGTTAAGCCTATAGTCTCCGCATCCCCACAGTAAATTGGGCGAAGTAACTCAATTTCGCTGCGTCTTTGAAATAATTTGAGGCAGTATCGACGGGGGAGGTACAAGTACCCTCTGAGGTATCAATCAGGATATTTGGGTCGATCGCGGATGAATAATTTCTGTGTAGTTGACCCTCCTAATGTAATATTGTTTAGAGTTAAGTAGGCGTGATATTGTTTGATATTTAAGGACCTTTTTTTCGATTCTTAGAAACCTGCTTGAGACTTGGTTTCAAAGTTGTCTTTTTTAACCTATAAACATCTCACAAAATTATTGAGCCTATTCAAAACTTAAAATTCTAATTCTATGTTTTTGTCAGAATGCTCATAAAAGTTTAACGCTTTACATTCTACTATTACATAATGGCATGCAAATATTTAATTTTATCTTGTATAGTGGTTAATTTAAACCATTTCAATAGGTTTGGTAGAATGATAAAAGACTTCATGTGTAAACGCAATAAATAAATTCCTTGAAACACACGAAACGAAAACAGCTTCAGATAATTACACTAAAAAGCAATCAACATTTTTAAACGTAATCGCTTGATCGAGTTGAATTACTGATTCGTATATACTATGACGCAACATCCAATGACGTCATCTATTTAATGCCTCTCTATCTCTCATTTGCGAACACATTAACTGTGTAAAAAATATATCGTACAACCAAATGAAAATGGACTTATTGCGTGTACGTGTACGGTCTATTTTGCTTTGAATATAAAATAAACAAGAGACGGTAAGGGAAAATCTATGAACCCCTTTTTTGTATGGAACAAAGTCTGTAATATGCATGTAGGTTCATCCATTAGGTACCCATGGAAAAGTAATGGCGAATTGATTCGGTATGTTATGAGCCTCTTTTGCATGTTTAAATTATTTTCGAGACGGGATATAAAAATAAAGGCTCTTATTTAACTTAATTTATGTATTGGTTATTTAATTTGCATGTATTTGCGTTCAGGATCGGATCCTTCATATGCTGCAGATTATTTATTATTCGATCAGCTGGTTTTTCAGTTTCGGGGTATTCTTTAATCGTTCGTATTGATACAACCTGAATTGGTTTCGTTTCCAGGAACAGGCCTCGTTTTATACAGAGAGCGACGCAAGTGCTTACTCAATAAATGAATGAATGAAATGCACCGATCCCAGTGTGGCTTGACCAGACTCGATTAATCGAATAAACCCCAAGATTTGCTAGTGCAAATCTTGGGGTTTATTGCATATCAAGAAGTAGACCGGGGGCGCGGTAATGGTCAGGTAGACCTGTCCTTAGGATAGGAAAGGATTGCGAGCTTACCGGATATGCATCTTAAGCGCATTGCAATAAACGTCACTGCAGAACAACTGAAAACGCCACAAATCCTACTAATATGGTAAACGCGAAAGTTTGTAAGTATGGATGGATGGATGTTTGTTACTCTTTCACGTAAAAACGGCTGAACGGATTTGGATGAAATTTGGCACAAAGATAGATTATTGCCTAAATTAACATAGAGGATACTTTTTATCCCGGTAGTACGTTCCCGCGGGATAATTTTTGACTTCCACGCGGGCGAAGCCTGCGGCGGAAACTAGTAATGAATAAAAATACTTTTATTTGCGGTAAACATGACGCAAAGAAAGAACGCCAGTTAACACAAAATAAGAACAAGTTGGGGGAAAATATGCGTCACATCCTGTTGGACTTGAGCATCAAGTGCCATCTGTTAACGAATGTTATAATTATGTCGTGTAGTGTGTGTGTGTTATAATTATAAACAGTGCAGGCCAGTCAATAAGTGCTAGGCACTTAGAGGAATGAAAATACAGAATAGAAAATCGTCTACAAATCTAGTCTGTAAGGCTTACAATGTGACTCAGTTAGTCAAATACATTAAATCTTAACCATTTCTTAAGTAATATAATGAAATAATTTTTATTTATGTACGTAATATTTTAAGTGTTCATATTCATTATTTATTGATGTTAGACAACATTTTTAAACAATAATTAGGGTAAAGCGTAATTTGTGTAAAAAAATAATAATCAGTGAATCAATAACTTTACTACAGAATGGGCTTACAATCCCAAAGTATTTTTAGTAATTTGACGCAGTATCCAAAACTCTTGATCCTCAAAAAACTATCAAACAACCCGCTGGCCCAGCTCTAATAGTTTCCTATCCCAACGGACATTTTAGTATTCAAAAAACATTTCCCTCTTTTGCCCTCAGGCGCGGCAACCCGTTGTACACTTCCAACATTTTTCAATTATGGCGGACCGAAAGACCAAAAATATTTGGCTATTATAGCAAACAGTCTCCTCGCCTAATGAGTCTCGTTAACATTTACCACTAATCCCGGCTTGTTCTAAAAAGTCTTTACTACATAATACGTGCTTAGGAATTTAAGACTTCTCTCTGTATTGTAAGGTTGAAATTGCTGCATTGTTATAATTCGCGCCATGATTTGCAATTTGCATTGTTGAAAAATGTGACATCTAGTGAATTTGTGATGAACTAATTAGTGAAACAAAAGAGGTTTGTTTCGGTGTGTGCTATGGAAGTTCATATTACTAAAGTATTTTCTTTTTGAAAAAGTTTTTTAATTATGATTTTTTTCCTGCATCCTACAGAAGGCTGAGGAAATACAAGAGAGTGCTCTTAGAAGGATATTTGATGAGATAAATAGAATGAAAAACAGCCGCCTATACTCAGTACCTTAGACTTAATTAGAAAGACACACATACTAATATCCAACGATACAAAGCACCTTTAAATAAACAACTCTTAAACAATATCAACCCAAAATTTCATAAAATATTATAAGCCGACGCCATTCACAGCCCGGTCAGCCGCATAAAGGCGCCAACTATTTCAGGCTGCTTACCAGCGTTTTCAGTTCTTGAAGCGGCAAGCACGTTGCGGGTAGGTCTACAAAAGCCCTCTCCAGCCGAAACGGGGCCTGGCAGAGAGCCAGCAACGCTTTTCTTGTATCAATTTGAAATTTTCCCATGCATAGTTGTTTGTTTTGAGGAACTGTGCTGACTGGGTCCGATATGTGTAGTGTTGAATGTTGGATTCTGTGTTTAAAGTTGTGGAGTGATGTTGTGAGAGATTGAGGTGTCGTAGCGCGTTGAGGTGATTTATTTGTTTGCTTTTAAAGTGTGCAGCAATGTTTCATCATCAAATCGTCATCTGTCTTTCTATAGTAGTGAACTGCTGGGCATAAGCCTCTATAGACGTTCATTTTCTATCATAATTATTGTACTATAGACAAAACATGTTTTTTTTTTGTAAAAGTAAATACCTACTGACACTGTTACCAATCTTTCCAGCACGTTTTCGGGTGACAGAAATGTGGAGGCGTGCTTTGACGCTTATGTGTTAATTTTTTTTTTAATATATTTCGTCCTTTTTAGTGCCTAATGAGATGTTTAATAATAGGAGTTTATTAAATAATGAATAACATGTAGCATAATTACTTCATGAATCAGAATCAGAATCAGAAGGCTTTATTTGTAAACGTAGGTCAACTTACAATAGTTTGCGAGATGTTACAGATAGGTAGATCCTCCATGTTTTGCCCAAAGGCGTTCAAATATATTTAGTAATATGAGGCAATCCAATTAATTAGTATAAATACAGGGTGCCATCGACGCGCAAACTGAAACGAAGAATTCAGCACATCATACTAAACCCTCTTGCGGAGCGAGTTTTCGTCGGTTATCAAAAGAAATCAGCTGTTTCATAGAAAAGTATCTACGCGGTGTAAATGTATGGTATCGCAATTTTTTTTTAATAACCGACAAAAAATTTAAGATACACACCCCCCTTGTGTTCAGAATAATGTTCTAAATCTATGGTAACAGGTTGAGCGTCGAATGTCGAGTGTTATTAAAATATTTGACACCTCAAACGGTGTCCACATGCGAAAAATCATAGGTTTTGCGCTAAAGTTTCTTAATTCTGAATACATTGATACCAAGTATCACTGTAACACTTGCTCCGTCTAAGTGTTGAATGTTGAATTCCGAGTTCCGAGTTGTTAAGTGATTCAGTAAGAGATTGAGGTGTCGGACCGCGATATAGTGATTTATAAAGTGCAGAGCTTGAATTTTCTTTAAATTGTGCATGCTGCACGACTGAACAGTGAAGAAAATTCTCTTTAGAAATTCAAATGGGAAAAATACTGAAGCAAAACTTAGAATATAGATTACAGACTGATTATGGAGTATAATTCCAATGCTCTATTAAATGATGATTTTAAACTCGATGTGTTCGATTTTTCCCAACAGACTACTCTGAGAAGAAGTTATAACTAAAAGCTATTAAATTGAAATACTCAGATTGAGTCAAAAATGTCTTTTATCTGTAATACGGACTAGCGCTTTAAGCAAACAATACATGAATGAGAATGTTTTTTTTTTTTAAGTATGGGCGTTTGTATATACAAACGCCCATACTTAAAAAAAAAAAACATTCTCAATAAAAATTGTATACCAAAAAAAAATGTTTTAACAAAAGAATATTAGAGACTATATTTTCACCGATGATAGAAAAAACTTCTTGGTATATTTGTAGTTTCCACAGTCTTAAAACACAAACTAACGCGATTTATTCGTTCCCGGTCTAAGTTACAATGTCGCAATATCAGCAACCATAGCACCGCATTTAAAAACCAAACCGCATCACGGACAGCCTTAAGTTCGGTGTCGCATATAAACAAAATTAACGGCGACATTCAAGGGAACTTGTTTACAACGAACACAATAAATTTCACACAAGCATTGGCTCAATAAAGTGTGTCACTAGTGTTGTGTTCATTTCCCGGGACGTCCCGGAATTTGGAGTAAACTGTTCTGCGGGACAAGCTTTGTGTCTGTGTTTTAGATGCTGCTTTTGCTTTTCTTTTAAGCTACTAACAAATTAACATAGTCTTTATACAATCTACACGAGCCGCGCTCAGTTTTCATAAGCTAAATGTAAATAATAATTATGGTACAATAAACATTGAAATGGTGCTTTCTACAAACTCAAAAGAATTTTGAGAATTTACTTATGAATGCTATCATTTGTCAGAAGCTTTACCTGTTTAATACTTAATACCATGTATAATGAAAATCAATTATTGACTTTACAAAAATCCCGGTATTACATATGTTACTTCTTGACATTTTTAATTCCAATTTAAAATCCCGGTATTTTCCCATACCTGAAGTCTCTCAAGTATACCTTTCACACAACTTATTTAGGATTCTTGTGGGAACATACCCCCAGAATACTCCAGGGCGTTATACTTCAAGCGATCGATACCGCGGTACAAATTGTTAGTGATAAATCGTATCCCTTTCCCTTTAAGTGAAAAGCGTTTTAGCCAATGCTGTAATCAGTTGGTTGATGTTGTTTTTCGTAGGAAATGGTCGGGTCCGTGTGGAATAAATTACTGTTGGCTTGTATCGTGCTTTTAAGGGATGACTTGTAATGTGCATTCATTTAGAAGTGTTTGGGTTTGAAGTTTTAGCTTGTGGGAAAAGCGCCAGAGTATCTCGTGAAATTTAAATTTTATAACGTTTAATTGCATTTTGTTTACTATTTGAAAAAGTCATTCAATGGGATTAAATAAATTTGAGGGTTGTATTCGCTGTTTTTAATTATTAGAATTCCGTAAAGTCATATTTGTTACTATAACATTAATAAATGAATACATAAAAATCAACATGAAACTTCCCTTTTCGCTACGCTCAGTTTTCAGTATAAGTACTTGCGCCAAAAAACAACTTTGCAGCCTTGCATAACAATTAACTATTGTTAATTATTTGAAACTAGCTGACTCGAGTGAGGTCGTCCTGCGTCAATTTATTTTTGACAAAACTATTTTTTTAAAGCTATTAATTTATTATTTAGAAAATAGCGTTGACCTCAGTATTACTTTATGCATTTAAAATATAGTTTTATTGACTTTAAATAAAATTTGATTTATTACTTAAATCGATTCAATAGTGAATTATGAACAAACTAATTTCAGGACTTGCCTTTATTCTGTTACACCTTGTATAGATTGTTAATTATCTTAAAACAATCCACCATAAAGTGAAGTGCGTCATTAACACTGTTGGCTGCCTCGTTGGACTAGTGGTCGCTAGTGCTACTGAGCATGAGGTCCTGGATTTGATTCCTAGATCGGGCAAAGTGTTACGGATTTTCTATTTGTATTTTCTCAGTAGCAGCTCTGAGCTTGGATTTGTACCAGGTTGGCTGGCTATTACACGGGACTTAAACATAACTGGCAAAATATTATACACACAGAGGTGTGTATAATATTTTGCTTTATGTTTGCCAGTTATGACTGTTTAGGTTTCAAACAGTTGTGATGTTACATTATATATAATATTAATGATATAAAATATCCATAACACAGTATTTTCACAAGTCAAGGTCAGTACTAATTCTGTAAGCATCCGATATTTATCCGGCATTTGTAGAATTGCAGAAGAAAAGAAAAGCTATCTTCGCTAGGCTGTACTGGCTTGTTTCCAGTGCGCATTTATGGTTTCAGCTTTGTCATAGTACGTAAAGCAGCTAGAATATTGTTTCAAGCTGTTTGTTAAGATATTGCAGGATTATCTAATAGTTTGCGGATCAGGATTTGATCCAGTCCTAGATGCTTCTATGTTAGAGGGTTTGGTGTCCGTACTTAGTCCTGCAGGTGGAAATGGTCCACCTAGTGGTTGTCGGTGTGTCTATGTATGCATAATGATTTACGTGATTTAAAGAAGAGGATAATCAATTATTTTATAACCAAGATTAAAAAAGGAATAACTCTGTAAAATCAAAATAAAACAATTGATTTATTTGTAATCAATTGATGCGATTATACAAAAAGCTTACATCCGACTGCCTAAATTGATTGGAAATCAGAAATAGATGTAATTTAGAACTGATTTCTTATGTTATAGTCATTTAGACGACATAAATAAAGCTCTTGCTACTGTGATCTATTATTAAACAATCACTATAACGACCACAAATACATAATTTCAGAGCATTAAGATCATCTTTACTACCAAATAATATCTCATGTGCCGTAATGAAGAATCCGATGGGACGTACCACCAGTCTATAAAGACCTCTCGAACACAGTAGGTGGGCTTCTTACCTACGTAGAACTATTGAGGCAGAGGGAGATGAGGGAGGTCTAAGTTCCTGGTCATCAAATACAATACATTCGGTATAAAAGTATGGTATAATACATCCAGACCAGTTGGCCAACCTACCCATTTTTTCTCTCTTTTCCCTCGGAAAAATGTCCCCTATTAATACGAATGAGATATGATCCGACGAAATGGGATTTTTTTACCTCTCTCTAGGCAGTTTATTTTTAGTAGTTTTGTACCTTAATGTGGGGATTGGAATAATGGCTGATAAGCGCATTCGTTGTCTTGAATTCATACCGTTCTTTGATGTTTCTTAACAAGTTCTGATGTCTACCGATAGTGCTGCAATCAAATACTTTGATGGCAAGTTATTTTGCGCCACTGACGATCTGAAGACTAAACTATGAAATTGAAAAGATACGTGCTGCCTATACCTATAGATCAGTTAAGAAACGTTTCTGAGAGCACCTAGAGAGGAGCTAGAGATTCACTAAGAAAGGACACGTACACTTATATAAACTCACGCCTTTTCCCAATAGGGGTAAGCAGAAACTACAGCAAGCCTGCTACGATCCTTACATACTCCTTTAGTTTCGTTTACGTTCATACATCTGTTCATACACACACGCTGGCAGCAAATTCACAGAAAGTACCTTTTGCAATATAATCTCTTTAAAAAAATTAAAAGAAGAAGAAAAAAGTACAGAAGAAGAGAACAGTGAGAGAGAGAGAAGTGTGGTGTAGGTACTATAGATATACCTCTGCCCAACCCTTCAGAAAACGAGGTGTAATGTTATGATATGTCAACCCCGTCTAATAATCATGTTGCCAGTACAACAAGGGGTTAAATCATTAGTTATGAAAACAAAACAAAATCGCAGGAACAGCTACTTTCCAGCTGGGTAAATTTTAAACAAACAAAATGCCAAGTTTATTGCTATAGTAAATCACGTATTCACCAGATTACATCGAATTATTACCCTCTACATGTAATCACTGCATATCGTGATTATGGTAAACGAAAATTAAGTTAATTAGCGAAGCTAACCTGCCCAATGGTGTTATTTCCATGGGAATGCGACCCTCGTCATGGGTAACGTGGGTAAGTATCGTAATGGTTTTATTCCCATTGGATGCGATGTTATCTGGATGTTAAATTTTATACATTGGTTAATGTGTCAAAAATGGCTCGTGTGGTATTTATTGGATCGGGCATTTAAATAAAGCAAAAACGTATTAGAACTATCGTTAAACATCTTAATTAATAATTGGGTATTAAGCTCGTAATCAAATTCAGGGCTGACTGCATAGTTTGCTATCGACACGCTAAAAGAAGAATTAGGTAGGTATTATAAATGATCAATTTTCAAATGATCGTAGTAGGTAGCGTTCTTTAGTTTCTGCTTATCCCAAGGAAGGGAAGATGGCGTGAAGAAATTATCTATGTATGAAGGTACAAAATTTTCAATAATATTTATGTACCAGATTTTGCCCGGGGCTTCGCCCGCGTGTTTGTCGAAAACTATCCCACGGGAACGTACAACCAGGATAAAAAGTATCCTATGTGTTAATCCAGGTTAATTATGGTATTAAGTAGACTCAAATGATAAATTATTTATTAGTTAGCTATCATCCTATGTTAGCTGGTAGAATATGCCTATGACAAGTGTCTATTTGATGTAAATCCTACTATCCTACTATCGCAGAAGTCGCATCAGATCCCACGATCCCCGGTGCAAGTGTGGAACGGAACACCGGGGTGGTTTTAGTCAGTAAGTGTCTGACAGACCCCTCCGCCCCCCTAGGGTGAAGGACATCCATGAGGATTTCAACCGTAATAAAAAAAGGTTATAATCTATCTGTGTGCCAAATTTCATCCAAATACGTTATGCCGTTTTTGCGTGATTGAATAACTTTCACATTTATAATATTAAGTAATATAGTAGGATTTACATCAAATAGACACTTGTCATAGGCATATTCTACCAGTTAACATAGGATGATAGCTAACTAATAATTTATCATTTGAGTCTACTTAATAACATAATTATGTAGTTCTACTTTCAATTAAATTTAAGCACGTTCTATATTTTTTTGTTTATTTATGATTGCCCAGCAATGGAAAACCATAAATAGAATGAAGGCAAGGGCGGCACGGTTGAAACGGCTGATAATAATAACAAAAGTTTTTCCTAAAAATATCACCTTTTGAAAGACAAGTACCAACCATAAAGAAGAAACCACACAAATATCCACTCGCTAAACCTCAACACATGACATTAAGTATCGATATTTCCAACCTTACGAATGTCATACAGCAATGTGACGTCACAAGAACACGGATTTTATTATTTATTTTCTTATGTGAAGTCGCGCGCCGCCTGTTCGATTTGTCGATCTCGATTCACCCTATTCGATTTTATAATCGATATGTTATTCAGTATAGAGAATTCGATCATTTATTTTTATTCGACAATTGAATGTGAAATAATTGGTTTGGATTTGTATTGTAGTTTTTACTCATGATAGAGTTTATTTTTTGTGTCAGTATTGGGAAAAATATAAATGTGGTATTCAGGATTCTGAATACTTGGGTTTATTATGCTATTGTTAGGTTCTGAAAAATGTAATAAGTTATTACTTTTGACTTTATATAACTATTTACAAGAATCTAATCATCTAAGACGGCAAAGAAAAGACTATATTAAATATAACGGAATTTTCTTTTCACTTCAAAATTTGGACCTTCGATTTGGATTTAACACCGAAACAACAGACTTTTGGTAATAATTTGACCAGTCTCGTTAATTGCTTAAATAATTAGACGTCTTACGCCTTCAACGTCTATAAGTTATAAGTTTGTTGTTTGATCTCTTAAATGTTATAATATAAAACATCGTTCATACAAAATTCGATGCCAAGAGTTCCAATGCAACTAAGACGAAGCTAGAGGGAAAAACAGAGGGACAATACCCGACGGTTCTAAATGAAATCTGGCCGAGATTCTGTCCATTGTTTGAGCTTTAGGACGTAGCAACTTTATTGTGCCTGTAATGAGACGTCTGGCGGAATTGTGAGCTGTTTTCCACTGTATCATTGCAGTTGTAGCTGGATTAGGGTAGGTAAGGATTTTGGTCCTTGCGGTCTGTCGGGTTTGGTATTAAATTTTTGCCAAAATGTGCACATTGTGACTGTATTTTGGTGTAAATTTATTCTATTAAAAAAGATGCAATAACTCAACGTTCAGTTGGATATCAAGAGGTCATGAGTTCGAATATCCCCTGTTGGCGTGTGTGTATAGATGCACAGTATTTATTACTAGCATCTACTACTAGTATTTACTACTGCCTGGGACTTTATTCGCGTTTAGTTGCTTGTTTTAACATAAAACATTTAAAATCTTATGACACTTGGCCATACTGTAAATTCCTATTAAATCATTTTCGGAATCGAATAAGAAGTTCCGAAGATTATTTTGTTATTAATTTGTTAGTTTCTGTGTTAGGGGTACGTACAAAAACTAACAAATTTCCCCTCTTTATAATATTAGAAGTAGAATTAGCTACAACAAGTAGGTTAGAACGGCTAACAAATAAATACCGCAAGTAACCAATAAAGACGTCTTAAGTTAAAATGTAAATATGCTTAAACTTTAGTCCTTTATTTGTCGAATTCATCACAAGACATATTTTACAGCTACATGTTTTGGTGTAAGCTTTGTTGGTTGTCCTTAAATAAATAAATAGAAGTAATGTTACACGTCTGACTGACTATCTTACATGTAAATTGTCCAAATAGTTACTAAGCAGAGATAGTTAAATCATTTATGGTAAGCATGACCTCGAGGCGGTCTAGACTAGTCTAGATTGTCCAGTTGGCACTGCAAGGCTAACTAACAGGCAACATGATAAATGAAGCCATGTGTCCTCATTCTAGGAGGGGGGGCATATCAACACTTGCTTAGTATATCACGGTTTGAAGATGTAGTCTCCATATATTTAGAGTTTAATTTAATATGCAGGTTGGTTAACCTGTTTATTTAAGTAATGTAAATATAATGCTACTGTTTACTTAATTTTATATGCTAATGCCAATGTTTAGGACTTATAAGTTCGTTATAAAGACATAGCAAAGCATAATTAGTCTTTAATGTTCCCACTGCTAAGACATAGGCCTCCTCTCTGTGAGCGGGGTGTAATCCACCTCGCCAGCCTTCTGTGGTTTTATAGATGTCACAACTCTCTGAATTTTTGGTTCTAGAAAATGCCGCTTCTCTCACCAGACGAGGTTTTCTTTCTCCGACTCTAAAACAGTGGTGATAACATAATTTACACGAAGTGAAGCGCCTGTCGAGCTTGAACCTATGACCTACAACTTGTAAGTTGCGTTCATTACCACTGAGTCACCACTGCTTGATTATAGAGACACTCAGAATTAAAACAAGACTTAGTAGGTAGAGACTATACAATAATACCTAGTGTTTCTACTTTTAAATTTATATGGCATACATTATAAAAAGTTTTCTATTCTATTTCTATCATAGTGAATCGATGTACCAAGCAAAGGTAGAGCCAGAACCAGAAATACTATTTTCCCTTTAAATACAAAGATCTATCGTTCACAAATGTGAATTTGCTCAATGCAAGAATTATATAAACTGGGAACTCTACTGCACCAATAAAACATCTTTACTGAAAACGTTTCTTTCAGAAGTTAAAACCAAAAGTTAAGTACCCCACCACAACGCTTAAGCCAAGTTATCCTTAATAAAAGCTGATATCTAGCAAAAACTTGAAACTACTAAAGTCTGCAGCGAACTATTTCAAAGTACGTCCCCTTTATTAATTTACCGCTAGCTACTAACTATGCCACCACTTCCAAACAATTTCTAAAAGACTGCAATATTATCAGACACTACCAACTTTTAATTTTAAAAACCTGTATAAACGGAGAAATCCCAGGAAAGCGAAACTGTGTCCATATGCCGAGAATCGCGGGGTAAACACTTTTAAGAAAATAACATCCCGGAGTTTTGCTGTGTACAATTTTATATAGTCGAGGTACGGCGATGCGGACTAGCGGGCGTAGGTTTCCGTATGTATTTTGATGGCAGTTTAAATGTATTACGGTATTATTAGGTTATATGGGTTCATAATATATAAATATTTATTTTATTTTATTTTTTATTGACTAAGTACTTTTTTATTTTATTATTATCTATTATGTCATTAGTTATTGACGTGATCTACTAATAACATTTTTTTTTATGATGTGTTGTATTGCTCTATGTGGTTAGCTAGCAACCTCGACAGTTGATAATTCTATTCTTGCCTGAGTAACCGGTAGCAAGTTCGTGTTGCTCCCGTAGATGTCACTGCTTGCGGTAGCGTCGGGGATCGGGTTACCTCCTTCCCTCAAATATGGGTAGTGGCTGATCTTTGCGTTATGCTCGTGAACGGGTGCTGCTTGTGGTGACTGGTCGTCTTGCTGACCATGATGTTGTTATTGTTACTAATAACCTACCGGTTTATTTATTTTACGTCGATGGTCCTAGGTTATCATTTGTGGCCTCGAGTTGTAACTCGGGTAGTAACAGCTATGTGAACATTGTATTGCATATGTAAGCTATCACGCCCTTAATACCGGGAGGCACTTATTTTGATATTATGCTTTATTTACATTTTTGTTCTTTGTGCTCGAGTTAAGTTTTCATTTTATTTGTTGGTATATTGGCATGGCTGGCTGACATATGTATGACTAATTATTTAAGTAATGTTCTGTGTCTCGTAATGTTTATATTACTTTATCTATGTATGTATAGAATCAAGTCTATCCGACTAAACAGACAGCTGTGCTGCTGGGGAGTTTGTTCCGCTACTTCTTCCCAACTAAACCACTAGGAAGTGGTGATAAGCGGGCGTTTTTGGGGGGATTGTCTTATGTATTTTGACGTTCGAAAAGTGCTGATTCTCAGCCTAATTTGAATAAATTGACTATTGATTTTGATTTTATTACTTTTTTTGGGTTGATTTTGTGTGTTGTGGATGTGAGGATACATTGTGCAGACGTAGATGAAAGCGTGAAGATGTTTGTGTGATTTTATAGCATTTGAAACAAGGAGTTTAAATTGCAAGATGATACTTTATAAAGATGCATGATCTTCTACATTATTTACAACTAGCTTTTGCCAGCGGCTTCGCCCGCGTAGAACTTTCATCCCCTATTTAACTCCCTTAGGGGTTTAATTTCGAAAAATCCTTCCTTGTTCCTTGTCTACGTTATAAAGGGAACCCCTCTACAAAATTTCAGATTTCTAGGTCCAAGGGTTTGGGCTGGGCGTTGATGAGTCAGTCAGTCAGTCAGGACTTTTCTTTTTACACGCTTTATAATAGCTTCACTTGTATGTTTGTTTGTATGTTTATAGGTAACCGACTCCTTAGAGCGAGATTTTGACCCACTTTAAACGGTCAGATTTCATTGAAACTTTGTAGACTTATCGAAGACCGATGACAATTCAATAATAAAAATAAAAAAATGAAAAAAAAGGAAGATTTTTTTTTAGACACGTTTTTGTAGTTAGCAGAACTAAAAAATTGAAAATAAATAATAGTTTAAAAGACTAAAAAACACGCTTCAAAAACCACACTAAAAACGGAGAAAATAATTTAATTCAATTAAAAAGCGTGGGGTGCTTGACATTAAGTGGTTATAAAAATACCTCAAAAAGCACCCCACGCTTTTTAATTGAATTAAATTATTTTCTCCTTTTTTAGTTTGGTTTTTAAAGCGTGTTTTTTAGTTTTTTAATTTATTTTTTATTATTTATATAGATTTAAAAATACTTTAACGACTTTTAAGGACAATAAGATCTTGTGTTAATTCTGTTTGCGTTGCCTGAAAACCAATCACAGCATCAAAACTTTTCTTATATGTCTAAATTGGCAAGGAAAAAGCTACATCATTTTACATAAAAGAATTATTACCGCCAATAAATTCAATGAATTTGCAACATACGGCGTTTAATGGTGAAAGTTCTTTTATTTAAGCCATTATTTTTTAAGGAAAAATATTATTTGATTTACTGTTCGCCGAAATTAATGTTGCAGTACGTGATTCTAACGATTTTGACAAACGCCGTGTTGGTTTTGTTGAAAAGTAAGTTTCAAATAATGTAGAAGAAGTTTCGTTTTATAAGATTTTTTTTGCAATTCTGCGCAAGTTAGGTAGAGGTTTTTTAGCTGATAGATTTTTTGAAACTTTTGGTTAGTTACACGACATAAGAAATATACATTAATTGAAAACGTTATAATTTTTGAGTCTATTAAGAACCTCTATTAATATACTGTGATTTAAAACATTATCCGTTCAATGTTCACGCTCATCTAAACGTATCATAGCGCCACTTGCGGATCCCTAAAAATCTACAGCGCTGTACAATGACAGAAAACAATTGGTAACAAACAAAGGGAACGTTCTGGGGCATATCGAGACTGTCTTCACTTCGCTAGACCCTCATAATATCTCACCACCCACTCGTATCTTTACCGCATAAGGTTCAATTTGGAATAGATTTTCTTATAAGGCCTGTAATCGAAACTGAAGGTTTGTTTATTATGTTTTATCCTCATAAATATGTAGTTCTAGCCTGTGGGTTACTGTTTAGTTTACGATTTCGTTCGCGTAATGGCTCGGAAAGTTTGTTGCATATTTATACTGTGGTTAGTGTTTGTTAAGGGCTATCTTGGGGTTACTTAGGTTTCAATGTTGATTTAGGGAAGAAAATAATTTTGTTTGCTGTAGTTTCTGCGAATTGTAGCAGCTTTGAGTGGGATTGAGGGTGTTTTAATTTTGTAATAATTGCGTTTAATTGTGCTTTCTAGATGTTGCTAATAATAAAAAATCTAGTGCTGTCGGGGGGAGCACAGAACAGACTCTTTTATTTGTTCTGTGGGCCGTCACCCGTCAGGAACGAAGTTCCTCACGCTTTTTCTTCAACTCCGAATGTAACGTCGTTAACTCTGTCTTTAAAATAGTCAAACTTTATTTTGACGGCTTCATCACCCTCAATAACCATTAAAACGACACCCATTATGATTTTTTTTACATTTTGGATATTCATTTAGACTTCGTTTTCGTTTCGTGATGATTCTTACAATTTTACTAATACTGCAACCTGCGTCAAAGGACGACGTTCCAATATTAAAATAGTTCTTTGCGTATTGTTCTTAAAAACATAATAGAACCAATGCCTTAAAAACATAATAGAACCAATGCCTTAAAAACATAATAGAACCAATGCCTTATATTATAATACATTGTAAAGAAGTAGAGCAATATTGTTTTCGATGGAAGCAATGGCGGGAACCCTTTGCCCAGCTGTGGGAAAATACGAGCTACTAATAATAAAGAGAAAAATAATAATAAGTATCTTGACTTGGCTCACGAGGTTGTCGACATGTGGGATGTGGACTCAGCGATCATTGTACCGATAGTCGTTACAGCCAATGGCTTGATAGCCAAGAGCCTCGACCAACATCTGAGGAGGCTCTCGTTGGGCAGCTGGGTCAAGGGCTTGATCCAGAAAGCGGTACTCCTGGACACGGCTCGCATTGTCAGGAGGTTCCTCTCTCTGGAGCCCTGACCGCCGGTAGCTTGGACCTTGCTCCCGATACCGGTGGGCCACTATTTTTTATATTTTTAAATGTTTTTATATAATTTTATACTAATATTTAAAAATGTAATTTATATGTATATTGAAAAGAATAAAGGAGAGAATAATAATAATCATTTACATTTTCAGTTCTTTGTGGCTTGTAATTTTTCTCAGGTTGGTTCTATGATTTCCAAATTATTATTTTTAATTTTGACTATGTAACCTTTTTTTTAGTTTTGCAATCTTAAACTATTCCAGAAGGTTGGCATTCTACCTTTTAGCTATCGTAAAATATAAAAATACAGACACCTATAGAAACTAGTTCCGTCATTTATACCTACCTATAAGGTACATTTTGTTGGGCACATCAATTTGAATGGAATCTATCTGAATAGAGTCCGCCACGCTTTCAAATGGACTTCCGAACCGAACGTATTTCACTATATTATGTAGCTATTAAATATTGGTATAATAATAGGGTTTCTGTGTGAAAATATTTCAACATTGCGGTTATATTTGTACCTCTGGTGGTACCACAAACACAAGATAATATAATTTGTTATGTTTCACTGTCGAATATAATGCGTGGCTTTGTCGGCACTTCTGTTACTGGGTTGCAATTTGTATGATTTTTTTAAACATGTTGATGCATTTTTGCTGAAAGAGGCTCGTGGCTACTTAATAACAGCCGCACAGGTCAGTCGATCAGGTCAAGCTACGTCACGTTCCGTGGGTAGGTGACCAATGTGACCATCTTTACATACCAAGACCCCTTCGTGCCTCGGAAAGCACGTTTAGCCGTTGGTTCCAGCTGTAATTTGTGGATCTTTGACAGTCGTTACTGGTCGTCAGTAGCCTGAAAGTCTGACAACCAATCTTACTAAGGGGTCGCTCCATGTATGTTACTAGCATTCAACTGCATCCAGTTTGACTGGAAGCTAACCTCAATATAGTTGGGAAAACGCTAGGCAGATGATGTTGATGCACTTTGGCCTTGTGTATTTATTGTTTGTATATGTTTAGTCGGCTTAGGATAGAGTATTTTACACGTTTGAAGATTTGTACACGTATCTACTCAATATCACTAGATTCAATAAAAAACATTATAAAGAACTTCAAAGTTTACTCATCCAAATCAAGAATTATGAAACAAAACTCCGATGGAACCCGAATTCTTTTCTTTGAAACGATACCCGAAAACGCCCAATCTTTACCGAACTAAGCCGAACCCGTCAACTGCACTTGAACGATAAAAGTTTTTCCCAAATGCTTCGCCCCACGCAAGGAATGTTACAAATGTGATTTGAATTTGTCATACTCGAAGCGATATTTTTTATTGCTGGCACGCGTGATTCGAAAGCGTGTGTCGAATAGCTGGCTTTTTTTGAGCGAACAGTTTTATATTTCGTCGATGTCTTTGGTGTTCTATTTTGTCGACAGTATTGCGATTTAACAGCCTTTTGCCTAATCTTTTTATTTTACTGTGTAAAAAGATAGCGTTCGATAGCATTCTTTTATTTGAAGCTAAACGTGTAGCTCTCTTTTAAAGAATTTAGTTAAAGTTATTGAGAATAAAAATAAGTTTTCATATCAGCTCTTAGTTGCCCCACTGCAGCGTGAAGCCCTTTCACCAAACCATTTAAGTTGTCCAAGTCTTTAGCATAATCAGCCTTTAAAAGCCTGGTTTAAAAGCCACCAGGCGGGCCCAGTACGTGTTGGTACATGTCTCATGTCTTCGAATTTTTAGTTCCACCGCATGCCGATTTCCTCACGATATTTTCATTCACCTGGGAAGTGCCTGCCTGAGTTCGAACCTATGATCTCCAACTTGAAAGTCGTGGCACTTACCACTGGGCCACTACTTTCCAAGTATTTATAGTCTCTTAGTTTCACTACTTTGATCAACAGGACACACCTAACTGCTGAAAAAACTCGCTTCACAACCCGCTTAACAAACGTTTATTCTTCCAGAAACCAACTAAGATAAAAAAAATAATCAGCCTAAAAAAGTACCCTATGATAGCAACAAAAAACCCTCAAACAAATTACACCCGAATCTGCCCTCGTGCCAAAGTTTTAACATAAAAATTGATTCAACATAATTAGGTTACGATCTCACAGTATAAAAGGTACACTGACATTTAAAGCCCGGTTAAAACGCCTGGAAATTCGTCCGGGCGTAACCAGTCACAACCGGTAATCCGGGCGAAGCGGTCGAATTAAAAAGTTGGAGAAATAACCGGGTAACCGGGTATTACCAGCGACCCGTTCTGCTGAAGGCTTAATGAGGATTCGGTTTTTTGGACATATTATTAAAGAAAGTGTTGAGATTTTCTCTTGCAGTGTTTGCGATAATAAGGATTATATGGCTGTCATTAAGGCCTTGCCGCACCTGGTTGCATTTCCAATTTACTAATTGTAATGAATGGGATAAAAAAAAAACTGTCTGTATGGTATAGTTGCGGTTAAACTATCGAATACTACCGCCTCCATTTTGTTGTTGACAAACTAAGAAATGTACCCTATCAGCTTTGTTTATATGAGACCCCGAGGGAGGGCATTAAAAGTTATAATTACCTGTATTTAAGAGACTCGTGAAGGAACATTACTTGTTGTTGTGATCTTGTTCTCGTAGCTGCAATAATCTGTAGTGGTCATTTATTCTCGTTATTTATAAATATATTAAGTATGTATGTATCTATCTATCTAAGCATATATATATATGTATATCTATGATAAATGATTTTATTTCTGTAAGTAGGTTTGTACAAACACTTTTACACGTCAATTATATTTTTTTTAACTAGATGAGGTCGGCGTTTCCTATCTGACTACTCTGAGAAGAAAGGCCGAAAAAAACTCAGAGGTCAGTCTCTTTTAAAGTCCAGACATAATCTTCCGTCAGATCAAGTGAAGACCGTATGTTTGTTTTATAGTATATTGTAATAATGTAATTACTTGTTATTTAGCACCCAGGACAACCCCATTTTTATGGAGTACATAATTTCAACGTCGAAAATTTAAATACCTATGGGTAAAATGTCTATGTTCAAAACATAGAAAATATTAATATCGACTGTATCGAAATATCGAAAATTGTTATACCTAAGCTTAAAATGTCTAAGATTGAAAAGCCGAGTGATTAAAATATCCAATGATTAAAAATATCGATAGTCATTATACATAAGTTTAATATGTCAACATTTAATGCACTTAATATTTACGTTAAAAATACCTAAACGTTAAAATATCGAACAAATTTTGATATAAGTAAGAGTATGAGTGGAAAAAATATAGGTAGATTGGAAATTATATTATTGATTGATGAAGAAATATATTTTTTCATTTGTGTACAAATCTGTTTTATTTTGAGAAGTAGCGGTTGGTCACAGTTAAATATCACCCAGTTCAAAATGACGAATCATACCTACAATCTGCCGCAGAAATGTTTTCACCATTGTCTAATTATCTAGTCGCAGGCAGATTGTGTGATTCATCATATTGAACTGGGTGAAATAGGTTAGGTTAGGTTAGAACAGTGACCAACCGCGCGTGAACCGAACGAGTGAAGCGAGCGGTCGCGGTGCCGCATGCCGCGGCAGCGGCCGGCGAACGATATTTCCAAGTTGCTCCCAGATTTTTTTTCACCATTTTATAATTATTAGAGTTTTTGCAATATCCGAATCATCAAATTACCCTGTGACATACATAATAAATAAATATTGATATTTAGGACATTCGATACTCTATACTTCGATATTTCGGTCTTTCGATGTCAATTTTGTAGATAATTTGATTTTAGATATATTAGACGTCGGCTATCCAACCATTCGACAATATAAACTTACGTTATTTAAATTTTCGGTTATAAAGTCGTTTGATATTTAAGTTTTCGATGATTTGAACATTGACATTTTACCCGTAGGCATTTTAATTTTGGACGTTCAAATATGTATCCTTTTTATGTCTACGCAATCACTGTCCATTTCAAGGTAGTCTGCAAGAGATTGCATAAAGAGAGATGCGCCCAATGTATGTACTGTTAAATATATTTTTTCGTGATGTCTTTTCTGGTGTACAATAAAGTATGTACAAATAAATTAGGTATGCCTAAAGCTAGAGGTAATTATTAATTAGAGGTTTGAGTACAAAACGAAATGCTCTGACATTACCTCTTTCATTGAAACAAATTTAAAAGGTGGCCGGGAGAGTCTGATTGTGGGAGGCGGAGGACAGGCTGTTGTGGCGCAGCCTGAGCGAGGCCCATGTCCAGTAGTGGACCCCGATAGGCTGAGTTGATGCTGTGGTAAGACATGAACTTTAGTGGCTTAACTTTAGAGAGGTTTTTGGTACGTCCAGAATCCAGTGATTTGCTCACCTGATTGATTATCAAAATATATTAAAGACTAATAAAAAACGCTCTAGTCTGTTCATTAATTAATCATTTTCTAAGAGATAAGTAGCATTCAAGGTACTCAGATGGTACTTTTCCGAAACCAGCCCAGGTAATTAAGAAAAATGGCCGCCAATCCTCCTGATGACGATTTAATGGCCGCGATGGGATTAGGGGACGTAAAACTCCATACAGCGTTTTTTTAAAGTTAATTATGAAAAACGGTGTTGTTTTGGCTGAGTTTCGTAATTATGGTAGTCGTTAAACCTTTTAAGACTTGAGATTTCCATTAGTGGTGGGTTGGAGAGACAAGGTGCTTCTAATCGTGATTTTTAAAGGATTTAATATTTGTCAGGATCCCTTGAGGCATTGGTGGCCCTGTGGGGTTCATCAATATAGGAGTTATATGCTCTGTTCGTTTAACTTTGCTGTCCGGCTAGCAATTTTTACACATCTAGCTAGTGTAGAAACTTTTATTTACTAGGAAAATTTGCGTATTCAGGTAACACTAGAAAAAACTTCGCAAAGAAACAGATCGTGAAAACTTGACGGAGGTTTTATTTATTTCATTTTGTTTATCCACATTTAAAAGACATTCTAGTTTTAGTTACCTAGACACTCAGATTATAAAACAATGTTAAACTTTGTTCTGTTCCGCGCGGTCTATCTGTTTTTCTTTTATAATCTGAGCCTAGACATATGTGAATTTCAAAATAAGAGTTACAAATGTACACAAGCGAACGTAGCAAAAATCTGCTTGCCACAGTTTCCACGAAATCATTTTGAAATAGAAAAACGAGAATTTTTGTCTTGCGCGACTAGCTTCAATTGAAAACAAAGTATGGGGAACTTAAATCAGAGTGTTTTTATAAAAAATGCCAACAATAACAAAACGATGAGAATGGCGCAATAAAACACACCCAGGGGAATGATTGCGTGAACAATACCATTCGTTCTTCCATTCATTTCATTCGTTCAACTTGTGTGCTCCGTTTTATTTTTTTGTTAAGATGCTAAGACCCTTACAACGCGCAGCGGTGGGTTTTGATGGTTTTGTTGTATTTATTTGATTTGCGTTTTTAAGAGGTTTTTTTAATTTGTTAATCTGCTAACGTATAAACTGACAACATTGTTATTCAATTTATGGTCTTCTCCTTTATTTGTTGTAGCGTATAGGATATTTTTTGGGTAGTTATTTGATATTTTCTGTCTCTTAAACTGTAGGTATTGATTGAATGTGTATTTGTCTGGGATATTCAAGTACAGTGAATACTAAAGTGACAAGGACTTTTTAAATAATTATTTAGGGCGGATTTCACCAATGAGACGGAACGCAAACAGCACATCTAAGTCGCGTTCAAGAGCTGTCAATGTTATCATAATTGTGGAGCTGTCAGTGTCAATATTCCACAACTATGATGACACTGACAGCTCTTGAACACAGTTTAGGTTTGCTAATCGCGTTCAGTTTCATTGGTGAAACTGGCACTTTGAAGCGTTTTCTACTTTGCCTCTGTTTTTTTTGTTGATTTTTAACATTCCTCGCCTGAAGCTGAGCTGAAATGAGCTTTCTAAGGGGAAAGCCCTTAGAAAGTTTAAATAGAGGTGATAAGTACACCATATATTTCTTCTTAAAATTACTTTGAAGAACAAAAGGAAGAAAACTCTTAAGATTTTCTTTCTTTCAGTGAATTTCATGCAATACAAAACGCTCCTGCCGATATCTTGGAGCGCAAAAACGTGTCGTGCACCATTTTAGTTAGTGCGCCGCATCGTTATAGGGGGCGTCACGACAGATCGCGTGTCGTGCCGTTTGATTAGCGTAACGTAATTGTGTTTGACGCTCAACTAGCGTTTGTTTTTGTAGTTTTGAGTTAAATAGCTGTAGATATTAATAAAAACAGCTCAAAATTTGGATAGTTAGGTCCTTCTCTGACTATTCTAATCATGGATCTATTAATATTGTTCTGTTGCATGAAATTGTCCAACATCCTAATAATATTTAAGTGTCTGTTTGTAACGTCAAAATAACAGTTTTTTACTAAATGCATATGACAGTATAATATGTACAGTACATAATAATAACAAAAATACAATCGTTTTGTGTTGCTATCTGTCAGTCTGTTTGTTCCGGCTATTTTCCGAAACCACTGGACCAATTTTGACATAACTTTTATTCAATAGAGACATGAAATCTATTCCACATTAGCTGTCACATAATCTCATAATCTGTCATCAATCATTGTATCTAAATTCTATTGTCGGATCTAAATTATCTGCATATATTTACTTGTAGTAGTTGAGCAGCTCTTAAACGATTTCGTCACAAAACTCACGATCACCTTACGTATTTAATTAGGCTGCCAATCAGCATTTCTGTTTCTTTGGTTTAAAAGATTCATAAGACAAGTCTTATGACTTTTTCGTAAGGCGTCTGACGCTACATAATTAACACTGCGGGTATACCCAAGGTAGTTTACCTTCGAAATACTTAATTACATCAGATATTACAATAATTTTTAAAGCAGAAATTTACAGAAACTTTCATATACTAAAATACCTAAAAACTATTCTAGAAAAAGGTAAGAACATAAAAATCATTTAGCTAATTAAAGCTCGCACAAAAAACCCAGACCTCTTCAATAAAATACTGACATAACTGCCTGAATTCAGCCATTCTGTCACTTTCAGCCTCTCGATAGTAAATCCACTAATTGAACAAACTAATTAGGAGTTTCAACCGAATTAATGGAAGAGAAAAAAATCTTCTCTGCTTCATTATTAATGTCATCTTAAGGAGAGCTGATTATGTCTGTGTAATTGTAATCTATGAAATAGCAGTCTGTGTTTTTAGAGGCTTATACAATAGAAAGTAATTCGTTGGCCTAGTGAGTGCCTAGTTGGTCCAGTGGTCGCAAGCGCTACTGCTGACCATGAGATCCTAGGTTCAACTCCCAGGTTGGGCATAGTATTCTTGGGTTTTCTGTCAAGATTTTTTTGGTAGATGCCTGGAGCCTGGATTTGTGTCCGGTTGATGGCAAAAGGCTCGCCCCTATTACATGGGACTTAAACGTAACTGGCGAAATTGAGGTGTACTGAAGACACCTTTGCCGAACCCTTCGAGGAATATGCGTGATATTATGTATGTCTGTAATATATTTTTTTTGTAATTTTATTTTATCTTTTTTCATTCAAATAAATTTCAATAGATAGATTTCAATTTTATTGAACAGTTTACGATAAATTTAATTTTACTTGGAAATACGTCAACTTTTCAGACTTTCTTAGCATCTATTTAGCTACAAACAATGGTTTTAATTGGTTTAAATTACTTTGTTGTAGAAGGAGTCTAGATCTCGATGATGAGTCGCAGAAATGTATTTGTCTAGTACCTAGTTCTTTTTATTCAAATTCAGGTCATTATTGGGCGAGCTTAGGGAGTTTAAGGATCAGCTAGTTGGTAAGACTGTCATGTTTTCTTTGTGACATTTCAATAAGTAAATCAAGAAGATCCTTTCAAACTGTCAAGCTTTTGTGGCCGACCCCAATTTTACATTAAATTACTCACTAAACTATAATTTAATTTATAATTACCAACTAATAATTGCTGGAACCACATCACAGGGACCGTTACACGATAAAGTCACAAGTTTTAATGAAACATCGCGTTTTGCCCCGGGTGCGTTTACCCTAACGAAATCCAATTTGGAAATTGCTTACGACCGGCCAAATCATCCTCTATACATACGATATTCAACCAGCGATCCAAAGTGTACTTTATTCGAGAGACTGTATGATTCAGGTTCGTTCAGCACAGTGGCGTGCTTGCTACCTGATTTAGTGGCCCTATTCTGAGAGCTATAACGATGATAATGGTCATAATTTCAAGATGCGAGCGTTCGATAGTAGAAGAATTTCGGTTTTGCGTGAAGGAAAATGAACTAATTTGTGTGAAGGCGAGGTCGTAGACAATTAGTGAGGACTCCTCATTAGTTGCGGTAATTTTAGCATTTTAAGTGGTTAATTACATGATGTTTAATTTGGTCCTAAGACTCGCTGGTAAGAAGGAGCTATCTGTACCATTTTGTCATGTCTTATTATTTGGCTACGAATAAAACAGAGGCCATCATATACCTAGATTGATAATAATTATCAACGAGCTTCAAGAATTTTAATTGGCACATAATCAATCTATAACATTCCCACTACTGAGACACAGGCATCATCTCTTTGAGAGGGAGTCGGCCATAATCCACCATACGGGCTCAGTGCGGGTTGGTAGATGTCATATCGAAGTTTTGGTGTAAGTATATGCTTTCTGCGTTTCTTTACGATGTATTCCTTCACCGTTTTGAGAGAAGTAGTGATAAAATAAATTAAACAAAGTAAATCGTCTGCTGGATTCGAACCCATCGACATTTTTTAAGACTTTTAATTGCCAATAGGATGAATAAAACTACCTCCGACACGCAAAGAGTCCTTATAAAAAGGAATATCATAAGTGACTAACTCAAGTACAAAATTAAGATTACCATTGAACAAAATATAAGAATTATGATCAAATTAATCACCCGATATTTAGCTGACGTGTTCGATATTCAGAATATGACCGCTTAAGGTCAGCGAATGCAAAATGGCGGCGAAGGTGACCTCTAGCGGGCCGAGATGTATGAACATACAATGTGCCGATATTAGGTTTAAGAAGGCTCAATACGTTATTAAATTATCTGTTACACTGTACAAGGTTGTGCTATGTTCCCACTACTACAATAGCAACATATTTAGCGCCAAGAAATGGTTTTATAAGGCTGTTTCGACCCATGATGATGATGGGGACTCCCTTTTCCACACTTAGTCTCCTATTTTTGGTCCGTTGTACGTGGGGTTTCTGGCTGGTTAATCTGGCATTTTGAGTACTTTATGCGGCCTACCAAGATGTCCTTTTTTTGGTATTGTTCGTCGAATCGTTGTGCTCCATATGTTCTAAGTTGAGCTGCATGATTACTGACAAATGCGTGCACTAACAGGATAGGTCCACTCAATCTGTGTGGTTTTTTCCTCAAAAGACTATTTCAGAAACCTCACTTCTTGATGTGACGAAGATTATGTCTGGACTTTAAAAGAGACTGTGACCTCTGAGTTTGTTTCGGCCTTTCTTTTCAGAGTAGTCAGAAAGGAAACGCAGACCTCATCTAGTTTTAAAAATTATGATTGATGTGTAAAAGTGTCTTGTACAAACCTACTTACAGAAATAAAATCATTTATCATTAACAAAGCCAGCCTAGCTCCGCCCAAAAGCACAGAAGCTTCCTGGGAGCTTCACAGGCTTCGCGGGGCGACCTCATTGTTACGAGGATTTCTTCACGTTGAGAAGCCACGGCCTCGCATTCCACGATGACGTGGGCGGCTGATTCCTCGGCGTCAAGGTAGCCTCTGCAAAGCAGGCTGTCTGTGACGTCTATATTGTAAAGATGTTTGTTAATGGGGTTATGGCCCGTAATTGTTCCTATGATTATTCTAAGGTTATTTCTACTTGGCTGAGAAGTTTTTTGGTTAGTCACGGATGTAAAATCGACCCGTAATCAAGCAGTTATTAAATAACCAGAGAACTGAACTATAGAATACACCAACCAAATGTACCTCCCCTCCCCCCTCCCTCCTGTGTCCGGTATTCGTTTCTTATAGGTATACAATTCATTATTAAAAGGTATTAAAAAGTTAAAACCGTCTCCAAAATTCTCTCTCGAAATGGATTTCGAAAAGCGACCTCGATAGATAACTTTCGGACCTCAAAAGTTTGATTAATTGTTATGTAAGCGTGCCGGCTAATTAGGGTCTACCTCGACTTCTGCTTACAACCTAACTTTTTAACAACCACTGCCCAGAGTTTTTGTGTTCTTTTGAACAGTTTGAAACTTTTTCTGGTTGAGGATATTTGGATGTGGGACTTGTGAGTACGATACAGGTAAACGGATTATCTGATTTTTTTTTTCAAAATTATCCTTGTACTACCTACAACTAGACCACTAGCAACCCAGCATTGCGTTTATCCAAAATTTGGTCAGTGAAAAAAGCAATACGTAGTTATTATTTGAATTTTGATATTTTTAGGGTATATGTCAGCAAGAATTATTTTTACCAATAAGTAAATTTTTTAAGCTGTCATCTCACTCGTTCTCAGCCCAAATCGCTCAATTTCCAAACTTGTTTTTTTCTACCCATAACCTTACGTTTCAAACCAAGATCAGCTTTATCACAAAGCTGACATTATCTTCGATAACCCGTTAAAACAGATTGAAACTCAAAGGTCTAAAGGATCAAGTCAGGTCCTAATTATCCGTCAGTTCGCCCACCTAACAATTACAGAAAGTTCTGAGGTTTGAAAAGTTAATCTGGATACCCGTTTGTTAAATCCGTTTATAGAATGAGAAGTTTCATAAAGGGTGGTTTGGAACAGGGCTGTAGATCTATCTACGTCGTTTTGTGGCAAGTTTGGCAATGCTGTTTGAAGGTTGATAATTTGGCTATGGGTATTTGTAGTGCGGATAGAAATTCGGGAGTGTCATAAACTATGTATAAACTAGCTTTTGCATAACTGGATGAGTTAACGCGAAAATAAAGAACTATGGAAGCAGCTGAAGGACACCTTTACACAAAGCGAGATTCTTATCACAAATAAATTTAATTTATCTTACTGTACTAACAAATACTTGTATAAATGAAGGTACGATCAACATTTGAAATGTAAAATAAGGAAAGATATGAAAAATGAAGAAGGTTTTAGTTTCATAATTATTACGAACCATTAGGTTTTGTCAGCGGCTTCACCCTCATGTAGGTCTTCAATTATGCTACAGGTACGTATTACTGGGTAAAAAAAATCCTATGTGTTAATCCAACATATAAACTACCTGTGCACCAAATTACTTCCAAAACCGTTCAGCTGTTTTTGCGTGATTGAGTTACAACCATCCAAACATAATTTTTTTTTTATATTAGTAGGATTAGTATGATTTAAGGTGTCAGATAAATAAATCAAGAATACAGCATTCACATTTGAATGTGTTAACTATAAACAATTATCACAATCATTACAACCATTCTGAGAATGAACAGATAAATTCTTGGAAGTATCTTTCAGCCAAACTAAAAACAGAAAATCCTTGTTTACACACTATCTGGGGAAGTGGGCTTTACAATCGGATCGAAATAACGTCCATATTCAATAACCCTGCCACTGCAACCCACCAAAAATCGGAATCTAACTAATCCAAGCCCAGCCTTCAATCCCAAAACCGTTTCCCAAAAACGAAGCAAAAACCGACCGATTTATCGTTTCGAACAAAAAATCCGGGGAAATATTGACACATCTCGTACGATAACGGAGAAAAACCGGTCGCAGTACCGGTATTCTATCACGGTGATATCCAATACGTCTTTTGTCATTTCATATCCGTCCCTCCCGCCCCCCTGTGACATAATTACGGACTTCGGGTTCCCTAAGGAATAACCGAATATCGCAATTGAGGTATTTTTGGATACAAACTTGGGCAACAACACAATTTAATTCTAATAGCTCACATCGAGTTTAGGTACCGTTTGATAGAGTGATTCATTGGTCGATGTTCGTTAAGATTGTTTAGACGGGATTGTTGAGAGGGTAGTTCAGAAAATATATTTTACAGAGTGATGAAGTGCTTGCAATTTAAATAAGGCGAAGGAAAATGTTTTCAGACGAGCGGAATTTATTTTTGTTATAAAATCGAAGGAGGGTGGTGCCATCTGTGGTGTTGGGTATGTGTGAAATAGTTGAGTGGACACGGACGTTGAGCGGCACTTCATTTGAGTGATGGTCGAGCGTCAAGCATTACAATGTGTAGTCAATTATGCAATTTCGGCAGCGTGCTACACTCTTGTACATTATCCTAGCATTTCCTAAAAGTCATCGTTCAATATAGTTAACAAGTTTTACGACATACCTTAAAAAAAATCAGGATTACCTGTGTGATAGAAGCCAATGCGTCAAAATAAATGACGTCAATAGTAACACCAAATCTTTGAGTTTCGGCGTTCCTCAGGGCTCAATATTGGGCCCTACCCTGTTTCTTATTTATATTAATAATTTATTCAAAATGTCTAACGAACTGTTAAATTTATACTTACGCTGATGATATGGCCTTGCTTCTTCACGGTATTGACTGGCCTGAAACAGTCAAATACGTGAAACTTGCTCTAAACTCTGTGATGAAATGGCTATCAAATAACATCTTAACCTTAAATCTTAATAAAACAGTATACCTACCATTTTCCTTACTATCCACCAACCTCCCTCCAATGGATTCAATGGTGCTTAGATCTCATACTTGCTCACCCGATCTATCCTCTACAGAGCGACTGTCTACAACTCACAAGGTGTGAGTCTGTCAAGTATCTCGGAGTCTATGTGGATAGTTCTTTGAGCTGGAAACCTCACCTTAGCAATCTCATATCGCGAGTCTGCAAGTGTATATATTTTTTTTTAAAGTTAAGGCACTCCGTGGACTACCGTACTATTAAAAATGTTTATTATGCACTGTGTGAAAGCATAATAAACTATTGCATCACAGTGTGGGGTGGGACTCCCAAGACAACCTTCCTCCCTCTGGAACGAGCACAGAGAGCTGTCCTCAAGGTTATGACTTCGAAGCCGTTTAGATATCGCACCTCTCGGCTCTTTACACCGAATGTCAGGTCCTCACTGTGAGGCAGCTCTTTGTTCTCGGCACTATTCTGCGCAAACATTGCTCTGTGGTTTACAAACCGAATGCTGCTAAAAAACGTAGATTCTACAAGATATGCTCAACTGGTGGATGTAGAACTGCCCTAGCTTAGCGTCATTATGATCTTCTCTCTAACCATTTAGATAATAAAATAAATAAACTGTGCACCATTGCTCCCATGTGCCTAAATGGATGTATGACCCAGGTTACAAAGTGGCTATTGACATTGAATTATGATAAGACTAAAGATTTACTACGCATATCAATCGCTTAACCTATTGCAGTTAATAAGGTATTTGTAATTATATTTATACACACTACAACGAAATTTTTCACCATATTTATCTCCCTCTCAATTACATACACATACTCCATACATAGGTACTTTGATAGGCCACATCATAGTTGCATTTATCACGAAATAGTTATCTTAATAAAAATATATTGGGCTTGTCTTACAACTACTGATATGTTCAATAATACGCGAGGACGCTGGGCAACTTAAACACAAGTTAAATCTTACATTGGGTGCCAGAGTTCATAGAAAATACTGTTTCCCTTAGTTGTAACGATGCATAGTGTTTATTGTGTTTTTTTTTTTTGTACAACTGAAGGTAATAAAAAATATATTTTTTATGCTATTTGGTTTGCGGAGGAAACATTTTCGAGAATAGACACTCACTAAATAAACTTCTCTTAAAGTTGAATTTATTTAATAAAAATCCCATATCCACGCTATTATTCAATTTATAAAAGCTAACCTAACATTCAAACACGAAAATATAAAATGGCCGTCCATTTTTATTTGCACTCCCTCGCTTTTAGTTCCCGTTTCATATAACCAAACTTTTCACAAGTAAAATAAGTGGTTATAAAACAATCGTAACTCAAGTCACACATGATAGCGACTGTAACAGAATCCAAACTCGTTTTTGTAATTATACAGCGGGTTTCGTGGACGTGACACGATTTTGAGCTAAATGAGTGGTGTTGGGGGGGTTGTGACGTAAGAGAGGAATGGGGGAAAGGAGGGGGGTCCGTCCAGTGATTTGTTACCTGATCCACGTCGAGGCGTTGTGAATTGAGCGGATTTCGCGGGAAATGTATTGTTCGGTCTTTTTGACACCTAAGCGGCAGCGATAGGGTTAGGGTTTATCGGTTAGGTTTAAGGGATTGGATCGGCTGTTCTCGGATAAATAGAATGGCTTAGCGGCGTTCACACTTAGTGTTAATTGTTGTTCAGTTGTATTGGGTTTGAAATAGGCGTCTATATATTGGGTGGACAATGTAGGAATAGAACGGAGCAGAATATTAAGTGTCGGGCTTACCTAATTGGGATTGGGCTCAGATTTGTTGGTTTCATAGGTAACTATTTTTAAGTCCTTAACTCAAGTCGTGAAAGTCCTCTGTTTAGTATATTTATATTGATGATTTGTTCACATTTTCATTGAGGAACTAGCTTTTACCAACGGGTTCGCCCGCGTGGAGGTTGAAAATAATCCCACGGGAACGTACTATCGGAATAAAAAGTATCCTGTGTTATTCCAAGTTACAAACTATCCATGTGCTAAATTTCATCCAAATCTGTTCAGCCGTTGTTGCGTGATTGAGTAGCAAACATCCAAACATCTAAATATCCAAACACACAATCTTTCACATGTATAATATTAGTACCTAGGATTTGACTCGTGAAAATAAGACTACGAATCAAATCAAACCACAGTTATTTATGTCAATATTTAAATAACTCAAAGTAAAAGTCCGAGAAAAAAAAAGAACACCTTTATTTCCCGAAGGGTTAGGCAGTCAAACTCAAACTCAAAGCATTTATTTCAATTAAACCATTTACAGGCACTTTTGAATTGTCAAAAAGTCGACCAGTTGGAAAGTTGAAGCTAGTTGCCCATTCCAAAACGTACCTATAAGTACACCCAAATTTCTCCAGTTCTGTTTAAACCTAGTAATAAATCAATAAAACATATATAGGGACGTAATTATAAAATTAATCATGTTCCCAACTCCATTGACCCGTACTTAATATTTTAAACCAACATAAAATTAAACACACTTTAAATCCGATCCGAATAAAATTTAATCATAGAAATTAAGTTACAATTTCGTGGGGAAACGTTAAAATGATTAAAAGCAGACGTGACGTACGAGGCGTAACCACAAGGGACGGACCGTAGCCGGTAACTAGGTACGTAGGAACAGGAGGTTTTCACGGTACGATTATGTTAATGTAAACTGGATATTTTTATTAATTTACCGTGACACTTAATTTTTCATGTAATTATGGGACTTAAGTGGCATTTTGGTCATTTGTATTTATATATTTATTTATTAACTAGCTTTTTCCAGTAGCTTCGCCCAAGGAGGAGCACTGAAGGTCAGAAGTTATGCCGCGGGAACCTACTCCTGAAATGAAAAGTATCTTAAGTGTTATTCCACGTTATAAACTACTTTGCGCCAAATTTAATCCAAATTCGTTTGGGCCTTTTTGCTTGATTGAGTAACAAACACCCAAAAATTCAAACTTTCACATATTTTATAATATTAGTAAGTTAGTAGGATAAGGTACTTCAACGACTTACTCACGAGGACATACACAAACAAAATCACAAACAGCTAAAAGCATTGTGAGTTCGTCACTTACAGAAGTGCACAGCACTATCAGCAAAATTTATGGTACCTACATACAAAATATCATCAGTTGATTGACATATAATTTATAAAATTAAAATAAATGAGCTATATTCACAAATACGATCGTATCTTTTAAAATCAATTTAAATAGGTAGCTAATCTTCTAACGGATCAGCATGAGCTGCAAAAACCTCTTGCCGTGGGAAAAATATAATCCAGTCAGCCCTTAAGGTGAGTCTTGTCGACATTTTTTCCATAAAAAACTTCGGGAGTGTAATATACTCCACTGTTCGACAATGTACATCAAAAATTAAACATGGTATAGTTTTGTGTCATTAATATTGTCTTTACGGAAACAGAATGCTAAAATAAAAAGCCATTAAAAAGTTAGGCGTCAACAAAGATTCGTTTTTCTTGCTAATTTAACCTAACTTTGGGCATGTTTATGTAATAAAAGACGTGTATTATCTCCAAAACCAAGTCGGTACCGACAAAGCTCAAATATCGAAAAGTTCAAACTTTATTGGTAATAGATTTATGCAGTGGTTTTTTCATAAAACCCTATCTTCCGAAAGACTTTTCTTAATTTTTTACGCGCCTGTCTTACTATAAATGATCCTGCATCTCACTTAATAACGTTGTGCGTGTAGACTACCGTCTAAGTCCTCATCACTGATACTACGTCTGTCGTACACGATGCCCGGTGAGACAGCGCGCTTTTTAGCCAGGCCCAACAGTGAGTTCGAGCCCGCGACTTGATTCCCCTTAATAGCGCGACTGACTAGGGATGGTGAATAAACAGCTCTTAGTACCGTCTCCTAGAAGCAATTGTATTGCACCGCACATTTTACTAACAAATCAATCAATTAACTCAGCTCCTCCACAGATGAACTTAGGCCTGTCCCAAGTTGTTTGTATCCAGTCTGTCCCAGCCACCTTCTTGAGATCGTGTGTCTATATAGCTGGGGGCGTTCCACGCTACGCTTGTCAATATATTATTAATCAAAATAACAATAAGAAAAGGTCCTACATTGTAACCGTACCCTACCATCCGCCATTTTGGTGACGTCAGTCGTCACTTGACAGCGCACTCCGTTCAGAAATTGAGTTACGATGTCCAATATTGATACAATTGTGCCAACAAAACGAACTCGACATAACTACAGGATGGCCGGTAACTCAATTTATAGTGAATATTCCTTGATGCGGCGAAAGGAGATTCCGATTTTAGTGACGTTCTGTTAGTGCTTAAAAGGATTAACATAAGTTTTATATGACTACTTCAACCACTTAATTAACGCCATCATAATTTTATTTCGCATCTTATTAATGGTTTTGTTAAAAACGATTAAAAAGTCGTGTTTATCAGTTAATGCGTGTAAGACATTGTTTTGTTCTGTTAATTTACATTGAGTGACAGGTGAAATTTAAGATATCAAGAGGCAGGTAATCTTTTTCAAAGAATAAATAAGTATTCACAAAAAAAAATATCACCAACCATCAAATTACTTTCGCAATAAGTGGCGACATTTCTCAAAACATTCCCTACACAATATTTCATCAAGAAATGAAGAACGAGGGTATTATTCGAAATATCATTCTACCCTCAAAATCACGCTAAGATTTTCATTTTTATCCACAACACGGTGGAGCCAACAATTCTTTTAGAATAATCTCCGTTTGGAGGGCGCGTCAAAATATATAAGATATTGCTTGGAACGCGGGAACCCGGAAAAGATCTGTTGCTCCCATCACGGGGATTGTTCTTAGTGTATTGTGTTTTGTGGATTTAAATTCTTTATGTATTAGATACTGGTTTGAGTATGAATGAAAAGTGGAGCATATCGGGTGTTGTGACGTGAGCTACTGAATCAACAATGAAAGTCTAAGAAGTTCTAAGAAGAAAACGCTGTTTTTCTGGCTTGTGTAAAGTTTTGGTACATTTTGATGTCCAGAACTTGATCGATAGTGGTGCGTGGTTGTCGAAATAGGGCATCAACCGAGAGTTAACAGCAAAAACTATCAAAGGCTTGTGAGTCTATCATTTTTTTAAAGTGCTCACTACTCTATGCCTGTTGGTAAAGTAAAAGAGACACAAAAAAGTGATACGTGGTGTTTGTTAGTGATAGTGTTTAAAAAAATGTTGGCCTGTGTTGATGACGCATAATCAGTCAATAATGTTCCCACTGATGGGACACAGGCTTCCTCTCTGTGAGAAGGACCGGGTCGCATACCACCTCGCGGGCCCAGTGCGAGTTGGTGGATATCACATGTTTTCGAACAGACATTGGTTTCCTCACGATGTTTTCCTTCACCGTTTTGAGAACAGAGGTGATGAAATCAAATACACAACGTGAAGTGCCTTCTTAGGTTCGAACGCACGACCTACAACTCGTAAGTCGGGATCGATACTACTAAGAAACCACCACTGCTCTCATATTTAAAAGTAGATCAATGACACAAAAACAATTAATTGATATTGTGTTTCAAAGTTGATGACACAATAACAATTGTGTTTGTGTCCTATTTCAAATGAACCCGCAAACAGCCTATTAAAATTTAAACAACCTAATTACCGTAACATTTAAAATACAGCGACATCGAAAATTATTCATAACAACAATACTTAAATTCGTAATCAACAGTCTCATTGTAAAATAACAATATGTCCACTTAGTTATTGGACAAACTGCAACAGATTATCATTTCATGTGCTATAATTTTGCATATTCAGCACACGTAGACGTGCAATGGCATCATGACACCGAATTATGTACGTATTAGATTAGTAATTGCCGCGTAAACGCAAAACCTCATCTGTATTCAGAGCTGACGGCTCAAAATGTAGGATTTTGCAGTTTCCCCCGTATTTTATATTCTAGTGTGTGGCGCTGAGCTTAATGCAATTTTAGTTTGATACGGACGTTTGTTTTAATTAGGGAAAATGTATGTGCTTTGTGTAGAATGAGTACTGTGGTAGAGCAGTGCTGGCCCAGTGGTAACGTCCCCGACTTACGAATTGAAGGTCGGGGGTTCAAACTCAGGCAGGCGCTTGACTTTGTGTAAATTCAGTCTGTCAGTAAATTCATCACCACTGCTCTCAAAACGGTAAAGGAAAACATCGTGAGGAAACCGACATGTCCTAGAACAAAAATTCGAAGACTTGTGACATCTACCAAACTGCACTGGGCCCGCGTGGTGGATTGCGACCCGGTCCTTCTCACAGAGAGGAAGCCTGTGTCCCATCAGTGGGAACATTATAGGCTGATTATGCGTCATCAACACAGGCCAAAAATTTTTGAACACTGTCACTAACAAACAACACGTATCACTTTTTTGTGTCTCTTTTACTTTACCAACACGCATAGAGTAGCGAGCACTACAGGCTGGATGTGCTTTCTTTTTGCAGAGATAATTTTGTTTAGAGGATGGGTAATAAAGATTAGTTAGATCTTGTGTAGTAAAGATGTTAAATGAATATATGTACAAAGAGTTTACTTTCAGATATTTCGAGAAAAACTAATTGACGTGGTGTATTTGGATATAAAATGCTCATAACTGCTTATTTTATAGAATATTTTAGCTTTATCAATACTGAACACCGGAAACATTCACATAACAATAACCAATCAAATTAACCCATTCAAACCGTTAATCCTACCATTCTAAATAACCGTTTTACAGTCAAACACGACCCTCCTCCAATGAACCAAAATGAACAAATTAGATTCACGAACAGTATTGAGCTGTACAAACACAGGTTTTCGAAATCCTTTGAAGTGCAATTTATCAGGTCACAATCTGCCCCCATTTTAGATTTATTAACTCGACGGTAGCATAACAAATTATAGGGTGAACTAACAAATAACGGTCTACTGCGTCTCCATTTGTTACTCTATTTATGTTCAAACGTTCATTCCCCGCTACAATTAACTTCTTCGAACGCAATTAATTTTAATCAGAAACACTTGGGGGGAAGAAAAAGAGAAAAAAAACAACCTGAAGGAAATGGGTACGCGTACCAAACTCTTGTTGAAACAATGTACAGGAAATTAGTTTTGTGATACATTTTTCGACGCTACCTACCTACTTATTATTTTTGGACAGTATCGTTGGCGTTGAACGTTGGGTAGTTATAAATAAATGCTATTGTAAAGTGAGAATCTAATAATGATTGAGGGCTTGCGATAAGAAAATCACCCTGTTTAATAGCAATTTAGAACGCTTTGTTTATTGTTTGGCTCTTGCTCTGCTGAGAAATTAGTTTTGGGAATATTATTATTTAGGAGCCGCGTGGGGCCCACCCGGGCGCCAATAACAACATTTCATTTTATTTTTACAGACGAAGCTTTAGTGGCTTTAAAATCAATTTTTAGCCGTTTAATAATATATTATTTTTCTACGAAATACACCACTAACAATGCAACGAAGCATAGATAAGGTCCCACGTTGGGCGCCAACGCCACCTACCGCTCTAAATCACTTCCGGTGTCCAGCAATAATGGCCGCCGCACTTCCGGCCTGACCCGCTGTACCTGGCCTGGGAATTATACATCTATTAATTGAGTTTCAACCACCATTGACTATATTATTATGGCATTAATAACGAGAGCAGTGTCGGCAGGTACTTAAGATGTGTTAAAGGCCTAATGATAGTTGCATAGAATCCATATATTGCGATCGCCAATCAGTTTGCTAGGTTATTGCTCGAGTGAATATTTTGAAGCTCGTCAAAAAAATGGAACATTTTTATGGTACAAAGGTCGGATCACTCACTTTTAGTTACGTATTCGTTTGTAGATTTCGGAATTTAAAAAAAAAGCAATAGTCAATCAAACTGGTTGAACTTTACTTTTGGAAGGTATTTAAAATGTTCACAGAGGTATTTTTTACCTTTCTACAAGTTAGAAAATTGTGAAAGCTGTGTGATGTACTCACTAAATTGTGCAACAAACTAGAAACTAAAATCGAAAACATATTTTTCTCTCTTCTATAATCAGTCGGTTGTAGACTTATTATTCCATTTTATTTTGAAGACGGAAATAATAATTCTGCCTCCTATTATCCATTCAGTTACCTGTATAGTACCATATTTCCCGCGTTCAAAGATCCTCTATTAAACTGGAAACGCGAAGTATTTATAATAGGTATCTCGTACAGTTGCTAAGTTAGTCCGCGATGCTTGTTGATGCATACGCTTGTTGTTGAGTTAAAGTTTCAGAAATATATCCCGACAATGCGTAACGAGATGTTGTTATGACTTCAAAAGTGCAGCTGAGATGATATTTTTATAGATGTCGTGATAAGTCTGCAGCGTTGTGCGATGAAAAATATGAAGAGGAAAAGAGTTATGTGTTTATTTTTGTTTCTTTGTTTATAGTGGAAGAATGGGGATTGTCTAAAATTTTTAACCATTCTATTTTATTTTAGTTTTCGAAAATATAGAGCATGTTGAAAAACTAATTTGAATATTTTGATGATGGGCTCAATAGTTATTTCTTAATTTAATATTTATTCATTTAAAATTTTTGAGATAAATGACGTCATCAGTGGCACTAAAGATCGTTGCCTTTGCCTCACCAGTACATAATTAGAAATTTAAATCTGTCAACACAACGTCATCCATCTCATTTGTTAAAGTGTCAGTAGACGTCATACATAATCGGGTTGTTCCCATTGGTTCACGAGTGTATTGTTCTCGAAAAAAATAAAATGAACACTTGTCTTCCCAACGGGTCCACGATCTTTTAAAATATAAAATATTTTATTTCCCTACTGGTCCATGAGAATGTTTGGTACAGTCAACAATAATCGGGTTGTTCCCATTGGTTCCCGAGTATATTGTTCTCGAAAAAAATAAAATGAACACTTGTCTTCCCAACGGGTCCACGATCTTTTAAAATATAAAATATTTTATTTCCCTACTGGTCCATGAGAATGTTTGGTACAGTCAACAATAAACGCTTCGCTAAGGGATGATTTGTTGGATTTGCCTCCGCCCCGAATAGTAGAATAATTATTAAACATGAAAAAAATCACGAGGTCAGCTTTTTAAACGCTTTATGCCTCCCAAGTACCAGGTTGTCATAACTTGGTAGGAGCATACCTAACATAGTGGTATCAGCTAGAAAACGCTTTACGCCGTCAAAGTACCAGGTGATCATACCACGGAAGGAGCACACCTAACATAGATGTGTCAGCTAGAAACCGCTTTATGCCTTTGAAGTACCAGGTTGGTATAAATCGCTAGGAGCACACTTTACATGGTAGTGTCAGCTAGTATTTATTTATTTAAATTTCTCGCATATAAAACAAAGGTACAAACGCGGACTTAATGCCTTAGGCATTCTCTACCAGTCAACCATGGGTGTTGAAGAGATTAGGTGGCAGGTGCTTTGATTGAGAGGAACAATGATAAAAAAACCTATAAGAATACAAAAAAATACTGGTTGATTGATTGTCTTTTTACGAGAAATTGTTTTTACTGACTGTACTTTGGATACATCCGGTGGACCCGTTGGGAATTCATTGAGAAGCATTTGAAACATTATAATTTTTTCATGGACCCGGTGAGAAAACAAGAACAATAGAATCGTCAACCTTTGGGAACAACCCGAAATAAGGGAACCAAAAGTTCTAATGTAAGTAATGCATACAGCATAAAATAATGATAGTGTAATGAGATTTATACGAGATCATGAGGTAAGTCGCAGGAATAATAATTGTAAAAACTTTATAAATATGTAAATTCATATGTTTATACATATTTTTGACATTTATATTAATTTGACACTTGGCAGACCATAGAAAATACTTGTCACTTACTTTTTATTTTTTGCGGCAACGATACAAAACTGTACGGCCAAAGCTGACGTAATTTGAAGGGCAAACAAGGTTAATCGTATTTTATCAAATATATCAATAAAATATAAATATTTTTCATGATTAATTAGTCCGCAATGATCAGTAACACTATTCCTCGAAATGGTTTTTCAATTACAACATATTAAAAAATATGAACAATGCCCATTGCTAGGGTTGGTTTAAACTAAAGTTTTGTCGGTACTGTAAAATTTTACGTTTATAGATGGACTTCTAATTCACCCACAATACAATGTTAATAAATTGGTGGGTTGTGCGTGAATGAGTAGCCCAGTAATAATGAAAATAACCAATCAACTCAGCTTATCGCAGTCCTCTGCTGGACATAGGCTACTCCCAGGCTGCGCCACAACACTGTCCTCCGCCTTCCACATCCGGTCTGTCGTAGCCACCATTTTAAGGTTGTTGGTCCATCTTGTTGGGGGGTGTCCCACACCACGTTTGCCGATACACGGTCTTCACTCCAGCACTCATCTGCTCCACTTGTTAGATAAACTTGATTATATACAGGTTGAAATTGAAAACATGCGACAAACCGAAATGGGAGATTGTACTCATCATTATGAACAACTTTTACTAAGGGACCAAAGATGCAATCGCAAAAAAAAAACAGCTGTTCCCTACATTTTGACGAGTCATGCGAACATAAATGTAGGGAACAGATGTTTTTTTTTCGCGATTGCATCTTTGGTCCCTTAGTAAAAGTTGTTCATAATGATGAGTACAATCTCCCATTTCGGTTTGTCGCATGTTTTCAATTTCACCCTGTATAATATGACCCGTGCCCAGTTCGTTGGCCGGTAAACATTTTTATATCACTCAATAGATTACGACATGGTCGCGGTTCCAAACCTATGTCGTATTATCTCTTTAACCATTCGTCCAAATTATATGCAGTAATAGGGAAAAGTCTTTTGTTTTAAACAATTGAGACGATAAATTTACTTATTTTGATAAGAATTAATATTTGATATTATGACCAATTATCATGACCTAACGATTCAAATTATTTTTTTAATATAAAAACTACTTTTTGTGACTTAAATATAAAAGTTAGACATGCTGTCGCTGACTTTTTTGTAGGAATTATTAAGTTCTACAACTTTTCTATAGAATTTAATCATATAACTGTCATCGTTAAGGCAGCGTTCGTAAGAAATGTTTTCGTTCGACCGCTTTTTCTCCGACTTACTTTGCAAATCCTACTACCACGAAAAAGTCATTTAATTTTTCGGGTTAACATATAGCCTATGAAACTCACAAATAACGTGGCTTTCTATTGGTAAAATAATTTTTAAAATCGGTTCAGTAGATCCAGAGATTACCCCCTACAACCTCACAAACTTTACCTCTTTATACTCGTAACATTATTATTAATTATTAACAAATATATAGTATAGAAGTATAGATTACCTCTTTATAATATTAGTACAGACTAAGTAGGCAAAGTAATTAACATTACGAGACAGAACATTATATTAAATCATTTGCCTTATGTCAGCTAGCCATGCCAATAAACCAACAAATAAAATGAAAAATGTACATACTCAAGCAAAAAAAAAATTCCGGCAATGATGATTTTACTGTGATGTTTTTCACCTAAGAAATGTTTGTAGGTATAGTGTTAATCATCATGATATGCGTATCCGTCTGTAGTCGACCTCATACATATAAGTTCCTTCTTTTAGGTGTCATTGACTTGGATAAAGATCACATTATGTCAAAGAACACACATTTCTTGTCTTCAAATTGAAAGAAATTTCTTACGAAGCGACTCGACTCGCTGAAACAACATAATATAAAATAATCACATTTCAACATTACACAAAAGCTAAACATTCAGACTTAATGCTCTTTACTTCGCAAACGATACAAAATTAGAAAAATGTTTTCATAACACAATTTCAAATTCAGAATGTAATCTACTTACTGGGGCCCGCAATATTTGTGGAACAAACTCCTCCCTTGCTCCCTTATAGTATCGTAAAAGCTAATGGTGGCATTCCCTGTATCATTGTTTAAGTCCCTTTATATTGCTAGGGACCGTTATGTATGATAGCTCACTTATTTTGATGCTGTTTTTCTCTTAAATGGCCTTGAAGAAGTTGGGTTTCAGTATGTAGTAAAGTGCAACAGCTGTTTTTAAGTTTGCAGAAATGGCCGCTGTTTGTTATATTGAGTTTTTTTTTAAGTGACATGAAAAATCATCAGGACAAATAGTTAATTCAACTATAATTCGATTTATAAAAACGTTTTCATCTTTTATTTTTTTACTTTGCATAGTGAAGATTTTGTGTAAGGCAGCGTAAAGCCATAGTTGCGTCACTTTATTTGGAAGACTGGAAGGCGCCCTCTGTCGGCGCGATCACGCGTTCCAGTTCATCGAACAAAAAGTGACATGAATGGGACGGTCGCGTATACCCGCGCCGATTGGTTTCTGTTAGAACCTTGCCATTGATATGTAGATAAGAAGTTGTTTTGTATCTTTGAATCTTTCTTTGATGTAAGAAGTCTTAAATTCTCATTATTTTATTAACAATCGAGCAGACAGTATTGTTTTGAAAATAAATAACTTCTAAGCCTTCTGCTTTGCTTACAATAAATAGAAGAAACGAATAAATATAAGAGACTAATTTATTTACACTGTAGTTCAATACGAAACTAAGGTTTCCACCACCAATGGAGCTCTACCATAACGAATAGTCCCACGCACTACTTTTCTTTGATAAGTGTTGCCAGACAACAGATTGTCAAAAGACATCATCATCATCTCTAGCGCTTTCCCAACTATGATGGGGGGTCAGCTGCCAGTCTAACCGGATGCAGCTGAATATCAGTTAGATTTTTACAGAATTATTGATAGCGACAGTATTATTGACATCTCCACGAATGATTAGAATCTCATATTATTAATGTAAAACTTTGTGAGGATGGATGGATGGAGGTTTGTAACTCTTTCACGCAAAAACTACTGACTGGATTTGGATGAAATTTGGCACACAGATATTTTATTACCTGAGTTAACACATAAGCTATTTTTAATCCCGGTTATTCGTTCTTGCTGGATATTTTCCGTCCACCACGCGTGCTAAGCCGTTGGTAAAAGTTAGTCACAAATACTTTCATCTACTGTGTTTAAATTACACTGTAACGATAGCGGCGGTAAGTCCCCTCCTTGAGGAATGGCTTGAGAGGCGCCACGGCATCCTCACCTTCCGCCTGATGCAGGTCCTAACTGGATACGGTTGTTTCGGGAGATTCCTGTTTCAGATAAGGCGGGAGGAAACGCCCGGGTATTTCCACTGCATAGATCGCCCTAAGGACACGGTGGAGCATACGGTGGAGGTCTGCCTGGTTTGGGCGGAGCACCACCGTGTCCTCCTGGAGGCGATTGGCGGCAGCGATCTCTCGCGTCCGACCCTGGTTCAGGCCATGGTACGAAGGGAGAGTGTTTGGGTAGCCGTCACCTCCTTCTGCGAAGCAGTAATGCTCGTGAAGAGGGAGGCGGCGCACGTGAGGGAGAGGCAGTTAATGCGCCCTCACGGCTTTAGTCACCGCAGGAGACGCCCTGGGCGTCTGGAATCTCAGGCTAATTCCCGGCCACCATAGGTGCGGGCTTGCGGACGGCGAGTAATAGGTAGCTCTCTGTCCGGTAAGGACCAAGCCCGGGTCGACGGCGCGTTGTGTTTCACGCACGCCTCAAAGAGATGGCAGCACCAGCTGGTGGGGTTCGCAAGGGCCGATGCCTGTCAGGAGTGCGGGTTGTTCGAAAGAGATACCGCGGCCCCTGGCATACAGGCAACTGAGGGAACACGGGTGGGTTTTATTCAGTAAAAGTCTGACACGCCCTCCTGATCCACCCAGAGCGGGAGAAGTTATTTGATGATTTCCCACCCAAAAAAACAAAACAGTCCGGTTTCCAATTCCAGACCTGACAACCCTAACATCATGTAATATTTTTTTTCAGCGTACCTTTTGTATGAACTTCAGCCGCGAAAAACGAGTTAATTACAATAACAATGGACGTATCCGCGATGAATGGGCGAAAAAACCAGCCCCTTGAAACAACCCCATTGTATAATTTATTTTTGTGGCAATGTCACTACCGGTAATTATTTATTTTTGTGTTTGCATATTTTTTTGCTGCTTCGTTTGATTTATGATGTACGTTTCGGTTCTGATCCGTAAAAAGAAATGGCAGATGTTTTTAAGGTTGCATTTAAAAGAGCGTGGGTTTTTCCCTTCTATTGATATTTTATTTGAATAAGTACTGTCGTCATTCAATGAAATAAGCGTCAAATTATTTATATTGCTTTGGTATCACGAATAAATCGGAGGTTCTTAAGATCATCCAATAGCGCCTATATCAAACTACTAAAAAAAAACGCTAGGTTCAAAAACCCGAATTTAAAAAATCTCGCTTTAGAAAGCGCTCTATTATCATCTGAATGCCGCGGTCAATTTAATGTGACTTCATTAAGGTAAGTAGTTTAGAAGTTAAGAGGGAACAAATGAACATACATTTAAACATACTAGTCAAAACTTTTTTGCTTCGCCGTAGTCAGGTGAAAAAGAACATCCGCATCTCTTCTTTCTTTACTAAACTACCTCTTATAAATTTCTCCGCACGGCATCACGTCAAAACCTATAATCCCTACATAATCATAACTTACACCAGCGATGATTTAACTTCAATAACGTCAATTCCAAAATGGGTAATCGCTTAGAGGCAGATTATTTCGCGTCGAGCGCAAATTTGACAAGCTCCGTAACAAGGGCAGATAACGTCGAAACTTGTAAAATTATTACTTGGAGTATCACGCTAACACGCTGCCGCCGGGAAACACGCTCGTCGGCATTATAGATTTTTAATGTGTATATTCGCTAGTTTGGATAAGTAGTATGTCTTGTACAATTTGTGTAACGTTTTGGTGTTATGGTTTTCTCTTCACGTGTCTCGTTGCTAAACACGCTCTTAAATTATATTGTTTATTGTTGATATTTCTAATGTGTCTGTTTGGTTATGTTAAGAATTGTACCCTCTTTGGTGTTAATGAATTATTATAATTGTGTCACGCTGCCAGAAACTTATTGTATTGTTCTTAGTTTTAAAATAAAGTGTTATATTTCAGAATTAATAAATCAATTTGTACCTGTATAGTACTGTCACTTTTTTTTCTTCAATGTAAACGGTTTTTAACCAATAACAAAAAAATATACACTGTTCATTTAAACTGACACATACACATAAAAAGAAAATATAAAATCATAAAAACATTGATAACTGAATATAATAAAAAAAAAACATACAGGCGAAGTGAGAACCTCCTCCAAGTCGGTTAAAATCATAACCATCTTTTTACTTTGCCGTTGTCGGGTGCATTACTATATACCCGAAAACGGCATGCAACGTTTCTCATCTCAATGATTGCTCCCAACATTACACGTGTCTTACCTACGTGATACCGTTATTACTCACAAATTTCAAATAACACGTTGCTAACAGACAACGTGTCAGTTTTAGAACTTAACTCTACTAAATAATAATTTTAAAATCATTGTAAGAGTTTGTATGTACTGATATAACATGCTGCTCCCTGGGAACGTGACAATTTTAGATTTATTTTCGCTGACATACTCGTATTTGAGGATTTAAAAAAAAATTGCAGTGTTTATACTAAAGAACGTATGAACTCGCTCACTGCCTGTACATGTTACGATTCATTGTCTATTATTGTAAAATACTTTGGCACGAATGCAAATCCTTCATTGCAATTTAAACCTTATGTCATTGATATAAAAGTCACATAACGCGCGCTCGTGATTTGGAACAACTATACCCAAAAACATTTAATTACAATAAATCTCCTCTCTGTTATTGTATACCCATTAACTTAAACATATGTATATTGTGTCTGTCTATTTGTATTTCATCAATAATTTCTGCTGTTACAATCATTGTGCATATTTTTAAAGTTAACAGACATGCACAAGAGCTTGACGATGTAAATAACGCTATACTTGAGGTCCCTAATTGGTTTACTGTAAATCATTTGGTATTAAATGGAAAGAAAACTAAATGCATAAGATTCGTGATACTAAATATAAGAAGAAGTAAATGTCACGTTGTATTGAATAAGGAGTTACTAGAATTCGTCAAACAGACGGTTTTCCTGAGGATCACGCTTGACTCAAAGCTACAGTGGGGTCCTCACTTAACATCACTTGCAGGGCGGCTAAGTTCTGCCGCTTGTACGCTGTTTGGAAGATGCGCCAATTAACAGACGTGGATACCACGAGACTGGTCTATTTTAGTTACTTTCATAGCATCATGTCTTACGGTATTTTGCTATGGGGACGGGCTGCGAATATTGAGTGGATCTTTATTCTACAAAAGAGTGCTGTCAGATTCATCTACAACCTCCGCAGACGCGAACCTCTTAGGGCACTGTTCAAAACAATGAACAGCATGACGGTACCTTGTCAATATATCTATGAAAACATTATGTATGTTCGGAATAATCTACATCTTTTTAATAAGATAAGTGACAGGCACAATTTTAACACTAGAAATAGGAACAAATTAGATCAACCACGTTTCAGATTGTCTCAAGTACACACTTCTTTTATGGGTTACTGTGTAAAATGTTATAATAAAATACTAGTCGATATTCTTGAACGTAATGAAAAAAAAATTAAATCATGCATTAAACGCATACTACATTTAAGTAGACAAGCATATTATAAGTTACATGATTATATCGTAGATAAAAATGCTTGGCTTAATGCTGGTCCGACTTCACAGCCACCTGGGCTTACTAGTTATTTATTTATTTTTTTTTGGAAAAAAAGAGAGAAGAGAGGGAAGAGATGTTTCCCTTTTTTTATTTGTTCAGACATTACGAACATTTTTGTTCCTTTTATTATTATTTGTCTGACATTACGAATAAGTTTTTATTTTTACTGATCCAAGTGTCATTTATAAAAATGTCAATAGATATTAAATGTTTTTCTTTCTTTTTGGAAATCAAATCTTATTAGTTTTTCAAATACATTACAAACTATAGTTTTGTTTATAGTTTGTTTAAATTTTGTAAATGTGAGTACCATGCATCCGTTTATTTGGATATACGTTGACTTGAAAAAGCGTGGCAGTTGAGTATGTCATGCTCACATAAATGTCTCACTGATGGGGGCGCGTGTATTGGATCATTCGGTTCCCTATAAAATGGTTCAGCTGGATGGTGCTAATCCACGCGTCAAGTTCGTAAATGGGCGCCGTTGGTTGAGACTGGTCATCTCCTAACTTCCACGGCTTATTTTTAATTTTATATGTAGAATTGTTTTTTTTTATCCATTGTTCTCAGATATAGAATCAACAAGAATAATGTTCCCAAGATTTTGTAATACCTAACTTAATTTAAAAGAGTGTCCATGGAGTTTCTTGCCCGTTCTTCTCCATAGAGATCTATCTTTTGGAACTAGGCAACTAGCTTCAACTTGCCAACTGGTCGACTTTTTGACAATTCAAAAGTGTCTGTAAATGGTTTAATTGAAATAAATGCTTTGAGTTTGAGTTTAAAATCCATTTGTTTGTTTGTTGCAGAAGCCGATTACACACTCGACGATTCGTTTTGGAATGAGGAAAGCCCAGTTGGTGAGTGATATTAAGAAATATTGTTATTTTATGCGGCAATCATTTTGTAGGACTAGAAGTAGGAATTACATGCTTTCTGTTCTAGTGATTATCGTTGTTACAATTCTAGGCGACACATTGGTATACCCAATTCAATTTTTCTCACTTAGGTAAATATTAACTATAATTTCCGACGTGTTAGGGTAAGTAGGATAGTTGCATGCCTATCGCAGCGTAAACAATGAGGATATTTAATTTCATATACGTGTAATACATATTTAACTGACTAGCTATTATTGGTCCTGTAGACATCAGAGATCAGACGTTTTAATCTTATTTTTTTTTTAAGTATTTGGCCATAAAAGTTACTTATCGTTTCATACACAATCCAAGATGTGAGCCTTTAAAACATTCGCATAACTTCTTGCACAACATAACTTCAAATACATTGACAAAAATAACCCCTATCGACATTGGTAGAAGCCAACTTTCGCCGCCATGTTTGTCACCAGCAGCGAGATGTAAAAACGCTCGTCAGCCGGATTTCCGGCGGCGGGCGTACATCACAGCCGTGCCGAGACCGGGCCATAACCATTCCAGTTTTTGAATTCAATGTTTTTGACGATTTTTTATGGCCATTTTTTGCGTATACTGTTAGTACCGGATAAGTGATGTCTGTTCGTCGTTTATTAATTTGTTGATGTAGACATGTTTCAATTAAATGAAGTGCTTTGCTTGTGTTTTGGTTTTCGATGCAGGGTTATTGATTTTCGCTGTTTTTTTCCTTTGGGACGATTGTATGTATTTTCTGTGGTCTTTTTTATAGACATATGACAACGCACGTTCAACTAAACAAAAGTTTTTTCTTATAATTTACAATGAAGAAATTTGTATGTAAAGCAAAGTCATAACAAAGTTTAAGGCAAAGTCTCATCTCGTCAAGACGTCTTCTAACGCAACCATGTACAAAAGACAAACTCCTTCACTGAGTTTTCCAGTTTCCATTGAGTTGCACCCTCGAACTCGTAATACAATATTTACATGACATACCTAAGCTAGCTCTTTGACATTTGGATTTGAAATAACGAAACAATATTGTATTTTGTGTGTTTACTAAATTCGCAGTCACCAAGTCGGGGTCAACTGCCAGGACAAACACAATCGCGGGCTTTTGTTTGTAAAATGGTGTGTTTGATCATTTTATTATTCATCTCTCACAAACGTAGCCAACAAAGGAACACCCAACATAGTTTAATAACTCATTCGTTACAAACTAACATTTCTGTCACCACATCAAAGTATATCGAAGCATTTCGCGAAACTAGTTTCAACTGGTTTGAAGCGGTAACGATTCCGGTTTTCGCCGGCTTCCTACGGTTAGAAATGTGTGGTTATATGTTGTGGGAGATTTTATTTCGTTTAGAAATTGTTTGTTTTAGAGTTTCTCGGCGTGTTATGTAAAAGCTGTGGCTTCTGGGAGTAGTCTGGTTTCAAATACGCAGTTGTTTATCATGGAATGTTCTCGACGTTTTGTTTGTCTGTTGAAGGAAACCTTAACATGTTAGTTGCCAAGAGAATTGATCCAAGTATCAGTTACTCTTTATGTTCAGCGCATTGGGCCATCCCAAAGTTTGTAAGTTATTGTGAAGTTTTAAAGCTCGATGCTTACCTATGTAATAATATAATCCATCTACTATTACAGAGGTACGCTTTGACTTTATAACTTTGAAGACTGATTTTTCCGTAGTCAGATATTTTTTATCTGAGGAATAAGTATATCGATTTGACAGCTTTTGTATAGAAAATATACCAAACTGTCAGATGTATTCTTATCCTCAGCCCTTAGTCGTATCAGATATTAATATTAAATGAAAAGAAACAATTAAGGATTATTTGTTTCGTCGATATTGATATGAAATAAAAATAAACAACTTTTATATATTGCATCATTTTTCTGGTATTGTAAGAATTTAACATAATATAGATAGCTATTCCTTCAAAATTCTAAGGATGTTAAAAATTCTATTATTTTATCATAAACCAGGTCATGAACTTAGAAAAATGCTTCTGGTTGACACAGAACATATTCCGTTATTTTATCACAGAATAGAAATGTAGGTAAATTGCACCTAGTTCCATTACAGATAAATTGCAAGGTATATGGAATGTTATCAAATAATGAGGAACAGGATCTACCTTAGTTCTAGCATACCACACTACGTTAACCTGGTCTCCTTACAAATAAGGAGATGTGACGTCACTCAGTTCGAGTTATGGGTTTGTATGCTTGCTTGCATGAGACGTATAAGTACATTATCTAATAAAAATAATAGGAGCCAAAAATCCTTATGTTATTTGCACTGAAGTTCTGTTTTTTTTTCTAATTTAGTTTACAATTACTAGTTACATCTCAATACGAAAACAAAACCAATGTATCCTGTAGGTACCAATTTTCTTATTATGTATACACTTGATAAAGATAAGTAAAATTGTGTAATTTAATAGAATAATATAAAAGTTACACTACGTTACGTGTCCATCAAAGTGAAGTACTTTTGCTGGACGCCAACGTACACGTCACGGGTCATCCAAAAAAGTGTGCGATTGATGGACGCGTAGGCAGGTGGTTGGACACACAGATTTTTAGACAAATGTTTTTTTTCACCACAGGGTACCTATATATTGCTTTGAGTCTACCGTGCACTTGTATTTGACTCAAACTTGCCAAATATGAATGAATCAAGTCGTTTTTTTTATCAAATTCAATATAACATCGAGCCTATATATCTCTAAAAGGAGTAGGCAGTGTAATCATCATCATCATCAGCCTACAGCAGTCCACTGCTGGACATAGGCCTCTCCAATTGCACGCCATTCAGCTCGACTCTCGTCAACTCTCATCCAGTTGTTACCAGTCACCCGGCGAAGATCGTTCCACCTAGCCTGAGGGCGTCCTACCTTACGTTTGCCGATTCGCGGTCTCCACTCAAGAACACGTCTACCCCAAAGGTGGTCGATTCTCCGGCTAACGTGGCTGGGCTATTGCCACTATAACTTGCTCATATGTGACCTATGTCGACAACTTTGGTTCTCTGCTGAATCACCTCATTCCGGATTCTGTCTTAGAGAGCATAGGTGTCAAGTAAACTTAATTTTAACTAGTTATGTTGAAATCCCATGCAATAGACACCATTAGTTGGTCACTAATGTAGGCTGTGTGCAGCGTTGTCCTTCTTTACTATAATGTTTATTTCAGTAGTAATTGCAAGGGTCCTGGTCGGTCGCATACGACAGACATCTATCTCAATCAGTAGGTCTAGTCTTTTCCCAACTATATTAGGGGTTGGCTTCCAGTATAACCGGATGCAACTAAATATCAGTATTTTATATGGAGCGACAGCCTACCTGACCTCACAACCCAGTTACTGGGCGATACGATACCCTTCGTAAGACTGATTGCCAGAATTTCAGGTTTCTAACTTTCCGTAACGATTGTCGAAGATGTACAAATGACCCCGGAGCAACAACTTAACGTGCTTTCCGAAGCATGGAGGGATCTCGGTATGTAATGGATGGTCACTCATCTACGGACCAACCTCGGTAAGCGTTGCTTATCCTTGAAGACCGACCCGCACGGGTGTCATTATTTAGCCACAGACCCTCGATGGCAAATATCTATCTATATAAATAAAAATGAAACGCTGTTCGTTGGTTAGCGCATCATTTGAGAACAGCTTAACCGATTCGGCAATGTTTTGTCTTAAAATGTTCCTAATCATTCCAATTTGGTTTTTAGGGAAAGAACAATTGGAAAAATTTTCAAAATCAAATACATGACCAACTGAACGTCCTTTAAAACGACTAAAAAGGACGATGTTTCTCAAGTCGAAGCGTTTGTTTTTTGTTTGTTGTATGGAATTTTGTCTGAGCTATTAAAATTTTGACAGCACACCGTCGTCGGTCAAGTCAGCTAGTGATGAATAAAAAGATCAAGAACATCTTGTATTCAAACACAATGTCGCATAACTTCATAAGTGAAATGAGATGTTTGTTGAGATTCGATTGGGTCTGCGTGAGAGGTGAATCAAGTCGTTTGCATGCGCCCGACAGTTCCGAGATGGGACATTCCAATACACAGCGCATCGCGAGCACAGGACGGGGGCGGTGCAAGTTAGAAGATGGGGAGAATTGATTTCTAGATACAATAGGTACCTACCTAGTTACTAAATTTTCTTTTTCTAAAATAAATGAATAAAAACAGATTTGACTGACTAGACATAAGATACTTTTTTTAAAACTTGGCGTTTGTTTTATATTTATAATACAATTATATTATGCTCTTGGTTAATTAAAAATCAAAATGATTATTGTCTCGGCCATTTTGCTTAAAACCTAACTTTAGTTCCTAATCTGTATTTTTAAACAATACAATACACAAGACATAAATTAGCTCACGCCTTATTTCAATGGGGTAAGCAGAAGCTACGGAACGCCACCGGCTGCAAGTTTATTTCAACCGAAATGTTATAATAATTGAAATAATTATTCCATCTGTCTCTCTAGATAGCGTTTAATGGTTCACCGTCCAATTTGGAGCCATGCGTTACATGTGTTACAACAGGAATAAAACGGCTTCTTTTGCATTTCAAAATGTAATAGCATTTACCTCAAATACAAAATACCTTTCATTTAAATCAATTAGTATTTTAGCACGTAGCTTTGCAGATGCTACGAAATGCATATTTGCCTTGCTACGGCGTAGCGCATAGGTGAGGTCAGCTACGTCGTCTCTACGACGTAGCTGACCTGATATTGCGATGATATTATGCGATGATATTGCGCTACGTGTGCTACGCAGCCTCTGGCTGCGTAGCACACGTAGCGCAATATCCATATATTAGAACTGGCTTACAAAAATATTACTCGTTATTATTGTTATTATCTTATTGTTTTATAATTGTATTAGTTCTTTTTATAAGTTAAAATCTTTTAAGCGTCAAAATCGCTTGTTTCCTCAACTTCAGCCCGCAAACAGCACATATTATGAAAACTGAAAACAGCACGACTTTATCGGAGCTATTACGTATCGCATTACCTACGAGATTGTCTCAGAATCGGATCTACTCCACACATACATACATACTGAATTAAATTGTATATTGTTTAGAAATCTTGTTAAAATTCCGCCCAGTTTTCGGATGGTTGTTCTTCTTCGTCGTATCGTTGATTCTTATAGTTGTTAAGTAAAAATAGGATCTATTTCTTTATGGCATGTATTTTACCGAATTCAAATAATACGCATTTTGATCTTGATCGTCCTCGCAGCTTCGTCCCACGCACTGATGCGTACAAGGGTCCTCCCTTGTGTGCCCTACTTCCCTGCTCCATGTGAGTCTCATCCAAGTCTGCGGGTTCTGCTTTACCTGCCATCACCACGTCTAGCCAAGTGTCCTGCCCACCTCCATTTCAGAGCCGCTACCCATAGTCCTACATCTTGAACCTTAATCCTAAGTCGGATCACTGAGTAACGGACACGGTCTTTTTTCGCATTTTGATTAAATAAGAATGGTTGAATGGTTACTGGACCCTAGAGTATTTTGTGAGCCCGCTTCTATCACAACTAATGTCCACCTACATTGCCACTGACCATTTCTAAATCTTCATTGAACACATTACAAAAATACGTGTTTTAAAATTAGTGGCAAAATAATTACAGCCGTATGGGTCGATCGCAGCTTAAGCTACGCTTGCTGTGGTCAGTCCGTAAAAAGGTGGCCAACCATTACAGATCACAGTCGTTACAGGTAGTCAGAAGCCAAAAAAGTCTGACAACCAATCTTACCAAGGATATCATGTTACACAGTAACTGGTTCGTGAAGGAGAGAGGAAAAAGGTGCGTGATAAAGACATTGCATTAATAAAAAACATATGTACAAAGGTGAGCTTAATTTGACTCTAAATTGAGTTTGTGAACGCAAACCTGGCTAGACTTGGAAACAAATTACTTTGAGGACATAATTATAACTACAAGCAACCTAGACGTACACAAGAATATATCGTTGGTTTGATAATATTAGTCCAGGCTCCCAGACTCAATACCCACCCACTATGTATTTATATTCTTTTATCCCAAGAATTCTTCCCGACCCTTACCATACTAGATCAATGAAGCAACTTGTAACACAATTACAAAAAAATTGCTTACACATAATACGTCCTTATTCCGTTCTATCCGATTCGAAATCGATTAGGGATCGGGTCACGTCCACCAGCGCGTGGCAGCGTGTATGAATGTTTGAATTTCCATGCGGAACGCATTGACATGTAAATTTTCGTTCAAGATGGCGAACGATGTCGCTAGGTGATGTCGTGCGTTCTGTTATAGAATACCGATGTTTTTTTTTTATATGCAAGAGTCCTGGGATGCAGTTAAAAATTGTAAAGTATTTTTCAAAGCATGAATAAAATAAGAAGTTACTTTTTTGAGGTTATTTTAGTACGAGGGTCATTTCCTTTAGAAATCTTGGTATGAATTAGGTTTAGGTTCTTAATAGCCTTATACACTTTGCCCAACAATAATATAATAACATTTTCCCAATGACAAACAATCGAAAGAGAGAGAAATCAAAGCTCGAATTTTGAAGTCCATAGCAAAAACATACTGCTTTTTTCTTTCTTTCAACGTTTAAGTCTGTCTTTACCTACATAGTGTAATAAATAGTAGATAACGCTTCTAGATACCGTAAAAAACAAGTTCCTATTTGACTTCACATGACTTTTTCATGTCAAAATTAATTACTTTGTAGACAACATTCCTCACTTCACAGGCCTATTTACTTCGTTAAACACACAATATCCTTATCTAATCTAATCTCAAATTACCTTATACTGACGACAAACCTATTTGAAGACTTAATTCGTCCTTTTTGCTACACAACCTGAAAATTACCGGAGACGTGGCAGCGCCGAGTGGCGGAAAATCTCGTAAAGCGACGTCCACGCTCGGCTGAGTTTCACGCATTTTGGCTCAGCTCTGTCTTTACACCGTCCTGTACATGTGTGTGTACAGGATGTTCGTTAAATGGGTGCTCGGTGCAAATATGTTATGTGTACTGAGCAGTGAACAGGTTCTGTTAACGTTTTGGGTGTTTCTGAAGTGAAGGACTGTTTGTGAAGATGTTAGGATTTGGATTATTTAAGGTCGGTGAGTTTGTATGCAGGCTTGTAAATTCTTCATTTTGATAAGTTTTGATAAGTACCTTTAGGTATGCTTATACAAACTACTAAAAGTATAAGATTCTCTTTAAATAAACACGATTGTCACAGCACGTTGCCGAGGACCAGCTTCCAACTTTCACACGGCTCTGATCATTTTTTCTCGGCTCAAATTACGTCTTCTCTCCATAACAACGTTCTTTTGTATTGAAGCCACTCAGAAGTATGGCTGAAATTTAACCCGTTGCAGGATTATATCGGAATACGACTTGATGGAAGATTTTTATCTTTTGACCGAAATTCAATAACTATTGCCTTTCCAAATGACGAAATTTAATAAAAAGTATCCATAGGACAAAAACACAAACCTGTCGTTACGAAAAATATAATTAATAAATAGATTTAACTAGTAACAATTTGCTTCACGCCTAGAACTTTTGCGTGTATTACTTTATTCAGCAAATTACTAGAATCCCTGTTTACGAACTACTCTAACTAAACGAACTGTTATCCGGAAGTATAGAAACATTGACAGTGTTATGAATAAATACTAAACTTACAAACTGCAGCACATCCCATTTGACATTTTGATTGCTCCACTAAAAGACTAGAGAGAATTAAGAATAATAGACAAAGTTGCGAGCCGAATGACTACTTTTATAGTATTCGTAGTACGTAGTACATACCTAAGTACCTAGTAGTTCCAGAGATTAGCGCATTCGAACTAATCAGGTTTATTATTTGTAGGTATATAATTATTTCTCTGCATCGTAGAAAAAAATCCCTCTATCGATATCGAAACCAACCAGTAATAATTTTCCTACAATCTTGCCGATTGGCCATCACGTGTCCAAAACCTGTAACAAAACTATTCATACTAAAACATACTCTATTCAAACAACACTAGGAACAAAATCCCTCGGCAGGTAAATGGTTAACTAAAATTTATGCTGTAAGATATCAGTACAAACACGTAGTACGTTACAGACCACAGTACGGCTATTCGGCCATACTACGGCTATACGGCCATACTACGGCTATACCGCCACACTACGGCTATACGGCCACACTACGGCTATGCCAATTTCTGGGTATCTATTTCCGAAAATGTAGATCCGATGTGCGAGGTTTTAGGTGGCATTGATAGCGATAAATGGGTTCCGTCCGCGGTTTAGTGGGTATCTTATCTGGGTCGAAAGAATTATGGTAGTTTTAGGTAGATGAGAAGACTTTTTGCCCAATAAAACGGGATAGTGTAGGATTTCAGGCAAAAATCTGTAGGAGAAAAACACCTGGTGAATTGGTTTAATTTACTAAACCTATAAAAAGTAACGATTTCATAAAAGATTTACAATCATGTACCTTCCTTTCGAGCTGTATTACGTCAGACCACTTTGGCTAATTTCCGTAATTAAAAACGTTTGACTATCTCGGCGACAATCAATGTCAAAAATATTATTTACATAAAGTGACACAATGGATGGTCTCATTAAAAGTGATCTTTTACAGACAAACTTTGGATGGATTAGAGGAAGTGGTGTACCATTTACATGTAAATAAATACATACATAAAGGAAATATAATGTAATGATGATTTTTACGTAAATAGGAAGGAAGATTTTTTTGTACCAACATTTGAAAAGTGGTCAAAGATATAACACGACTTATCGGCACGACTGGTTGAATAGTAAAAGAGATACAGCTTTTCTGAGATACTAGCTTTTATGACAAGCATAATAGCTAGTGAAATGCATCGGCGTCTAGTCTTAAGTTTTCCGATGATCTTTAATGTGTCTCATGACGGAACAAGCATCATCTTTCTGACTGACCGACGACGATTTGACAATAAAAAAATGCCTGTAAATGGTTTAATCGAAATAAATGGTTTGAGTTTGAAAAGGCCGATCCTAAGCCCGCTGACAGTGCTACCACTAACTATTCACCGTTGAAATCACGAAGCGTCTGAATTTATTGATTTCGTGCGCCCCTCTATTGAGATGCTAATACCATGTCATGTACACACATACGATTAACGACCTTAGCTTCATTACAACAGGGTCTGAATTGATTTACACCTTGAGCTACACCCGTCGTTTCGTGAAAATTCTCCTGTTTGTTGAACATGACAGGATCTTATTACGGTGGTTTTTAATCGTCATCGTTGGTCGTGTTTGGCATTTGGAAAATATAGGTGAAAGTTAATAAGCTGTAAGATTGCTCCACTAAAAATAAAATGTTGAAAAAATATATGAATGTGTATAAAAATTATGTTATTGACCAGCACTGATTCACATTATAATAAAAATGGCGAGGAAAACTGGGCTTTATGTTTTAAATCATCATCCACCCGATTTCACTCAGGCAAACCATACACGGAAAATAATACTTACACATAACAGAATTTGAAGAAAAGATCGCATTGGGAACTCACATAGGGTCCGCAACATACTATTCACAATCAAAACATCACTCAGAATTATTACACTCGCCACAAGGAGCTTAGTCGTTAAAATTTATTCGTAACATAACCGATTCCGACGTCGTAATTCGCAGCGCATCGCCTCTTCCCCGCATATAAATCGACGCTTAACGCGAACGCGCGCGTTACTCGGAACGCGGTGCGTTACGTTACGTAAACGTTTTCTTTGTTAAGCTCTAATTGGTATATTTCTATTGTTTCGTATGTGCATATTTTGGGGATTTATTTTTGCTGACGTGTTGAGTATAATGTGGTGCTCTTATTTTGCTTTCTAAGTAAAATTTTATCTCCATCAGAAAAGTTTTTAAAAAGTGCTATCATAAAAAACTCTTAAGCCAAAAAAACGAATGAGGCCGGGAACCCCCGTCAAAACCAAAGATCCTTACGCTTTTTCTTGTACTCCAAATGTATCGTCGTTGACTCTATCTAAAATATTTAAGCTATATCATATCACCAACGACTTTAATTTAATACCCTCGAAAATCACGAAAACTACACCTATGACACCAATATTTGCAACCGCCACCTTGGATTTTCATTTTAAACTCACTATTGGATTCAGCTCTCTCGAAAACCATGAAAACTCTCTCACTCTCTCTCTGTCTCCATCTATTATATACTTATGATAAAAAATCGCATGGAGCGCTTATACCGTTTTTTCGCTACGGGCCGATTTCTAAAATTTTACTCCTACCACAAGTTGCTTTAAAGAACTTTGTTCCCAATACTAGAATACTACATTTACAACCAGCACTACTTTCCATAAACTACCATTAACCGCGACATTATACAGTAGGTATTTTTTATGAGCACTCAAGAAATCCTTTATATTAATTATATGATGTTATAGAAGAATGTAAATGAAAAAACAAAATTGTAAAGAATCCATCCACTCAATATTGAGTGTATTTTTTTATTATAAAAAAGGGTACGCCGCCATCCTCTAGTAAAAATGTTGTTCAAAATATTCAAGCCCAAAAACTGTCCAATTTTCCGACCATAATAACTGGTACCTATATATTAGTAAAGCACTCAATTTGTCCCACATAACTTGGCAATACAAGTGGAGGCTCACAAAGGGTTGGCAGAGAAAGCAAGGCCCTTGACCGATCACTTTGTTATAGGACTGAAAGCGACTGAAACTCCCGAAGAGATCGTGGGTTAGAGGGTACTTTTATGAAGGGTTTTTAAATGTATTGTTTGATTAATTAAGTTGGGCATAAGTCCAGCGGTGGACGTCTTTCAGCTGAAATGTTGATGATGATAACACAGATGGATAGAATATCTACTTTTGCATTCCAAATTACTACAAGTAACTTAAGACTTATCGCATAATTTAATGATATATAATATGTATGTTTTTATTCCCAGCTTAAACGTAATAACACATTTTAGTTTTCCATCGAATATTAGAAAAACAGAATGCTTTTGGAATTTCTTTGGTTTGAGTCTGTCAGGGGCGAATTATTCTAAAACTATTAAACTGCAAACAGGATATAAAAAGGACAGAGATAGTCTGCGATGGCCCAATTTTACACTGCTACTTCCTATAGGTGACGTAAAAACCTTTAAACCAATTTCTCAAAAATGGACAGTACATTGACAATGACAGTCCGTGTCGCGTACACTAAGCGAATGGAATTATAAAACAGAATTTGAATCCTTGTTTATTCTAGGTAGTTTCGCTTTGTACATTTTGAGAAAATCAACAATAATTCACGACTGCACGTCGAGGTAGGCCTTTGTTATGTATCTCTGTTTACATAATCAGCCCATAATAATCCCATTGCTGGAACACAGGCCTCCTCTCGGTGAGAGTGCGGGGTATCCCTGTTTATTTCGTGCAAAATATGAAGCGAACACAAAAGTAGTACTCCAACAGGGATTTAATGTTTCGCGGGAGGTCAGTGGAGTTTGACTTGCGGACCATATCGTCCAACTTTTAATCGCTGTGTCGGGATCAACTCAATTTTTGGTAAACAAAACTTTCATGGTCGCATTCTAGTAAGTTAAGAGTTTTTTATTTGTTATTTACGATCATGCCATTATATTTATATAAACAAGGGGCAAGTATTTTGAAAAGGAAATTTTTCCATATTAGTGCCCCTTCATACTAGCGTTTGTCTAACGTAGGCGTTCATTGAAAGTATACGCAGCGCAGACGCCACGACAACGCAACGCGTTCCTTGCGTTGTCGCGGCGTTTCCTCTGCAGTCAATTGAACCGCGTCGCGCATGCGCGGCTCTAGCGTAGCGTAATCATGTGCCCCAACACAAAAGCCGCGTCAACATGACGCGTGCGTCGCGTTGTAACGGCGTTTCTGTTGGAGCGTCTGCGCTGTGCATACGTTCATCAAACGTCTAAGCTGGACAAACGCTAGTGTGAAGGGGCTCTTATGTAGGTCATCGAGTTTTCTAGAACAGCATCTATACGTTAATTAGTTAAAGGAGCTTGTGGCTAAGTATTAACAGTCGCACAGGTCGATCAAGCAGGTTAAGCTACGCTTGGTTGGTCTGTGTATGGGTAACCATCTTTACATACCAAGACTTCCAATAGACAACCTATCATGTTTGACAGCCGTTAAGGGTCGGTAGAAGCCCGTCCGAAGCCCGGGTACGCAGTCGCTTTATGTCCAATACTGGTACTCAACTACATCCGGTTAGACTGGAAGCCAACCAAAAGGCTAGGCAGATGATGACTTTATGAATTAAAGTCGCTTTTCGTGTCCGTCTGCGTGGCCGCGTTATTCTTTTCAACGACGCGCTCTATGGAAAATCGAGGTCTGTTTCAGATCAAAAATCGATAACTTCTTTACTTTTCAAGAAAGACGCTTGCTTGAATTTTGGATGCATAGGGTATTAAATAAGGTTTTATTGATATAGGTCGACAAAAACGGACTGATGACGGCACTGGATTTTGCCAGACAATATCACCCGTTAGCTCATTATTTAATTTGATAGCCACCAAAGCTGTAATAAACAAATTTACGTCAGAAATCAGTTCAGACTCCTTTTAAAGTTTTTGTTTGACCAGATAAGCCATCACATCCCCATTTACTGAATAAAACTAATGACTCAATCCAGTCTTATACACTTATACAGCTGCAGTGTGGTCTAATAAATCTTGAAGTTTCAGTATTTTTGCATGTGTATTTGTAATTTCTATTGCTGAAGATGGTGGATAACATCTCTGATTGGCTTCTTGTATTTTATAATATGGTGGAAATATAAAACAGTTTCGCTCGTTAGTTAAATTCCTTAAATAGATATATTGTGCTTTCGTTAAATCTAAATCAATGAAAACATTTAATTCGCCTCTTGATTCGTTAGCATTGTAATCTGGCTTGCGTTATCTAAGAGATTAAAATATAGAGACTTTGTATCACTATCAGCAAGCCTTAGTTTCTCCACGAGATTTGCTTCTATTCCTTCTCCTATTGAACGTAGTCCCTGAACAAAGGCATTGTAGATGTGTTCAAACCCATATTCACTAAGCAGCACAGTACTTTTTCTTTTTTTGGTTGATTATGACGAGTCCCCATAAGAGACACAGGGTCTTCCGCGTTTCCCAGACGAAGTATATTGAGTAAAATCAGGCGTTACTTCATCCGAGTTCGGTAAACTTACTAAATATTCTGAATCCAAACAATTGCTGTTCTTTTTTAAAAATGAATCCTTTTTCCTCGACGCTTCTGCCCATTGTCTATTGAAGATGGGAATAATCACTGATAATAAAACAGATGTTGTCATCAGAAGCATGATAGTTTTCTTTTAAAACTGTTGTTAAAGCTTTAAGTTTTTTTCCTCCATCGATGTATGGAAGTAATAATTCACGCTTAGAACACGTTAAAGTTGTAGTCATTTTGAAATTCAGCGAAGGTACCTATGTAACAGTCAACACGTCTGTTTAGTGATATTATGAATTTGTAATAGCGATATTATGTAAATCCACTCTTTATATATTATTTGGCAAATAAGGGTAGTGTGCATTTTGTTGATTAAAGTTGTACCGCAAAATTTGTGCAAACTGTAGATAGTACGCCCTATTAGCAATAAATAATTAATATTCAAATAAAATATGCCACAAACTAATCAGTGAACTATTCACATTAGAAACCGCAGAAGATAGAAGTTTTCTGTTCCCTGACGTGTCATATTTTTCACGATAACTTCAGAAACCGCACGTATCCGCAGAAAATGTTTATAAACGTCATTTATGAGTATCTACGCTACAAAACAACAACAAATGTAAAGCATCGGGAGACATCGGTAATTGTCAAAGTCTCGATGAAGTTAAAAAGCTGTATTTTTTCCCTTCACTTATTGTTATTTTTTTTTAATAGAAATATAATCATAAAACCTACAACGTTGTTATTGTTTTAAAATTTACATACAATGGGCTTTTTAGAAATGTATAACACTTTATATCTATTATTGCAATTTTTTTAAAATCAATTTTAAAATATTATTATTTTTTAAACGCACCCACAATAAAGGAGAAATTCCTAGTATGGGGCAACTAGGAATTTCTCCTGTATTGTGGATGCGTTTACAAACATTTAAGCTCACATACACAAACAGCCAGACCCGGAACAACTACTTGTAGGTCATTCAAATATTTGTTCCGTACGGGAACCGAACCCGCGATACGCAGCGCAGCGGTCAATCACTTAATCACTACGCAAACCGTGCCGTCACATTGAAGCGAACAGTCCTGAAATAGTATCTAATTTTTTGGAATTGACGTATCACATGTCGTATAAAAAAGAATATCCAAATTTAATTCAAGCAAAATTACTACAATACATTAAAGTTTCACACTTATACTAAAAAAAGTCTATTTTGACAACGAAAGTAACCATCGCAATCTACTTACCGATGACATACTTGTCTATAAGTATCCTATTCGCAACTTGCTCATGGCTAGACAACCCACACAGAACAGGCAAACAATTCCTCAACCTTCCTCGAATTCCCAACCTTCGGGACAGGAATTCAAGTACAAACGTAATATTAATTTAACCGTGCACCGGGCACGTCAATGCCACGCAACAATTTCAACTTTAAATAGAGTAGAAGCTGAAAATAGAACCAAATTCGAGACTCATTCAATGTCTCGTACGAACTTACACGAAGTCACACGAACTTGAACGAACTTGAGCTAGCTTTTTAATCTGAATGTTAGGAACAGATGTTCACTTAGCATGTTTTATAAGTTAGTGCAAAGGAGTTCAGGGTTGAAGTAGATAACTGCTGTGTTTAAAGGAGAATAAGTTTGACATGATTCAGTCTATTTTTTATTCACTCAAATATGTCATCATCTGCCTGCCTTTTCCCAACTATGCTGGAGTCAGCTTCTAGTCTAACTGGATTCAGCTGAGTACCAGTATTTTACATGGAGCGCCTGCCTATCTGACCTCCACTTCCCAGTTACTGGGTAATACTAAACCCCTTGGTAAGACTGGTTGTCAGACTTTCGGGCTTCCGACGAACCGTAACGACTGTGAAAGATCCACAAATGACAGCTGGGACCAACAGCTTAACGATGGTCACCCATCCACGGACCAACCGCGCCAAGCGTAGCTTAACCTGATCGTTAGACCCTTGCGGCTGTTATTACTTAGCCACAAGCCTCAGTAAGCAAGTTGATAGTGTGTTACGCAATTATGATACAGGTATTTGTGGCTCTTTTGCGACCTTTTGCATAGTAATCTCCAAGCAACGTTCTACATTCCTTTACTGTCCCCAATTCCGTTACACAAAAGCCAGCGACCTATCCCTACAACACAATTCACACCAAAATTAAGGTGCAATTCCTGCACAAAATTCCAGCACCTCGCACCTTACAATGCTTACTTCGAACGCAGCACGCTCACATGAATAACAATATACGTACATACATATGTGGGTAGGACCACAGGCCCTATCGCTAAATGCAGCCCCATGCATAATGCACGCGTCATCTGCGCGGTGCTTCGGGCGGTGCAGGGTTGAGCGCGCGTTGGGGCGGGCAGCGGGCAGCGGGCAGCGGGTGCGAGGAGCAGGGGATCGCACTTGGATACTAGGAACGTGATTTGGAAATGGGTACTCAAGCTATTATCGTCATCATCCTTGTGACCATTCAGAGCATCACGCCTCTATTTCTAAAAGCGTAGGTAGTTGTGTTATAATAATAATAATAAATAAGCCTCGACCAACACCTCAGGAGGCTCTCGTTAGGCAGCTGGATCAAGGGCTTGATCCAGAAAGCAGTACTACTGGACACGGCGCGTATAGTAAGGAGGTTCCTCTCTCAGCAGCCCTGACCACCGGTAGCTTGGACCCTGTTCCCGATACCGGTGGGCTACTATTTTTTATATTTTTAAATGTTTTGATATATTTTATATTCTAATATTTAAAAATGTAATTTATATGTATTTAATGGAATAAAGGAGATAATAATAAATAATAATAAAAATGTTTATTTGCACCTTAAAAAAATAATGTAGAGAAACAGGTTCAAATAAAAATAGGCCGAAAGGTAGTTACATTATTTTAAATAGAGTTGCTACTAATACCTAAGCTAAGATAACTTAATATCTTGTAATATAGATATCAGCACCCACCCTCATTTGCATTCACATAAGACTCATAGAAGCGACTACAACGTCATACTTCCCATGTTTTGTGTAAAAATTTAAAAGTATTTTCCATGAAAATGTTACTGGCACAAGATAGTCGTTTGAGCAGCCAATCACTACTGTTTTATGAGCAATTACTATTAATAATTTGATTCTTTTCACTTCTAGTCACAAACATTAGTGTTGCCCTTGAACTATGAGTTCCTGTATCACATAAGAGCCGTAAAAATAGACTGCAGAATTGCATTGTACCATTGCTTTACCCCACTTACATTATTAATCGTCACATAATTCCCAGTCCTTACTTCAACAAACTCCACAGAACCGTTACATCACTGACATTCCCAGTTAAAACATAAAATGTAACAGACCATAGATGCATTTTGTTTTATAGGACTCAATAGCATTCCACTATCGACCATAAAAATGCATGCAACGTTTATGCCGCTGTAACTCAGACCAGACCTCGACGATTCATGCGCTCAGCTTTTGTGTGGAACGTTTGGTTCAATCTAGTGGTTTTACGGTTGCCTTACTGGTTTAATACCCTAGTAGATGTCGTCAGACTGTCCTGTTACTCTTAGCGATTAGGTTTACGTGAATTTGTTGCGGTCTGGTTCTAAAATGTTCGAGAAATGAGAGTTTGAAACTGTTTGTTCAACATGGAAACTGTTAAAATTATTTTTTAACTTGCGTTTCTGTCAATTTATTTTTTCTCCTCACTTATTCAAGTAGAAACTGAAATTGGCTTGAAGTCCTTGATGCTGAGATTAAGAAACTTAAAATCGAGCAGAGAGCGTTCAATCGATCCGTCCCAACAATGTTGTAGGAACACTGTACAGTGGCGTGACATAGTATCTCTGGATCACTTATTGTGATCAAAATCAAAATCGAAAGACATTTATTCAAACTAGGTTGAGAGTCAGCTCTTTTTGAACGTCTAAATTACATAAGACAGTCCCCCAAAACGCCCGCCCTTCACCACTTCCTAGTGCTTTAGCTGGGAAGAAGAAGTGGCGCAACAAACTCCCCAGCAGCACAGCTGTCTGTTAAGTACGAAGAACTTGATTCTATAAGTACAATAGTAGGTAGTTAACATTACGAAACACAAAAAACATTAAATTTGCCATATGTCAGCTAGCACACGCCAATATACCAACAAAATATTGAAAACAATAGGTACTCAAGCAGAAAAAAAAAACGTAATCAGAATTTACAATCGAAATAATGATCTGATATTGAGATTACAATCTAAATAATGGTGTGATATTCTAATATTGATTCTGAGATCAATCTGATATTTCGTACAGTACGATGAAAGCCCATTAAATGTTGCAATTTCAGTCATCTCATTTACGAAAGGTTTGGGAGGGGTATTTAATGTTCATAAACATTCATAATAATAGAAACATTAACCACAGACGTTTCTAATACGTATGCTCGATCGCAGAAGAAAAATTTCATTGTCTTTATCCTTTGTTTTCTTCTTTTACAAACAATTTAGTATGAAAAACACAACTTTCATTCAACGCTTATACGTATAATGTGTACATTTAAAATCATTACCCCATTTTGGATCCGCCATAGTCGCGTAAAACTCTTTGCCGTTGTCAAAAGCTGTGCAAGCGAGAGATGATAATGGAAAACCATGAAAGTATGTCAGAAGTATGGTAATGCGTTCAGTTTGAGGCTGTCGTGCTGTAGAATGTAGCGGTTACAATATATTGTAGATACTACTATTTTGTATCCAGGGTTTTTGGGTATAAATAGGATCTTATTTAGGGTTTTCAAATAACAGATGGCTTTAATAGAAGTCAATCAATCAATCAACCAACCTATAATATCCTGCGAAATCTTTACACATAATATACAGGATGACTTGTAATTATGTGTGTACAGATTGCCAGCATTGTTGGTTGATTAATGGAAACCGCTAAATTTTTTTTACATTTGTGCTTCGATCGATAGCTGATTAAATGATTTTTTCCTTGTAATTTGTACGCTTGAGATAAAAATTCTCTAAGGCCAAGTAAGTAGAAGATTTTGAAAATTGTTCAAAATCAAAAGTCATTTATTCAAACTAGGCTGGTGTCAGCACTTTTTGAACGTCAAAATTACATAAGACAATCCCCCAAAGACACCCGCCCTTAACTAATTTCTTATTGTTTCTTCAAACTGTTTGATGCTTTAGAACAGTTGGTTCCGTCAAAAGCTTTGTTTATCATATCCACAACCAAATAAAATAGTTTTTTATGGCCATTTAATTTGAGAGTTCAGATAAAAGTGATATTTAATGACGAAATCTGGGTAAATTTCAAAAATACATTTCAAATTATTTTTCTCGAATCCCATGATTTTCGTGATAATTGTTACAAATGGGTCACAATATCACGTCCTGGAAAAAAAAACATCAAATGACAAATCACCTTCTAAAGTTACATTGATTTATAATTTCACGCCTCTGCCCTATGGGGATAGACAAAAACTAAAAACGTCACTCACTATGACTTTTTCATACTCCTACAAAATCTTTGACAGTCAATGCCATCTATCTAATCTAACTGACCCGTATCGTTCCACTGCGGGGCAAAGGCCTTCCTCTCCTTTCTCACACAATTCTGTCTTTTGCTGGCCAGTCCTTTCAGTGGGAGTCTATTTTTAGTAGCAGTTAATTACTGAAAATATTTTAACCTCCAATGTGTTTCGAAACCAGTCTCAACCATTACTCAAAACCATAAACACCTCTATCATTACCAACCAAAAACACAACCGACACAAAAAAGGTCTGACTCGACAATTTCCCACAAACCAGGTCACCAGCGACTCATTATAATTAATTAAAATTACAGCAGCTAAGCACTTCAGCACAAAACAGTCGTTACATTGTTCAAGAGCGGTGATTATGTGACGTCATATAGCAGAGTCATTAAACGGTGACGGTGGTGGTAAATGCTCGAAACTTGAATACTATTGTTGCTGGTTAGGTTAGCAATTTGAGTCGGTAATAAGTAGGAGTTTAATTACAGGATACGTGAGGTTAAACACCAGATAGTAGGAAGGTGCTCATTGAGTATGTGGCGGCATCTACAATGCCACTTGTGAACTACACATCATCCTGGCATCACGCAAAATCCTGCATCTCGCAAGCAGAGTTTACCAACTGCAACCAGCATAAATACAACGTCCTGGTATTAATTATCGGGTGGTTGCCCACCAGGCACAATACCCGTCTTGGCGAAGGAGCCTCAATGGAACATGAGTGACCTTTATCACACCCTGTTCCTCATACTTCTAAAAGTGGTTGAAGTAGTAAGTCCACGGCCGCGCACGGATGGGAAAATATCGCAACGAATTTTTTTGCGCTCTGGAACTACAACGGACTGCTTGGCATCGACAGTTGAAATCAATGTGTGTCGACTCCTTGTACCAAAGTATTCACAAGACTCAACTCACATTTCCCCATCAACTAACAAGAACCGATTAATCAACCAAAAAACCTTAACAAAGCATAAATTATACTAACATTGTCATCAACGTTAACCTATAAATAAACTTCTAACACAATGTGATCACACAATGGCTTCAAAATCTATTCCGTCATGTGCGCTTGCTTTTCATTGGTGAATTTTGTTGAACATGGCAGCGGCTGCCGTTTTAATTAATATAATTATGATACGGGTATTGTAATGATTAATTGTTGTTGGGTAAGTGCATAATTTATGTACTTAGTTAAGTTTAAAAAAGATTCTAACACTGAAGTTTTTGTTCTCATCATTCGATTGATCTTCCTCATGTCGTTGGAATTTAAACTTGTGTCTTATTATTGTTACTGGTAGCCCACTTCATCCCACTACTGGGCAAAGGCTTCTCCCCATGATTTCCAACTCTTACGATCCAGGGCTAAAGTGGACCACTGGTCATATGTTTTCGTCAGCTCGTCCCCCATCTTCTACGGGGTCTGCCGCGTTATTTTAGCTTACAGCTCATTGGGGATACAGCGGTCGTGGCCAGCCCAATCCCACTTCAGGTTGGCGGGTTTTTGAGTAACGTAACGTGTCTTTTTATTTAAATAAATAGAGAATTAGCCTCTTTTCTTACACCCACTAAACCACTCATGATGGTCCTGTCCCAGTCAGCTACGCTAACTCGTCTGAAAAGATGGAAGATGGAAAGATTTCTTTATTCAAAGAACTCGTTTTACACTGAGATAATATCATTTTTTCCTTGAAGTGTTCGACAACGGCGCCCCCTGTTGACTTAACGATGACGGATATGACCATCAGACACATCATCAATCTATCCAGCTAGCGCACGCCGCTGAGCCTCTGGCTTTATAATAATAATAATCATTTATTTAACAGATAATAAGATCCAATTTGTTAGTAATTACACATCTTAAACTCTAGCGTTAATACATACATTTGCCAAAATTTTGGTAATAATGACTAATAATGGCAAAATAATCGATAACAGTGTCAAAATCGTTCAAAATAATGTCAAAAATTACCATTCGTCTTACTATTCGTCCCTTAATAATATATTAATTCAGATCCAGCCCGTCTTTCGCTGCCCCAAGCGATGCCCTAAGCTAAGGTACATTTTCCACAGGGGTGCACGTGCAGTTGCTTAGTTTCGAGTTTTTAAGCCCGGGCTGGATGCCTTAATTTATTGAGCCAACCGCAGGCAAGTCCGGTTAGCAGCTGACAACTGCCTAGGATGATCAGCTAGATGCCAAACACAAAAAAAAACACTTCTCGATGCCCAACTAAAGTGTCATAAGCTCTGCTCACCCTCAAGCCGCATCGATACCGCGCCGGCGCCGCAGTAACGTTTTGTTCCACCGCTTATCTTTAATTAAGCAATACATCATAGCTAAGCAACACCCGTTTTAAGTTCCCAAACACACCGACAAACCCGCCAAATTAAGTAGACCTTCACCTCCCCCCTCACACATATAAAATCCTACGAAAATCAGGAACACGCTGCGGTTCAAAAGGTCTCCGTAATCTGGACGTGGTTACATGGCAAAGATTTAGGGTAAATGTACATGTTTTCGGCTCCATCTGTTTAAAGTTAATTAAGTCGCGTAAGGGGTTTTTGTTGTACGCTGACTTGTTAGTTTTTAGACACTTTTCGTGTTACGAGGGCTGTGTGCGATGTGGGTGAAAATTATGTTTTCCATTAACGTGTGTTGTGTATGAAAAAATTGGGTCGTTTGTTTGTAGAGGAGATTTGCGTCCTAATCAGGCTTGAGCAGCAGCAACAGTTTATAGAAAAAAAAACCATATTATTGTCACATCCCTCTCTCCATTGCCACAATTACTTGTGATGTTTTTATTTTAAGAATAATCTTGTTTTAAAGTAGAAGAATAAAAAATAAGGTTGTTTAAAAAGAAAACACGTTTAAATGCATACAATTATCACTTTCAATTTTTCATCTCAGTTAGCCACACCATATCCAAATCAATATAACATAAACATATCTAATCAACACTTTCATTTAAAACCAATAAAGGCAAAGCTCACACCGCCTCGCGTGCGCCTCGCCTTCGCCTTTCTGACGCCTCGCGCCTCGGCGCTATCCTCACTAATTATTTCCATACGAGGCTAATTGGCTCAGTTTCGTTTCAATTATGATATTACTTCTTCAGCGATGAAGTTTGTACAGTTTTGGTGGGAATATCATTTAGTTCGTGCGCTTAATTTCATCTTTGCACGGATTATGAATATGTATTTGGATGGTTTCGTTTGGGATTTTCAGTTAGTTTTAGTAATACTGATAGTCTAGATCCTTTGTCTCGTTAACAAGCTAATTATTAATGTATCAAATTAGGTCTGGTTCTAAATATTAGTACACATCATAATCTGCCTAGCCTTTTCGCACCTATGTTGGAGTAAGGTTCTAGTCTGAATAGACTGCCATCGGTAGGATGCAGCTGAATACCAGTATTTTACTTGGAGCGTTTGCCTACCTGTCCTCCACAACCCTGGACTGGTTTTCCGTCTTTCGGGCTTCTGACCACCCGTGACGACTGTCAAAAATCCACGAATGACAGCCAGGACCAACAGCTTAGCGTGCTTTCCGAGACACGGAGGGGTGTTGGTATTTAAAGATGGTCACCCATCCGCGAACCAACTGCGGCAACCGGAGGTTGCGGCTGTTATTACTTAGGCACATACTATTACACATGCTAGGAAATACTAATTTCATTTTCATTATCGGGATCAATAAGGAGGACCATTTCTATCTGTAGGTATGTATATCAAAGACGCAGCCGTCCAATTCGATTCTGCCTACTTGATACAATTTTATTATTTATGTCACTGAATATACATATTTTTAATACAATATCTTGGAATATTTTGGGGATACTCTGCTTGTGTAGCACCTACGTCATATATATATGTTTGTATAGCTTCCACCTTTTTTTTGTGTCAATGGATGTGACAAAACAAAATAATATTAACCTTATCGATCGAACAGCCACATGATTCGATCGTTCAGGTTAAGCTATGCTTGCCGCGGTTGGTCCGTGGAAGGGCGACTTTTTTGACATGCCAAGACCCCTCCATCCCTTGGAAAGCACGTTAAGCCGCTACTCTCGACTGTCGTTTGTAGACCTTCGACCGTCGTTAAGGGTCGACAGAAGCCCGAAAGTCTGACAACCAGTCCCAAGGTACCAAGGGGTATTGTATAACCTAGTAACTGGGTTGTGAAGATCAGTCGCTCCATGTAAAATACTGTTATTCAGCTGCATCCGGTTAGACTGGAAGCTGACCCCAACATAGATGGGAAAAGGCTCGGCATATGATGGACGTGACAAAATTATTCCTTATATTACTATTTTCGTGTCAAAACCAAAGAAAATCAAAAAACCCTTTTTCCTTGTCACCACACAAATCTACATAAAATCTGCCATTCTTCTATTGTGTCCCTAAGACGCCGACGACACGTGTTTGAAAACGCACCGAGGCGACGACGTCGGCGCGTTCCTTTCACAAAAGATTTAGCCGCCTGTTCGAGCATTCAAAGTTTAATTGAATCCTATGAGAACTTAATTTGAAGCACGGCGAATATCCTCCTTGACATTTAGAACTTAATGTTGAACTTACACGTGGAAGCGTGTTGGTTTCGGAATAAAATACTTATTTCCCAGGATTAAGATTCTGTTGATAGTTGTAATTATACAATGTTTACTGTTAAAGCCTCGTTTGTACAGTCAACTGCTAGTATACAGTAACAATTTCACATTGACAGGACCATTAATTCGTAGCAGCAAGGGCGGTTTTTGCTGTCATAGTTTTCTACTTCTTGCGGTGGTTAACCGTACTACTAAGAATTTTAATTCGTATTGTATTTGCGAGGGAACAATTAATTATAAATTCTATGAACTGTTGGTTTTAGAATTAGAACGGAATTATTTTAGATTCACGTGTCCGGGTGAAGACGTCATAGCATTTAATTAATAGGGATTGGTGTTGTGGTAGTTGTGTAAATTGGGCTATTTGAAACTACAATTACTGCCTATAGACTAACCTTAGGGATAAATGTCACAGTTTTACGTGCTTAGAATTTGAAATAAATTCCAAAAAGGGAAAAATATGTACAGTTTTAAATTAAGGCAATAAATTAACTCAGACCGATATGCCAGGAATAGTTGCAGATCACTTCAAGCTCCTAAAGGCATTCAGATTAGATTGAGGATTTTGAAATATTAACGTACGAAAGTTGTTCTATAATACAGGGAAGCATGGGACATCGACCCACAATCTGTTACCATAAATTCAATACATTATTCTAAACCACCATTGCGTTGAAATATTTTCGTCGGTTATTAAAATGAAAATTAAGACAGTCATATATTTTCACCACGTAGGTGTACCGTTCTTGTCTATGAAACAGCCCATTTTTTTTTGTTGATAACTGACGAATGATTTCTATGCTAGAATCAACTGTTGAATTCATGGTTTTAGTTTGCGCGTCACCATGTAGATGTTAAAAATTTTAAATTACAAAAATTGGTCTATAGATTAGTGCGTAAATCGGGTAGCTTTCCAGGAAAAACTTGGGCAATATCGGTACCGTCTGCCACGCCCACATCAGACCATTCGATAACACAAACACGTTACTAGGCACTCTCTTTAACCACAGTTTGCTCCAAATTAAGTTACGGATTACCCGACTTTACTATTAGTTTGGACTTAATGTAAAAGGGTGTTGTGTTTACGAATTTCGTTTGTTTTACACCCCTTTAATCCTGGGCCTGATTTCGTATTCGAGGTGGTCCAAATTGCGTATCAATATGCCGGTTTCGTTTTTAGGTCACATGGCTAAATTAGAAGGTGGCTGCTCGAAACCTGTAGCGGAAATTGAGTGATTTCGACGAAATCTATTTAGGATGGAATGTATTATAAGTTATTGTTAAAAAATAAGACCTTTTTTAAGAAAAACACTTTTTGTTTTTGGACTGTACCCACTTATTTCTCATTAATTTTAGCAGATTTCAAAAACTTTTTGATTGAAAGAAAAACAAAGTGATTTAATCTATAAATCCGTTAATTGCCATAATTGTTTCTCCTAACAACATCCTCTCAAGTTTCCAAGAAAAATAAAATAACAACTCCGAATAACACTTCATAATTGCTTAAGAAGCTTCAAAATCGTGTCACCACTTAATTTCACGTCAACGTTTTGAACGTCAACTATGATACGAGCTCATCCTCTTCACAATATGATACAGAACACAGATAATCCCCACAATATGTAACATACTCCCATGCTCACACGAGTGCAGCAGCCAACGTCAATTTAATTACACATCAAAACATCAAGATGGCGTATTCTCATAGTACGCCGCGTTTGCGTACGCCCCAATTCGCGTATGACAATGTCGGCGTATTTCAGTCACTACGAAATAGGGATACGAGAGACTCACGCCCTGATTATTGCGGGCGTAACGTGCTTTTTGTTTTGTTCCGTGATTCCGAGGTTTCGTGTTTTGGGTTCGCCTGAGCTCAGGTGAGTTTTTTTGGTAATGAACTGTTGCGTTGGGATGGTTTAGTTTTGAAGTTTTACTTGATAACATGTTTTTATTAGAAACAGTAAAGCCTTGGCCTAGTAGCTACGGTGTCGATTAAATAGAACTTATCTGAAGCCGTTCAAAAATATACAAACCTATCGGCAGCCAATCTCTACAGAGACTAGCCTTCGACGCGGGAGGTATTATAGTACACAAGTGTGTGTGCACACACAGGTGCATGGCACTCCCTCTGCCCTCACTTTCATAGTCCGATGCGACGGCAATCCAACATGATCAAAGAGATCAAGCGCAGGACCAACGAACGGCTTAACGTGGTTGGCGACGCACGGTGGTATCACAACGTCAACTTCCAAACTCCTCCAACCTGGTAACCAAGAAATAAGAACAAAACACACATACATACGTAAACTCACGCCTTATTCGTACTGATATAGTTCTTACATATTACTTTGGCGGTTCGATAGTCCTGACATAATTATCTTTTATCTCTTCCAATGATTACTTCTTTGATCAGTTAATAATGCTGGTTATAATTTCACCCTATAAGGAAAAATGCCGCGAAAATAATATCGTGGTGGGTGTGCTATTAGGATATTAAGAGGATTGATGTTGATAATTAGAAAATTGATACCTTTTTTATCAAACTACGTTTGCCTGTACCTAGGTTAAAGAGAATTGGAAAATTAGTCGGTTTACTGAAAGTAATTACTTTTACTTTAACATTAAGTTTGGAAAAACTTCTATTAGGTGTGTATATATAGGTATGTACTCGTATATTATGTAAAAAATTAATCTCTTGTAAAAGGCGATGACTTTCGATGATGCGAATTTAATATTTCTGTTTTATCGACTGTTGTTGGTTTGAGTTAGAACAGTCATATATCGTCGTATCGTATATATATATAATCGTCAAAAGGTTTCACAACAGTAAGGAAGATAGTACGAAAAAGTATGACGAGGAACTCTTGCAGGTAGAATACAAACTAATCGTATGACAGAATCAAAGAAAAAAGACACAAAAACATGTATAAAACTTATAAATAAATAAAAACTATAACAGCATCTTTCTCTACGATGATTAGTGAGCTACTCCTGTTGTGAATATTTCCTTTCACTATTGTCAATGTCGATTTAAGCAAAGTTATTATCAACAATAGATAGATGTAAACGAACTAAAGCACTATAAACAAACCAACAAACTACCCCACAATCGATCCTTCATTGTAAGTGCCATACTCTGATTCATAACAATCAGACCCCAACTCAAACATCACCCATGTACATAAATATGTATATATATACAAATGTATATGTGAGCTCTCAATAGGAGCAAATGAAAAGCCGTCCCAGAACTGCCAATCATATATTAATAATTAATTATGGTGGATGCCACGACATGTTATATTAATTAAGTGAATGATAGGTTTTGTTCAGTAGTGTCGATAGTTAAATAGAAGCATAGAGTAGGTACTAGGGTACGATAAAGTTCGAAGATATTGAAATGGAGATGTGTAATTAGATTGAAACGATTTTTTTTTTGGGTTGGAAATTAAGTGGCCTGTGTTCCAGGGGCCGCGGTATCTCTTTCGAACAACTCGCACCCGAAACTTTTTCTACCTGAATACGGGGCTTTTAGCTACTTTGTATGTGTATCTGTTTTATTATATTTTTTGTGATGTGCGTTTTGTTTGTGCAGAATAAACATGTTTTCTTTCTTTCTTTTTCTTTCACCCCTGGCAGGCATCGGCTCTTGCGGACCCCACCAGTGGGTGCTGACATCTCTTTGAGGCGCGTGTGGAACACAACGCGCCGTAGACCCGGGCTTGGTCCTTACCGGGCAGTGAGCTACCCACTACTCGCCATCCGCAAGCCCGCGCCTATGGTGGCCGGGAATCAGCCTGGGATTCCTGACGCCCAGGGCATCTCCCGTGGCGGCTACGGCCGTGAGGGCGCATATACTGCCTCTCCCTCACGTGCGTCGCCTCCCTCTTCGCGAGCATTACTGCTTTGCAGAAGGAGGTGACGGCGACCCATGCACTCTCGCTCCGTACCATGGCCTGGACCAGGCCGGACGCGAGAGATCACCGGCGCCAAACGCGTCCACGAGGACACGGCGGTGTTCCGCCCAAGTTGGACAGACCTCTACCGTGTGCTCCGCCATGTCCTCAGGGCGATCTTCGCAGTGAAAACACCCGGGCGTTTCCTCCCGCCTTATGCGAAACAAGAACCTCCCGTAACAACCATGTCCGGTGAGGACCTGCGTCAGGTGGAAGGTGAGGACGCCGTGCCGCCTTTCAAGCCATTCCTCAAAGAGGGGACTGACCGCCGCTATCATGGCGCACCTAAGTTTGAAACGATGACGAAAAAGTTTACAACTTAGAACTTTAGAACTTTCGTTTAGAACTTTATATACCATGTTATATGCAAATAAATATTATTTCTATTTCTATTCTATTAAAAAGCTGGAGAAAGTTAATACTTAGGTTTTATTAGATGCACATTGGCAATGAGTACAGGCTTAGCTTGCGTTTAATGGTGAGACAGTCTTTCTTTTTGATATCATGATACAACTAAAAAATCTTTGTAGTTGTATGAAAAATTTGCTGTGTAGGTGATGGTGATTTTATTACTAGGTACAAACATAACTTTACCAGGAACTTTGTGTCGTCATCATCATTCCAGGTCGGAATCAGCCTTTGCTGGGTATAGGCCTCCACTGTTTCTGTCATAATTCCCCGTTCCGTGCGTCCTTCATCCAGGTGTTTGCGCGCTTTTGGACTGCTGTGGTTCTTTGTGTGATGACAAACAAAGTGTGTCATGAAAACATACCAAAATCTTCAATACCGAAGCTAGAGTTTAAAGACTAAATTGACAGCTCAATTGGCAGTTACCAGTGTACCGAAACAGAATAATCAATGTTCCTAGTAACCAATGTTCTTTTATTCCCTCAAAATTATCCTTCAAATAAATAAACTAACCTAAAATTGATCCCTCAAAAGGTGAGACCGTGACCAAGTCATTGAGCTATTCGTCCATTATCACCGAGCACATTATCCGTACTCTTTGAACCAAAAACATCTTTACAAAAGTGCCTGGAGGACCATTCAGTGACTGTGCAAATGACAGCGAATACAAATGATGGATGGAGTTTCTTCCGTGGTGAAGTTCTGGAAACTATGCTTTATGTAAAGGTATAGAGGTTATAATTGATGAAGGTGGATTTAATAATAATATGGAGATTGATGATAAAGTTGCCGAGCGACTTTAGAATTTAAATCCTACCATCCTACATATATAATTATAAATGTCAAAGTTTGTACGCTTAAATGTTTGTTTTTCAATCACGCAAAAACGGCTGAATGGATTTGGATGAAAATTAGCACATATAAAGTTTATAATTTGGATTAACACATAAGTATAATACTTTTTATTCTAGTAGTACGTTCCTGTGAGAAAATTTCCGGCATCCACGCGGGCGAAAGCACGGGCAAAAGCTATTGACAAATTAAGTAAATAGAAAAAGAAAAGTGTTTGGTTATTGAATATAAGCGAGAACCTTGTAGAACATAGTTTATTATGTATCGTCTGTGTGTCAGGAATCCACTGGATGGAAATGGCGATGCTTGAGGGCGGACGATGTCCAGCAGTGGGCGTATTTCGTCTGAAATAATGAGATGATGATGATTTAGTACTGCACTATAATGGTCTTCTTCGTTTATCTAAGACTCAAGAATGAAACTCAAGAAAATGATTGCTCACACAGTTCTCAAAAAAAATACCTAAATGAGTTCAAGTTTAGCCGCCCCTGTTGCGGGTTTATGGCCATCATTGAACCACCTTGTTCATTCAACCTTAGGTTCAAAATAACATCAAAATTTTAATCATCTTTCAGTTACCTTTAAGAAGTAACCTTACGACTATTTGCATTTTAGACACTTATTTCCTACCTAGCTCATGTACAAGTAATTTAGTGACGTGAACAATATATTTACTTTTAAATCTCGGTTACTTAAAGATACACTTTCACCTCACAAAATCCTAAAAAGGCAACACAGCGCACAACAAAAATCTCAAGCTCCATATAAAATGTCAAGTTGAACAGAGTTGGCAAGTAGCACTCGTGAGCTAAATGAGTTCCAATCTAGCCGCCGTTGTTGGGTTTAAGGCCATCATAAAACGTGAGCTTTGCGCCGTTTATAGACGCCGATCTTAAACTAAGAATGCAGGTGGCCCTTCTTTTTATTTTCGACCGCAAATTGAGTTTTTCCGGTTAGCGGTTGGATGTTAAGTTTACTTTTAACATTGTTCTCTTTTTGTTTGTTCGTTTTTGTAGACTTAATTTTCAGTATTCAAAATTGAGGTGGCAACATCGATGTAGGTTATAGCTATTTGAAGTTCAATTCTGCGAAGAATGGTGGAATTCTGTAATGAGAAACGTACAAAATATATTTGACGAGAATTTAACGCACTGAAAACTTTAATAGATTTTTTACCTACTATTGCTTGTCAAACACAAGACAGGAAATTAAATATAGTAGTACGAACTTTCTCATCTGCTTAGGCTCCCGCAGACTGTTACGACGCTACTCTAATACCTAGAACAATTTCATTTAAAAACCAATTTCATTTCAACAAAATAACCATACCAAAATAGGTAAAAATAATGAAAGTGGAGAATTTACAGATAAATTAATTTTATGATATTTGCATGGTGCTCACAAACATTGTAAAAGTAAGTGTACGATTTTCCTAGAATATTAACAAGTAATAAGTCAGTGTGTGAGTTAAAGTAATCACTGAGTTTAAATCAATGTCATAAATGTAATTAATTATACAATATTAGCAACCAGTTTGATTTTGTCTAGACTCTAGATTGTCCTATGGAGCAGGACCAGGATGTATCCAAGAATTCTTATCTTGGATATAATCCTCTAGTTTGTAATACGCTTGTTTACAAAGTTTACTTTTAATATGAGTTTGAAATTTCCTTTCACCTAATTGCACCTAAATCACAAGGTATTTTGTTATAACATTTAACACAGTACCCATAAAAGATGTATGTACTTTAGCTAATCTGAAAAATGGTTGATCTATTTTGTCTTTGTTTCTAGTATTAAAATTATGTCTATCACTTATTTTATTAAAAAGATGTAGATTTTTTCTTACATACATGATATTTTCATAAATTAATTGGCAAGGTACCGTCATAATATTAATCCTTTTAAACATTTCCCTGAGGGATTCGTGGTGACGTAGATTATATTATAAATGCCTCTGAAAGCTCTCTCAAAAACCTGACCACCGGCCTTACCGAGGGGAATCGTGGAACCCAGTAGGTTACTGGGTTGTGGAGGTCAGATAGGCAGTCGCGTCATGTAAGATGCTGGTATTCAGCTGCATCTGGTGAGACTGGAAGCCGACCCCAATAGTTGGGAAAAGGCTGGGCAGACTAGGTATTCTAATTCCTACAGTGGATGTTTCGATGTTTGGATGTTTGTTGCTTAATCACGTAAAAACGGCTAAACGGATTTGGATGAAACATTGGATTGGACATTTGGATTGGCACACAGATAGTTTATGACCTGGATTAACTCATCGAATACCTTTTATCTCGGTAGTATGTTCCCGTGGAATAATTTCCGACTACTACGCGGGCGAAGCCGTGGGCAAAAGCTAGTAGTTCAATAAATAATTAACACAACTTTCTGTTGTCTCCAGGTGAAGTTGAGCGGCTGTTACGCGAGTACCGACAGAATCAGGAGCTGGTGCGGAACATCGGCGCACATTACTACCAGATCATCTACCCGGTGCAGCTGCGTCACCACGAGAAGATGGGCATCTCCACGCGCGAGGTCAACACTCCTAAGGTAAGGATCGAGGGCAGAATATTTAAGTTTCTTACAATAATTCCACGCAATTCTTTTACGATGTGAGAGAGAGCTCCCGAAAGGAAATAACATTTGTCTCGGTCACTCTCACTCGATAAGGAGAAGAGACCATACTCTTACCTATTCAGGGTGGCAGTGACATCGACGCGCGAACTGGAAACATAAATTCAGCACATGATTTTACCCCTAGAATAGACATATTTCTTCGTTTCGGTTATTAAAAAATACATACGTTGTTTTAAAAAAAAGTGCAAAATCTACGCGGCCAAAATGAATGGAACAGCATTTTTTTTTTCAATAAACTGACCGAATATTTTTCAATTCTTTTGGGATTTGATTTTCAACAACATCATATTTGTTCAGAAGTACCTTCCCAGTCCATGGTATAAAAAGATGAACGGGTGATACTGTTTTTAGTTTTCGACTATATTTCGTATGATATTCGGTTTGGATCGGAGCTTTCCATTATAAATGACTACTCTTAACTTTCTTTTAATTAAAGTTATTGCAATCCAATTAAGCATGTTCAATTAGTTTGATTGCGAAATGTATGAACAGTAGATAATAAGCAATCTTCCACATCTTAACATTCCCTCGTTATATACCTAGACCTTATTTCCTTCTAATAGGTTTCCTATCAATGTTATAATATTATACTAAAACATTCTGATGACAAAATTATTCTCAAATATGATTTTGTTACATAAACCAATCTGGTCTAGTTATTAGTTTGCTTGCAAACTTAATTCCAGCACCGTCTTCAATTTTGTCTACACCATCTTCTTCGTCAATGTGAATTCGAAATGAACTACAAAATAGGTCTAGATTTTTTAAAGACTGGCCTAGAAGCCCAGACTTGCCCTCGGGTGATTTCAACAGACTTTTAATCCACTTACTAAGTTAAGGCAGGCTGTCCCAAATTCTTGCGCAGTAAACTTTGGTAGACGCAAAGTTGTGTTATGTATTTAAAGCGATTCGGGATAAGAAAGTAATTTTCGGTAGATGTGTGTGTCCATCTAGTTGAGGATCTAGTTTTATCTTTTTTTACGGAGGACAGAAATCTGGAGTTGAGCTCCGAAAATAGTATTGATCATAAATATCTACTAGTGGAACAAAAAGGTTCTGTTGTCAGTCTTGCTAACGCAATATTGCAAGATCGTTATCGTTGATTATTCAAATAAACAACGCTAATGTTAAAAAGTTATATCAACCGATAAGTAGAGAGTTGAACCATTATGATCGATATTACTTTTTATCATCAGGCACATTCGCGGGTAAACTAAAGCACTTTGAGCATCTTGAAGGCCTGCTATGTCACAATACACTCCCATTTAACGGCATCCCTCGTTCTTCGAGCTCTAAGGCGCGAAGGCCTAAAGTATCTTGGGTTCAATTACTCGCCTTTACGACGATATAAAGATCATCCGACGAACATTCCACCCCCATACGGTTGAGTACACAAAATATCCGTTCTGGAGCCAATTTAACTTCGCTTCGAACTTGTTTGAAGTTGTGAAAGATTGTTCGATCGATTCCTCTGCCTTTTAAAGGTTCCAAGTAATTATATAAACATTCTCTCTCCGCTATATTGAGATCCGAACTGGTGGGATTAATAAGGAAATTGGGGAGATTCGAAGTAATTAGGCTTTGTTTACGACAGTTGCTTGATAGAAAATTTGGAGCATGTGATTTAAAAAGTAAAAATTGGCGAAGTTTGTTATGGTTGGTCGGGTGGTAAATTTTGTTGGACTCAAGGGATAACGTTAAAGTTGTTTGAAAACGGTTGTATTAATTTTGAATCTATTTTTGACTTGTTAGCGGGGGTGGTCACATACTTTACGGTTGTTTGTTAATTCTGATTGTTTCATACAAGTTGGGTTTTTGAATCGTTTGACGGTGTTTAGCACATTTATTGTATCATTAGAATTGGCTACATATGTATACAATATAAACGTAGGTTTGTGTGTTCTCCTTCCTCACCACTCTCATAAATAAACCTGGGGATTTCACTTCTTGGAAATTGAAATGGCAGTTACATTTTATGTAAGCGTACAGCCCATCCAATAAACATTATTTCCAAGTGTGTACAGTGGTACGCAAACTAGGTAGAGGAAGATCATTTTTATTGGACGCTGATATTAAAATATGATTACAAGACGTTAATATCTCGACACACAATTTACTAGAGCGTTCATCTACGGAATCTACAAGATATCTCATATACGAAATTGAACCACTACGTTATTTTCGATGTATGCTAACATTCAACGTAATAGGATGTGTTCGACAGTGCGGGAGAGTAGAATAGTCTGGGTAAGGTATATCTCAAGAATTCCCTCGAGTTGAAATGCAATCTACAGAATGAAAACGCTAAAAGTATAGGATTCGCTTTAGACGCCAGATTAGAACATAGAGAAGATAAGTTAAAACTTTTCAGGTCATTTATTTATGAACGGAAGTTGGTTTTGTCGCATGATGAGGAGATAGTGAAGGCGACGAGAGGGAGAGACTTTGTAAAGGCATCTTTCCTAAATTCTGACACGGAAATTAAAATATAACTCATGAAATGAAAGCTTTTACTATTGAAACAGTGCTAAGATGAGGAGATGTTGAATAATGGCTCTCCCTGGCCCTTTATCTATCATAGGGTGGTCTTTAAAAGATAGTTTTTAGTGATAAGATCGCCCATTGTATCACCCTGTGTAAAATTTCTATCACATCTGTATTTTTATGGCCTATAGTCATCAAAAGAGATAAGTGACCAGGGTCGTTAGATATAGTTGAAGTTTAGTAAGAAACCAACAAATGTTTTCGAATACAATTTGAGAAGAAAACAAACTGTTAATTTATCAAATAAAATTTCATCCATCTCGGTTTCTTACTACACTTCAATTATATCTAACGGCCCTAGTTACTGATCTCTTTTGGTGACTGTACTAAATAAAGAGTATTCTATCTATCGATGCTATTCAGTAAAGCTTTAATGTGCGTTAGTCGTTACTATGTCATTTCAAAATATGGAACAAACCATCTAATGTCCACCTAGCAGATGTTGTTATTAGAGCCCTTTGCCCCTCCGCCAAATGACTAATGCCTAAAGATTTGAGGAATGTTGATTACACATACGTTGTAATATCTGTCTACAGTTATTTATTATCTATATAGGTATATTATAAATTAAAGTCGCTTATTGTGTCTGTCTGTGTGACCGCGTTGTTCTTCTAAGCTACACAACGGATTTCGATACGGTCTTCACCGTCATTTTAAGTATTTATTCCGGTACATTTTCATTACACAACACAAATATTAATCCATTTCTCACTTGGCACTCAATATCCCTGAAACACCAATAATCAAGGCCAAATATAAAGCACTAACTGTTTACAACAGCAGCAAACTAAGCAAATACAACCAAATTGCTAACGGCAACCCACGAATATTTGACTATCAAAATTTTGACAACTCCCTAACTGCCCGAAGTTTTGGATTTCGAACTGAAGTATTTTGCGGATTATACCATACTAAAACTTTAATGTATACGGCCAAACGGCCTGGGTAATGGGCGATTTAATTTGTCTTTTTGTCATATAGCCGCAAGCAGGGACTCGAGCCCAAAACTTTTCTGGGCATTATAAGACCTAGAAATTTATGAGCATATTGTATTAGGCTTAAACGGATTAGGTGTGGTGTGGTGCTGGTGGAATGCTGGGGCTTAGTGCTTTAGAAGTGTTAGTAATAAAAGATAAGTATATTAAAACCAGTCTGTCCCAGCCACCTTGTAAGGTCGTTCCGTCGTCGATCCATCTAGCTGGAAGTAACCCGTATTATACTTACCGATACGCTGCCTCCAATCCTGGAATCGTTTGCACCTGTCATTGGTCCTTTGACAAACACGGCCAGCCCACTGTCACTTCAGCTTGCTCTTCACTGCAAGCCATGTCGGAAACTCCGAATTTCCGGTTAAAGTACAATAAGATGCAACGCTCCGGTAAAAAAAATAACTTATGCTTTGCCTGATTGATTACTTATGGATGTCAAGAAAAAGGCTTGTATTTTCTCACTTCTAATCGTTTTGTCTCCAATTAGGTAAAACACATTTTGCTGTGTCCAGCATTTTAGTTAGGTTTACCAAGATTTTCAAGTCAACATATTTATTATTTCCATGTGTTACTACATCTCAATCGTATATTTTCTGTTAAGAGATCACTTTCAACTCTTTGGTATAAGCTAAATTCACATGCTTGTATTATTTACTCATTCACTGACTGTAATATAATTCATCTCTTTATTAATATTGTGCCTGACATTCGAAATCGCTTACAAAAACAATCATGGTCCATACTGAAATAATAATCATATAGGTATCTGTCATATTATTTACTAAAAAAATATAGGTCAGTATCAAAAATATCAATAAATATCAACCGAATAAAAACAAAATATCACATATAAAATATCACATATAAAATATCACATATAAAATATTTCGAAGCATCATAAAACAACAGCGGAACCTCAGAATTTTATAGAAGCACACTTATAACGTAGGGCTTGACTTTAATTATTATTGTTCTCCAAAACAATATTGACAAGCTAAGCCAAACCTTACACAATTGTTATAAGGTTTGAAATAGTATATATTCTGTTCCAATCACTGCTTATATCAATATTTTTCCCCATACATAATGCAGTAGCGTATCTCAAGTCTTATGTTAAGGCGGGTATATATTAAGATCCTAACGATCGTATGACCAACAAGAACGCCCTTACTGACGGACATACAGACATAAATAATATCAATAATGTACTAATTGAAGGACATAGAGACATGAGGAATATCAATAACACCAGCTAAAGTTATGGACGGGGTCTTTTGTAAGCAATTTTTATGCAGATGCTGGATGAAGGATTTAGCTGATTAGACGAAACAGGAAAACTCTGTCTTTATAGAATGTTAGTTTTGCATATAATTCGCGTTCTTTTTCTCGGAAGGCTTTCGCTTGAATTAATATTTCCAAATTATTTGACTAGCGTGTAATAGTACGATACTGCAGCAGTCTTCACAAAACAAAAAAGGCACGGACGAACGAACGTGAAAGTGTGGCCGGGGCGGAGCCGAGGCACACCTAAGTGATTCCATCAATGCCTGGTTGCGGTCAAGGCTTGCATAGTACTTATTTCAAATAATGCGCCGAAATACAAACTATGACAAAAATAACATTTCGCGCGCCAATATGTTCATTTATCAGCTCTATTTGCAAGCTAGTTCGACATCTAAATAAAATCTTAGATAAGTTACCTCCTTGGTTATATCATGTTTCGAAGTGAAAAGTTCATTCCATTTGTAAATTATACAATGACTATGAGCTTTCATACTACCAGTAATTTATCCAGCCACTAAATACGAAAAATATGGATTTTTATACTAACATTCCCGGCCCCTCCACGTTTTTGGCCAGTACAGCATTTTAGATTTATCTCGAAGAAGGTTGTCAATATAGTACTGCTTGAATTTCCAAGCATGTAAAGTACTAATAACTCCTAAAAGTTGCCTTTTGAATAAAAGAAACGTACCTACTGTAATGTATTATTCCAAATTTCTTCTATCAAAACTTGAACAACGATGTTTCATATATATATTTATTTCCACATACAAATTTAACAAACGTACTTAATAATTAAAACTACGATATACAAAATAAATACAAAAAACAAAAGGACACTTAGGCGTCGAAGTATTCCTCCGCATCGCTGTCATCAGGAAACGTGCCCAGAAGACTGGCAGCATTGCCACGTTGAATGGCAATGCTAATTCTTTGGCCAAAGAACGACCCAGCCCTCTGGTCACGTGAAGTGTCGACCAGCCGGCGAGAAATTTCCTTAAAAAGGAGACGTGCACTCGGGCCCCTTGACCCGAGCGTTTCGACCCCAAACGGCTCAAAACTGTAGTTACCCATAAGGTTACAGTATTTACGCCGCTTGAGGGTCTCAGCAACAGCAGCAGCGGCGCCAGCACAGCCCGCCGTGCTAGGAACATGGGATGGCGCAAGGGTGTCGACACATGTTGCGTCCCACACCAGAGGTCTACTTATTTCCTATTTTGGCTTTGAGGTTTGGCTCAAGACTTCCTATAATTATTTTATTGTATCATCAACACGGAAAGTGGACTCCCATGGTATTAATTCACAAAATTCCTTGTCCTACGTCTGACTGCCAATATTTTCTTTGATGACCACACCATTCCTCAAAAAGGTATCAATATCAGAATATGGGCATGACTTTGTACGTATTTTTCCATATAAAACGGGAAACTGATTCCTTTGTACAAAGCATCGTTTGTACGAACTATATTTAAAGCAAATAGCTTTTGGGTCGGATCGTTTGAGGCGAAAACATAACTGAACATGGAAAATAGTCTCCTTTTGATGTGCGAAATCGAACACGGTATACGTAAATACGGCTTTTTTGTGAACGAAAAATATTCCTACCTATAGTTAGATGCTGAGTAAAATGGATACAGTAGGTACTGTTATGTATACAACGTATAACAGAACAAACGCAAGTCCTGAAAGTACTATGTTCATAATTGACTACTGAATCGATTTCAGTAACTTTAAATATTTTTTAATGGATATTAAAAAAAAAGTATTTTAAGAAATTTTTTATCTTATTTCTAGGCAAGAAGACTCAATTTTAAATGCATAAAGTAATGCTAGGGTTAACTCGATTTTCTTAATATTAAATTAACATTTAGCTTTTAAAAATACCGTTTTGGTTATTGTATTAAGTTTTTAACTCTACACTCTTATTGGGTGAATGAGTTCTTGCGTTAATTATGGTGCATGTGGTATAGTGGTGATATTAAAGTGAGAAATTAAAAAGGTTTTAATAGTTATTCACTTTGCTTTAAACTTTGTAAGATTTTGGATGTTTGTAATTCCTGTTTTGTAGGTAAATAGTTAAACCACCCACCCACCAAACACCACTCTCACAACGGTCGGAGGAGCTGCACTCGAAGTTGTTGACGATACGTTTACCTAGGATCAACTGTCTAGTTAGGTAGGTCCAACTTCGAGAAAGAAGTCAATCGTCGAATCCGACTCGGTTGGGCCTTCGGGAAGTTTGGCAATATCTTCTCGTCCCACATACCCCGGGTGTGTCAAGACGAAAGTCTTTGACCAGTGCGTGTTGTCAGAGATGACAAATGGAACCGAAACGTAGTCGCTCACAATGGGCCTCATAAGAAGGCTTAAAGTCACCCAAAGGGCAATGGAGTGGACTATGCTTGGAGTTTCCCTGTGTGATCGAATCAGTAAATCGCAAAAAATATTTGAAAAATATTTTTTGAATTTGATAGCCTAATTATTGAGGAAGGCTACTAGTGGCCATGGTTTTGTTATTGCTAATTGTTATAACTTTTCATTAATTTTATTTCAAAGGTCCTAGTATAACTCTTGTTACTTCAAGTTATAGCTATATTTACATAATGCAGAATTGCATACGTAAGCGGGCATGCCCTTTTGGAGGCTTTTATTGTAATTATAAGTTCTGTTTACGGTTTTTTTATTTATTATTATTTATTTCTACTTGAGTACCTATATTTTTCAATGTTTTGTTGGTAAATTGGCGTGTGCTAGCTTACATATGGCAAATTTAATATTTTTTGTGTTTCGTAATGTTAATTACCTACTATTGTATAAAATCAAGTTCTTCTAACTTAACAGACAGCTGTGCTGCTGGGGAGTTTGTTGCGCCACTGCTTCTTCCCAGCTAAAGCACTAAGAAGTAGTGAAGGGCGAGCGTTTTGGAGGGACTGTCTTATGTAATTTTGACGTTCAAAAAGAGCTGACTCTCAGCCTAGTTTGAATAAATGACTTTTGATTTTGATTTTAGTATGACGTTAGGACCCTTAGACGCCGAGCAAAAAGAAAAAAGTTAGAAAGAACACTTAGCGAGAACGAAGTAATAGCGCGCGCAGGCGATGCGATGCGACATGCTGCGTCAGCGCAACCAGAAATTTCACGTGGACAAAGTCGCAGGCAGCAGCTAGTAGATACGTTAACCCTCGTGCTCGCACATAAGAGCAAACACCACCTATTCATCTTCTGCTAACCAAGGTCCTTAAACCTAGTTTTATCTGTCCATTTATATATTTTTACGATCCCATTTACGATTTTTCATAGGAACATAATCGCAGAAACCCGCGAACAAATAATTCTAGTTGACAGCCATAAAATGCTGGGAATAATATGAAACTTTGTTCGTGGATGCACTAATGGTGGACCACTAAAAGATTTATGTGCGTACGCTAGCATTGGTTGCATTAGAAGATTTAGTAGATCACATAACTGTTACTTTAAAAAGTTGTTTATGGAATTGTGAATAGTCTTTATGAGCCTTCGTGTGTTGTGAATCCCACTAATTAATACTCTTTAAAAACTGCTATGAAAACTTGAGTAGCTTTCAGCAAGCCTTTGCAGAAGGAGTCATTCCGTTCCATAATAGTAAAGAAATATTATGATGTACTGATCAGCATGGTTTATTAAACAAAATCTAGTTAAATTTCAAATTATTGCTGTTATTGTAAGTACATAGTTTACAAATCAAAACATAGTATAAAGTTTTTTTTTTAAATATAATTCTGGCAGTTAACAAAATTTTAAATCAAAACACACTCGAGGACAATGAATTAGGGTCTCATACAGAAACCTGAAAGTCTCGGAAACTAAGAATGCTAGCTTAATGTAATAAATTGTGTTTAAATTTAATTTTAATTGTAAATTTTCTTTTAATGAAAGTAATAAAATATTCATAAAAATGTGACCCTGATTCATTGCTCTCGATTGTACTTAATACCTGAGGGACTAGATAAAGTGAAATTCTACCTGTTTACCCAAATAATGACGATGATTAGGAAACTATGTAGGTATTGAAAAGCTTATTTCAATTCTGCACCCTAATTGTGTAACATACATACTGTCAATCAGAATCTGAATTATTCTCCAAATATAAAAAAAATTGTCTGTACTCAATAACGGAATGTAGCTCCCATGAACAGTCAAAAAGAAAGCCATGTCTACTGGAATTGTGTTACGCAATTACCCCGCTGCTGAATGTAGGTGTGGAAATCTGAAATGCTTTGAAAACGTTTGTCTGTACGTTTCTCTAAACTTAACATCAGCATAATTTATTCTAAACAGAGATGCTACTTCAACTACTGCACCCATTTAGATTCGACTCCATGCACTAAAAGGCAAATAGAACTACATAAAAAAATAAATAGAGAAATATATATGTATACTATTCCATTTTCTCCTAAATCCCAGTTCAGAGGCTTCAGTAATTACACTGGCAAGATAAACAAGGCAAGGAGGGATTCGTTTACTGAAGACTAATTTTGTTTACCTAATGTCTGGATCACTAATGCGTCGATTTTTTCTTGGGTGCCAGGTTTAGAGCGGGGGCGGGGTTAGTGGAGTGTCACAGGTCAAGAGTAATAGGCAGTTTAAAGTGTGATTTTTATGATTCGTGAAATATAGCTGTACCTGCTATAATTAAGTACTTGTCTAGTATACCTTTAGGGGAATACAGGTGAGATGTTTGAACATATTGCTTCTTGTTATTGAGTAGTATGTTGGGAATGCTGCGTTATCTTCCTAAAGTAGGTGTCGATTAGTATATTTTGTTATGTTTAGCCTATACTGTCCCATTGCTGGGCAAAGGCCTCCCCAAAGTCCTTCCTATGGAGAATATTGCCCAGCGGTCATCTTGCATGCGGCTGATGTGACCCGTCCAATCTCATTTGAGCCTGTCAGCCTTCTTGCCTACGTCCATTGGAACGCAGCATGGTGTTCCGAATTTTGTCTATTTATGTACACCCAGAATGCTGCGTTCCATCGCTCTGCGTAAAATAAGTTATTAGAGAGAAATCATTAAACTTCAACATGAATAATGTAGCACTAGGTTGATTGCTAGACGCTTCATTAATATTTTCAACAGTTTAAAACAGACAGCAAATTCTCGGCGATCATCGAACCGCGGTCTCAGAAATATATGCTTTAACAGGCACATATTTGTGAACGTCTCGTTTTAAGAAAACTAAAAGACTAATAGTTCCATTATCTGCCTAGCCTTTTCTCAACTATGTTGGGGTCAGCGTCTAATCTAACCGGATGCAGCTGAATACCAGTATTTTACATGGAGCGACTGCCTACATTACCTCCATAACCCAGTGACTGGGATAAGACTGGTTGTCAGACTTTCGGGGTTCTGACGACCCGTAACGACAGACAAGTATTCACGAATGACCGGCTGGGGGGCGTCTTGGTATGTAAAGATGGTCATCCACGGATTAATACCGGCAAGCGTAGCTTAACCTGTTCGATTGACCCGAGCGCCTGTTAATACTAGCCTAAGGGATTAATAGTTACATACTAATATTTCTACATCGCTCTCGCTTGTAATTCGTGGCACACTCTCTCAGGGGAGGAATAAATTCCGCCTCCAAAGACAATTTTCATGGATTTACAATCATTTCTTTCCCTAACACAAAGGACGACTTGTTTGCTAATTTTTACATAAAAAGCGTAGAGACGTGTTTTTACAAAAGTCTCCCACAAATAGATTTGGTCAAAGTTTTCTGAATATTTTTGTGTACAATTTTCTTTTAAATCGTTTTGTTGCGAACGAGAATTTATTTCTTGCTAGATTAAGTTTCCTTGTCAGTTCAGAAAATTAGCAAAGTAGTTTTTTTAACAAGAGAAATAAAATAAAAATAAATCTAGATTATTTTTATGTGAAACTAGATATCTTCAGCTGTTGTCAACTATTTCCAAATAATTTAGTAGGTATTTGGTTTTTTTTCGAAGAAAGCTGTGTAGTGCGTTTTTTTATTACTCACCTAATTTAAAACATACCTGAAATTAAATGAAATTAAATATTTTGTTAGTAGATCTTTTAAGACACTTTTACACGTCAATATTTTAAAATTAATGGCACCACCATTTCCTAACTGACTGATCATTGACAAGAAATGCCGAAACAAACTCGGAGGTTAGGGTCTCTTTTAAACCCAAAACATTATAGTATTAGAATTTTATGTGAGTATAACAATGTAGGGCCATGCCTGGAAGGGCGTTTAGTCTAACCTAACCTTACAATAGTGTCAAAAAATGACGGAGAAAACATAACTTCCCGACTTTTTTTTCATCAAAATGAACTGTTTCGTCTTAAACATCCTAAGTTACCAGTTTCTAAGATTTTGAAACAAAAAGGCGACGTAAAATATAGAATCAATTTAAAGTTTATAAAACACGTTAAGGCTTGTGGTAAGAGCCCCTGTTTACGGCTAAAAGTTGGCGACTCCATGCAAATTGCATTAGGCCGCCGTCTCACAAGGACAGTTACTTGTACAGCCACCACAATCTTAACTTGTTTATATTGTACAATTTAACCGGAGTTTTACGAAGTTTTTAACTGCACAATCTCGGTTGTTAAGGTTAAACAACTGTGAGGTTCTGTGCTGGATGGGTTTCCGAAAAGGTTTTAATATTTCAGTGGTTAAAGGGTGAATAAGTTTGGCAGTTACTTTTAATTGTCTTTCTAAACTCAATATTTTTTCCTCATGAATATCGAAGGGAAATTACACTTTATTCAGACAAAAAGTTGTTTTCAAAATAACCGGTCTCATTTTTTTGAGATTGCGAAATTTAACGTTAAAGATACAAAAGCGCGTTCCATATTAGCCAACAGCTCAACTTTAGGTGAATATGCATCCGAACACCCGATCTCTGAAAATAATAAACACGATCAGTTTGGACAATGACCCCAAACTATCCGTTTGTTTGTGTCTAGGAAGTCTGTTGTATAAAACAGCAGATTTTTTTAATAACTAATGCTCACATATCCTCTTACCTACCCATTCTAATAAGTCTTAAGACAAATAGATCTCAGATTGAAACGTTACCATAACCCGCGGTCACGCTTCTCACTAGGCAGGCTCGCTTACGGATTATCAGGCTTACGCAAGTTACGAGTTTGTTTAGTATTACCTTACCAAAGTAGGTAGGTACTTTGAGAGTTCCAATTATGTGTGTTTACGTATAAACTGGTATAAAGCCGCGTTATAATTGTTTTAAGATTCAAAATGGTGTCGGGTTTGTGTTGTCTGAAATCAAAAGGTATGTGTGTGTAAGTCGTTGTGGAAATTTAATTGTTTGTAATGGAATATTCTTGAAGTCTAAGTGTAGGTCTGGATTAAATAGTGTTGTGTAATTAGTTTGGGTCTGATATGTAGTAGTTCGTGGTACCTACTTAATAAAATCTAGTAAGTTGGTATTTAGATTTCTTGAATAACAAAACTCACTAATTAAGTGAATCTTTGTAAATGAGAAAAGTAGGTGAGCTCTAGAATAATGTCATGTCTGTGTTCCCCTATAGGTTAGACAGAGGTGTAGTACCTTTTGTTTTTTTCCTCCTTGATATCTTCCGCCCTGGGAAGGGCGGAGGGGTCTGTCAAACTCTTACTGACTAAAACCACCCCGGTGTTCCGTCCCACACTTGCACCGGGGATCACGGGATCTAACGCGACTTCCGCGATCCCCGGCTAGTGCCGGCCCGCCTATGCGGGCCACCTCGAGTTAGGGTGCGGGAGTGAGGTGTACCGTTACGTCATAGAGAGGCACGCGTGGAACACTACGCGCCGCCATCTCGGGTCCTAAGGAATAGGGGGCGACGGATTTCCCCAGATAGTCGCCCCTGGACCCATTTGCGCCATTGCCCATTTGGCGTTATCCGCCCTCCGCCAACGCTCGGTGCATCTGCTGCGGATCGGGTTAGCAGAAGCAATCTCCCTCTCCCTATCCACAGCCTCCTTCTGCGAAATTACTGTTTCGTAGAAGGATACCAGCGCGTTCCAGGACTCCTCGTTGTCGACCATCGAGTCGACAACGGCCGGCAGCGACAGGTCGCTGGCTACTCCTGAGATGAGGGCACGGCGCGGCTCCTCCCAAGCGGCACACTCTGCCAGCGTGTGCCATGCCGAGTCCTCCCGATAGTCAACGCAGTGGTGACACCGAGCGTCTGGCTCCCTGTTTATGCAACACAGGCACTTCCCGAAGCAACCATGCTCCGAGAGAACCTGTGTCACCCGAAAAGATAGGGAGCCGAGCCTCCTCCCCAGCCAGCGCTCGAGTAACAGCCGGACCGCTGCGATGGTGACGGGGCAGGCGGTAGGGCAAGAGAGCCTATGCCGCCTTTTCGCCACCAGGGCTGCGCGAAACTTTGACTGACGCAACTCCATATGTCACGGCGTCAGCCACTCGCCCCGCGCCCTCGAGTCCTCGCGCCACCGGTACAATGACGCGAGTACCTTCGCCTCGAGGTCCTAGAGCGCGAGAGGTGTAGGACCTGTACCAACATTTCGCCAGTATATGTTTAATTGCCATGTTATAGGGGTGAGCCTATTTGTTCAAAATGTTGTCAATACATGCTGTTCAAAACTTTTCATGTGCTAGCTTAAGACCTAAGGACCAGATTTTGAACAACCGCGGATCTCAACAATCTAAATTAAAAGTTATAATATAATTGTATGTGTATTGTTACAGGGCAGGGGATACGACTATCAACAGGGCACGAGGTCACGCGCAAGGGTAAGTTTTAAATTAATCTAATTTTAACTTTATGTACAGGCGTTTGAAGTTGTTTTTGGTACTTAGATTTACTTCTTTTCCCAACTGTGGCATAGCCCAAAAGGAAAGAAATGTTTTACGAAATGGGATTGAGTTTAAAAAAGCGTTTTATGTAAATGTTATTACGGTTAAGTTGAAAATTAAAGTGCGTAACAACATTTCATATTTATTTTAATAAATCTTTTCATCCAAAATAAATGGGTGCATACGTCCTTAAAAAGTAAGTGCGGCTGTCAAGATTTTGGTATCGGTTAAATATTCTGTTCTTAAATAATATTGCAAACAACACAACAATTATGTTAACGTAATGGATGCGTGAAGCCAAATAAATAAGCCACGAAAAGACATTCCCGAAGTATTTCCCTCAGGCGCAATTCGAAGTAATTATCAAGATCCACGTATTCTTGAAACATACTTATAACTTGATATCATGAGGGAAAAATATATTTATTATTTAACTTCTCGTCTTAACACTTTAGTGTGACGTGACTTATGTACGTATTTTTCTGTTCCTTTCTTCTTGTCTGTTTATATGTGTGTGCATAAATGGTTAAATAAATAAATAAATAAATAAATGCTAAATGTGGGACACATTAAGTGCGACCCTTTTACTCATTTAGTAAGGCACCAAGTCCTTACAAATCACAAATACCTACATAAAATTCATTAATATCATTAAAAAATAATTTAAAACTTTTAACAAACTGAGAGCAGACAGTCGGGGTCATTCCCACTGGACTACTACTTACGAGTCGTAGGTCGTGGCTTCGAACCCAAGCACATTATAGGCTGATTGTGCTACATAAAACTCATTCATCATCTGCCAGCCTTTTCCCAACGCGGCTTCCAGTCTAACCGGATGCAGCTGAATACTAGTATTTTACATGGAGCGACTACCTATCTGACCTCCACAACCCAGTACCTACCTGGGTAATACGATACCCCTTTGTAAGACTGGTTGTCAGACTTTCGGGCCTCTGACGACCCGTAACGACTGTTAAATATCCACAAAAGACAGCCGGAACCAACGGCTTGACGTGCTTTCCGAGGCACGGAGTGGTTTTGGTATGTAAAGATGGCCACCCATCCACCGACCAACCGCGGCAAGCGTAGCTTCACCTGATTGATCAACCCGTGCGGCTAATATTACTTAGCCACAAGATCCTCGTAAAACTCAATAATCATTCAAATTCAATTTCATTAAATTGTCACTAAAAACATCACAAAATCTTTACCGTCTCCGACACGACTTAAGGGCCTAAGTCCCGTTTGGTAGCGTAACACGGTCACTTTATGAACCTTACTGCTCATTAACGGCTTGTCTTGAAGATTTGAAAAATATATAATTTTGCTATAGATTCATATAGATCATTTTGCCGAGGGTACATTTTTTGTATGGTTAATACTTTTGCTGTAAAAAAATATTTTCCAACACGCAATATTTTGGCTTCTATTCCATACTCCTACTAAACGGCTTCGTTATTTGGAAAAAAAAAATACCACAGAGGTACCACAGAATCGCTAGAGCACAATTGTAAATTAATCAACATTTGCCAAGGAATATCCCCATTTTGAGATAAAGGCTCAGAGGTGCCCTGCGCGGGTGCGGACGGCAGTCGTGCTTTAGCATTCAGACTGGAGATGAGGATACTATGGGCCTTAAGGAAAAACTGTTGTTATAATAAAACCTAGCCATCGCCAGTTATAAATAATAGGTATCAAAACATGTAAATATACATTACATTAATTTAGTTTTTGCTCTTAACCATAAATCCAGCAGAAAACTAAATCAAGCTACTTATCTCCAATAATAGGGTGTTCATTTTAGTTTCTTCATGTTCAATACTGTCCCTTAATTTTAAAGCCACATTTCCAACCTGCGGACCTCGTAAACAATAAAAATTAGTGACAATAGCAGCAAACTTTTTCTTTCATACAAATTTGGTATGCACATCAAACAAACTAACTAAAAAGCAACCAAATATTCTTAACAAACCAGTATTTCAAGCCATGTCTTTATAAAGGAACGCGTACCTCCTATAAAACGCATAATTTTCAAAGCGAAGTCACTTTTCCCCTGTTTTTATCGGAGAACATACATAGAATCATGTTTTGCTATGCTTTGCATTCTTAGGGGTGCTACAAACATGTTCGGTTCGGTATGATTCGGCACAGCCGGATAAATTCGAATGTAGAATAATTATGTTCGAGAAAAGGCGACCGGCTTAGCTTAAATTGTACCGAACCGTCGCCGATATTACCGGCCTGTTAGTCCCACTGCATGGCAAAGACGTCTTCTCAGATGGAGAAGTTACAACCATTGAACGCCACGCTTGCTGACAGTCGGCCGGGTCCTTGTCCAGGTTTCCTCTCAATATTTTTCCTTAACCGATGTCAGTTATGCGAATGTAGATTTCGAATGTAATTTACCGATCAGCAAGAGCCGATTCAATCATTGTTGTAATGGCTCCGGGTCGGCTTTCTAGTTCAATAACGGTTGAATCAAATGTGCCGACTCGAACATGTTTGTAGCACCCCTGACAGCGTTTTGGTTCACAAATTAGTAGTGCCTGTAGGCGGCTTGTAAAGGTTCTAAATTATCACATTCATTAAACACTGGGCTAGAATATGTGGGCTTGGACTATGCAGCTCAGTTTTATATTGTTAATTTTGTGGGCATTGTTCTAGTTTGTGATGTCAAGAGAGAGTCAATGATGCGTACAATCATCAACACCGAAATTCTGTCGCATAAAACACTTTATGCATACTGATGCCTACACTGTTAAACACATTAATAAAACATTTTTGTAAAGTTGCTAGACGGTAATCATCCACATCTACGTAGTCTTTCCCAACAAGTTTGGTGGTCTGCTCCCCGTCTAACCGAATGAAGCTCAAAATCAAAATTTAACGTGGAGCGACTGCCTATCTGACCTTCATAGCCCAGTTAGGTACTGAGTAACACAATACCCCTTTGGTTGTCAGACTTTCGGCCTTCTGTTAACCCGGAACAACTATCAAAGATACACGAATGTCACCCATCCACAGACCAACCGCGGTAAGCGTAGCTTAACTTGATTGATCGACCCGTGCAGCTGTTATAACTTAGTCACGAGACGAGCCCCTCCAGTTAGTAGTCAGTGATGTCTAGGGTTAACTTTGAACTTCACGACGCGGACGTTTTGAATTTAGTCCCAAGAGGCAAAACTCTTCGGATCACCACAAACCTATAACACATTTTTAGAGCCAGATTTCATGAGTTCGATTCCCTCTAGTTACACATTTGATGCGAGTCGTTTAAGCAAATTCTGCGTAATCAACAAGAATACTACTCACTAGCGACGCGCCTCTGCTTTGCTCGGGTGCAATTACATGTTGAAGAATCGAGATTTATGTGCCATATCAAAGTTAAACAATATTAATGCTATACACATTAACCTTCCGGAATATGTCTATGCTCTAAACGATTGTGGACCGTACCAAAATCCATTGTGAAGTTCAAATTCAAATTCATTTATGTATTTGCCAGAATGTAGGTTTACAATGTATGGTTTTAAAATGTGTATAATGGCCCTTTACATTTTACCGTTACATGTGGTGTGCAAATATTGAATTTAATCTTGCACAGTGCCTATTATTTTTTAAGACATCTAAAATAACTAAGAACTCATGCATTAGGATTTTAAGGAATTAATTAATTAATTGATGTCAAAATGTAAGCTATGCTAAGTTTAACAGAATGTCAGATTAAGAATGTTACAATTGTAAATTGTAACTGAAAATGTCAAGTATAGAAGATCTAAACATTCAAACAGATAGAAATGAAATGCGACTTGTATAAATGCTGTGAATTAATATGAAAAAAAAAAATGTTTTTATTGGGTTATCAAAAAATAACCGCAATAACTCTTAACCCATCCACGCAGCCACTCAACATGGAATTATTATAGATATTCCATGTAATACCCGGTTAAAGTAATAAATTACACCTGTGACGTCAAAATGTGTATTTAGTTTCAAGCTCATTATGCTGGCACAGGGTTTTGACAAATTAATTTCAACTTTGGGGTTATGTTCTTAGAGTGTACAATTGTTCAGAAGGACTTGTCAGTGGTATAGCTGATGGGGATGGAAGCGGGAAACGATTAGTTAAGGTATTAAATCATTATTAAAGTTTTGGTTCAAAACATTGATAGTTTTCTCTAAGAATATTCATACCTGCGTAGTTTTCGCAACTGTTATTATGAATTAAGCACCTACATGATTTTGAACCTCCTTGTAATATGAAAATTCTCTGCTAACGTCAGTGCCCAATGTAACGCACGCAAAAGATTGTGCTTAAAGGTGCATGTAACGGTACAGTGATGGTGGGAATATTGAAGTTAATCTAAAACTTGTTTTCAGAAATTAAAGTTACAAAAGGTGGAATTTTGACGTTCAATATTGTATCCGTTACCAGAAGGTTCCCAGATTTGGGACAGTGCCAAAAAAGCCATAATTACGGAAAAAACAAGTGACTCAATTTCGTTAAGGGTATTTTTACTCTCATAATACATCTCTGACATACGATACGCCTAAAGACTGAATTCAATACAAATTAACAAAAAAATATCCAAAATAATCCTCCATGTTTTCAACTCAACGTTCATCCTACAAGCAAACTTTTACCATGGTTTCTAAGTTCTAGTCTAAAACAGAATTAATGTGCCTAGTTCCAGACAGGTTTTCATTAGGCATGCAAGCCGCTACCTAGGCACAGGCTTTCATTAGACAAGTATACCTGTAGATGAGAACATGCTTGGTATTTGCAAATAAATGGAATCTTGTTGTAAGGAGTTTGAGGATTTAATTAATACTGTTTAATGGTTTTTGCATGACAAGAATTGATATAATACTGTTTAAAATATTAATGTTTTCCGCTGACCAGCATTACAGTTATCTTTTTAAAGCATCAGTCAGTTGAAATTCCGGGTAATAGACAACCCTACAGGTTACACCCTAAGGTTAGCAATGTATCGTGACATTACAGGTATCCAAATCTGTGTAGTCTGGTGTCTAGTTCCTAGGTCGTTGTTTCGTTTACCAACCTATCCAAATGAAAAAAAGATACTGATAAAACGCTCATGACATCTGCTTATTAATACAACATGGAGTAAAGACATGCCAGTGTTGGTAACTTTAGATTAACAATAAATTTTTCGAGGTGTAGTGTTAAATCTCGAAATATGTATGGTGAATCTGAAGTAATCTTCAGATTCACATATATAATTATAAGCCCCTTTTATAACTATTCATAAACAAGACAATCTAACCCATTTTACCAAGGGGTAGATTTTTCCAACCTACTAAAAAGTATGACAATTTTGAGACTTAAATTAAGACAAGATAATTTTGTTTTTGTACTAACACAGTGAGCAAGCGTACCTAGTTGTCAAAGTTCTATCTTTGTATGTATATTTAAAATACGACTTAGTTCTGCAATTAGATAATTACAGAACTTCTGCTATTTATGTTTTCACCACAATTTACGAATTAACCCAAAATGTAACGCAACATTCCGAAAATTGCGGAACTACATCTCTCCTCTACATCTCAGTATATTACTCTGGCTAATAACTTCTCTCCGACATACAAAGCAAATTCATCTAGTTCAACATAGCACCCTCCTTTTAGCTGAATAATCGGGTACGTACAATACAATACATACATTACTGGAGTAGTAGGAGTCCTTGTTTGTAGTTAGGGTTGCTAGATTGAAATTAAATAAATGGTTTGCCAGATTGAATAAAAAAAAACATAACCTAAAAGCCTAGAAGTATAGTAAAATATGCCTGTTCAAATTTTTGTTGAGATGAGGCATTTCTTCTGCTGTAGCAGAAATACAGGCTGATAATTTTTAATAATAATGAGGTACCATGAAATAACTTTCTACTTATCTAACTATTTTGCATTTAAAACGGTGCCCTTGAAGGTGTAAACAAAATCCATAATCCACATCGTCATCAGCCTTTTCCCAACTATTTTTGAGGCCGGCTTCCAGTCTGCAGGTCTGCGGATGCAGCTAAATACCAGTATTTTACGTGGAGCGACTGCCTATATGACCTCCACAACCCAGTTACTGTGTTATTCCATACCCTTGATAAGACTGGTTGTCAGACTTTCCGGCTGCAGACGACCCATAACGGCTGTCAAATCCAATCAACATTATATATCATTATAATTTACGATTTCAAAATATTGTATTGAAAGAAATAATGGTGAAAGGAGTGTTTAGAAATGTTGTAGTCTGCCAACCCTGTCCGTATCACATGGTTAGTAGGTCTGTTCTAAACGCTTAGTATTCCCCCACACGGTTTCTGTAAGGCACGGAGCAATTTCTTCGTTTCTATTCAGGAATATTCCTATTGGTACATAAATAAATTTTCATTTCCTTTTTTATACGAGCCTGTGGCTCTTTTGTTACAGTATTTTAAACTTGCTTTTACTTTGGCTTCGCCCGCGAAGAGGGCGGGAATTATCTCACGAAGACGTACTACAAGGATGATTTTTTTTTACTAACAGAGCTTATTAAGGAGTGTGTATACCTAACACCATTATTATGGATCAATGTCTGAATTAAAGTTTGTAGGTACTATACCCTTAAATTAGACCACACCTTTCTGATACACACTATAATAAGGTGTAATGTAACAATATTAATAATAGGTGTTAAAGTATGAAATTGCTGTTGTATAGTAATAGACACTTCGAATTGACAAATGTTAATGGTGTGAGATTTTCGTGTGAAACTTTTTTCACGTGTTACCTATGAGGTTTCTTTAAAAAAATGTGCAACATTCGATTTTCGATTTTCAATTGTTTTTTTTATTCAGCTTAGACGTAAAGATGGATACTTCGAAAATCCGAGTTATTTTTGAATACGAGTTTAGATGCGGAGCTAACGCGGCAGAAACGGCTCGCAATATCAACGTTGCTATTAAATTGAATGCAAGTAACAATTAACACTCTTATCGAAAGCTCACCACACACCCTCCCCACATTAAGGGGTATCTACACAAGCTAAAGAACAATCTCAGCTATGTACACAAGGGTCGTAAGTCTCACGTGTTGTCTGAACCCAACTTTACCAATGTTCTGCATCTTAGTCCTGATGGATTTGCATACAGGTTGAGTAAAGATTGGAGAACTGTACGTTACCTGTGATAAACAGATTGGTATTTTTGATTAAGTCTGCTAAACTGCATGGGAAAAGTGTAGTTTGAGTTAGTCCCTTTAAGCATTGTGAATTAATTAGGAGTAAATCCCACTCGTCGACCTGTGGATTGAAGAAAAACTTTTTTTTTTGAGCGTGGGAAATCATCAATAAGTTCTCCCACTCTGGGTGCAGCAGGACATGTGGGCATGTCAGACAATTACTGACTAAAACCCACCCATGTTCCTTCAGTTGCCTGTGTGCCAGAGGCCTCACTACTACAATCACTTTCGAACAACCCGCACCCCCGGCAGGCATCGGTCCTTGCGGATTCCACCAGTTGGCGCTGACATCTCTTTGAGGTGCGCGTGGAACACAACGTGCGATCGACCCAGGCTTGGTTCTTACCGGACAGCGAGCTACCCATTACTCGCCGTCCACAAGCTTACGCCTACGGTGGCCGGGAATCAGCCTTGGATTCCCGACGCCCAGGGCGTCTCCTGCGGTGACTATCGTGTGGGGGCGCATATACTGCCTCTCCCTCACGGGCACCGCCTTACTTTTCGCGAGCATTACTGCTTCGCAGAAGGAGGTGACGGCTACCCATGCACTCTCGCTCCATATCATGGCCTAGACTAGGGCCGGACGCCAGAGATCGCCGCCGCCGATCGCATCCACGAAGACACGGCGGTGCTCCGCCCAAGCCGGGCAGACCTCTAACGTATGCTCCACCGTGTCCTCAGGACGATCTATGCAGTGCAAACATCTGGGCGTTTCCTCCCGCCTTATACGAAATCGGAACCTCCCGAAACAACCGTGTCCGGTGAGGACTTGCGTCATGCAGAAGGTAAGGACGCCGTGGTGCCTCTCAATCCACTCCTCAAAGAAGGGACTTTCCGCCGCAATCGTGTAGTGGCCAGCTCTGGGTTGCGGCAATTGCACTCTCCATGTCGCCATGAGATCCCATCGGAGCTCTGTCCGCTGTGCCACGATTTCTCGTGGCAGCGAAGTTACGCCCCGGCTTGGCCTCCTCGCGCCATAGGAGCTACCTCTTAAAAATGATTTTATAGGGCAATTCATTTTGACAAATTATTACGTTTTATTTGTTTTTTGGTGACACCTAAATAAAGTGCGCTATGGGATTTGCATGCATTTTACCACCATGCTGCGATCGCCAACCCGCCTGCCAAGCGTGGCGATTATGGCAAGCCCCCCCAAATTGGGGGAGGCCTATGTCCAGCAGTGGACGTCTTCCGGCTGAAATGATGATGATGGGATTTGCAAGGCTCGACTCAAAGCCAAAAGTGGAAAATTCAACAGCACGCTGAGAGCATAAGAGTCTATATACATATTTTGTCTAGCAAAACCATCTCACGTTCAAAAATTCTGATTAATTTGTAAGGCCATATAACGTGGTAAATAATTTTTGGACTCATACGAAGTATACCTTTTACAATGAAACATTATATTTATTACCCCAAATTAAAATAACGAGAAGCCAAACATAGCCTGAGGGAATCATCCATTAATATGAGCACACACCAATATTAATGAAGTATTTCTTAATTGTGGCCTCGCGAGCGTGTGAGGCCTTATAACGTTACTTATTTTGGACTGAATTATATCGGATGTTCTTGAAGAGTTTTTGTGCTGAACTGTGTTTTTTTTCTGGCTTTAATTGGAGAAGATGTTGGTCTAAGTTCTTATAGAAAGACAAAATCCTGGCGAGGGTAAAATATTAACAACATTTTAGTAGGTATACAAGTAACTTTGATATACTTAGTTGAATTATTCATTCGTTTCGTTTTCGCTATGCCTTACATTTTCAGTTGAAGAGGCATTTATTATGAACAAAGAACAGAATGTCTACGTTAGTTCCAGACCTGAAATTAGTCTCACGCTCTGAATGCCCTGAAAATAATTTCTGCATCGTTTCATATTTTTTTTTTAAATAGACCTAGATGCTGCAAAAGCATCACCTTTGTGCGTACAGTAGTAATGTTCCTTTCTTCCTGTCTGTTTATATTAAAAGGTTACTCATATAAATAAACTGTTTCTTCAATAAAGCAATTAAAAAAAAAAAACTATCAGCTAGAAACTGCTGAAAGCGGAACGCTGTCCTACTAACTGACGTTAATAACCTCAAATGATATTATATCACAATACATATTTTTTTCACAAAATATAATTAATTTCCATTTATAACTGAAACCTTTTTGGTAATACTTCCTGTACTGATATTAATTAGAATTTAATTTTCTTCCAGAAAGGTTTCCCTTCGTTCAAAGTAAAGGACTTGTTATTTTTTTAATATTCATCTTGTTATTTTGTCTTTAGTTACTCGTGTAGAAGTTTCGACTAATGTCTCAAAGTAAGTTTGTTTTTATTACAAGGAATTTGGGAGCATTTAAACATAATAGATTGCCATAGTTATGACAGGGCGTTACAGGGAGGATTTATTGTCTTTCTCAGACAAGGAGAATAAAAACTTGGGGTTTGGTCTTGTCATAAAAGGGAGGAATTCACTTGGGTCTGATTCTATTGCAAGTTTTGGCAAACTGTCTTCATTTTAATATAACTTTAGTATTGTGTGATTACAAAACTGAATAAAATTCAGTTTGTCTCTCATTTAAGTATCCAAACCTAGCCGCCTCCAATATTGTATGTTGAACATCATAAACAAGGAAGCAGACAACAAAGTTTAACAATCACAATAAAATAATCCAGAACTGTTTCAACATTGTCTACAGAAAATATTTCTCTCGTTCCCAAATCACTAAGCCAAAAATTCACATAGACGAAAAATAAAGGCGCAAAGTCCCCCTCTGGGGTCAAAGCCCCTCGCCCGTAATTATTCCTAGCCCCCATTTCTACCCCTTATTTAACCCCCAGTTATTTTGCTTCTGAGCGAGAAAAAAGACTTTCGACCATAGATGTCTTCACGAGTTGAATCATTGATGATTGTGTGAGCGAGACGTTCGAAGAGAGTATATTTACTCTTGCCCACGGGGGTTAAGCCCCTGGTTAACAGGGGTGAATTTCAGGTGTATGGTTGAAACACATCTATTCGTTGACCAGATAATCCACGCATTATGGCTTAATTTCATGCTCTAGTAGCGGTGATGGTTTCGTTCTTGCGTCTAATAACAATTTCTGCTCAGAAAAATAATTGGAGCTTTTCGTTGACATGGTTATATTCTGCATCAATGCTACCATCATAGTTAAGTCTAACCAAAGGGTAACATATTACTCAGTAACTGGGTTGTGGAGGTCAGATAAGCAGTCGCTCCACGTATAATACTGATATTCAGCTGCATTCGGTTAGACTGGGAGCCAACCCTAACATACATTGGATAAGGCTAGGCAAAAAATGATGACTCCCATCAAAGTTAAATTGATTGATGTCGCTATTCTAAATAGTTTTAATACTGTAATAATAGTAATGCAAGATAATGATCTGCTGGATGCGAGAAGCACACAACCGGTTGAAGTGGCGGTTACTGGGATGCATTTGTCCAGCAGTGGACGTCTTTCAGCAGAAATGATGATAAAGGTAACGATAAGAAGTCTAGTATACTGCAGGGCTTTTTTGAACTGTCACCATACTTGCCTGTACACTCGTTCAAGTCACGATTAAAATACTCGAATTCGTTAATAAAATGGTGTTCCTAGGAATCACGCTAAACGAGAAATTACAATAGGGACCTCATATAACATCTCTTGCGGGGCGGCTAAGCTCGGCCGCTTATGCTGTTAAAAAGATCAGACAGTTAACAGATCTAGAAACTGCGCGTTTGGTCTATTTTAGCTACTTCCACACCATTATGTCGTATGGCATTTTACTGTGGGGTCGGGCTGCTGACATTGAATCTATCTTTATTTTGCAAAAGAGAGCTGTCAGAGCCATTTATAATCTACGTAAAGGATTAATATTATGACGGTACCTTACCAATTAATTTATGAAAATATCATGTATGTAAGAAAAAATCTACATAATTTTAATAAAATAAGTGATAGACATAATTTTAATACTAGAAACAAAGACAAAATAGATGGGTACTTGTATGGGTACTATGTTAAATGTTATAACAAAATACCTTGTGATATATTGCAATTAAATAAAAGGAAATTTAAAACTCACATTAAAAGTAAACTTTGTAAACAAGCGTATTACAAATTAGAGGATTATATCCAAGATAAGAATGCCTGGAAACATGCTGGTCCTGCTCCATAGGACAATCTAGAGTCTAGACAAAATCAAACTGGTTGCTAATTGAATTGTATAATTAATTATATTTATGACATTGATTCTGACACTCAGTGATTACTTTAACTCACATACTGACTCATTACTTGTTAATATTCTAGGAAAATCGTATACTTACTTTTACAATGTTTGTAAATGTGTGAGCACCTGCATGTATCTATCACAGAATTAATTTATCTGTATTGCTTCAATTTGATTCTGTTTACCTATTTTGGTATGGTAATTTTACTCTGGGTGCATCGTTTTCACACATAATCATATAATGAATGTATTATGTTAAATATTGCACTAAAAACATTTAAAAAAAGAGTAACGGTGGAGTTTCTTGCCCATTCTTCTCCATACGAAACTACATTTTGGAAGGGACGTCTAGAATTAATTCTATTTTAATGTAAATTTTGACGTGTAAAAGTACCTTTTAAGTGCCTATTTGAAACTTTGACTTTGACTTTGGCTTCATCGCTTCTGTAAAAGATTCCTTAACCCTGAACCATGGGTTAATAGACGTTTTCACCAACTATAGAAAAAATGCATTTAGCCCAACTAAGTCCCCAAGTGGTAACACGCCACGTAACAGATCTATTCCCAAACTACCAACCTTTTAACAAAAAAAATCTCTAAAATAAGGTACTATACAAAAATGTCTGGCTAGAAGCGACAACTCAACTCTTAGCTGATATAGTGCAGTGCTTCAACAATTTACTTAACATTTCTTGGCAAGGCAGCACGTTTTACAGGTTTTAAAAGAAAATTTAAATTATGTCTCTCAACGGATTTCGTAACGATGTAGATTCTTTATATAAGAGTCAGTGGATGTTCAAGTGGGACGACTGGCGTGTGATGGTGGTCGTGTGTTTTAAGTTTTATTTTGACAAGAAAGAGTAAGTCGACATTCACAAGGACGTGATACAATCGCGCCGGGATTTATTCGCGCATTGGATCTACAACGCACTGTTTAGCGTCGACAGTTGAAAATCGAACACTGTGTTTTTTAGACACGCTGAGACTCACTCGTGCTGCGCTGTGTTGGATTTCCAATGTTCGAGTCACCACCGAGAGTTCAAAATCATGTGCGCGAATATATTCCCGCCGCGATTTAGTTTTGTCCGTGTGAATGTTGACTAATTCTTAAAAGAGATATTAATGCCCGATAGGATAAGCCCCATCGAGGACACGGCTTGTATACTTAAGTTCATTTATTATTCACTAACTGACAGACAGTGCACAGTCTAAACCTAGTAGGTCTAGAAGCATGACATTTTGCACAAGTGTTCCTTAGATAACGAAAGTGACCACTATGGAAGGGGTTTTTTATCCGCATAATGGGCTAAATATGTGGATGAAGGTCCATGGAAGTCGTCATTCTTGTGGATGAGTAATCCCATTGAGCTCACGGTCTGTTGTAACATATTTTAACTCAAACAAGCCGTTTCTCTGACAATTTTCATGGTTGATGTCGATTTATCATGTGTCGTACAGTTGGTGTTTCACTGACTTAACTTTCTGAGACCAGTAATATAATAGAGAATAATATCTAAGTGACGTCTATTCTATCTTCATAGCAAGACTATAATAAGCGAACAAATAATAGACATAGTATTATGAAAGCCGAAATAAAGATAATTACATGACAGATTGCCTCAGGGATTTGTCGACTCGCTCGGATTGTACACAGATTGTAATCTAAGATAGTTGTAATAAGAAATTCAGGAAATATATATTGCCCACAAAATGTACGAAGTACAAATAGCAATGTGGGCGGTACTTTACCAATATTTATATTACCTATTAAATATTTAGAGAAAGAGAAAAACTGAAATCAAATAAAAATATCCCCTTTTCCTGTAATTTGCTTGATAACATGCTTACATACAATAACTCAAGCTTTTTACCTTTTGAGGGTAAGCAGAAACTACAGGACGCCACCCATAGATACATGCTCCGTTTGCGGTCATCCATCCGGTCATACATGCACGCCGGTTGCGACTACAACGCACTTGACCTTTCTGAAGAACATCACGAAGGAGGTCAGTAATTATGTCCTTACAGGGAGGACAACCTAAAGGGACATAATACACATACAGTGCAGTACCTCCCGTTGTTTCTACTGACATAATACAGTGAAGTATGCCATCATTCGCGCAAATCTCGGAAAAACAAGCAACTTTAATTATACCAGAAGCTAATAAAAAGTTGTCAATCGACATTTTTACCGAACAGTCTTTTTTATCTGCAATACTCAAGCGAACCAGGCAGGCAGTGCAATATATTATTCTTACAGCGCACACGAAAATCTTATATTACTGAGGTGTAGGACATAAATTACAAGCATGACAAGCTAATTTATTGCCTTCTCCTATAAATTAGTAGGTTGTTATTTTACGTAATAATGTGGTAATAATAACGTTCTGTTGAGAAAGGGTCTACGTGGCTACGGCGTAGCCGTCGCCTTCGACTGCTACGTTGTACCTCCCGCCTACGACAGCTACTCGGTTCGTAGCAGATTGTTTTTACTTTGTATAATTATTTGTTCTAGCGTTTTAATATTCATTTTTTGCCTCCTTAGAGTTATGTGGTCTACACAAGATATTGATTGTTCTAATTTAGCAATAAAAATTCCAGAGCAGAGCAAATTTCCGAATTACGAAAATGTATTTGTTTTGATCCCATAAATAAAAATTTTATTCAATATAATTGACTACTAATTGGTGTTTTAACTACGCGTACTCTGATATAAGCCAAATAATTATGATTTCAATTAGTTCTAATTGAAGCTTTTTAATTAACTGCAGCAGCCGCAACAGGTCAATTGACCTAACACAGTGATTGTGATTTGATAGTATTGTAAATGTTTTATGGTATGGTTATTATTACTTACTTCTCGGTAGTTTCCCTCTTCTAGCAATATATCTTTCACACAGTCTATCCATTGTTTCTTTGTCCTTCCCTTACTCTTGTAGTCCTCCACATTCATACTCAAAATTGTTTTCACGACATTTTCCTAATTCCTCCGCATTACATGACAACCGAATTCCACACAAATGTTCAGCCACCAGTGTCACTATAGACAATCCTAACTTTAAGGATATTTTTTTTATCATATTACCTTTTCACATCTGAACTATACAGGTTGAAATTGAAAACATGCGACAAACCGAAATGGGAGATTGAACTCATCATTATGAACAACTTTTACTAAGGGACCAATGATGCAATCGCGAAAAAAAAAACATCTGTTCCCTACATTTATGTTCGCATAACTCGTCAAAATGTAGGGAACAGCTGTTTTTTTTTTGCGATTGCATCATTGGTCCCTTAGTAAAAGTTGTTCATAATGATGAGTACAATCTCCTATCCCATAGCACAAGCCATAGAGGTACCGAATAGGAGTACACCAGAGATAGTTAGGGCATTGATTAAATATTTCAGCATGTATGGTCTGCCTAGGAAAATTAGTTGCGATTCCGGTACAGAATTCAACAATACTTTGATATAGTCCTATTTATGTAATATTATTTATAATTCATTATGATATATTTTATAGGTTTTTTCATCATTCCTCTCATCCAAAGCACCTGCCATCTAATCTCTGCACCACCCTTGGTTGACTGGTAGAGAATGCCTAAGGCATTAAGTCCGCCTTTGTACCTTTTTTGTGTGCGAGAAGTTTAAATAAATAAATAAATCTCCCATTTCGGTTTGTCGCATGTTTTCAATTTCAACCTGTATTAACAACAATACTAAAGATTTGAATGTTTGTATGTTTGTTACGGATTCACGCTAAAACGGCTGAACTGATTTGGATGTGGAAATTTGGCACATGCGTACACCATAATCTTGACTTGGACGTAGGATTATTTTAACCCCGATAATATGCGGTTCCTGAATAGTCTCTGAACCCAAGTGGAATGGTGTAAGTCGAATCTCGTAAATTGGGGCAACCTCGACGGCACGGCATCAGGGTGTGGATGTGGAGCTGACCTCTGCGCTGCCACCGATAACGCCGTGGACGTAGCGTAGTTTTGGGCCAGCAAATTTAGATAACTGTTGTGCTAGCGACACGAACAAGAAGACACCGATATTCTCACGGGATCTAGACTTATGCGGATGGAGCCGTGTGGCGGAGCTAGTGTTAAATATTTATCTCTTCGGCATCTCTAGAGAAGATCTCTTATTCGTATGGATTCTGCAAACGTCTCGAAAACCCCTGCAACACGTAGCGGTGATGCGTTGAATTTAAACATTAGTTTAGCACAACATTCTATTGTTACGGGTTCTGCTAGAATTGCTACTGGTTTTGCTGAGATGGTTTTGTTTTTGTAAATGTTGGAGATATCGTGAATTGGTCTAATTGTTAGGTTTTTGTGTGAAGTATTAAATGTAGCTAATGTTTTGTTTAATTATATAAGTGATTCTTTAATAAATTTCTATAACGTGAAATACATAATTTTTAGGAATAGATTTTTTGATACTGATTGAAATTACTACTGATAAACGAAATAATAACCCATGTAATTTCGCATTATCAACCATCTGATTTGTGGAAGACATTACCTAACTATATTAGCATACCATTTCAACATTCAAATATTCATTTATGTAATGTAAATACCATTAGAAAAACCCATTTCTTTCCTTAGTCCTGATTGCCAATAATTGAATCAAAACATCAGAACTTCGTCTCTTATCCCAACAATCATGGTACCATCATCCCATCTTTACTATTGCCTCGAAAATATTTAAAAAGGCAAAAATATCAAACAAAAGACCAACGGTATCAGTTTTCAATATCCATTGTGTCGGGGGAATGAAGTCTCGACCTTATCTCAGATATCGGATCGCTGATTGAAATCGACTAGTTCGATGTTCACTGCCGTGTTTTTTCAATATTTCCTGAGATTGAAATTTGTTGGGCAAGCAATGAAATGCAAATATTTTATGTGCTCGTGAGATCTTTTAGATTAGGTGCTGGATGGATTAATTTCTTTTTTTCTTTTTATGTTTTCTTAGGCCGTCTTCGATTGGTTGTTTATACTACTTTAATTTTACATTAAGAAAGAGTATCGGATTTTACTTTTTGATAAATCCTATATTTGAAGTCTCAAGGGTCATGTTTGAAAATTCGACATGATAAACAGAACCTAAAAAAGGAAATAAGTGACCGTTCTATATGCTTAAGAAATTGATTTTCTTCAAAATTATTTTGATTGCTTTTCATTTCATTTTATAAAGAACAGCCCGATGTTTCTTTAGAACAGCATTTGCTTTCTGTAATACGTTTTCCTAATAACCAATATCTATCTACACTTAATAGTAGCAGATGTATAATGATCTCACACTGCACACTGCATCTAACAGCCAATACACAATACATCAAGTGCATCTAAACCTAGCACACACGTCCGTCCGTCACGTCAAAGATGTCAGGTCACGTCAACGTCATTTTCTGCAAGATTACACTTGAGGACACCGCGAGCGGTTGCTTAATGAAGCTCGGACGGTTCGCACTCGCTCCGCTAGCCCACGTAATTGGATGTGTTAACTCGTATGTGGACACGGCTTTAGAATTCTACGTGTGATGTCTAAGAGGCTTTGAAGATTTATATCGCTTTTTTGGGTGTTAAATGGCGATTAATAATCTAAATGTTACTTGTGTTTTCTGTTTTAGCTAAACATAATTAATTTTTAATTGGAGTTCTGACTATGGCCGAGTAATACCGGGAATAGTCTTCAAAGAAGGTTTTCGATTTAAAAAATCGCCTGATACAAATTGGTGATTTGGTGCAAGTTCTTTCCAATTACTTAGTTGGTCTATGGCAATAGGCTCACCCATAAATAATAAACGTGGGTGTATTAAACATCTGCTAACTGCTTCGGGGACTACAAACGTGAACTAACGATAATTTTTGTCTCTAAAATATAATAGACAAACAATAAGAGAAAGTTTGAATAGATCGTACCATCCCGAGTCTACACCCGAACCACGAAATCCGTAATTTCGACCGAAATAATGTTCGTTTCCTACTCCGATCACTTATGAATAGTTCGGGGACCGAACTAACAATAAATGACAACACGATCTGACAGTTGTCCCTAATGCCGATGTGTTTTTGCCCGTCCGAATAATTTAGTTTGTCACATAACTTGACGGATCAACTAATTTCGGACGAACCCGTATATTCGTTGACAGACTTAAGAGGGTAGATCCCTAGATATTGATAAGTTTTAAACTTATGGAGCGCATTTAACCTTTAGCTGCCGACCTGGTCTAAACGTAGCACTTACGGCGACGTGACGACTGAGAGACGTCAAACTTTAAGTACTGAAATAAAATGTGTATTTGCATGCTACATTTTTCTATTTTATACATTAAAAAGATTGATGTTTGAGGTAACAAACTACAGAATTAATAAAAAATTCAGGCTATTTTTCAGGAAAAATCAACATTTATTCGAGAGATCACAATTATTTGGCACTAAATTTTAAGGACTTACTTCAGTCTCGTTTTTCTCTAAAATTAAGTAATTAACAACAAATGAACTTAAAATATGTTATCTTCTATAAACTATTATCAAAATAAAACATAAATCTTACTTCTTAGTTAAAAAATAAAAATAATGACAGCCCTCGAATATTTGGTACATTTGCAGTACGTACGTACGTACGTTTGCAGTCAATGCATTTGTAGGCAGCAAGTAAGGCAAATTGGTTTCTTGCATTTGCAGCAACAGTACTTCGTTCGCCTTTTCAACCGACTGGGTCAGATTGCACATGTCTCTCTAACACCTGAATCTGGGATTCTGATAAGTTTTTGGTGGTGGAGGCTCGGGCATATCGGCGGGTCCAATTACTCGCTCGATACTTAGCCGCAATTTTCGTGGGATCCTATCATTGTAGACGCGTAATTTCATTTCCGGGAGGACTAATTCACGTGCCAGCATGAGTAAAAATCGGCCACGACTGATGTCGCCCTTGTTTGTGCACTTGTCGTACAATACATAAGTATTAACACCGCTCATATCTGTAAACCTGTAAAACAAAGTCATAGGCCAACGTCGAGTTCTTTGAGAGCACGAGTAATTCCAGCATTTCTTGTCCACCTCATCCACCCCTCCTTTTGTCTTGTTATAGTCAATTATCATAATAGGCTTATTAGTTGCATAATCAGTCTCTTTGATATGGTGCATAGATGACACCAGTAAAACAGCTTTTTTAGGCAAGACGTAAGACAGAATAGTATTGTCCGTATACCGAAGAACCAACCAGTCTTTGTTTTCGCAGTTTCGGAGGCTTCTCGGGAACTGAACCGTCATCATTTGCAGGTTTTTTCCGCTCACTAGACATGATTTTTCTCCTTTTAGGCATTCTGCAATTAAAAGTATAATTTTAAAGCCGATGTGACGTCAATCAGACACTATAAGCTACCACACATGAATACCGAGGTGACGACCAAGAGACGTACGAAATTTTGTACATAAACACCGTACTTACGTCTGTGAGACGTCGATCGTTTCAATACGGCGACGTGTGCACTCGCTGCGGGCGCAGCGTCGACTGATGGCTTGCGACGCGGAGGGAGGAAGGTAGCAGGAAGGGCGACGCTGAAGGTGGCGTAATTTTAGAAATATTTCAAAATTAAAATTTTTTACGTCTGTGAGACGTATAGGTCGGTAGTTAAAGGTTAAAACTATTTAAATTGAACAAAAACCGCAACCAATTATAATTCTACAACATAAAACAAAGTTACATCTTTCAGTATATAGTTCAGCGGCGCCGGCGCCTCAAATCAGCCAGAGAGCGCTTCCAATTTATGTCTCTTTGTGATGCAGCTCCTAAGCCTGCCATTGACGTTGCAAGACTTCTGTAATCTCCGAGAGAGCCATCTCTTTATATTGCGTTGTAATAATAAAATAAGAGCTTGGAATGACAGGATTTTATTTATTAGTTGTGGCCAAGGCTTTCTCCGCAAGAAAACGATTTTATGCAAGGGGATGTTAAGTAAATCGTATCTTCGTCCAGAACTAAACCATATAAGACCATTTCAGACCTACTTACAGAATTAAAATCAGTATCATTAACTACCCAGATAATTAACGTATACTGAATCAAAACCAAGTACACAAGGAAGTTTACTTTACTTAGTCTTGAGTAATTTGTGATAGTGAGTGACGGCACGGCGACTGACCTCATCACGTCATCGCTCGCTAGTATGATGAATGGGTATGGTTAGCAAAAACGGCCTGCTAGATTAATTATTATTAGGTGTAGAAATTACGCTTCTATGCTTGGCTTCGTGTTGTTATCGATGTCTAAGAATTTCTTGATATAGAGTTATGACCTGAATCTATATAATAATAAAACTGAAGAGCTTTGTTGCTTTGTTTGTTTGATCGCGTTTAGCTCTGGATTCAGTTGGATTTACATAAATATTTAACATTCGACAGCCCAATTTTTGAAGGAGGCTATAGGGCATTTAACATTACGCTAGGATCCTTAGGAGCCAAGCAAAAAGAAAAAAAGTCAGAGAGAACCCTAAGCTAAAACGAAGTAATAGTTAACGCGGACCAAATCGTGCCCGCGTGGTACATTACGGGCATAGAGAGGAGGTCTGTGTTTCCAGCAGTGAGAATATTAGTTATAGGCCTATTATGATGGACCCCGGAGTCCCAAGTTTATGTATGGCACACACAAAATTGAGTTTCTTTTTGCCTTATTATGAACAATCATTCACCACAACTGTATAGCTTGCTAAACAATAGCCCGGTATGAGTGATAGAACTCCGATTGACCCTCCGCGTCACCACCAAATGATGAATGGATACAGCCAACAAAAACGTGCTCACTATAATAATGATAGAAATTAACGCCAGTAATGCTTTGTGTGGAACAGTTTCTGAGTAATACACTAGACATTATTAATCTAGATTCCCGGTCAACTGGAATACAATGGTTACAAAAGAATCGTTGTGAGTTTTGTAGTTATTGATATTTAATTTTGTTGTTATTTGAAAGGTTTATTTTTTGTGTTTCATTAATTGTTTTTTACGAAGGTTCCCTTTGTGAGCCACGTATCTACATTGATAGATAGTTAATTGACCGACATTTTGTTTACGAATCGCGTGTTTTACTAATTACCTACTGGCTGACCCGATGGACGACCTCTCCAAATTTGAATAATTCATACAAAAATTCAGTTGAAAAAAGGACATTCAGATTTTCCCGATTTTGATGACAAATCCAGGAAAAAATAAATTTTTCTTTCTATAAAAACTGTATTCCTACTTTAAGTTACATTTTAAAATCAAAATAGCCAAATCAGTCGCACAGTTCTTAAGTAACGCACTTACCAACGAACAAAATCTCATTTTAATATATTTAAATCGACGTTGACTTTCATACCCATGTATCCATGAAGAAATGTTAATTTTAAGACAATTCTCAATAGGAATGAAAAAACTAAACTGTTGATATGATGATGTAACTTCTCACTCCGTTTATACAGGGTAGCAGGGCGGGCATCGACGTGCAAACTGTTACAATAGCTTCAGTACCTGACTCAGAACCCCTGTATTGAAATTTTACGTCGGTTACTAAAAATTAAATTGCTGTTCCATAAATACCTAGTAGGTCCATGAAACAGTAGATTTTTTTTACTGTCGTGACGTCACCATGTGCTGAATTTATGGTTACACTATTCGCGTCGATGTCCCTGCCACTCTCAATATTCAGATACGCTACATATTGTTTAAACCTATCTGTTTTAAGTCGCAAGCCTTATTGACCTCCACAAAAAAAGAAGAAAAACGGTTGACACCCAACATTAAAGCAAATTGCGACCATTACTAACAAACTGCAATCAACACTGCAGTGCAAAAGATTTATTAAACATTTAACAGAATTTTTTTACTTTTTGCCTAGCTGTACTTTTGTCCGAAGAACCCTGTTATCTATCATTCGTCTTAATAAACATTTATATTTATCCTTATAGGTGGATAAAGGGCTGTGACTGACATACGAACCATCCTCCATCCTTTTAGCAATTATAATTAATACGGATGGGTCTTTCATAGACCTCATATAAATGAGGTTATGGGGTAGTGGATAGCATGTATTATCATTCCTCTATTGGTAAGTAAGTAAGTAAGTAAGTAATTTATTTGCCAAAATGTAGGTGTACAATGTAGTATGATATTATTTTAAGGTGGCCCATTTACATTCTACCATTACATGTGGTGTGCAAATATTCCGGTCCGGGTGAATGACTGGTAAGTCGGTATCTTAAGGTGGGTTTAGACCAAACGAGCGAACGCCTATTCTATTCCTTATTCTGTCAAATTTTCTTTGTTGAAATAGAGATCTTGCGTTTCTTTATCTAAACAAAACATACATACATTTATAAAGGGCAGGCACACTCTTCACGATCTTTACATACTCTTTTTGCGTCGTTTACGTTCATACATCTTTTCATACATTCACGCAAAGATCGCAACCGGCAAGCCCGATCTTTATCTAGAACATCACCAATAAGGTCATTATTTGTCCTTCTAGGGCGGTGTTGCCATTTACATCTGCCTCATGTAAACATTTTGTAAGTCACTTTTCGTTAATTCTCTCCACATGACCAAACCATCTAAACATACATTTTTTTTTCTCTACATCTTCTTTTAAGCCGCACCATTGCCTTACCACACCTTTATATTGACACCACACATGCTTCGTAAGGAACACATTTCCACAGCATTTATTTTACTTGTATGCATCTATACAAATTATCAAGAAAATTGAGAAAATAATACTCTGACTCTTGTTTTATGTTGCTCTCTTGTTCAAAGCTGTAGGACGATTTGTAGCCTATCTGCCAGATTGGCTTTCTAGCTGTTGCTCCTGACATCAACTGCAATCCAAGATGAAAATTAGCTTATGTCCTTACCCAGGCATGGCTGGCATATCTGTGTGCCAAAATTTATACAAATCCATTCTGCCGTTTTTGTGTGATGGAGTAACAAACATACAAACTTTCATCTACATAATATTAGAAGAAGGATGGAGACTGTTGAGAACTATTTTTACACAAGGATTTAATGCTCTCTCAACATTTAACGATGGAATCAATTTATTGATATCAATATTACAAATTGGCCCTTCTGCTCACAATTCCGAGGAAATCTATTACAATAAAAAGAGAATAAAAGCACCTTACTTTTAATAAGCCCGTGATAAACGTACTCTCACATCATTTTTAACAAGACAAAAGGGACAAACACAACCTGTAATAACTCACATAGATTTTATTATACGTCGGTAAACAAATATCAAATATAAGGAGCCGACCTTTGGATACTTTACCCTTAAACGGTACACTTCAAAAAGGACCTTACAACTTAAAAAATAAGGTTACAAATCCCGAATTCTTTTTGATAGTTCGGCCGGGCGGAGTTGTCAGCGTGATTTAGTACTGGCAGGGTGGATGAAAAATTGTCGGCAGAGCGCACAAATCATCCGCGCGCCTATACCGATAGACGGACAGACAATAATTTAGAGTTTGCCGATATTTATCCCCTGTCCGCCGTTAGATTGGGACGATAATTGGTGTTGCTACACTTTCGCTTATAAAGATTATAGGCTTTAGGATATTTATTAGGTTTTTCTTTGTATTTATTTAATGGTAATTATTTTGTTTTATTCTGTCTAGACTGGGAGCTTTACCTTCTTCGTCGTGACGAGGGATGATTGTAGCAAGGTAGTTAGCTTGATTTATGTGTAACAGATAAAGAAGAGGACTATTAGGGCTTTGCGACAAGAAAATTTCTTATTAAGACTCAATGCTAATTGGCTAGGGATAATAGTCTTGTGTACCTTTACAAAAAAAAACCTTCAATAATCATGAATTTGTTTATTATTTTGGGAGGACAATTTTGCTCATTTTCGTTTGGCACAACTAATGAATTTTGAAGATGCATCGTTTTATTACGAAAAACTATTAATTAAATAGAGAAACTAATAGAACTTCAGACAAATTAAAAGACTATCAATCGACTCAAAAAAAATACCTGCATTCCTATCAACTTACTTGCTTATTCATTGCTAACAATGGTGAAGGAAAACATCTTGAGGAAACCTGGACTTATATTGGTTTGCATAAGTCCGTCTTGAGCAAGTGTGGTGATCAATGCTCGTGCCTTCTCTGTATGAGAAGACACCTTTGCCCTACTGTAATAAGCTAGTATTCTTATTTAGATAGATATAAAACATATATTATGCTAAATTGTAAAAATGCAAACACAGAAACATAAAACACATACACAAATCTGGACTACTAGCTTGTGCCAGCAGCGGAAGTCGCAAAATTATCCCACGGGAACGTCATACTAGCATAAAAAGTATCGTTGGTTGTGATCTAGGTTATAAACTATCTGTGTGCCAAATTTCATCCAAATCCGTTCAGCCGTTTTTGCGTGATTGAGTAACAAACATTCAAACAACTAAACATCCAAAAATAGCCAGCAGCTCCACTCACGTGGATGTTGGTTATCTCATGAAAGTAAAGTAGCCTTCTTGCCCTTCTCCATATCCCAGGCTATATCCCTGCCTCGATCGGTTCAGCGGTTTAAGCGTGAAAGCGTAACAGACAGACAAAGTTATTTTCGAAGTTATAATATTAGTAGAGATATAATTATATAAATATAGTAACGTTATTTACTGAACAAACAGACATCGTTGCACCGAACAGCTACATTACTACCAAAATAACAGTACACGCTAACATAAACTAGATTATGTACATACAAGCCTAGTTTGCATTACACATGTCCTCAGGTTATTGCTACAGACCAGCTGCCGAGTGTCCTATGTTTTTATTATAAACACGAGAGTCCTATGTCCCTTGTTGGCTGAAACCTTAGCCATGCCTGACTCTAGTCTAGCCTAGTTTTAGTCTAACTTAGGTTGTGTTGTTGGTTCTTGTGTTTGTGTGTATATAAATACGTGTAAGAGTTTGTGCAATTCACAGTGTGTGGAGTGTAAATTGTTATGTTCTATATATGCCTTGATTTTAAGTTATAGAGGCATGAAGAACAGGGTGGAAAGTTTTTAATTCTCCATAGAATAGGGTGTTGTGTCTATAAATGGAGAAACTGTAAAAAAATGAAATTTATAAGTGGAATAAGTGTTGCTACAAAATTTTCGTCGAATTGTCCCTAAAAAGAGCAAACCAATATACCTGTCACCACGCAGACTCATCTGAGTTAGTAACTCAGATCTCTTGATAAAAATACGAAATATTTTTCCCTTTATGGGATTTTATCCTAGGTCCTCATAATCTAAGTTTATCATTACGCCGTTTTACACACAGAATGAAACGAAAACATCAAAACTATCACAACGTCTGGCCAACCGCAGACGAAGGACAACGCAACTGCCCATTTTAGCCTATTTCTTGCAAGAAAGTAAATCAAAAAGGCAACTTTAGTAAAACGATACCCTCTCCTCTCCCTCCCCTTCACTACTTTTCATGGTCTATTAAAAACCGTTCTCCTTATTGCCCTCGTATACGGGCAATATGTTTGCAGTGTCCTGTGCAAACTGTGTGTCGTGTAAACAGGAACTTATAGCTTGAAATGTGGCCCCAGTTACTTGTTTGAGAGAACTTTTAGGTGATTTCGTGTCATTTTGGTAATCTGGCGCTCGTTTTCTTGTCTTGGAAACAGTTTCAGGGCCTACGGTCCTCGGATAGGCAATATCTACCCGAGTTCCCAAGCTTCTCTTAGCGATTGGATATCTTTACTTGCTCTTTGGCGGAATTCCAGAGGGTATCACAAATCAATTTGTTCTCTGTAGATATGGAAGTGACTACATTATTGTATTGGGTTTCCCTGTAAAAACAAATTAATGTCAGTGTTAATTTACACTTATATAAATACGTAATACAATTAGGCTGTACAGTTTGTTTGTTCGCGCTAATCTCTGGAACTGCTAGTCCGATTTGATGAATTATTTTTGCATTTAGATGGCCAATTCTTGATAAAGGTTAAATGCTATTTAACATTGCGCTATAATCTTGGAGAGCAGAACAAAAAGAAAAAAGGTCAGAAAGAACGCCAAGCGAGAACTGGGCGGGAAATCTGGCATTGTGGTGTCTTACGACTTCCACGTAAACGAAGTTACGCGCAAAAGCTAGTAATAAATAAATATTATATACTATTCTCAAGAAAAAGTTTGTCAAAGTTAAACTACGAATACATATTTTTGACAGCTCTGCATTTTCTACCGGTTAAAAAGGTACCGATGAAACTAAAATCACGTAAGGCAGAAATAAAGGCTTGGAAGTAAAATGAGTAGAGACAGATGCGTCAGCAAGCATAGTGGTTCAGTTGCTCAGTTGTTCCGCCCCAATTCACCAGTTATTGAATATGCCTGTAAGGTGAAACGAATCCGTTCAGGAAGGCACACATAACAGCTACCTAAGGCATGAACCATGTGAACAACTACATACTCGAATAACTGCTTATAACTCAACTCCTTATTGACATAAGTAGAGCAAAGTTATGTCAAACTTAAACTTCGAAAAATCTATGGTTAAACTGATAACAATACCTACTTGTGTAACTTCACGCAAACTGAAATCATGAATTCAGCTAATGATAACTAGCGTAGAATTTTTCGTCAAACATAAAAAATCTACTGTTTCAAAGAAGCGGTCAAAATTTATATGACAACAATTTATTTTATATAACCAAAGAAATATTTCAAAGACCCCTGTGTTGAAATGGACAGAAGCATGTACTGACTCCATAGTAAATGTTTGCTCGTCGATGTTCCTGCCGCCCTGTATATGAGGGTTAGTGATTAGTTAGGTTTCTGTTACTACCTACCAACAATATAATACATAAATGTCAAAAGTTGTATGTCTGTTGTTGTATTGTATATTAACTACCTACTTATTTACAACACAAAATACTGGTACGCAATAATTGTGATTTCTCTGGCCCCTTAGTTTACTAAATAATGTAAAAAGTGCAGACATATTCCACATGGTAGGTAAGCAAGACAATCTTTTTTCTAATCATACCCATTACAACTTATTTACTGTAGAAAATCATGATTAACCGACGATAAAACCAACTACCAAAAAAACATCACCTATCGCATATTATTCTCAATTTCCGCAATAAAACCTAACGAAAACGAGCTTCCCTAAATAAGTAAAGCCAAAAGTTTCTGTATACTCAACGTGAAGTTTGCATACGGGAAGAATTCCTGAAATGTGAGCCGGCGCTGCTTCCAGTGTGCTCTTATTAAAACTTGATACCACCCGCGAGGTTCAATGTAGGAGGTACTAGGTTAGTAATAAAGCTTGATCATCTTTGTGCTCAAACTTAGCTCCGTTTCCATAAAGATTTGGATAGGATTTGATTTATAGTATATGTCTTGATAGACATCGTTCTCATTTAAGGACACCTTACTTCTAAAATGTACACACTGTGTTACAAAAACCCTACCCAATGCGTAAGGGGCACAAAGGTATTTCTTCTTCTTAGCGTGTCGATAGAAATTTAAATACAGTTAGGCCAAAATTTGGATACTAGGTTGGCACTTTCAGCAAAGTCCATGAACCCCTTTAGAGTGCATAAAACAGTACACGCTGGACAAGATATTAAGTGCCCCATTGTTTATGGAACAGCACCACATTAACACTCCAGGGCGGAGTCAGCCGTAAATCTCCACCTGAGGAGGTTTTCTTTGCTTCGACCTACCTGAGTCCGAAGTTTTCCTGGACTTCCACCACGGATCAGAGAGAGTTTTTGTTGCATGTTGTATAAACACAAGCTAAACAGTACATCGGAAAGGTGTGGTCAAATATAAGGGTCCATCAAACTGAATAACTTTTTCCATGGAATGAAAAGCATAATCGCAAAAATTTAATCAGCCGTCCCATACATTTGGGTCGAGTAGGTAGGAATTGACGTTTTGTATGGGACAGTTGAAACTAATACCTCACCACTTCAGAAATGTACTTACCTCATTCGAATTCAACGGAGACTCACATTTAATGACGTCATGCACAAAAATGGCGCTGACCAATCCTGCGGACGACCCAGGTGACCGCAGCGACCACTAGATAATGAATTTAAAATTAAATACACATTAAATTGTGGCCGCCTGCCCACTGCATTGCTTTAAAACATGACTTCACTTAACGTTACAGAATTATTTCATTTGGTAGAATTAACATTCTCTATCTCCCTCGCTACTTAGTTTAATTAAGAGGGAAATAGACAGTGTTAGAGCCATAATGATGTAATTGACAGTAATTCTCGCACCGCAGAGAAAAGGCTTGTTCTCATATAGCAAAGGATTGGGCATTGACCGACTTGCTTTTTCACTGTGTGTTCATGCTTTCAGACTTATTACAAAAACTTACTTCCAGAAATAAGTTAATTTTGTCACTTTAACAATAGATAAGGATAAAAAATGTAAACTAACTGACTGAACAAATAAATACAAACACAAAAGGACACTTAGGCGTTGAAGTATTCGTCCGCATCGCTGTCATCAGGAAACGTGCCCCTGGCAGCATTGCCACGTTGAATGGCAATGCTAATTCTTTAGCCAATGAATGACCCAGCCCTCTGGTTACGAGAAGTGTCGACCAGCCGGCGAGAATTTTCCTTAAAGAGGAGACGTGCATACGGGCCCCATGATCCAAGCGTTTCAGCCCCATTCGACTCAAAACTGTAGTTAACCATATGGTTACAGTATAAATTAAATTACAGTTAATTAATCATTTATCATTTATTTAGGGCAAAGCGCAATATTTTGATAATAACGCTTGTAAATCAGTCTACCTCAAACATCATAATTGTCAAGTTTGAGCCTTATTTATTTGAAAGGTCAATAAATTATAATATATGTGAGGTGGTGTTTTCTAATTTCTGCCTACCCCCATGGGACGATCGTGAAGTTTATCTTAGATTTGTCTACCTTTAAACTCAATTATAAACGAAATGAGGCTTTAAGTAGAACTAGCAATTTCATGCGCTACTACTAGCAGACACCATAATACGAATATATTTACACAACATCTCCAAAAACTTCTAAAACTCTGTGAAACTCAATATTTCAGTATTTCTAAACAATGATTGATGAAAATCCAATTGTATAAACAAAACAAAATCGCATTAATTCGCCATTTTGTACAGCCAAACAAAAAATCAATAAGCGACCGGTTAGCGATTTAAATTAAAAAGTTTTGTTAGCCAAGTAACTTGGAAGCTCGAGATTTTGTTCTACGTCAATCAGTTCCCATTTTATTAGATCGTTATGTATTACTTATATATAAATGTATTGGTATAACAAGGGAAAGTTATGAAAAGGAGAAAATTCTCTTTGGTTATTTTTGCGTTGAAATATTTTGAGGGCGATCAGTCATTTCTTGAAGCAATATTTCTGCAGAAGGATCACTGCAGTATGATTATCTGGGAACTCATTAGCATGTTCATCTATACTAATATTGTAACGAGGAATGATTTGATTGTTGTTTGTTGCATTGAATAGGCTCCGAAACTACTGAACCGATTTGAAAAATTCTTTCACTATTGGGAAGCTACACTATCCCCGGGTGACATAAGTTATATTTTATCCCCGCATTCTCACGGAAACGGGAACTACGCGGGTGAAACCGTGGAGCGCTGCTAGTAAAACTATAAACAGTACAGTATTTCGTTTACAAAAATAAATTTCCTTCCCAGACACTTATCAAAAACATCGCCTGCGACTTCATCCGCATAAAATTTTGGCCTCTGCCGCGCCGCGTCGCATCGCATCGCTCGCCCATCACTTCGTTTTAATTTTCACAAACATGTTTTCCAATCCGACGAGTAGTTTCAGAGATTACGTCCTACAAACAAACAAATTTTAACCTCTTTATAATATTAGTATGTGCAACTTTCATTTCACATACTTAGGTAATTAAATTGGGCAAACCGATCGTTAGTAGGTATAAGTTAAGTCCCCTACAGTTTTCTACCAGCACAGCATTTCTTACCAACCTTCATTCCCCCAACGTTGTACAAAACACATTTCGATGCCATCCTCGAAACGAAATGCATCGATAATCGCAACCACATTCGGAAAGCGCATCCCTATTTGGTAAATCGGTAACAATATTCGATACGAACTATCGAATCGGTACGACGCGACCAATGAAACTCGCTCGTACTGGTTGAATCGAAATCCCTGATTAGTATCGACGTTTCTAGGATACAGTCGTTTATTTTATTTTTATGCTGATCTGAAGAGGGAGGTATTTAGATCTGTTTATATGTATGGCGCTGTCTGTCTAGCAATGATGCAGTTTTAAAATGGCACCCTCTCTTTGCAATAGTTAGTGTTATTAAGTTTAACAATAAACGTGAATTTTTCTTACATAGTTCAGGTACGCATGGCGATTTCAGATTTAGAATTCATAAGTAATGTATTTCACCAGGTAAAATATACCTTTCATTCATGAAAATTTTGGCAAAATGTTGTCTGTGAGCGATTGCACTATTCGCAAAAATCATTGCAAACGTTAGTTATTTTGTAAAATATCAAACAATAATAAGCCGAAACTACTATTCTGACTACGAAACCCTCAACCTAGTCTGATGATTTTTAATCATGCCAATCAAATGCCTTGCTTTGTTGCCACAAAAACCGACAGCCATTGTTAGGGAACAGCGAGGATATGTCAGAACAAATCCTGAATTTCAGAACCTTCTACCAATCAACTCGGCTCGAAACAAAGCGCTATCATATTTAGAGACCAATTAATCTTTAGTTCTCGATACTAAAACGTCCATGCCCAAAAACCTATTGTTTCGAATATAGGGCATATCTACCGTTATCAGCCAGCTATTCAAACTTACCTTATGGGTAACTTGTTGCCGATATTTTATTACGGTAACCGTCAGGGGTTACTTTGAAAAGCATAAAATTGGTTTTAATACCTTATTGTTTGGCAAATACAAGTATCACGTATCTTACATCCTACTAATATTATAAATGTGAAAGTTTGTTTAGATGTTCAGATGTTTGTAACTCAATCACACAAAAACGGCTGAACGGATTTCAATTAAATTTGGCACACAGATAGTTTATAAACTAGGTTATAACATAGGATACCGTGGGATAATTTTTAACCTCCATGCGGGCAAAGCCGTAATATTATATGAGATGCTTATTTTTATCAAGAATCGTCTTCTTAGGTAATTTTGAACGTCAAAATTAGTACTTTAGTTGCGGAGAAGAATATTATTAATCCTGAAGAAACACATATATAAGTCTAACTTGCAATAAGTTGTATTTTCAAGTCTCGGAATTCTTCCTTAGCGTTGAAAATCCAACGGAGTGCTTATGAAAGTATTACGTGTTGCATGTCGCATAATGTTAGTGAAAACGGGCGTTAATCTCCAACAAAAATAAAGCTTTGTCGGTCTAGTTGATCTAGTAGTTGTAATAAAGCTTTGTCGGTCTAGTTGATCTAGTAGTTGTAATAAAGCTTTGTCGGTCTAGTTGATCTAGTAGTTGTAATAAAGCTTTGTCGGTCTAGTTGATCTAGTAGTTGTAATAAAGCTTTGTCAGTCTAGTTGATCTAGTAGTTGTAATAAAGCTTTGTCGGTCTAGTTGATCTAGTAGTTGTAATAAAGCTTTGTCGGTCTAGTTGATCTAGTAGTTGTAATAAAGCTTTGTCGGTCTAGTTGATCTAGTAGTTGTAATAAAGCTTTGTCGGTCTAGTTGATCTAGTAGTTGTAATAAAGCTTTGTCGGTCTAGTTGATCTAGTAGTTGTAATAAAGCTTTGTCGGTCTAGTTGATCTAGTAGTTGTAATAAAGCTTTGTCGGTCTAGTTGATCTAGTAGTTGTAATAAAGCTTTGTCGGTCTAGTTGATCTAGTAGTTGTAATAAAGCTTTGTCGGTCTAGTTGATCTAGTAGTTGTAATAAAGCTTTGTCGGTCTAGTTGATCTAGTAGTTGTAATAAAGCTTTGTCGGTCTAGTTGATCTAGTAGTTGTAATAAAGCTTTGTCGGTCTAGTTGATCTAGTAGTTGTAAGCCCGAATGCTGAGCATGGCATCCTGGGTTCGATTACAATGTCGGGCAAATATTATATAGTTTTCCATCTGGAATTTTGAAATTAATTTCTCAGTAGCAGGCCGGAGTCTGGATTTGTTCCGGTAAATGGCAATAGGCTCGTCCCCAATTACATGGGACTTGTGATCGTGCTGCACATTTGCCGAACCCTTCGGGGTAAACAGGCTCGATATTATATTATGTTTTATATAAAAAAAAAAACGTTCGGTTTAGAGTTTCTGTTACAACGTTATATATTTTTATTATTTATATTAAAACATTGTGCAAAATATATAATCAGTAAAATTTGAAACCCCAAACCTCAAACAGCCCAACAATTTTAATTGCACGAACGTTGATAGCAAATTATTGAAACTATTTGCGGGTAGTTGTGCGCTCATAAATAAGCCGGCACGGGATTACATTAAACCCAGTTTATATAGCGGATGAGTACTTTAAGTTATGCTGACAATTGAGGGTGTGTTATTCTGCAATGAGGTGTTATTATAAAATTGGATACCTATTTATTCAACTGTTCGAGATAGCTTTAACCAGAGCTGGTCATCGTGTTAGTGGTTCAGCAGCTTAAACATCATCAGGATTGTACTATAAATAGCAGTTCGTTGAAGACGTGGTATAACCCGATTATTATACCTGTGCAATTACCTGCCCGCTGTCCTCCCTACTCCACCGCCTGCCTGCCAATACGGTCTGAACTCTCGTGTCCTCTGCACTAATTTTCATTTAAAATACTATTGCTGACGCTACCAATGCAGCCATCATATCAATATTTAGACGTTGACAGGTGCACAGGTAAGAAAATCGGGTTATACGACAGTGGCTCCCAATTCCTTGTCGACAAATGTTATTATTCTGTGCAGGATTTCTTAAATGATGATTTTTTGTAATAATTTTATCATCCTATAATTTTTATTCAATTTGCATGCTATATTAAGGCAGAATGTACATGGATCCTATTATTTAATTTAACAACTTATTTTTATGTACCTACATTCTAAGCAAATAAAGACCTATTCTATTCTATTCTATTCTTCTGTCATCAAAAGACTACCACACAATCATCGATGCGACAATCTGCTAGAGTGACAGTAATCAACCAGTGTCCGTGGTTCCTAGTAACTTCGTAATAAATATAGATGGTGCCACTTGCTGCGCCCTCATATTTATTTAGTTTATGTTGACTGGTGAAGCTTTTGGATTAGAGTAGTGATTTTTTAAATTTTATATTTTGTCTAGTTATAGTGGAAAATTCATTTCATTACAAAATAGTTGCTTTGCAATTTAATTAAAAGATGAAAAATGTTGCTTTAACTACGCCACCGTTTTAATAATACTTTGCGTTTAATTTATGGCGTCTCAAAAATCCTCCGCATCGCTGCCAACTGGTAATATACCCATGAGATCCTGGCGGCATAAACTGCAACTCAAAAATTTAAAATACAAACAAACACTAAAAAAAAATAATCAACATTTATTCTGCAGGGCCTGAAAATACGCAAATTGTGGCCTCAAAGTTCGATACAGTAAAAAAAAAAACACACAGCTCCCCAAAGATGCATTATTCGGACGGTCCGGACCCGAATTTCACCCAAGATGGACATTCAAACCATTTTGGGTAAAACACGTAAACTGTTTAGGGTTACACTTAAGGCCAACCACAAGGACCTACAGACAAGAGGTGAATAGATGTGTCAATTTCGGTATCTTTTTAATTAAATATTTGGCTTCGGGGTTTTATTAAGTTTTCATTGCTGTTTGAATAAACAAAAATAAAAGTTTCTTAAATTTATGTATAAATCCACAAAAAAAAATCCAAATACCAAAAAAAGTTATATAATTAGTTTTCAATATTATTATCACCATAAATAATAAAATTAAGCTTATCTCATTTTAAAATGGAGTGTGTGAGCTTATGACCGACCACACGATAGAAGTGAAAATGTTGAGTATCCGCGATTCAGTGTCACCGACCGACTGGATCCAAGTAAACCCGATTCAGCGTCACCGACCCGATCGTGACGGTCCATGTTCATTCATTGTTCAAAAAGAGCGCAAAGTGAGCCTAAACAAGTTTTCATTTCAAAAACTTATCGAAGCGAGCAAGTCTACATTTCTCAATATAATGCAGTCATACGTCAAATTAAACGCCAAAATGACACATCCTAAACTAGAACAGCGGTACCAATTGCAGTACCGGTCTCGACGCTCCTAAAATTGGTACCACATTTCTGGTAACGTGACAACACTACGCGAGGACGTTTATTGTTTCTACTCGCACGATATCTTGTTGATTTATCACTTGAAGATATTGCAATATAGTTGCAAAGTTGAGTTATTATGGTGGCGACGGCGACAAATTGTTAGTGCGTATTTTTTTTAGAAACAGACATGATTTGTGAGTTTTGGCCACGTTTTAGAGGGAGAAATTAATTTTCGGTTTTGGGAGCGAAATGAAAACGGATTTGTGTGTTACTTGTCGTCTTTGGTAGGTTTATATACTGGAATTTTGTACTTGGAATTAAAAGAGATGTGTATTTATGTTTTGTTAATAATAGTAGTAACAAAACCTAAATACATAATAATATCTCATTTGATTCCAAGTACAAAATCACGATTTAGAGATCTTTTTATTCATATTGCAATATTTTTCAAACAGGACCACAAACAAATACCTAACAATATTTTCACATTCGTGTAATTTTTATCATTATCGTGATCATATATTATGAACATTCAGTGTTTATTTTTGTCAATGTTATCGAAGGAAGCACACATCGGTTAATTTTACGCAACGGTATCTCGGTGTCCTACACATAACAAAATGACGTTAAAAATAAAACGTGCTTTATTTGTACGATTTATAAGGTTATTTTTTAAAGATAAAAAAAAACCCATTTCTTATTTTATTTCAATTATTATTGCAATTTTCTAAAAGGAAAATAACAACCCAACTTTCTCACCTACTCATAGTCTTAAAACAGCGTACAAATACGTAAATTCTATCCCCCAACAAAAAGAGCAACATTATCTCGGCCACCACTACACTATGCATTAGCAGAGGCAATATATTATGGCTAAGTGTTTGTTACATTGCTGACTGTACCCTCGCAGGATTTCACTATTTACCGCCGGCTCGAACAACGCACGCAATGTATGCTTCTCATTCGGAAATTGTTTTCGTGCGCTTACGAAAGATTTATTTTCGAGTACTTTTAGTTTATTTGCTCGCTTGAAAATGGTGATTAATTTCTCTTGAAAATGGGTATGATAATCATGGAGAAACGTTTGTTGTGGTGTGGAGCTGGTAGAATTTCATGTGGTATGAAGTTTTAGTATTCTGTGGCTTATTTTAACGTCAGTATTTCTCAGAAACTTCTAATTATTTAATAAAGGTATCGTTAGAAAACAGTTTAACAACAGGATGTTATGATGTTTCCTTCAAAACAAGCTTTACTTATTATTTAATACAGTCCTAATTTAAATCAGTTAAAAACATTTTTAATAATAAGCCCAAAAAGGTGGGTGACGATCTGGTGAGGTTTGCAAGGCCAACATGGTCAGAGACGCACATTACAGGGAGGTTGGAAAGGAAACAGGGGAGGCCTTTACCCAGCAGTGGGACACAATATAGGCTAAAAAAAAAACAGCAATGATCCAAATAACGTTTTAACAATCAAGCTGTACATATAGCGCAATAAAACGCCACCAAGAAAGTGCTTTCAAACAAACAACAGAAACTTTGAAGCCATACGTCACTCGAACAAAAATACCCTCAACACATAGCCGGCACAAAAACAAGACTTGATACATAGGCTCTTTGCTAATTAAAAAGATCGTAGAGACCCTACTTAAATCAGCATGGCTCCCGATTGTCCTGACCCCAACTGGGAGGCGTATGTAGAAATGCTACTATGGTATACCTCGGATTCGAGGTGGGGTTAAGTTATTCTGTTTTTTATTTGGACTTTTGTCTAATCAAATTCAACTAGCCTGTATTGTCCCACTGCTGGGCAAAAGCTTCCTCTTCCTGTTCTAGACGATTCTATCTTTTGCTAGTGCCAGCCATCCCTTTCTGTAGGAGCCAAGCTCGTCCGTCATCTTCGTCCTAGCATGCCGCGATAGTGTCGTGCGTTTAGTGGGACATCAGTGGTGCTCATGTCATCTGACATGCGGTAGACATCCGTTCAGCTTATGTGGTACTGTGCCAGACCCCAGTCCCACTTAAGCTGAGCGGCTGTCGGTACAGATTAGTGAAACATAAAATCTAATGGAGCACAAACGAATCGTTTGCAATGCAACATGAAATGTAACACAACAACTAGGTTCAATTTTCTTTTACATTTAACCAATATGTACCCGGCATTATACGTGTAAGATAAGTGTGATTGCTATATTTGTTTTGCTATATTCTAAATACGATATGTTTCAATTAAAAAGTCCGACTTATCCTACTAATTAAAAGACCCAACGGATTTGTTTGAAATTTATATTATGCACACGGATAATTTATCTAGGTTGAATTAGCACATACAATACTTTTTATCCCGGTCGTACGTTCCCGTGGGCTAATTTCCGACCTCCAAGTAGGCGAAACCGCTGGCAAAAGTTAGTACTATAATAAATGTGAAAGTTTTTATGTTTGAGTGTTTGTTACTCGTTACTCAATCACGCAACAATGGCCGATTTGGATGAAATTTGGCACACAGATAGTTAATAACCGATAACAGATTTTTAAAAGATGTATTACTAGGATACTTTATATCTCGATAGGACGTTCCCGTGGGATATATTACCGAACTTCACGCGGGCGAAGCCGCGGGCAAAAGATAGACTTAGGTATTAATATTATGTTACTGAAAAGTAGGGCAATAATGTTTTATCAACGACGTGTTTTGTAAGACACTGTTCATCAAATCTGTCATTGTTGTTGTCATCTCAATTTGCCTTGCATTACAATAGGATAAATTACAGGACCAATCAGAAATAGGGGGTCAGTGAATGAAAGGTATAGGTACCCTGCGACCTCTGAGTTTATTTCGGCCTTGCTTCTCAGAGTAGTCGGACGGGAAACGCCGACCTCGTCCAGTTTTAAAAATATGATTAACGTGTAGAAGTTTTTGTACGAACCTACTTACGGAAATAAAATAATATCATTTATCTAACCGGGCGTGCCTAAAGTAGCATTCCTAAATACGCGACGAGGACCCAAAGTTTGAATAGATGCGGATATTTCATTATGTTTTGTGTTAAATGTGCTTGCAAATTTTTTGGTTTAGGGTCGGGTCCGATTCGGGTCGACCGCTGAGTTAAGGATGCATTTAGAAGGGCCCATGTGTACTTATGTACGGAAATACGGAATACAAGAGAAAGAAGTTATGTTATTATTAGTATCAAAACCTAAGAGTTTTGTTTAAAAGCACGATAAAATTGGTCTTCATTATTTACACGTTCAAAAAGAAAGAGATGGGAAAGACGGTCGTGTACAGTGAGTGAGGTAAATCACAAGTAAAGTCCTCAATCTTAGATAGTTAATGATACCAGATAAAAAAACAGCGTATAAATGTTCCCACTGCTGGGACACTGGCCTCCTCTTTGTGAGAGGGACTGAGCCATAATCCACCACGCGGGTCCAGTGCGGGTTGGTGAATGTTACATATCTTTGAATTTTTGGTTCTTGGATATTTATATGTTACCTCACAATATTTTCTTTCACCGTTATGAGAGCAGTGGTGATGCGATACAGTAAAGTGCCTGTCTGGGTTTAAACTCACGACTCAGGAAGTCGGGGCCGATACTACAGGGTTAGCACAGCTCTTGGTGATACCAAATACAAGCATAAAATGAGGCTCTTACTTAAAATGTCCACTTTATCAGCATAAATAATAAACTACACGAACAAAAAACAAGTTAAAAATAATAATAATCGGAACTTAATTTCTTGCAGAAACTTCTTTAAAATTACAACTTCGCTTATCCATACCAAAGAACTTATTCACTGAGCTTACGCTAGGTATCGTTAAGCAGTACCTAATCCTTAGAAAAAGGTCCGGGAGCCCGAAACCAGTTTATTTCCTATTGTTTCACATTTTTTCCGAAGCCTCGGGATTCGGGTCTTGAAGCTCTATTTGGAACTTTTGTGGTAGAATCGATTAGCGATTTATTGGCGCTTGAATTATAATTAAAAAGGGGTAACTTGAATTTGTACGACTTTTTGCATGGTTTAATCTAAGTGTCAGTTCAGTGTATGTGATAATTATGTCTTGGGATAGCACTCTTTTATCAGAAGAGCTTGTGGCTAAGTAATAATAGCCGCACGGGTCGATCGATCAGGTTAAGCTATGCTTGCCGTGGTTGTTCCGTGGAAGAGTGACCATCTATAGAGATCGAGTCTTTGGTGCGTCGCACAGCAAGTTTTTTTTTTTTTGATGTTGGGAAATCCTCAAATAACTTCACCAGCTCTAAGTGGAGCAGGAGGGCGTGTCAGACTTTTACTGACTAAAACCCACTCTTATTCCCTCAGTTAGTCAGTCTGTAAGGGGCGATGGTCTGTTTCGAACAACCCGCACCCCTGGCAGGAATCGGCCCTGGTGGACCCCACCAGTTGGTGCTGACATCTCTTTGCGGCGCGCGTGGAACACAACGCGCCGTCGACTCGGGCTTGGTCCTTACCGGATAGCGAGCTATATTACTCGCCATCTGCAAGCCCGCGCCTACGGTGGCCGGGAATCAGCCTGGGACAGCACGTTAATCCGTTGGTCCCGGCTGTCATTTGTAGATCTTTGACAGTCGTTAAAAGCCGAAAAACCCTGACAACTAGCCTTACTAAGGGGTAAGTATCCTATTACCCAGTAACTGGGTTGTGGAGGTTAGACAGGCAGCTGCTCCATGGAAAATACTAGCATTCATAACATTGTTGGAGAAAGGCTAGGCAGATGTTGTTTTGATCAATAACAAAGTTTATTTTGTTATGCGTCAACATCTTCCTATGTTGTTGCCCCGTTTATTTCAACTCTTCATTGCACCATCCAAGATTTGCTGATGCAGTATTTTCTACACACAACCTTGCATACAAGCCCAGAAAGACCGGATCATGCACCAAATGTCTCGCCAACCGAAAGGGTACCGTTTGCAAAGGACGCCGTTTAAAGAGACATTTAAAGTACACGTATACGTAAATAATGGCGGATATTTTGGTCCCTTCGTGACGCCGCACCCGAAATCTACCCATAATGTATATTAGATCTAGTGGCACTAGGCATCATATAATTGCTAGGAAACTTCTTTTATTTCTTGGGTTTAAAATATTGCAGCTCATTGTTAACCGACGAAAAAAGGAGGAGGTTCTCAATTCGACGCGTATATTGTTTTATGTATGACCACGCATAACGTTTTACTGAGTCGTCCGATATTGAAAAGTTTTTAGGAAGGGCATACATCGAAGTTTAAAAACATTTCCATTTAAAACACTATCCACCCTTAAGTGTAGACAAAAATATCCCAACAATAAATCTTTTCTAACAATAAATGAAACCGACAAAAAAAGAAACAGATAAACAAATAATAAACGTTTTAGTCTAACGAAGGTCTTAAATTACTAATTTTGAGTCGGCGCTGACCCTCAATATCTCAACGACCAATTGATTTGCATGGCACAAGCAATCGCCTTGATATGAAAACTACCCCTCAGATTCGTCTAGCAAATTTTAACACCCATTTTATCGGTGAGCGGATAAACACCCAAGGATAACACAAGATCTTGGCAACGATACAAGTGATGTATAGTGAAATTAGGGCAACACAAACATTTGAACATGAACTGTAATTGCAAAATTAATTAGTTTCTGTAATAACCTGTGCCTCGTAGTTTGTCAATGGTGGGTAGTTTGGACATGCAATTAAGTGTAGTGTGACCCAAGGGCATAGCATAACCTAGTTCTACACTACACACCAAAAAAATGAACTTCTCTGAAATTTTCATGACATTGAATGAAAGTTAGTCGTTTTCAATTGAGTTTTGTTTTTAACTTGTTGTGTATGAGTTGTTTTATGTTTGACTTTATAAAATGGTTTATTTGAGAATGATGTAGGTTCAAGATGACATAAAATTTTACTTGGCAATAATAATGTTAGGTTTTAGATGGATTTGAGCGATAGAACTTATGACATGTGTCACTTAGTAGTCACAACACTATAACACAATTTGGCTACTCCAATTTAATATTACTTTAGAGTTCGCTCATAAATGTTTAACATAGCTCGCTTCTTGTTCTTTTGTATTTGTTTCCAAAGTTTCAATCATTGTATTGACATCTTTTCCAAGGTATCTTCTTAATAATCTATCACATTCGTTCAACATTACAGACCCATCAAATCAGCCTCTCACAACTGTCATCAAATCTCAAAACTACCCTACATTAAGCCAATTACGTGGAAATCTATCAGCACCCGTCAATTGGCTGGTGACAGCACATTCTCATTAACCCTCACTAATTGTGTATTAAATCGGGACCCTCTTCCCAATACCGTGTGACATAAGCGCTGACGGCCGGACTCTGGGCTGTAATAATGTTCGGGTTTTTAGGGACCAATATTTGTTTGGGCGAATTTAAAACGATTTTCGGCAGCGTTATAGGGTTAAATTGAGGATAGAATGGGTTTTCGAGTAGCTGTTCGTTTAAAGATTGAGTGGAGTTGGAAGTATTAAATTAAGCCACACGAGGATAGGGTCATACATTTTTCATATAATACCTATATTATTGAGGGATCTACATATTTTTTTTTTAAATCAGTGTTATAATGTTTGAAAGACTCAGTCAACTTTTCCGATGGAATTTAGGACGCACGAATAGTCCGCAATTAAAAACAAAGGCCGTTCAAATGTCCTATTTTCCCGATTACTGAAGCTAAGACATAAACATATACCTATTTTATTTTGAAAAACGTTAAGTAATTACAATATACAAGCTAAAACTAAAATATTTATACAAATACAAGTTTATAAAAAGCAAAAAAAGGGAAGAACTCATAGGGCATAAAATAATTCGCCTGCATCGCTGTCAATGAAACAATTTCCCAAAACGCTGGCAGCATTGCCACGTTAGATAACAGTGCTGAAAAATATGCCAGCCCTCTGGTCAGATGAAGTGTCGACTAACCGCTGGGCGATGTCCTGAAATACTTGATGAAATCCTGTATTAGCTGATGCTCTTGTTTTAGCTTCATTGTGGTAACTCGGGTCAAATTTCCACTAATTATCTCTCAAAATTGAATATACGCATGCATTCTGTGCCTACATCTGGGTATGTTAATTTAAACCTACAGGAACCAAAAATCTCATAAAACACATTGCATACAAACCAACTTATTAACAAACAATCATGTTCAAGTTGACGTATGTATTCCCAGGAATTATTTATTGCTGCTGCAGAGTTATCTTCAAAAACATGCTAATTTCGCTCTAACTCTTAGTAAAACACGGTTATCTTGCTATAACTTGTAGTATCAAATGAATCAGTCTAAAGTTTGTGCAATTTGTCCAAGTTTCACTGTATCGGCATCTTGTTAGCATATTTAGCCTTTATGAGGAGATATCATGTTCTTTTACATGTTAGAATATTTGAGGTGTTTGTCATCTTTTAGAGACGAAAATGCTTCATTCATGAGAGGGCTGTGTTTGGAGTTTTTCTAAGGGATTGAATCAGAAATTAAGAGATCCGTAAGAGAACCAAGGTACCCGACATAGCCCGAAGAATTGCCACACTTAGGTAAGTGGGCAGGGCACATTGCTCGCAGAACAGATGGCCGATGGGGCCGGAAGGTTCTGGAGTGGCCGCGTACTGGAAGGCGTACGGACGAAGTGCGTTGGGAGACCTCCCACAATGTTGACTGTTGACCTGGTGTAGGCCGCAGGAATCTGCTGAATGCGAGACGCACAGAACCGGTCGAAGTGGCGAAGCCTATGTCTAGCAATGTACTTCTTTCGACTTAAATGATGACGATAATGATGATGTCATCTTTTAAGTAAATATTGGCTGAGCTCGTGGCTCCACTTGTATAACACTGCCATGCCCCTCCAGAAATCTTTGCTTTGATTCACGTATTAAAGTCTGTTTAGTCTAAAAAATTAAAAATAAAAATCGGTTCAAGTAGGTAGGTATTCGATTATCAAAGACTTTATAACTAACTGGTTTTTGTAAACAAATCCAGTATCTAAAGAAACTATTTAAAAAGACTGTGCAAAACCAATAGCCCACAGGGCCAGTCTCTAAAATTGAGAAAACCCGTCAACAAACGAAAAAAAATACTCTACCCCTACGATATTTTGTGGTACCTACGTGGTTTATTTTTGACAAAACTGACGCGTTAGGGTCATCGCCTGAAGCCAAGGTTTATTAAATTTCTGTGATGGCTTGAAATAATCCGATGCATCGTCCACATACTCCCCCGCCCCCGGGGTTACACCCGGTTATCCGCAACCGAGGTAATAGCCGGGTAAAATCATATTTTTCGTGCATTTTGCATGGCAGTAATAATATTTGCTTATTAAGCAAATATTGAAGCACGTATAGTATCATTTTATTATTATTGCTAATAATAGCATTGTGACATTATTATTGTTTGTTGCGAGAATTTATCGATTCTAACAATACATCACGCCTGTATTCCACGAAAGGTTAGTAGAGAAGTATTCCAATAGTACACCCACACTTCAGCAGTTATGTTGAAGTTCCTTGTAAAAGGGGCGAGTCTATTGCCATCAACGGACACACATCCAGCGTCCTGGCCGGCGGAACACTTTGCCCGACCCGGGGAACGAACCTGCCCTCATGCTCAGCGGTGGCGCTAGAGACCGCTAGACCAACGAGACTTATCAAGGCTTTGTTGATTTCACACGATATTTGTTTTGAAAAATACATGATTATGGGTATTTTTTTTATATTGTTTTACTATCAATCAGTATTTCTATCATCATCATCTGCCTACCCTTTTCCAACTTTGTTGGGGTTGGCTTCCAGTCTAACCGGTTGCAGCTGAATACCAAAAATATTTTATTGTGGTGTTGTGGTTTAGCTTGTTAAAATTATAATTATTTATGAGCCCTCTAACACCCAGTACCGAACCTAACCACAACAATGCCTTAGGCTTAATGATTACTGTAAATATAGCATTTCGATGATCACATGATCAGTTTCGTTTTCATCGCACTATGCATACTGACTGAGGGAGCAATGGTAGCCCAGTAGTAACGGCCGCGACTAACGAGTTGTAGATCATGGGTTTGATCCCAAGCAGGCGCATAACTTAGTGTAAATTATTTTATCACCACTGCTCTCAAAACGGTGAAGGAAAACAACAAGTGGAAACCGACATGTCCTAGAATTATTATTTTTTAACACATGTGACATCCAACCACCCGCACTGGGCCTATGTGGTTTTTTTTTGGTTGGGAAATCATCAAATAACTTCTCCCGCTCTGGGCGGAGCAGGAGGGCGTGTCAGACTTTTACTGACGAAAACCCACCCGTGTTCCTTCAGCTGCCTGTGTACCAGGGATTATAGCCCAGTCCCTCGCACAGAAAGAGGAGGGCCGTGTCCCAGCACTGGGAACATTATAGACTGATTATGAAGCAGACTGATTGATAATGCATAACAGTGGTTATCACAAAAAATAATGATCTTTATCCTCTTGACATAAATAAATTAGTTTACAGCATTATATAATAACTCAACAAAAGCAATATTGAAATTCTTGGACGCAAGCCCGCAGGCCAAACATAGTCTCAACAAAAAAGTTCATATTAATTATGTATTTATTAAGACCAAAAAAAATTCAATAATATCCCAGCTTAATTAAATAATGTGAGGGAAAATGTAAGGAGAAAGTTGGGCCACAACAATAAATATGTACGAAGCACTTCAGGAAAAAGTGAAAAAACGATTACCGAGCGCACAGTGCTTCAACGATGTTTTTTGCGCAGGCAAAAAATTTTTGATCTTTTATTGCGTTCAGTTTCATATTTAAGGGGGAAGCGCGTACCTAATAATGTTATTTGCATGAAAAAATGTCCGCTAACATAATTTAAGCATAAGTGTAACCAGCTTATAGTGTTCCCACTGCTGGGACACAGGCATCCTCTCGGTGAGATATTAATATAGCAATAGTGTGAGGGATATCATAACTTTGTTGTAAGGGGTCCGTAACAAATATGGATTTGCTGAATTATAATCCTCACCGCAACCCTAAGTTCATAATTATAATGCCATTGAATTACTTTTTTATGAAATTGTCCTTACCTACCCTAGCGCATCCTCCTTAATATCCAATTTAGAGGATGGGTTAGTGGCTGAATCATAACAGCCACACTGGTGTATCTAAGGTTAAACTACGCTTTCCGCGGTCTGTTAGTGTCCATAACATATCGAGCGAGACCCCTCCGTGCCTCGGAAAACACGGGTTGGTCCCGGTTGTCAGTAGCATAGATCATTGACATTCATCGTGCGTGGTACCCAGTTACTGGGTTGTGGAGGCAGTCGCTCCATGTAAAGTATTGGTATTTAGCTGTAACCGGTTAAACTGGAAGCTGACCCCAACATATTTGGGACAAGACTAGGCAGATTGATCCAATTGAGACATTATGCGGTAGAGTACTTAGAGGGCGTAGGTACAATATTGTGCCCTTAAACTCTTGTAATAAGTACTTACCTACATATTTCATAATAAAGAGTTTTATACCTGTTATCCTTTCTTTTGTACCTTTGTGAGCGGCCATTGTTTCACTACAAAAGCTCCACAACACGTGTAATATTCCCTCATTAGAAGGCGTTGGTATACAATTGTGTTTGACACAGTTCCATGTGTTCGTAATTGTCATTTGATTGTGAAAGATTCGGGTTACTTGTATAAATAATACTGTGGGAATATTATATCTGAAGATGTTTAGTGATTCAAAGACGTACCTATTTTTGAAAGGCAACAATTAAAAGGCAGTCGGTTTTCTTATTTTTAAAATTTTCGTTTTTTTTTTCTTTTTGGGTAATGTAATTATTTTTCACGTTATTAATACCTATTATACAATTATACAAGAACTTTATTATCACTTTAACCAAAAAGTTTTGAAAATTTAAGTAAGAATGGTTGATAATGAACTTTAAATTGTGTAAGATCCTAGATGATCCTTCTAAATGCGAGACGGTTAGTTTCGTTCACTGTTGAGTAAAAGCGCAAAGTGCGCCTGAAGAAGTTATCGCTTCAATAAATATTTTGCCTAGAAAATGTTCTATATTTTTTGAGAGAGTATTTATTTTAAGTCTTAATATTGTGTTTTTTTTGTTTCGTACGTTAATACCTGTAAAACTATTTACAGAGTCAGCAAGTAAAATTTCAAACGTTTATTTTATTATGAGTACTAGCTGTGCCCATGGCTCCACCCGCGTGGGTATCGATTATCGCGTAAAAAAGTAGCCTATGTCCTTCTCCATGTCCCAGGCTATATATCTCTGCCAAACTTCATGACGATCGATTCAGGGGTTTAGGCGTAAAAGCGTAACAAACAGACAGACTGAAATACTTTCGCATTTATAATATTAGTAGGGATATTAGTAGGGATGGTTCGCAATCAAAAATAAGTATCTTATACTATTATAAACTCTTCTTAATAAGTATAATTGCTTAGTATATTTTATATTCGCTTAAAAAATTATTTTAATAATATAAATAAGAAATATAGTAGCCTATGGACAATAGGAATAGGGTATAAGCAGTTGCGCGCTTGTCAGGGCTCTAGAGAGAGGAACCTCCTCACTTTACGTGCCGTGTCCAGGAGTACTGCTTTCTGTATCAAACACAGCCATGCAATGAGAGCCTCCTGAGATGTTGGTCGAGGCTCTCCCCTATCAGGCACTTAGCCGTAACGATTATCGGTATAATGATTGCATCCAGTCCACGTCCCACCATGTCAACATCATCCTATTCCGAGTCAAGATACTTGTTTTTTTTTTATCTTTCTCAACTTTCCCATTTTTTTTTATTGTAAAGAACCTTTGTTTAAGCAAACTAGCCTGGCTACCTAACTCTTATAAAAATAACACCAAATTCTTCGTTCTATCATTAATCCTCCTTCTTGAAAACACCTCCGAAAAGAATCTAGCAAGAAATAATAAAAAAGAAAATGGAAATCACGCCAATCGGACTGGCAAATTCAATCACGAAGTCAACCTTATATAATTATGTTTGCCTCCTTGCTTTTTCTGGCGGAATGGTGACGTCACAGCCAACTGATATAGCCATGCGGTTCATTGACCCGTCACAACTTATTTTTCCTAAAGAATGACCCATTTGTTTCACCTCTTTGGCTCATATTCCTTTAAGGAAGTGTCGTATGAAACTTTATTGCCATCGTGTACGGATTTTATGGGGTGTATTTTTGTTTTTTGAACTTGTTAGGAGAATATGAAAACAAATAGTTTTAATCTGTTCTAAACCACTGTAAATATTCATAATCTATACGTCAATTACGCGGACGTAGTACATAGTATGAAATTTGGCACAGTTGACGTTTATATGGGGGAAGAGTGAAGACAGCTAATATTTTTAATTATTGTTGGTAACATTTTAAAGAATTATTGTTGAATATCGATCACTGGGCGAGCACTAGTAATAATAAAGCCTTTATTATTAGACCACAATGAATCCACACAGAAGTTTTAGTAAAGAAAACTTAAAACTAATCTTGGTATTCAAGTAATAATTCCAAGCTAGGTAAACTGTAGAGCCGATCCTCACACTATCCACGTAGTTTGTAGTACGTGCCCATAGTCGTATGAAGTGCGACCCAGTGACGCAGTATTGGATGCTGTGCTCAGGATGCTGCGGGAATGGCACGCACGCATTCTGAGGTGGATCGAAGCACACCGTTTTCGAATGCTGCTATAAATCCTCAGCAAACATCCCCGCAGCTCTACAAAAACGCGGCAGCCCTGCCAGTATGTTTTTATTTTTGTATTGGCATCTCGCAGGTCATCCTAAGAGGTTATCGGCTGCTTAACCCGATTTGCCTGTGGCTGCCCCAATAAATTAAGGCCTCCAGCCAAGGCTTAAAAAGTAAACAAGGGCAACCCCTGTGGGGTACCTACGGACCTCGGCTTGAGGCGTCTCTGGAAAACGGCAGCAAGGGACGGGGTGTATCGGAGTGATTATTATTTAGGGAAAAATTTCAAGCTACAGGCTCAGCGGCGCGTGCTGGCTCGAGCAACGATCGGGGCCCGCCCGCCAGCATTCTGATCGAGTTGTTATTCTGCAAACGCAGGGAGCATGACTATAAATGATACCATCCCAAAACTAAGGAAAAATTCATAAAGATCCAAAGTGCTGAAGTAAAACAATTTACCGAGCTTCAGTAAAGTTAAAACAAAAAAGGAGGTAGGTACTACGATTTATCGGAATTTCAAATGTAGGTAGAAAAGAATGAAATGAAAGATTCAAAACTTATTTTATTGGTTTAAAACTGAAATTCAAAGTAAAAGTTAAAGGTCTAGTGGCTTCATGCCAAATCGATTGACTAACGTTCATAAAAATGTCTTTTGTTTTTTTTGTAGCATTATTATCAACTTGTCTGCTGTTAATTCACTATTTATTTAAGTCATGTTTTTTTATAGCAAACAAATCACCTGAATCTGCCATTTTGTTGTGACTTAGTTAACAAAAATGACAATGACCAAAAATATTACAGTTTCTTATTGGACTCGATAACTGTGTACATGTCGCAGCCATCTGGTTAAATTAGCCAGCCAATTGGACGCCTAGGCCGTTCATTAAACGCCGGCATCCAATTGGATGCCTAGGCCGATAGTTAATTGAACTAGAATCATTCAACGTTTAAAAACTTGGCTTATTGAAAGTCAGCCCTTTGAAGATGACTGACCAAGACTTTAAGAAGACCAAGAAATTTAGTTCAGTTTTTTTTCCACTGCGGCGCTAGTAGTCACCAAAACTAATATGGTTTCAATAGCTCAAACCGTGAATGTTATTTTCGTTCTTATGTGCAATTTTAAATGAAATTAAAGTGTGATATTGTCAAAATAGTATGAAAACATGGAGGTACCAAATAACACTACGTCTTCTGCAAGTTTTCGCGAAATATTTGAGTCTAAACTGACTGAACTTACTGATTGACGTAATTATTATTGAGTAATATTCGTGTTATGTACTTTTTTTGTGAACAACCATTTCACTACTACTAGTTACTTAGTGGTAGGTATTAGTAAAAAGTAGTACATAATTTGGAAACTCATAGTCACCCAAACCAAACATCACAAATTCACCAATATCCAATTTAACTAAACGACATTCAGCCATCTGGTTAAACGTTGCGCTCAATGACTTGGCTAGTTGTCCTTCAGCTATTTAATTGGATGCCGGCGTTCAGTGAACTGCCTAGGCGTTCAATTAGCTAGCTAATTTAACCAGATGGCTGTGACATACATATCATGCGCATAGAGGTACACCAGCGCTTCTGCCTTACATCTCAGGGATTACAGGCACATTACACGAATTACACTCGTATAGGTATATGGACTTTAAAAGAGGCCATGACCTCTGATTTTGTTTCGGCATTTCTTCCCAGTAGTCAACTGACCACTGCGAAGAAATTCCAAAAAAGCCAATGAAATGACAATGAAAAACTAGATAGCGCTGGTATTTCCAGCTGACTAGCTAGAAAATGCCGGCAGTATCTAGTTTTTGAAATATTGACCAACAATATATTGTCACGTAAAAGTGTCTTAAAAGATCTACTTAAATAAACAATTAATTTCATTTAATTTCTTATATTACACCCATATTCTGCCAGTTATGTTTAAGTCCCATGTAATATGGGGTGAACCTATTGCCATCAACCGGGCAATATCCGGATTTCGGACTGCTACTAAGAAATTCCAGATAGAAAAACTAAGTAGGTTTGCAAACTTTACGCTTTGCATTAAACACAGAAAAAACACATTTTTTTTTCAGTGTGCAGCATAACAGCAGTTTGAAGTGCCTACCTATACGAAATCTATATCTAAACATTGTAACTTCTGTACATCAAAACCCTTCTGAATTTGACACCACCTTCCATTTAAACAACAACTCGAGTGAACAGCTTTATGAAGCATCACACCATTTCCTGCGGAACCCCGAAGTTTTAAACCGTTAATAACGCGATTGGGTCCGTATGCCACATTGTGACTAGTTCCACCCTTCATTGGGCTCACTGGGGACATCATGGGGAAGCATTAGCAGGTTGTCTTTGCTTCGACAGATTCCATGGAACAAATTGGCGTGGCTCGGTTTTAATGGAGTTTTGGCCAAGGTGTGTTAGTCCTCATTCCCACGGACGTAAAAATATCTTGGCGTAGTTCTTTTTTGCACTGGATCTTCAACGCACTGTTTGGCCCCGAGAGTTGAAAACCGAACAGTGTATTTTTTCGACGCGCTGGTATGCACTCTGTTGGATTCTCAATGCTCGATTGGACAAAAATTACGAAATGATCATTTCCATTGTTTCATTTAAATTCCAAAATATAATGTTTTTAAATCATCCTATAATAAAATACTTGACTTTGATTTTCAATTACACCATTTCATTTTCTACCGAATACTATTCAATCTTTAAAATTTATTAGTCAACACATTTTCATTTCATCGACTACTTCATACGTTCTATTAGCTTTCAAAAGATGTCAAAATCATAAATCTCTAAAACATTTGTATTCTAGAACAATAAGCAGAATGTAAATTATAGCAGGCAGACATTTTAGTCGCAATGCGCGGTAATCAAAAATATTTCATATGTCTAAGTGGTTATCAAGGCTTCAGAATCGCAATTTCAAGTCATAATTTAAGCTTTATATATTCCTATGCTCTTTATTATTCTGAGCAGTTGTCTTTTAAAATCATTTGGATAAAATGAAAATTCTTGCATTACTTGTGACTGACGATTTTCATATAATTTTGACGTAAAATATTACTTAAAATTTGAAAGTAAAATAACAGCGTAGCGATTAACTTTCATGAGTAAACACGAGTCTGTATTTTAGTTACCTACTTACACTAACTAAATTAAAATTTTCACCAAACTCAATCCCGTTTCTCGGTAATTGCTAATGTTAGCTAAAGTAAGTATATTATGTTTTGTGTTTTTTACTTTATAAACATACTAGCTTCTGCCCGTGACTTTTTATGCGTGATATTTCTCGTTCCGCTCGGCCGTCGCACCGCAGCACCTGCCCTCACTAGCGTGATGTTGCCTAGCCTAAACTAGCAATAAGATTTTTTCTAATCCGACCAGTTCCAAACATTAGCGCGTTCAAACAAACAAACTATTTAGCTTAATTACTAATATGGATTGTTTACCTAAGTATCTTCTTACTTAGAACAGGAGTACTTCGTGGAAAAAAAATAGAGTATGAGTATTAACAATATTAGTTTTAGGCAAAACATTATTCTGAATGCTGTAACTTAATGTATTTCAGTGAAACTTCCATACAGAATGTAAAATACCTATGTCTACGTGTGACCCTTAAGACTACATTGTATGTTGTAAGGCTGCAACCTGAACCATTAAAAAGCGTCCAAGTGCGACTCGGGCTCTGATACGACGGGTTTCGTACCACCGTACAAAATTGAACACTACATATTTAATATTTGTTTTATAAGCGGTCTTATTAGTTATTATACTCTGTAAAAAAATCAAGTGTCTACCTATTACGGTTCAATATATACTGTCCTATGACAGATGAAAGGACCGACGGAGCCGTAGTAATAGAGTCCCGTTGTCACACTTTGGGAACGGAACGCTAAAATGTATGAAAATTTGAAGTAGATTTTAATAAAGTTTATTTTCTTTGTTTCAGACTGGCAAACATTTTCATAGGACTTCACTTCTCATTAAAGCTTTCAACCACAAGTTCCGCCTGGATCTTGAGCTTAACACGTAAGTAATATCGATAAGTTTTTTGACTGCAGAAAATCCGAATTTGTCACACAGTGCGGTTAATGTTTTCTTTGACGTGTATTTTTTCTAGATGATTTCAGGAAACTGTTTAAACATTTAGTAACGGAGCCATATCAAAATTGAAAAAGCCAATTAATTATACTTGCTTTGGAGGATAATATTCCGAAAAACGAAATACTAACTAGCACTGATTTAATATTTGCACACCATTTATAATGGTAGAATGTAAAGGGGACATTAAGTTTTAAGACCATACCGTATAAACCTATATACTACAAATAAATGAATTTGAATCAAGCTAAACAAAAATACTGCTAACAATCTATCATATAGAGATATACATTCATGGAAAAATATATACCTACCTATACTCAATTTCTAATAAAAAATAAAAAAAACAGATCCACCCACAAATTGTTAAACCAAGAACCATTGAACCGCAATCTTATTTATACCAAACGTGAACTAGGAGCCAAACAAAGAAATAAAATAACTTTTCAATTTGTTGAAAATAAATACCTACACCAATCGACCCACAGAAACCCTCATGGTACAAAACGCTAACAAATTGAACCAACTCAAGGGAGGACTTCAAAAACAGTTTGCACCAACACCAGAAATGAAACAGGGACGTCCTGATGGGAACTTATAGAGGTAACACAGACAGAGACAGACATACAAAAACCCCTTTGTTGGAAAAAGAAGGAGGGTCTGAAGTCGTTCAATGAATCGCTTACGAGGGATCGTTGGATTTCCTTCCTAGATAAGCTGTTTGTAATTCTGTAAGAGTTCGCGTATTACAAAATTCATATTATGGTCCGGGATACAGGTACATTGAGTATTGAGGGCAGGAGGTTCATTTGGGAGTTAAAGGTTATAGATGGATTCTTACCTTGAAAGTCTTGAAAATCATCTTTATCTAATGGAACGTTACTCCGAATTATTAAAAAAAATTAAGGAACTTTTGAAATAATTACATAAATACATGGACATGAGCTTGAGGTTAACTAACAACATTCGATCGATCACGTTAAGCTAGGCTTGCTGCAGTTGGTCCGAGGACGGGTGACCATCTTTACTTATCAAGACCCCTCCGTGCCTCGGAAAGCACGTTCAGCCGTTGGTCCCGGCTGTCATTCGTAGATCCTCGTGGCAGTTGTAACGTTCAGAATCCTGAAAGTCTGACAACCAGTCTTACCAAGATGTTTCATACTACCCAGTAACTGGGTTCTGGACTTCAGATAGGCAGTCACTACATGTAAAATACTGGTATTCAGCTGCATTAACAAAATCACTCTCTCTCTCTGTCCCTCTTTTTACGTGTATCTTTCATTCTCGAATATTAAACAACCAAGCCAACATTTTTCCTTGTCAATTGATTACCATAGATTCCCACTTGTATCGAATTTGCTTCGGAAATCAATATGGAAATATGTATAATATTTACATACGGCCGGCCCTTAGGGATTTTGTTCGTGGGTATTTTATTTCAGCCTGTTCGTGTATTGACCCACTTCTCAATTGAGATGGATAGGTATCCTTGTGAGGGAATTGTGCCTAAATGGGTTCCGAACATAATTACTTATTGTAGGCACTGCTTCTTGACTACCTGAGGACGTAGACGTAATGATATTCTATTAGCGATAAGGAACATGTAACATAAACTTGTACAAAAAAAAAAACAACTGACTACAAACCGGAAAATAACTTTAATAAACTGCTTCAACATCTAAAACTCATTAGTTCGCTCACACATAAATTATCTAATCGAAATCTGGGGCTGTGCCACAAAATCTACATACTATTAAAGATCTTCAAATGGCACAAAATAAAATAATCAAACTTCTGTTCAACTACGACTATCACACACCTACATCCGAGCTATACAAAAATACCGAACTAATGAGCAACTTTACACATTCAATTCCTGCGTTCTCATTAGAAAAAAATAACAAAACCATACACACACAATATCCTTCAACACGAAAACATCCAAATACTGCCAAAGAAACCCTGACCAAATACAGACGCACCATCCGCGGCCGCATAATAGAAAAAATTAAAAAAATACGAAGGCGTTCAACTTTATAATAATCTACCGGCAGATATCAGGAGCACATCTTCTTTCAATATAATTAAAGCTCAAGCAGTACATAACAAACAACCCAAAATTATTAAGTTAACGACCTAAGTTAGTCTTACACACGATAAGATGTCGATATATTCCTACCTTTAATCATTAACAATCAAAACTGTTTGCTACGGACTACACCTACTTTAATAATGTATTTATTCACTAAGTGAACAATGTATGTTCTTATAGAATACATAAATAATCTTTAAACTCAAGTTTGGAAGTCGGTGGCAAAAAACTAAAATACAGATCCAAAGATTCAAGATAAGTCTTTTATTTTACACTTTTTAGTTATAGTACCTACCCCACACCAATTCAGATACCACTATAGGTACTTATGCTATCTAAACAGCAGTGACAGGAAGTATTAGTAGGGTATTATTGGGCATTCTACCCCACCTTCCGTTCCATCGGCTCACTCCGTTCGCCTCGTCACTCTCGGTGGAGTAGAATGCCCAATAATACAAATTAAATCTGTGCAGCGAAATACTGGTTCGGCGCCTATTCCGCCCGATGGATTGGATGGAACTTATCAACATAATCTTTTCCTTTCACAGCATTTAAATATAAGCAATCAGGAAAGTGTGTAACATGCTGCAACCAAGGATCATCGTAAATCTCCCAATCTTTGATACTACCTCCACAAGAAAAACACATGACTTTATCGTTTACACCATTTCCACAATAAAAAAAACCTGCATCAGCCATTTCCATCACCAATCTTTTTCGTGAATCGGTTGTCGCCCAATAATGTCTGAACGAAAATACACGAATTTGGTGTTTGTTATAAATTTCATATCTAGGACAGTATTTTTTTGGATTCATTTCAAGAGCTCTTGATACGTCTGTGTATAGAAAAATAATGAAGACAACTATATTTTGTAGTGACTAATAAATATACAATAGAGATGCGTGGACATATTATTAATATAGATATCGATGACTTACCTTGCTCGATCCGTGCATAGGTACTTACATACTAAATAGTAAACTATACGTTCACAAAATTTATAACGATGTATAAATGTTGATGTAATTTATTTATTGGCCCATTATTGTTATAACCATTTCAATGAGACGCCATGAAATTTGTAAAACAACCACAATCTTTACATGTAAACAAACTCTGCGTCCAGTCTCAGGAAACTGGTTTTCGTCATGGAGAATTATTACCTAAATCCATACGATGCATCATTTGCGGGCCGTCAAATTGTGGAAAAACCAATTTACTAGTTGGTCTTCTCATACATGAGAATGGATTAAGATTTCAAAATGTTTATGTTTATTCGAAAACCTTACAACAACCCAAGTACGTATTTTTAGAAAAAGTTTTGCAACGAGTGCCAGATATTTCGTTTCAGAAATACCATGAAAATGAACAAGTACTAAGTGTTCAGACCACAAAACCGAATTCTGTGATTGTATTTGATGATGTTGCTTGTGAAAATCAAAACAGCATGCGTGATTTTTTTACAATGGGGAGACATAAGTTCATTGATTGTTTTTATCTAAATCAGACATATAGTAAAATCCCTAAACAACTAGTAAGAGACAATGCAAACCTTATCGTACTTTTTAAACAAGATGAGAAAAACATGAGACATGTTTATGATGAACACGTCAACACTGACATGTTATGGATTGAATTTCGTGAAATTTGTTCAAAAATATGGAGTGAGCCGTTCAATTACGTTGTAATTAATAAAGATTGTTCCAAAAACAGAGGATGTTATAGAAGTAAATTTGACACTTTTGTAGTCTTTGACTAAGAACACGAATACGTAAGTATATAAGACCATTACCCGTCTGTTATTTTTATTCACCTTACAACGCTAAATCAATTACGACCTATTTTGCAATATGGAAAAATCATTGAAACGACAAATTGTTGATGCGGCAGAAGCTGTAAAGATAAAAGTACGAAAAATGAGAGATGTTGAGATTAGCAATAAACAAGCACTGGAATCCGTTTTCAAACCTGTAACAGAACCTCTCAACCTAATTGCTAATGCTAGTAAGCAAACTCCGTTCCTGCGTGCTAGTAATGATTTTGCTGATGTTTCGTTTACTAACGAAGCTTTGAAAGAAGGAACTGGTAGCGCAGGAAATAATGATAATAATAGTGATGAAGACAAATATGAATCTGATATCAACAGTGACTCTTCTTATGAATCAGTAGTTGAAACGAATCAAGATTGTGATACGTCATCCTGGTCAATATCTTCAGAAGCGTTGGTAGATATTCCATTTGGGGTTAGAGCAGACCACGGGAAACTGATGTTAGGTTCTGCTTGCATAGCGATCAACGATCAAGACATCACCGTGGCTGGACGTAAATACCGAAATACACCTGGTTTAAAACAGTTGTTGCTTAAGAAAGATGTAAACTTAAGCTTGGTTACTGATAGTGATATGCAAAATTATAAGTCGATGCTACTTAATACAAATGCACATCGTCGAGACTATGAGCCAAGTAAACCAATAAAAAGTAATAAAGGACAAAAATATTTGCAAGTTATTAAACCTCTTTTTAAACTAAAGAATGCAGTTCAGGGAAAGGGTATACCATTAATAAAGAGGTGGAGAAAAAACGTAGATTTAGTGTACTGGGATAATCCTAATGAATTAGTGGAAAGGTTGAAATTATTAATTGCGTCTAGAGATGCTGGTAACACAGGATTAGATAATGAAATTATATCTATCATTGAAGAATTACGTGAATGTAATGTTATAAATAAATAAATATTGAAAAATGTTTTTATTTTAGTATCAGCCTCTCGATATAATACACCTTAAACATGAACGTAGACAAATTCGGACACTATATTCACAAAAGAATGCGTTTATCAGACTTATTTGAGTTTAATGAGAATGCATTGCTTAAATCAGAAAACGGAGATTTTGATTTAAAAACTTTAAGACTGAGAGGAATTAGATCTCCAGTAGAAGCAGACGATGCTGTGAACAAGGATTATGCAGATCGATTGAATGCTAACATGTTAAAAGAATTAAATAATCTGGCTGTGAAGAAGGATTATGTAGATCGATTGAAAGCTGATATGTTAAAAGAATTTAATAACATGATTGGTTCATTGCGTTCTCAAATCATAAAAGATGCAAAAGGTACAGTTCAGGCTACTTTAAAAGCAAGGATACCTGAGGTTTCATCTCATTTGCAAGATAAGTTTTATACTAAAGCAGAGGTAGATAAATTACTTCAAAAAACTCCGTAATGGTAAAACAGCAAATTGTAAATGAAATACACAAAGCGGCCCGAAAAAATTTTCTACGACGTTCTGTTATTCTGAAAGGAATTAATGACTTATGGCAAGCAGACTTGATGGACATGCAAAATCTGAAAAAGTATAACAAAGGTTACAATTTCATCTTAGTAGTGATTGACTGCTTCTCAAAGTATGCCTGGGCTGAACCGTTAAAATCGAAAAATAAATTTGATGTTACTCGTGCATTCGAACATATACTGCTCAGTAGTCGTAATAATCCTCTTAACTTACAAACTGATATGGGGACAGAATTTTATAACATTATTTTTCAAACGCTCATGAAAAAGCACAACATTAACCATTACTCATCATTTTCTACTAAAAAAGCATCAATTGTAGAGAGACTGATTAGAACTGTAAAAAATAAATTATATAAATATTTTAGTCTCAATGGAAACTATAAGTGGTTCGGTCCACCATTGGAAGATACATTGAAGAGATATAACAACGCAAAACATCGCACTATTCAATTTAAACCGGTTGATGTGAATAAATGTAATGAACAAGTAATCAAAGAAAACATACGAAAAATAAACAAACATGATTTAGTTCAGCGGAGACCTAAATTCAAAGTTGGGGATTGTGTTCGTATAAGTAAATACAAACATAATTTTGAGAAAGGTTACACTCCTAATTGGTCAACTGAATTATTTAATATAAAAAAGGTAAATTAAACCTTACCAGTGACATATCACATAGAAGATCAACGAAAGCAAAACATATTAGGAGCATTTTACGAACAAGAACTGCAAAGATCGCATTATCCTGATGTTTACTTGATAGAAAAGGTTTTGAAAAAGAAAGGAAATAAATTGTATGTCAAATGGTTAGGTCTAAACAGTGCGGAAAACAGTTGGATTGAAAAAGCAGCAATAATGAACTAAGATATTATATAATATTTTTTTATTTGAAATCCTATCATTATAATTTGAGTAATGCAAGGAGGTGGACTAGTTAATCGCATAATTAATAATCTACCATTCGAAGTTCATTTGCCAGGATACAATTATTGTGGACCCGGCACCAAACTTCAGAAACGTTTAGCGCGAGGTGACCGAGGTGTAAATAAGCTAGACGAAGCTTGCATGCAACACGACATTGCGTATACAAACCATACTGACTTATCAAATCGTCACAAAGCAGATTTAAAACTACTTAACATGGCTAAACAAAGACTTAAATCAAAAGATGCAGGGAGAGGTGAAAAACTAAGCTCTTGGCTAGTGAACAAAGTTATGAAAGCGAAAATAAAGTCTGGATCTGGCATTAAAACATTTAAAAACCTAGTCTCAAAAATAAAATCAAAAATTAAAAAAATCAAACGCAAAGATAATAAGACTATAATAAAAGTAGCTTACTTAACCGCAAAAAAGTTATTTCCAAACATTCATCATCGAATTCGAGTACCCCGAGTAATCCCCATACCAAAGACTGGAGGAGTTCTTCCTTTAATTCCAATATTTGCTGGTTTATCGGCTTTAGGAACTTTAGCTGGTGGTGCAGCTGGCATTGCAAAAACCGTCAATGATTACAAAGCAAGCAAGCAAAATTTGCAAGAAACAGAACGACATAATAAAGCTATGGAGGCTTTAGTGTTAGGCAAGGGATTATACATTAAGCCGTATAAAAGTGGTAAAGGATTGTTTATATCATCTCCAAAAAACTGAAGAATTTGTTACCCAATCGCCCTCTAACTAATGTAGACATCCAAAGGTATTCAAGAGACATTCCATATTTTCGTGGGGTCTACATGAAGGATCGACTACCTAGCACGCCGAAACGCATTGAATGTGGTATCGTTAACTTAGACGATTCTAAGAACGAAGGAACGCATTGGGTAGCTTATGCTAAAGTATACGATCACTGCGAATACTTTGATAGCTATGGAAATTTAAAACCTCCAATGGAATTGATGCAATATTTTAAAAATTGTAAAGTGTTTTATAACTACACAAGATATCAAAAATTTAACGCAGTCAATTGTGGTCATTTATGTTTAAATTATTTGCAAACTTTTTGGAATAAAAATGTATTATAAAAATATATGCTTTTCTTTCATTTCAATCATTTGCAAGATGTCACTCACTTTGTCGATAACTGGAGACTCGTCAGTATTAACTACATACTATCCTAATACGTTGCAACTAGATGGAGAGTATGAGTGTGCTTTATTGCACTTTTCAACTTTTAATTCTATTCCAAACATTGATAAAAGTAATAATAAGTTCTATTATGGCTTTAATGAAGTTACTGAAATACCGGAAGGTACTTATGAATTGCAAGATATCAGCGATTATTTAAAATCCGTAATAAAAGATGCTGTGATCAAACTACAGTGCAATAATAATACTTTAAAAACTACCATATTCTGTACCAAAGACATTAATTTTATCAAAGAAGACTCTTTTAGAAGACTATTAGGATTTAACAAACAAATCTTGAAAGCAAATAAATGGCATGTATCGCAGTCTCCAGTCAACATTCTACCTACGACCGTAGTCAGGATTGAATGTGATATTGTAAGCGGTTCATATGTAAACGGTGAACCAAGTCATATAATTCACGAATTTGCACTTAATGTGCCGCCTGGATACAGGATCATAGAAATCCCGAAGAACGCAATTTACTTTCCAATCAATCAAAACAATATAAGCTGCATACATATCAGACTGTTAGATATAAACAAACGATTAATCAATTTACGTGGTGAAGAAGTACAGGTATATCTGCATCTTAGAAGAAAAAAATGATTGACTATAATAAAATTGTATCTCAACAAGTGAAGAATATCAGTTCTGCTCGAGCTACCTATCAAATAAGACCTATCTCTAAGAAGAAAATAAAATTAACGAAAGACAATAAAGCATTCCTTAGAGCGATCGGATTGTTAAAATGAATATCTTAGACGTTTTATCCGCTCCAACTTACGACAATACCATAGAAGGAATCGAATTTCATTCCTACAAGCCTTATGTAACGAGTTTCAACAGGAACGATGAAATCCGCATACCTATCAACCAACAGGACTTGTACATATTACCTTCAGCTAGCACCTTATATTTAGAAGGAACTGTTATCGTTACCAAAAAAGATACGAAGGACAGAGCTACTAGTATCAATTTCACGAACAACGGTCTACTCTACTTGTTTCAAGACATTCGGTATGAGCTAAATGGAGTGGAGATTGATAAAATAAAAAATGCAGGTATAACAACAACCATGAAATCACTCATTTCAATGAATGAAAGTGAATCAAAAATATCTAATGCCTGGGGCTGGAATATTGATGGCATAAAAAATGTCAATGGAGGAAGATTTTCTGCTTCCATACCACTTTGTAACCTCCTCGGTTTTGCTGAAGATTTTAAAAAAGTCGTGATAAATAGTAGACATGAACTGATATTGTTACGAAGTAACACTAATTTGAACGCTGTAAAACTTAATACTGGCGAAGTAGTGGAGGATGTTCAGATCAACAAAATCATATGGCGTGTGCCGCATGTTAAAGTATCAGACAAAGAAAAAATTGGTTTGTTAAAAGTGTTAGAAAAAGATCGACCACTTCAAATGATATACAGAAATTGGGATCTCTACGAATATCCAGCTTTGCCTAAAACTACAAAACATACCTGGTCTATCAAAACTTCATCTCAAATAGAAAAACCAAGATACATTATTATAGGTCTACAGACAAATAGAAAAAACAATGCAAGTTCTGACATGTCTCAATTCGATCACTGTCATGTTCGAGATGTTAGAGTGTATCTCAATTCAACTTATTTTCCGTATGAAAACCTAAATGTGAGTTTTGCTAATAACAGAATTGCTTTATTATACGAGCAATACATCAGATTTCAACAGTCGTATTACGGACGTCGGTCGGAGCCCATACTAAGCGAGAAACAATTTAGAGATTTAGCACCGCTGTTTGTTGTCGATTGCTCTAGACAAGCGGATAATCTAAAGACAGGTCCGGTTGTGGATGTGAGAGTAGAAATTGAGAGTGATTCAGAGATACCAGATCAAACTTCAGCATACTGTCTCATTCTGAACGACTGCATTGTTGAATACAAACCATTAAGTAACATTGTTAAGAAGATATCATGAAGGCGGATACCATTATAGTAGAACTCCAAGGATTTAAAGATTCTATAAATAATTTTATAGTCAAAGAATTGACCATTGCGAGTCAGGATCATTCACAGACGTTCTTGGTAAAACCCCCATATTCATTCCATTATCTAACACAAGAAGAAAAAAAGCATGTGAGGTGGTTAGAAAGAAATCGAGGTATTTACTGGAGTGAGGGGTACATAGACTACAAAGAATTTCAACGCCTTATTTTACCATACTTAGAAAATAAAAAAATTATTACAAAGGGTTTGGAAAAGATTAAGTGGATTAAAGAGTTATGTGAAAATTGTGAAGTGATCGATATAGGTGAGAAGGGATGTTCTAATTTAGAGACATTAAAAAAAAGGTTCTGTAAAAATAAAACTGATTTTAATTGTGTGAACCATAAAATGAATTGTACATTAAATAATGCTGTGTGTATTAGAAAATGGTATGCTGACAATAATATGTCTGTATTTAATTTATTTTAATCATTATTGTTTGAATATTTAATAAAAAATGTCTAGCTACTTATGAGTGTTTTATTTAATATAATCAGGGTAACCTACATAACAAACTTTAAATTATCTGCAGCGAAATGATATTTCTTGTTCATTTTAAACGATTATTCTAAAACAAAAAAATATATATATTGATAGCAAATAACCTATAGTTATATCATTACACTAGAGCTAATTTCGAGTTCGAGTATAATTAAGTAATACAAAATAAAACATAATTTAAATTATTAAAGAATATTTTTTTTATTAACTTTTTTACATTATTTACAATTATTACAAACTAATTATAATTACCTACCCAATAATAATAATAACTTCCCCACATAGTTATTTAATGTTTTCTATACATACATACATACTTAACATACAAACTTGTGATGTATGATCATTATCCTAAATAGATACACAAATCTTACAATTATTACAAACTAATTATAACTACCTACCTACCCAATAATAATAACAACTTTCCCCACATAGTTTATTTAATATTTTCTATACGTACATACATACTTAACATACAAACTTGTGATGTATGATCATTATCCTAAATAGATACACAAATCTTACAATTATTACAAACTAATTAAACTATCTACCCAATAATAATAATAACTTTTAACACATAATTTATTTGATTGTTTTCTATACATTCTACATACTTAGATGTATGATCATTAACCTAACTAGATACACAAATCTTACAATTATTAACACTAATTATAACTGCCTACCAATAATAATAATAACTTTCACACATAGTTTATTTAATTATTTTCTATACATTCTACATACTTAGATGTATGATCATTAACTTAACTAGATACACAAATCTTACAATTATTAACACTAATTATAACTGCCTACCAATAATAATAATAACTTTCACACATAGTTTATTTAATTATTTTCTATACATTCTACATACTTAGATGTATGATCATTAACCTAACTAGATACACAAATCTTACAATTATTAACACTAATTATAACTGCCTACCAATAATAATAATAACTTTCCCACATAGTTTATTTATTTTTTTCTATACGTACTACATACTTAACTTACAAACTCGTGATGTATGATCATTATCCTAACTAGATACAAAAATCTTATACAATTACTTATAAAGTAGATACTTACAAAATAAAGACAGCAGTTAATAATAACAATTTTCTCCACAAAGTTTTTTAGATATTTTATGAATTAACGATTGCGTCTCCTCCATAACATGGTCCACCGATTCAGTCACTATATACTGCGCACTTAACATTACCACGTCCTGATTGTCACTTGCAGGTTCTTGTTGATCACTGATATCCAACACTTGTACCTGGATCAGTCGTAAACCTTTTTTCTTCTCATTGTTTATGACGAATGATTGAAATATAGGCTGAGATGGCTTCTGTTTTAAACATTCTCGTCTTGTTCTAGGCTTCTTGTTAGCAGGTCCGCAGTCTCGTCTTGCTCTAGGCTCGTTGTTGATAGGTCTTTGTTGTTCTGGAAAATCTGGAATATGCCAGCTTAAACTCGGAGTCGGAAAACCTTGAGCGTATTGGGAGAAGTCGATAATATCCGGAGAATCACACATTATCAATGATCTGAAACAAGTGAAATAATAATTAATTAAACTATGATAACGTTAACGTTATAATAGTAGTAGATGGGTACTTATACAATACTTACAATTAGTTTCGTTTTTATTCGACGTGATATGACCGCTCCGACTGTCTGCCTAATGATGAATGTTCTACGCAATAATATTACTGTGGAACGTAGCTAATATGTAATTAAACTCTGATTTAATTTCATGTTTCTACATGTTCGTGCCCATGCAAGCGCACCTGTTCGGCGTCAAATTCTACGCTGCGCGTGTGAACTTCAAGCCATGAGTGCTTTGTTATCAAAAATGACCTTAACATGTTTTAACAAGTTGGAGCCTGAATCCTCGTGCGCAACACGCAGCGAGCCCTGTGTGTTTTGTTATCAATCAGGAATGGAAATGAAACAGATTTAATTATGATAATAAAATACTATTTATTCACTACAAATAAAAGAAAACTTATCACGTTCGACACAGCATTTCGTACATATTTTTAAGTTCGATGTTTTGGAAATGAATGATTTAATAAAACTTGATGCGTATAAGCACGATACGGTATAAAAAGTTAGTAGATAATATTTTAGTAATTTTACGAAATGCCGTGTCGCGTAATCATTTTTAAAACTAGATAAGCACTAAATAAGTCCTAACATTATTTGCTACAAGTAATAAGATAATATTATCTATTTGGGGCACCAAGAAAATACATATTTTACAATTATTTTTTATACATTACTTGTGTCTGGACCCTGCTTAGGTAATTGTTATTAGTAGGTACATAATATTTATATTTAGAACATCACCTAAATTCACTGTAAAAATGTAATTACTTACATTTAAAAATAATGGTAATGCATTACTTAAATATATTTGCATTACCCCAGGCTAAAGTAGATACCTTATCAAACGATGGCAACCGCTTGTCATCATTGCATGAAAGTGCTATTTTATTCACGTCCTGAGTGAATATTTCATGTTTTATTGACTTAAACAAGACATTTCTTTTGCGAATGACATTACAATTGTACAAAACGTTTTTATAATCTAACATGTCAAAATTTTTCGTAACACTTTTTTTTGTACCTTTTGCTTTCTTTATTGTTTTATCTATAGTTTTAATACAATAAAGCTTTGAGCGCAGCCCCACGAATTCTTCGATAACTTTTCCGCCCATTTCATCCTTAAATAGCCCTGGAACCTTCTTATTAATAATTGGCAAGTTAAATTCGTTGTTTAAGGCATAGTTGCTGCTATCAAAATATTTAAGAAAATTTTCATTGATATCTTCATAAATGTCATCGGTATTTACATCATAAACTAAACTATCCGTATCAGTATAACACAATTCAATTCGGTTACCGTAAAAAGGTTTTACGATTGAATAGTGGAAGTCGTACATGTGACTCTTAGATAATTCCAATACAGTAAATCCTATGTATATTGGTTTATTAAGAATAACACGCGAAGGCTTCATTTGGATTGCCACCAGATCATCAGAAAATATAGTGGCGCTATGAAAATAGGGATTGCCGATCAATTTCTCAGCACAAGTAGCTTTTTTTGTTTTATTGTTCAAGTCACACCACTTGTTTACTAACTTTACATCTATTCGATGTTCATTATTTTCCAGAGTCTTTCCAAAAATACTATTGTTTAATAATTTGAAAAAATCTTGTTCAAACGTTGACTCTGCTTTTTGACGTAACTGAGTGTTAATATCAATATATTGTTTTAAAAAACAACTTTGTTTAAATACAATAGCGCGATGGATCCTTTTCAATATTAAACCGTGCTGTAAACACTTTTTTAAATGTATGTAATGAATAACATAGTGATATTTATCGTATAAATTCGGTATTAGTTTTTTATTCTTACCACCAGGTGGCATAAATTTTTCTGGACAAAATGGAAAGTCATTGTGTTCAATATGTAAATTATCTGGATATATTAAATCAACTTCTAGAATATAACCGTTTTCCGCGGTATCACTAATACCTGTCAAATTCAATTGTAAATTATCTATTTCTTGTCTATTCATAAAACTGAAGTCGGAATAGGGCAAGGATTGACACATACTGTATCCGTATAAATTGTTACAGTCTAAATAAATGATAAATGAATTTGGGTGGGTTGGGTCGTAGGTATCTAAATATTTATGGTTGGCTTTGGCATGTCTTTTGGAACACATACAAACACCTCCACGAATACCTTCTTGTATCATTCTAAAAATTTCTACATCGCTAATTAATTCTAATTGAACTCCTGTTTTTAAAAGCATTGCATCAAAAGATAGACTTGGTGCTGTAAGATAGAATGCGGGATCGAGATTGTAATGTCGTTTACAAGTTTTTCGAAAATTTTCAAATACATCTGTTAGCAACAGAACGTCTGTTTTGAGATATAAATCGGTGTACATACCCATGTTTCGAATATTAAATACTAACCAAACGGAACGAGCGTGTTCATAGTCTTCGTTAGTAATTGGCTCATTCATCAATGAGTTAAAAAAATTTTTTTTAGATGGTAAACACGTTTCTTCATATCGTTCCCATTGAGACATATAGTCATAAGGATACACTCCTTTACGAGTAAGTAGGTTAAATTGGGTTTTATTAGGAAAATAAGATTTTAATTGCTTGAAGTCTTGTTTTTTCATTGTGCTAACTAACTTTTCTAAACTAGTGCCTAAAAATTTGAAAGAATCTACAAACCGAACCTGAATGCTTTCCTCAGGTGAAATCGGAATAAACTTTGTGAATGAAATATAATTTTCTTTTGTTTTCGGTATCACTTTAATAGATCCAGGAGCTTTACCTAATTCTTTTATAAAAAGGTGACAATCGTATCCGGACAAATTATGAAAGAAAACCGGCAAAAATGTTGGTAATCTGTATTGTAGGTTACAGTAACTATGAGCTGCGCCACGGTACTTTCCAGTCAAGTGACAATGATCGCGAACCCTGTCGCCGAACAAGAAGCGTTCACAAATGTGACAAGTCGTAGCGTTTTCAAAGTCGCGAGCATTATCATCTGAGTATATCATAGGAACATTATTTTTTAAAATAGCGTAAATCGTTTTTGCATCTTTATAAATAGACTTCACAAAATTAGATACACAATCCGAACCGCGATAAGAAACGTAACGATTGTAGCTGTCGTCTAGCGCACACGTAATATGGTAAGCGTAAGCTACAGGCACGTGTCGCTGTCGCGTAACAGTGTTCGCCTTAGTGGGATCAGGATCACAAGATTCATATCGTTCTAGCATTGTTTCAAAATCTGCGTATATAACAAATGGTACAATTTGCTTTCTGTTATAATTTTTAAACTGTATGAAAGAACCTTTTGGAGGCAGTTCCGTGGCAACACCTCCACAACTATGGGAACTAAGATCATCGCATGCATTAAAAAACATTAAACAAACGTCACAAAAGTGCAGTTTACTGTGGTGCTTTGTTATTTGATTCTTCACAAGTCGCGGCAAGTTTTTAATGAGACAGTAATGTGATAAATCATCACTTTCCAAATAAAGTAAATGAATTACCTTCCCGTTTAAGGTTTTTGGTTTATAAAGAGGTCCTACTATGGTATTATTTTTTAAACCATATATATAAATACAAATTTCAGGGTTATTCCCTTCAAACCGTGTAATATCTGAGAAATTCATTGGGAATGATATATCCTTTACATTTAATACGTTACGAAAATCAGGATAAGACGATACTCTTTCAGGATGACTTTTAGTTGGATATAAAGCAGCAACAACGGACCATAAAAAACAATACTCATCATTATTGCGGATATTAACACATGCTTTTTTCGATTTTATTGATGCAGGCAATTCGATAAAACCTGAACCGCGCAAAGGTTGATATTTGTTAACATTGATTTCCAAATGGGAATTGTTCAAGAACGTCCATCCACTATCTCGATCCTGAAATTCTTCTATTTTTTTTGTTAAAGTGTTTTTGACTTGAGACAATAGTGAAACCAATTCATAATTCTGATGCAAAGTAAAGTTTTTTGTGGCAAATGATTTTATCTCCTGAGAATCATTTTTAACCATTAAAAACAAAGCGAAATATTCGAAGTTAACTTTTAAACAAGTGTGTTCTTTAAGAGACCTATCAATTAAAGTTTTAATTTTGTTCTCAATATTATTAAAAAATGTTTCTAGAGAACAATTCTCAGATGGATCGACAATTCTATAAGAAGCTATACGATTACGAAATGCAGAATGTATTATTTCAACACCTTCGCAAAAATGCGATATATTTTTGTTTTTATGATTAGTACTACGTAAGTGACCTGTCCAGTGACTGCGCTCAATAGATGCGTTACAAACGGTACAGAAAGGCATTTTAGATTATTATTACGTAAGCAAATTTTTGTACTTACTCTAAAATAGGTTTAGATTTACATACTATTAAATTCTGCAATAATCGGTACAATTCATTTGATGTCCCCAACAATTAAAAAAATTGTTATTTTATATTTATACTATCGCTATAAAAGACAGGCTCAGAATTGTCAAACAATTCGTGAGTCCGTCTCATAAACATTTGCAGCTCATCCCACTGGGGAGTGTTGCGATTTAGTTGAACTTTTAGCGCCACTTGGGCTTTCTTCCACCGTTCTTCCTTGGGGGTTGAGGCAACTTCGTCTTTCGAGTATACTCGGACTTCCACGTAGAAGTCTCCCTTAAGGTCTGCCGTTCGCCGTACTTTACCGTTAGCGACACGGCTGATGAGCGATGAAGCGAAGTCCCCACTTAAGGTCGACGTCTTTTGATCATTCTCCAGACCAAAAAGGTCCGACGGCAAGCTGCGTCTTTTACTGTAAACAATTACACATTTCATTTATTTCTTAACTATCAAAATTAAGGTGTATGATACACTCTGTTGAACCTTATGGGGAATACGAAGCGTGATACATATTAGGTTATAATAATTTAAATAAGAATACTCATGAAGTAACTGTCAACATTCCCGCATTGAATGTAATCAGAAATTGATTTTATCGTTTTCTGCGTTATAGTTCTGAATTCATTAACTATCATCTACCAGTGCACATGACTTATCATACACCTAATCATCCAAGCAGCTATATAAATTACCTTGACTTAGACTCTGATGGGTGGGCGGTGCTTTCAAGTGCTTGGCGCTTCACCGCCTTTTTCTTAGGCTGCTTTTTTATCACCTCGACTACTGCAGCTGTGGGCCGTGGTGTTTGGTATTCTGATTCCGAGTCAGACCTGAAATAGATCACACTAAGATTAATTTTATAACTATATGCAACCACAATAATTATGGAGAGGAAAATTTCAATGGAATACATCTCGCTAGAAGATGATATGGATGGTATGATAGTGATAGTTATACCAGCCGGCAGGCAGAAACCAGGTCCGTAGCTGGATAGCAATTAATCACATTAACAAATGCCAAGAGTTAGGTACACCAGCCGGCAGGCAGAAGCCAGGTCCGTAGCTAGGTAGCAATTAAACACATTAACAAATGCCAAGAGTTAGGTACACCAGCCGGCAGGCAGAAGCCAGGTCCGTAGCTGGGTAGCAATTAAACACATTAACAAATGCCAAGAGTTAGGTACACCAGCCGGCAGGCAGAAGCCAGGTCCGTAGCTGGGTAGCAATTAAACACATTAACAAATGCCAAGAGTTAGGTACACCAGCCGGCAGGCAGAAGCCAGGTCCGTAGCTGAGTACCTACCTATTAAACACATTAACAAATTCAGAAAACTTAGTAGTACTTACTCACATTTTATAGTTGTAGGATGATTTAGTATGTAACGAAAAAGGTAAGTAGATCACTGGAAGATACTGGAGCGAATGTAATTTTATGATCAAAATTGAATGGTTTTATACATAAAAAATACCCATTTCAGCAATATTTACCTCATAACAAAATTAAACCTTAACTACATGTCCTTACAGGTGTATGAGTAATTTATGTTACTTACATCTAATTAAACCTTTAAAGATTGAAAACTCCTTCTGTCAAATTGCAATTTTATCGTGAGAAATGAAATACAAATCCAGGTTCTTGGGTGAATCCGATACCAGGCTGTTACTTATAATTAACACAATAGGTATTATAATAAAGTATGTATGTTTGTTTAATACGTCTTGATATAAAACTTTGAATGACATCACACTCGTGAAATAAATAAAATCGCATTTTTGAGAGTTAGCTATCAAGATGTAACTAGAGATGAAAAATCCATATTATTTTTTTTTGTGTGCAGAACAATCCGCGTGAACAAATTCGGGATAAAAACTTAGTTAATTTTATGTTGCAGTTAAACTCAAAGCTGATGTAAAATCATCAAACTACTAAAACTATCAAACTTTATAAAATATTTCATGCAAAAGAAAGCGGTTTCTAAATACATCAAGGACATTAAGGGTTCGCGTTTTCAAAGAATTCCTAGGATAAAACCAGCTTATTACAAAAAAATCGTAAGGTTATGTCAAGAAAAGAATCACTCATTTCTAACAAGTTAGCGCAATTGGCATTGTTCTTTGTATTGTTTTTTTTTTAAGGAACACTTGATGAATTTGATTATAGACAGATCCCTAAAACTCCAATTTTAATTACGGACTACAACGTGTACGGCGATCGTCATACAATACACCAAAGTTCGAATAAGCAAATTATACATGATGCAATCTTGCTGTCTTAGACATTGTAAATGATCATTTATACATTCACGGCGGGTACCTGATACGGTTCCAGACGCTTATCGTCATGCGATTCACGAATGAATACGGCACATCGACTAACCGTTGAACGGCGCATGCTCCGTTTTGACGGTGATTATGCCGGCAGAGTAGACGGAAGGATGGTAAGTGTATAAGCATGCGAAACTAGCAGAATGTTTGGGACAGCAGAGCGTGAGAGAACTACTCAATTCATTACTTGTACGTTAACGAGTAAGGTAGTGTCGTCTGTTTGAATTAATTAAATTAAAATTTGGATGTCCTTGGTGCCCAATCTGGGGTCATAGAAATAGATTGTGTGTGTGCCTGAAGGCGCATGCTATTTCTTACTCTGTGAAGAGACATGAGACAATCTGTCCCAAATCTTAGTTTAATGTTTACAGTATCCTAAAGTTCGGATGTCCTTGGTGCCCAATCTGGGGTCATAGAAATAGATTGTGTGTGTGCCTGAAGGTGCATGCTATTTCTTGATCTGTGAAGAGACATGAGACAATCTGTCCTGAATTTTAGGATAGTGGTTTAAACAGCGAGCGCTCTTGTTTGTTTAACGTGTAAGGTAGTGTCGTCTGTTCGAATTAATTAAATTAAAATTTGGATGTCCTTGGTGCCCAATCTGGGGTCATAGAAATAGATTGTGTGTGTGCCTGAAGGTGCATGCTATTTCTTGCTCTGTGAAGAGACATGAGACAATCTGTCCCAAATGTTAGTTTCATGTTTACAGTATCTTAAAGTTCAGATGTCCTTGGTGCCCAATCTGGGGCCATAGAAATAGATTGTGTGTGTGCCTGAAGGTGCATGCTATTTCTTGATCTGTGAAGAGACATGAGACAATCTGTCCTGAATTTTAGGCTAGTGGTTCAAATAGCGAGCGCCCTTGTTTGTTTAACGTGTAAGATAGTATCGTCTGTTCGAATTAATTAAATTAAAATTTGGATGTCCTTGGTGCCCAATCTGGGGTCATAGAAATAGATTGTGTGTGTGCCTGAAGGTGCATGCTATTTCTTACTCTGTGAAGAGACATGAGACAATCTGTCCCAAATCTTAGTTTAATGTTTACAGTATCCTAAAGTTCGGATGTCCTTGGTGCCCAATCTGGGGTCATAGAAATAGATTGTGTGTGTGCCTGAAGGTGCATGCTATGTCTTGATCTGTGAAGAGACATGAGACAATCTGTCCTGAATTTTAGGCTAGTGGTTCAAACAGCGAGCGCCCTTGTTTGTTAACGTGTAAGGTAGTATATGAATAAATTAAATTACAATTTAGATGTTCTTGGTGTTCAATCTGGAGTTATAGAAATAGATTGTGTGCGTAACGGTGATGAGATATGACATGAACAGCTGAACTTTGAACTATATCTAGTCACAGAAAACGGGACTGATGTGAGTATATAGTTAGCAAAGGTAACAAGGTAACATTTTGTTTTAGAACTAAAATAGTGGAATAGGCGCCGAACCAATATTTTACTATATTATGTAGGATACTACTACTACTATACTCCACTTTTCGTTCCATCGGGTGGAATAGGCGCCGAACCAGTATTTCGCTGCACAGATTTAATTTGTATTATTGGGCATTCTACTCCACCGAGAGTGACGAGGCGAACGGAGTGAGCCGATGGAACGGAAGGTGGGGTAGAATGCCCAATAATACCCTACTAGTATTAGGATATCATCAAGATACGCAAAGTGGATTAAATACGTATTATCCTAGTTAAAGCAAAAACTCCACAAGCTAAGTTAATCAAATTGTTACGATCTGAGGCATAAAAGAAATATTTTTTCAAATCGATTAACTACTTATTGCCGGAGATATTACGGAACATACATACAAAAAAAAAACAACCGACTTCCAAAAAAACACTACAAAGTGAAAAATAACTTTAATTTTGGAAGTCGGTGTCTTTGGAGCTGTATTTGAATTTTTTGTCACCGCCTTCCGAAATTAAAGTTATTTTTCACTTTGTAGTGGTTCACATGTGCTTACCCCTTCACAGCATACCCGCGTGATGTTGTGTTATGAACTGGTGTAAGCAATAGACAGAGATGAGATTCAGCAATCCCAGTCCATTTGCTATCATTTATTGAGGAGTTCCGTTGCCTATCTCCAAAGTTCTTCATCAAATCTTCACCAAATTGAAATGAGACTACTACGAAAAAGTACTCTTCCAAAAAATACCTAAATCGCTTTGTGTGCCTATAAAATTTGAAGAGTTCTCTCTATTTCTCCAGGATCCCATCATCAGATCCTGACTTGATGACTGACTGACCACCTGGGAAGTATACCCTTTCAAACAAAAAAAAACAAAATCCAAATCGGTCCAGCCATCTTCGAGTAATCGGGGAACATACATAAAAAAAAAAAATCCGACGAATTGATAACGTCCTCCTTTTTGAAGTCGGTTAAAAAATAAAAACATACAAAGGAATTGAGAACGTTCTCCTTTTTTGAATTCGGTTAAAAGTAGGCACGCTCCCTGTTACATGGCACTTACATATCTATAATATTATAAGGAGGTAACTGGAAAGCTGTGGGTCTAAATCACTACTGCCAACTCCTTCTAAGAATACATGCGTCATGCTATGTAAAAATAAAGTACTACAAAACGTCGCCTTCCACCGAACACTAGCTACGTCTTTAGTTCAACATTTAGCTTCATGATAGGGTTGCCCGTTGAAAAGTTCACAAGCTCGTTAGACGTTAAAACACACTGAACTAGCGAATATTCTTCTTTGTAAGTTAAGAAAATTCTTCTCCGTACTGGAGAAGAATTTTACCTTTAAGAATAAGAAGTGTGCCTTATTAGGGCAGTGGTGTAACGTTGCAGGTTGTGTGACATTGGACGCTAAGAGTGCTGTTTTTTCTTTGTTCAAAGTGACTTTTAAGTGGCAATTTGAAATAAATGCTTTCTTTGAATTTGACTTTTAAATAGCTTGAAGAAAATAAAAATAATTGTTTTCTTAAATATGAGCTTGACTTTTAAGGGGAACCTAGTCGCGGGCTCGAACTCACTGGTGGGCCTGACTAAAAATCACGCTATCTCACCAGGCTTCGTGTCTGACAGAGATAGTATCAGTGATGAGCAGTTAGACGCTAGTCTACACGCACAACGTTATTGAGTGAGATGCAGGATCATTTATAGTAAAAAACCGCGAAAAAATTAAGAAAAGTCCGTTGGAAGATCGGGTTTTATGAAAAAGCCAATGCATAAATCAATGACCAATAAAGTTTATTGAACTTTTCGATAGTTGAACTTTGTCGGTACTGACTTGATTTTGGAGATTTTACACTTCTTTTATTACTTAAACACGCTCAAAAATAAGTAAAATTAGCAAGAAAAACGAATCTTTGTTGGCTCCGAACTTTTTAATGCGTTTTTATTTTAGTATTCTGTTTCCGTACCGACAATATTAAAGACAAAACGATATCATATTTTACTTTGGATGTGCCATGTCAGACAGTGGAGTAAAACACTGCCGATGTTTTTATGCAAAAAATGTGGACTAGGTTCACCTTAATATCTAACGATACGACTTTTTATGAGCATGATGGATTTATGGTCATGGGCTCCATTCCCAGGTCTGGCAAAGTGTTATTGGGGTTTTTCTATCTGGAAGTCCTCAGCAGCAGCCCGGAGTCTGGATTAGTTCCCGGCTGATGCAGGGCTCAACCTAATTCATGGAACTTCAACATAACTGGTGAAATCTGAATGTACTATAAGTATATTTCTGTAAAACCTTTCGGGGAAATAAGACGTGACGACCTTTTTTTTAATTGGAGTTCACATTAAAGTTCATTATGTCGTTGATTTCATTAATTTGGTTAATTAATGGTGTAAAGTACTATATTACTGGAAAGACCGTAAAATTGCAGTCGTTTGTTCTAGAAAACCTTGTCTAAGTGTGTGCAACACCGCTGACTCCTCATAACGCCCCTACGTCCGCATAATGTCATCACGTCATTTTTCCGCAATTGTGTACAGTTTCCAATGTCCAGCTTTGTCCCGTTACTTCTGTTAGATATTCAACATGTCCAGCCAGTGATTAATGCGCACCCGCTTAAACATGTTCGTTTCCATTTTTAAATTTACATTTCGAAATGAAAATGTTTGCGGACATGTAGAGTGTTATTCCGTTGTTCGCGCGTTCCTTTGTTTTTTAGTTGTTCATTGATGTGTTGTCGTTTTATATAGTGTTCTGTAGTTTATGACGTGTCAGGTTATTCAAAGGTGGAATTTTTGGTTTAATTAATAGCTTTCATTTCAACTTGGTTTGTTAAAAGCGTTTAAGTATCTGGTTGACAGGTTGAGCAGTGGTGGCTCAGTGGTAACGGCTGCGACTTACGAGTTGTAGGTGGTGCGTTCAAACCCAGCCAGGCGCATTACTTTGTATAAATAATTTCATCACTGCTGTTCTCAAAACGGTGAAGGAAAACATCGTGAAAAAACCGGCATGTCCTAGAACCAAAAATTCGAAGAAATGTGACATCTACCAACTCGCACTGGGCCCGCGTGGTGGATCCCTCTCATGGAGAGGAGGCCTGTGTCCCAGCAGTGGGAATGTTATGGGCTGAGTATGTACATACATACTCAGCCTATAACATCAACTATTTGCTAGTGAATCGGTCCAGCTGTTTAGGTGATTAGCCGGAGCAAACAGATAAAAAAATAAAGTTGTTTTTTCTTAGCTGTTATTTTGACATTACAAACAGATACTTCAATTTTATTTATCTGCATAGACTAGATAATTCATATTATATTTTTATTACAAGTCTATGGATAAATAATATTAATCATTAGTTTCACTAAGCCAAGTGATTTTAAAGATATATACAAAAGGCCTCATTGAGAATTTGGTGGTCTAATATATAGATAATATAATAAATCTCTGCTTCAGCAGAATATCAATATATCTCTGCTCTGAATGAAACTTACCGGATCATCACTGGCTGCCTCAAACCAACCTCGGTGCCAATGTTGTAATCATTAGCTGGGATAGCGCCACCAAAAATTCGAAGAGCGATGGCAAGCTCAAGTGAAAGAGCCAAGATGGCTTCCGACACACGACACCCTCTGCACAATAACATCCTCGTGTCACAAAGGCTGAAAAGCCGCAACAGCCTTCTTAAAGTGTGTCCCCCCGCTCACTGGCGAAAGGTCTAAAGAAAGGCTAAGCCTGTGGCGAGATGGTGCTTCCCTAGCAAACCCTTTCGTTCCACCTGCTGAAAATCCCGCATCTGGACATGAGTTGCCTTGGCTTCACTGGAAGTCTTCAAATAGACTCGGAACTCAGGTAGGCCGAAGTAAAAAGAACCTGCTAAGATGCAGATTCACAGATGACTCCGCCTTGGAGTGGGGCATTTAATATCGTGTCCTGCTGTCTGCACGCTGCAGGAGTTGATGAACGCTGCTGAAAATGCCAAGCTCGTAGTCAAATTCTGGGCTGACTGTATTTAGATTGCTCTCGACACGCTAAGAAGAAGGACAAAATATGTGCTGAATCACGATAGCTAATTTTCGCAACACAGACCTCACTCCAGACAAACTACACCAAAGGCACAACACATCGTTACACCAAAATAAGCTTACAAAGAACACATAATGCTTAACACGCTGAAAATCACAGAACAACTATTTCTACGTGTTTGCAATAAAAATGTTGATTGGCACACAAAGAATGTCGCGGTCGTGTTGCAGCTGCGTTTTGTTTGCGCACCACTTTTAATGAAGTTGTCGAGCGGAGCGACACGCGGACGTTCCTCTAGCGGGACAAGTTGCAAGCTGCTGGAGAAAGCTGCTTGAGAAGCGTGCTCTAATAATGGTTATTTCAATTAATGTCAAAGAAAATTATATGAGTTTTTAAGTCCATTTTGTTAAAAGTCTACCTTCAATGTTCGGAGATGATCTATATTTTTTAAAAAAATTTACGCTGATCTACAAAAAAAATACGTGGCAAGCTTTTTGATAACTACTTGAAAGGGTGTATAGTTGTATCAATTTTCGGGTTTTATTAATTTAATTTATGTACTGCAATAAAATAAAGTTGTTTGGCACAAAGGGTTTCATGAGCGTATTGCAGTTGCTTTTGCTTACGCAGCGCTTTTAATTAAGTTGTCGAGCGGAGCGACGGGCGGCCGGCTCTCGAGCGGGACAAGTTATACGCTGCCAGTGAAGCTTAGTGTTATTCAAATGATAATCTTGAATAGTATGGCTAATAATAGCGTGGGTTCGCTCAGCATGACGCTTCTTACCTTAAGGTGATAATTTTATGATCACGATACAGGATCTCTAAATCAGTGACTAAAATTCACGTGTCACGCTCTTTGATCCCCAGTATTTTCGTTTTATTTCATTTTTAGTACATGAGCTAGTGTGTAACTGCTAGGTGCTGCTTTATTAAAATATGTAACTTCAAAGTAACACTGGGTATGAAGCAAAAATGTTGATTGACACACAAAGAGCTTTTCCAGCGTGTTGCGCTGCCGCAACTTTCGCGCGTAGCCTTTAATAAACTCGACGCACGAGACTATCGGAAAGTATCGGTATATTTAATTATGTGTCACGCTCTGTATCTTTAGCAGCGTGAAGAAATGTTAAAATAAGCGTAAAAAATGTTGATGTGCTAAGTACCTACATAGTAATGTATACTGTAAGTTCACACTAAAGGCTAGAAGATTTTTAATTACAGCAAAGTATAACTATATAGTTAACTAAAATTGACAAAAAACACTCTCTAAACAAAATACAAATATTAACGAGGTCTTTCTCTGAAAGTGCACAGAAGATTTGTAAAACAAAGAGCTACAAGCGTGTAACATTACGTTACATTTTGTTTGTACCTTTTAATGAAGTTCAGACCAGAGAAGACATGGCAAGTAATAAGCGTAAAGCATTTCGCACGAAATATAAGAGAGTGTATTCCAAATATTGTTGCACGGAAACAAAATAGTAATTACACAATACTTAAAGCATGCAAAACGTTGCACGAGGCAGGCGGTGCAATTTATTTATGAGGCACTTTTAATGAAGTTGTCGTAAGCCGGTGGACGTGGTAATATGTTTCGACCAAGTTATTGGTAGCTAGCGGAAACATTAGGTATTGGAGCATTTATGTTCACATTTCTGAAATTGTGTGGTGCAAGGACAAAAAGTCATCAAAATCATCATTTCAGCCGAAAGATGTCCACTGCTGGATATATACCTCCCCCAAGCTCCGCCACTTCGACCGGTTCTGTGCTTCCCGCATCCAGCGGACTCCTGCGGCCGTCACAAGGTCATGGGTCCACCTTGTGGGAGGCCTTCCTACTTTACGTCTTCCGGTACACGGTCGCCACTCCAGAACTTTTCGGCCCCATCGGCCATCTGTTCTGCGAGCACAAAAAGTGTTAAGTGTTGAAATCCTATGATATTGTCCCATTTCCTTTTTTAATCTATTATTTAACTAAGACTTAGGGCAATAGGTATATTCGTATAACACGCTGTAAAGTGAACATAACAATATCCTCAGGATGAATATTTATGAACTTTAATCGAATTTGAAGACACTACACTACCCAAATATAAGCATATGAATGGATGTCACAAAAAAAATACGCAAATTATATAAAACTAGCTTATGTCTGCGGCTTCGCCCGCGCGGAACTTTCATCCCCTATTTAACTCCCTTAGTGGTTGAATTTCGAAAAAACCTTCCGTATTCGTTGTCTACATTATAAACCCTCTGTGCAAAATTTCAGCTGTCTAGGTCCAAGGGTTTGGGCTGTGCGTTGATGAGTCAGTCAGTCAGTTAGGACTTTTCTTTTTATTTATATAGGTTACACAATTTTATGTATGTATATTCTCATATTACATGTGTAATGTGTATATTTAAACTAGAGTATACTTTGTGATTTTAGGTTTTTCCTTCTACGTACTATCCCACACGTTGTCTACATCTCTGTTATCTTCTCTCCTATCGCGGGTGTGCTGGTAGAGATTTCTGTAGAAATAAGCATTACCTATGTACGTATTTTGTTCCTTTCTTCTTGTCTGTTTATATGTGTGTACATAAACGGTTAAATAAAAAACAAAACATTAATTCATACGTCTGACTGGTTAGTTTATTTAAATGACTGTCTATAGAGATACTTATCAATTCTTCTTCATAAGTAGGTATTTACTACGCTTTGGAATGTACAACTAGCTTCATCTGTCTGAATGACCGACTCCTTTGACAATTCTAAGGTGACTTTAAAAAGATTAATCAAAACAAACGTTTAGATTTTGAGTCTAATATCTTATTTATTTTTTATTTCTTGTACGATTTTTTAAGACAAATTCGTGTCTGTTCGTCCAAGTTTACTTTTTTTTTCCAAGTCGCTCCGCTCATACATTGTCCCATAACTCAATCTAGACGAGTTCGCACCGCGTCTGCTGCAGAAGGCTCAGAATTTGGGGCTCAAATTAGAACGTGAAGGCGACACAACCAGGTTGTGCGAAACAGGAAACGTTTCTGATTAGGTCGTACACTACTGAGAATTACAGTCTAATTAATGCTAGAAGTAATTGAGTTTGCATTTTTGTTCTAGTTCTTGACTAGGCCCACATATGGTTTTTAGTACTGTGGATTTTTGCTGATACTCAAATAACTAGTTTTATGGCTTTTAAAATCTTTTCTCAAAGTCATCTATTTTACGGTTTAAACTACGACTATTATTTATGAGTTTGCAGCATTTTAAACATATTATCTACAAGTAGCTGACTGTTGACCAAGTCTGAACCTGGAATAGGAAGGTGAAGTCTCACCCACGATCATAGTGAAATCAATCTCTTGTTTATGCACTAATTGAGGATCTATAGCGCATGAATGCAATATGAATTGGCCTCTACAGCCCGAGGCTAAGACGTTCTAATTAACTGAGTCACTAGGTCATTGAGAGTCCTCTCTCACTGACATTTCATCCTAATAATGGTAGAAATCGGGCCCTGCCTCCAAATGAATCGAGTACTTCAAACGCTTTCAATTTATATACAGTGAGACTATCGATTCGAGATTATCACGAAGAAAACAAAATGAAAATAACAGTACCAGGAAACCACTCAATCAGTTTCAAAGAAAAAACTCCGCAAAATGCAAAAAACTTAATCTCAATTTAAAAAAATAATCACAAAAAAATCGTTACGTCATAATCCTTCATTTTGGGTTAATCTCCAAAATGTTACCGTGTAAGCGTAATTCTACGAAAACAGTCTCGGGCGGGCGCCATATTGTTTACGGTGACGTCATCTCTCCCTGGGAGACAAGGGGGCCGATTGAAAAACAATACAGCGGCGGTGGTGGTCATGTAAATAGCGAGAATGATGGGTTTGTACAAGATTTTATTATGTTTGTCAGTGCAAAGTATGGCAAATGCTTTTCCTTTGTCGTTACCTTATTATTGCTTACCGTTTATAGCTTACGGAGTTTTAAGTATTTAAGACCGCGTCGAAGTTTGATGGATTAGTTGGTACTGTTTTTCTTCCTTCTAATTATTTTTTCAGGGTTGTTTTGTTTTTTTAGGTATGTTATTCCTCTCTTTATTAAATATAAAAGAAAAATTGCGGTAAGGAAGTTACTGGATATTATTATTTTATCTATTTGTTCAGTTTTTTTTTCATTTATTCATGTGAGTGGGCGTTTTAGTTGATATTCACATGGACGTAATAAAATTGCGGCAGGATATTTTCTTCATCGGATTTTCAGCTCTCGGTGTTAAACCGAGCATTGATAATCCAACAGAGTGCAGCGCATTATGACCATTTTCAGAAAAAAAACTAAGACAGAAAAGTACCTTGTATTGTTTTCATTGTGATTTTATCGTTTTTAAATTATTATTATTACCAGCCTAACAGCCCCCATAGGCCTCTTAAATTCCCATTTCAACATCAAACCATAATTCCAATAAAATTTTCATTACTACAACGCAAACAAATTTTAATAGAGCCCTTTTAACTAAAAGCAACGCACAAATTACTTAAGGCCCGCAGGAAATTGAATTTGTCAGCCTCTACGACTGTCAGTTCTGTTTGATTTAATACTCTTTGGTAGTTAAGGGGTGCTCCCAAAACTATGACCTCGACAAATGAACTTGATTAGTTCTAAAGTGTAATAGTGATTATCTTTAGGCCTATGATTGGTTTATACAAACGTTGGTAGGTACCTAACAGATTGGAAAACTTTTCCGAATTTGAGTTGTTGTTATTGAAAACATGCTGTGAGTTTAGAACCTAATCCGTCTGTGAATTTTTATATCCTAAATTGTACGATAGCTACAATTGAAAACAGTGAAATTGGTTTACTTTTAATTAACATGGATGATGTCTGTGTTGTATCAGTTTGTACAAACAGTACTTTTGATCAAACTACCCCAAGTTAATGTTGCACTTTTGTTTTTGGATTTTTTTTTAATTACACAGCCAAGACCAGCATACCAATCTCATCTACACCACGCAAAAAAGAACAAAAACGTGGACTCGCCAAAAGCACATACACGAAACACTTGAACGATGCCTGTCTCTCTCACTCCCATACAAATCCCAAAAAAAGAGCAAGAGGGAACGTTGGCAGGGATAATAAACCATTTTCGCGTGTCTTTCATAATTTATTCGGAACAAGTGGTCGACGGGAACACCGTAATGAGATGAATTCAAATTAATGCTCCTCCTTATCTTTAACAAGACGGGGATTATGCTTTGCTTAGAAATGAAATTTATTCAAAGGGAAATTTTCTGCGTCATTTTGTATATTTGTTAGTTACGGTTGCGAGAACTGAGCTAAATTGTAAAAATAAATTTAGATTGTAATGAGGTTGGACTAAATTTCGCACTGGTCTGGGATTTAAATTAATAAGGAATTTGAGCTTTCATCTTTTAAATAAGTCACTGTTGTGGGATATAAGTTTAACTCATTCATTTGAAGGCTTTTCTATTCAATAGACAATGGCTAACCGATTAACAGAAACGTTTCCGGATTACTCAGACTTTATTTAATTTACAACTTAAGTATTTTTTCATGAATCTATTTCATTTTTGTAAAAAAACCGGCCAAGTACGAGTGGGACTCGCATACGAAGGGTTCCACACCGTATAATATTAAACTCTAAATATAAAAAAAAAACACATTTCTTGTATGGACCCCCTTAATTTAAGCATTAGAAATACATATTTTGTGAAAATTTCAACTGTCTTCCTATTACGGTTTATGAGATACAGCGCGCTGACAGACAGCGGAGGCTTAGTAATAGGGTTCCGTTGGCACCTTCTGGGTACGGAACTCTAAAAAGTAAGTATAAAAATAAAATAACTGAAAGAAACACATAACAATTTCCAAAAAAAAAAACGGTACTTTGTTATTCCTCACAATTAAATAGCAACGTTTTGCAGAAAAAAAACCGTATAATAACCGGTTTCATGGTACTTTTATTTATTATTTCCGCAACGTGACAGAGTGGCCTACTCTGGGGGGAAGTAAATACCCCACCCTACTCGACTGTACTGTTTTGGGGTACAGATGAATAACCTCGTATCCTTTCGTGACGTACAATCATGAATAAAATGTTTATTATTTTCAATTTAACTGTGGACTAATTAGAGTATTTTAGTATTATCTACAAGTACTTTGTATGCCTTTAGGAACTGTTGTTTTGCTTTGTAAACTTTTGTATTTCGGTATTGTGGTGCTGAGAGCCAGTTAAGCTGGCAGAGGGAAAGAGAAAGAAAAAAACATAAGACTTTTTATTTCTGTAAATGGACGGTCTGTCTTATTATTTACCCAGCGAGTTAACTAATTGCATAACACACTAACAGTAGGATACTAGGATTGGCTGACACCAGTAGGATTAGCTTTCATTTTGACAGTTCAACGATGTTCATTGCGGTATTAACGTTGTTGACTAGAAGAATGTGTCTTTTTGAGGTATTTTTATAATCAATTAATGTCAAGCAACCCCACGCTTTTTAATTGAATTAAATTATTTTCTCCTTTTTTAGTTTGGTTTTTAAAGCGTGTTTTTTAGTTTTTTAAACTATTATTTATTTTCTATTTTTTAGTTCTGCTAATTACAAAAACGTGTTTTTTTTCTCAATTTTTTTTTAAATTATTGAAGTGTCATCGGTCCTCGACAAGTTTACAAAGTTTCAATGAAATCCGACCATTTAAAGTGGGTCAAAATCGCGCTCAAAGGAGTCGGTTACATACAAACATACAAACAAACAAACAAACAAACCAACAAACAAACATACAAGTGAAGCTAATATAAAGCGTGTAAAAAAAATAAAAAAATAACATTGTAATTTTGGAGCAGTTAATAGACTTTCACATAGTTATGCTGTTAATGAGGTACCAGGGAAGCTACATGTGCAGTAGGAATTAATGCCGAACTTCCCTGTCTTCAACGTAGTCTTTTATCTTATAATATGCTTTTTTGATAAGGACACGTTTGATGTGAGTTTTAAACTTTCCATCGCTAAGTTCTGTTACCGACTTTGGCAACTTGTTATAGAAGCGGATACTGTTTATTAGAAATGACTTGCTAGTTTTAGTTAATCTAAATTTTGGAATCACAATTTCATCTTTACTACGTACTCGTATATTTAGATTATGGAAATCGCATCTTTTTTTAAAAGACCAATTTTTTTGCGAACATACAAGATATCATATCATCCAAAATCATCCAAACGGAAATGGTGAGCTTGGAGTTTCCTTACGCGATCAAACAGTCGCAGAAAAGATGGCTAATGGATCCGAAAGGCTCTGTTTTCTCACAATTTCGTGCGTGGATTCGCCAAAGATCAACCGAACTTCATAATAACCGATGGTCACGGGCTACAGACTGTAGACAGTCAAAATTGGCTTTACCGACTCTAAACCCGCGATTAACCAAAAAGCTTCTCAGCCTGAGTAGAAATAACCTTAGAATAATCATAGGAACAATTACGGGCCATAACCCCCTTAACAAACATCTTCATAATATAGGCGCCACAGACAGCCCGCTTTGCAGAGGCTGCCTTGACGCCGAGGAATCAGCCGCCCACGTCATCCTGGAATGCGAGGCCGTGGCTACTCAACGTGAAGAAATCCTCGGAACAGTGAGGTCGCTCCGCGAAGCCTGTGAAGCTCCCAGGAAGCTTCTGTGCTTTTGGGCGGAGCTAGGCTGGCTTTGTTAGCCAGAATCCCCACGCACAACGGACCGAATGGGAGTCTACGTGCGGAAAAGGGAGTCCCATCATCATCATCATCATCAAGGCTCTGTTGTGGCGACCGCGTACAAGAAGACGTAGCGTTAGAAGGTAGACTGATGTTCTTTTGAAGGCTGTAGTAATTTGTTGGATGCGAGAATCACAGAACCGGTTGAACTGGCGATGCTTGGGGAAGGCCCATGTCTAGCAGTGGACGTTTCATGTTTCAAATTATGATGATGATAATGATCTTGGTTATAAGCACCTTTCTCGTGTGTACAATAACAAAACATAGTTATACGGGAATAAATAATTAGAACACGGAAACTGAGGGGCACCTACCTATAAAGAGATGAACAAAAATCTCTGTTTAATATCGTAAAACTATTGACAGATATTTATCTATTCTGTAGCAATCCGTTTCGACGTGGTTTCGACAGATAAGTCCTTAAAATCGCACTGTTCTCATAGGGGTAGGTACGGAAATTGGACCATGAATTCATGACGCAATAGTCTATAAATACATTTTTCATTTCAATCCAATGAAGCTTATTGTCTAGCTGGTTTCGTGGTAACTTATCGGTCATACGCCCGAATACAAGCCAGTACGATTCTTTTAAGAATGGAAGCTGGACGTCAAAGTGCATTGTTGGTAGTCAATTCCTGCTCCGTAGAGTTGCGTAAAAATGGGAAATTTCTATACAGTTACAGTCCAGCTGTGGAGTAGTTGCGTTCCTGACACCCGTCAGTGCGAGAATTCTGGTAACTAATAATGATCAAATTCGCAAAGCACGTATTCGTTTGTATGAAGAATGCATTCTCTCGACGGGCGGACTGTATAGGGATATATTTTTGACGTGTAAATGTGTTTTCGCCCGGTTTTCTGGTTGTAAGTACAATTTTTCTGACCGACAAAAACATGTAAACAATTTTTCAAAATGCTGAAAACTACGAGAGTTTGAGTGCTAGAGTTATGGTTAAACGTTCAAAAGATAGGTCATAATTATTTCAATTATTGAGCAGGGCATCATTTGCAAATGACGTCACATTGCGTGTGCACCTCCGCGTGCGACCCTTATTTTTTTTACAAATTGACACCCTACGTCAACTAGGTAGTCGTATTACAGCCAACTTAAAAAAACTACAATTATTTTCCCTGACTTGACGCCAATAAACGTAATTAAAGACTTAAAAAAGTTTCTGCCAGGGGTGCGGGTTGTCTGCCAGGGGTGCAGGTTGTCCGAACTGCCAGGGGTGCGGGTTGTTCGATAGAGATACCGTGGCTCCTGGCACACTGGCAACTGAAGGAAAACGGGTGGATTTTAGTCACTGAAATCTGAATCATTTAATGATTTCCGATAAAATACGAAAGAAAGTTTTTTCTGTACCTAAACACGTTCCGATTCAGAAGAAAATATGAAAACAATCTGACTGCCAAGGTGACAGCCACTGCTAGATTTAAACGTCCACAGAATCTATATAAAAAAAACGCATTTATTATATTTAAAAACATAAAACAGCAATATTATGCGCGTTATAAAAACCACGAAGCCTTACATTTAGTATACTGTATTTTGTTTGTGGCAGCATTCAATATTTTTTCAATGCACTTTGTAATTGTCAGTGCGATAATTAAACGAATGAGTGAATGAATTAAATGAACATGTGGACAAGATGCGTTAGGGTTTGGTTTGGGTAACAAGGTAAGCGATTGAGTGATCTATGAATATAAAACCATAATGTGTGAATATGGTTGAGCAAATAACTAATATGAAAAAGCAGGCTAGAGAAATACATGATTGCAGGGACATCGATGCACAACCTCTAACCATGGATTCAGTTCATCATTCAGAACAGGGGTTAAGAGTCATGCGTTAAAATATTATGTCATCGGTTTTTTTTAAAGTTATATACATTTTCACCGCCTAAGTATTCCGCTTTTCTATAATACAGCTGTGTCAATCATATGTTGGATTCATGGTTATACTTTTCACGTAGATGTCCCTGCCACGCTGTATACCATATAACAAGTTATAAGTCATCACTGCCACATTTATTAAGATAGTTCTCTACCCGATTAAACATTAAGGACACTAAATTCCGATAAATAGAAAGTGTCTTCCTTCCGGCTAATTACAACGAAGTGAAAAGTAATCCTTTAACAAGCGTGGTGATTATTCCTCTAGACGGCTCACTGCAGTAGTAAATGGATCATGTCCAACAGTGGACACCTTGCTAAAACCATACGTCATCATTCCTTGTAGCTCTCAAAAGATACTTAAATCTTCACAAACAAACCCGCTCATCGCTCCGCTTATCACGAACAGCTGAGCTTGCCGCAATAAATCATTTTATTTACTACACATTAATGATTGAAACGTTATTTCCCATTCGCTACGTTGTGACGTCATTACTCAAAATGAGTAATTGTTTTTCAATTTATTACGTCATCGGATTATAATAAATACAGTATTTCAAGTTTTCGTGACGGCACGGAAATTGAAATGCAGTGCATGCTCGCCTTTCGAATTTTAAATACCGGATTTTTTGAAAGACGTCGTGTAACGTCGCCCGAGCGAGTTAAACGTTGTGAATTTGAACCGTTCACTGTGCTATTGACGCAAACTACGAATATCAACAGAATAATGTCAGAGTACCAGTTCTTATCAAAGTTTCTTATCTTACGTTGTTTGCAGGTGAGTCTCAGGTTGTATATTCAACAAAATACGATTCGAAACCGTAACAAGTATGTATAACAATCATTAAAATACAACCTTTTGAGTTTATATAACCCTTTTGAATAACTATTTCATTAAATAACAATTAACAGGGATTTATGTAGTTAGTATTTCACTTTTCTATCAAAGCTTAGATTTTTTTTTCATAACCGACGAATAGTTCTAGGCTGGGGTCTCGAATCATGTCCTGAATTTACGGTTACAGGGTGCGCATCGATGTCCCTGATACCTTGTAAATAAGAGCTCTTAATTACATAGTAATAAGAACAACAAATTTGGTCACGTTAACGTTTTTAATATGCTACGTGCTTATTACAATAATTTACAAAAAAAACAATAAATTCAAACAATTAAATTCGAAACCAATAAAAAAATATTGCGTACTCATTACATCGAATCGATACATCGATGCGATACGACTCGTAATAAGAATTGATTAACATAAATTTCGAGTCGGATCCCGAATTTGAGTGGGACGTATTTCACGATGCAGTAATTAAGTTACAAAACGTGATATTACAGGATCGTATAAAATTGCTCATTAAACTGGGCCAGAGATCGATTCGACCAATGTGGTGTATGATTGTGTTAAGCACTGGAATGGCAGGAATTTTCTGTGTATTTGGAATTCAACTGGAACATAAATGTTTGTTGTTTTACTTGGCATATAAAACAATAAAACGTGTGGTGTCGGGGACCCCGTGTCAGGAAGTTCCTTACGCTTTTTCTTCAACTCCGATTATAACGTCGCTTAAGCTATCTCTTAAATACTCAAACTTAATTTTGACCTCACTATCAGCTTCATCTTTAAAATGATCACAGCCGCTATTTTTATTTTTAATTTTAAACTCACTATTGGTTTTAGCACCCTCGAAAACCGTGAAAACTACCTCACCGTGCCTCAGTCTCTTTCTTTTATATATACAATTTGCATAAAGGGGGCATAACGCTTTTTCGTTACGTGACGATTTCTACAAGTTTACTCCTACCGCAAGCTGCGATATAGAACTTCGTTCCAACAAGTAAACCCACGTGTATTCTCTAACACGTTTAAGATAGTGTTGTGAAGGTAAAATTTTCACCAGTTTCTATAGTTCTATTTTACCAGTCTATATTTCTATTACACCATCCTTTCTTATTCACCTACACTAGATAAACATGTTATGTTGCTCCAAAACTTATCAAGGCCCCTGTGTCAGTTCTAAAACAATCCCTAGGCACTTAAACAGTTTTTATTTAAACAATACTACTTCTTAATACTAATGATAGAACCAAATCGCAAAATCGATTGTCAAAACAATGACCTACTTTCTCTTAAACGACGTACTTTCAATATCAACAAAGAAAACACCCCATAAAAGTACAAACAATCCATTCACAATCGATTCTTAAAACTCAGCCACCACAGAGATTAGCATAAAAACAATTTATAAAAATGTCGAAAACCGGAACTCCCATTGATCTACCAAAAACACCCGACTTGGACCCCATAATTCACCCCGAACAACCTCTCGAAACTACCCCTTAAATGTAAATGTGTCCATTAATATCATTTTGCGCTTTTATGACAATAAAATCGCGCGATTCGATCGCACGACACCGATACTATCTATTTTTAACGGTGAATATTTGCATAATTGCCATAATGGTCTATATTTTTTTATCGATATCATGTTTTAAAGTGGTCTTGTGATGTATGAATGTAGAATGGGGGCTTTCATTCGAGTAGCAAAGTTTTATTAGGTAGTTACTAGCTGAAGTACAAGCGTAAATTTTACGTGGATTGCATAAATCTTTTAAAGAATAAATGATACACAAAATGACAATAAAACTGAAATCAATGGAGCAATTACAATTCTTCAAAATAACTACCGTGTCAAAATCAACCAACTCAGCTTATCACAATCCACTGCTGGACATAGGCCTCTCCCAGGCTGCGCCACAATACCCTGCCCTCTGTCTTCTGCATTCAGTTTGTCCCTGCGTCTCTGCTACCATCTTCAGATCGTTGGTCCATCCGCAGTTTTTTTTTTATTATATCAGACTATCCATGGGCCAAACAACAACATCGCGGCAGGCCCAAACGGAGATGGCGGGATGATCTGGACTCCTTTAGTAAAGGTTTGTACGTGCCAGCTCTGGAGAGGTGTAAATAGAGTGGGGAGGCATTTGTCTAGCAGTAGGACATTGATGGCTAATAAATGATAATGATAAATGATTTTATTTCTGTAACTAGGTTTGTGAAAACACTTTTAAACGTCAATTATATTTTTTAAACTAGATGAGGTCGTTTCTTATCTGACTACTGTGAGAAGAAAGGCCGCAACAAACTCAGAGGTCACCGTCTCTTTTAAAGTTCAGACATAATCTTGGTCAGATCATGTGAAGACCATGTGGAGTGGTGTCTGAAATGATATTTTGAGGAAAGAACCACACAGATTGAGTGGACCTGTTCCTTCAGTGCACGCATTTGTCAGTAATCGTGCAGCTCAACTTAGAACAAGATCACAACGATTTTTTTTATTTACAATGACAATAATAAATAAATATACATTTTTTTATAAGTATTTATGGCTTGACATACTTACCGTGGCGTGGCAACAAATAACAGAAACGCATTCCCAATTCTGTTATTGCAAAATAGTTATTTTGCATACAAATAAATCGTTCTGCAACTGTCAATGACAAACACTTAACAATAATAATATTACAAAAACATGACGTCCCACATTTGTAACCATAAAACAATGTTAAATAGCATTTCAAATAAAATTTGAACAGGCAATTAAAACTTTTCATCAACTTCCGCCGACCTCGATGAAGAGAGATGACGCATATGAGCTTATGTATATGAGTAAGGGAGACAGTTATATATGGTTTGCTCGCTCAGGTCAATGTGTTGAAGTTCTAATGGCAATTACGATGAAAATTGAATTAATAAGTTGTAATATAGCTAAGGTGCGGCTTGTGGACGTGTTAAGATGTTATGAGTTGCGTTTGTGGAGCGTTTACGTGATCCCGTGATGTAACGGTTGGCGTATGTAAGTTATATGTGATACGTGATCTATTATAAACTTGGGTCATCCAATAAACTGCCAAGTTGATCGGTTGAGAGGCAATATTGTAATAACTATTGCTTTTATTGGCAAATGTAAACCCCTTTTCGGTGGACTTTGTCTGATGGTGGTTAATCTTTTGTAACACTTGTAACAATCGTGATGTTTGCTAAGTTTCTTCTCAATGAATTTGCCACCATTTCGCAACCTTGCTGGGGTCGACTTCCAATATAACTGGATGTAGCTGAATACCAGTATTTTACCTGAAGCAACTGCTAATCTGACCTCCATATCCCAATTACTAAAACACGCAATTTTGATAGGTATGGTAACTAATGTCAATTTTAATTCGGGTTTTTCATCTACATATTTTTAAATGCACGTGTACCAATCAGTAGGTAACGCTTCAATAAAATAACAATTAAGTTTATATATACGATAGCAAATCTATACTATTACTTATATATTTTCGTCAATTTCCTGTTGACAGCGATGAGGACGAATTTTTCAATGCCCTGTGATTCTTTTCCGTCATTATTATATAAATGTGCATTTTTTTATTATTTTTTGTGTGTATTGGGTTATGTAGTATGAGAATAATATCTTGTTAAAAAAAGGAAGAATTAATTAAAATATACAGCGTGTTTATAAATAAAACTGTAGTCTGTGGTACAGACCATCAAAATTAACAACTTTTTTCATGCAACCAATACCTTAATCGCGAAAAAATATTCAGCTGTCCTCTACATTTGGGTCGAGTAGTATTCAAGCTTTATATGGGACAGTTGATAAGTTGTGCAATTTGATGATCTGCCACACTCTTAAATTTAATGACATTTCTGAGCCAAATGTTACAGATTACAATTAATAAACGTAATTGCTATGTTTCTGTCTACGAATTGCCACGACTATAACAATATGACAGGCAGTTAAGAAAGTTTTTTTTTATTTTTAGCCAAAAACCTCGTATTCGAGCAGTAAACGTTTGACAATGTTATCCATAGCTCAGGGCCCGGTACCAAAGACAATACACATTGATCTGTGTTGAGACACTGGTAAATAAATTTACTGGTCCACTCGAAAAATAACATCCATTCTCGAAATCCCTTGTTTAAATTTTTACCAAAACAAATACCCAATTTTCTTCTACAGCTACTTCCAGAAAGTTTTAAACCTCCACAAAGAAGCCGTAAAAATAAAAACAAGGTGTAAAGTTGCTAATCAATGTTGTAGCGATTGAAACGGTGAACAGCGATCGATACGCGCCGGATCGTGTCAAAGGCACGATTCATGATTGTGTAGCCCGAGGGATGAGCTTTTGCGGGCCACAAGGTTAAAACGAAATAATTATATGAAACTCATCACTTGTTATATTAATAAGTAGTGATGGATGAGTAGAGAGAAGTTTCAAATAATTATCTCACAATAATCCCACAGATATATCTTTTAACTTTTTTAAACCAAGCACTTGTAAGCTATTAATAGTAGTATGAAATGTTTTTTTTTACCATGTATTAAACCTAATTTTCTTGTATAATTTTCTAGTATGCGGATTGATTGTTCGTGTTTCCCTATAATGTAGATACTAGATCTATATTATGTCAAAGACTGGGTTAATGCTGTGTATGGGTGAGCCTCTGTATAATATAAAATAAATAAATAAATGTGCTCCACTAAGCTCATTCCAAAATATATTTCATTCACTCATTTCTAAAGTAAAGGTAAAGCTTACAAGATAAAAAAGAACCAAAGTGACAATGAAGACAAGTGGAGTATATGGAGGATATTTAGAATAGAAGATCGATGGTAATTACAAGAAACGTATATAATATTATATATTATATACATAGGAATATGATAGGCAACAATCAATTCATGAGCGGTCTTTAAAGATAGCCAAATTCAAACAGATATGTTAAAGTCCCATGTGAAAACAGGTAAATAGACGAATATAAAATAAATCTTGACACCAAGATCTATGACATTACGGGAGCGTCACTATAATGTAATTTTCCGCTATATCTTACACCCAACTTCGCTACCCATTACAAAATTAAATCCCGAGGTCGGATCCGATTTTGTGGGCCATCGGGACGCACCTGGCACACTTCACATCGGCCGGCAGAGGGCGCTGTGTGGTTACACCTCTTTTGGTTGTGACAGAGGGCCTGAAAGCAATCGGCGTTAACCACACGTTACAATTAGGTTTTGAGCCCAACATTATGTTGGTTCAAATGTTGGTTTTGTTGTAAAGTTGGATGGTTTTGGCTGGGCTGGATTGGGCTGCAAATGTTGATCTTAAAAGTGGTGTAATGAGAGATTGTTTTTCGTTATTTTAAGCAGATTACAAAAAAATATCTATTAGGTGACAGGTTTTTGGCAATTTTGGCCAAACTTTTTCTGAGAAAAACGTAATATACATTCGAGGTCATGATTGCCAACCCAAAATTGAATATTTTAAGTGACAAATTACAGCAATTAGATTAAAATAGAGAGGCTTGTGACTAATTTACAGCCGCACGGATCAATCGATCAGGTTAAGCTAGACTTGCTGCGGTTGGTCCTTAGAAGAGGGACCATCTTAACATACCAAAACCCCTCCGTGCCTTGGAAAGCACATTAAACTATTGGACCCGGCTGTCACTCGTGGATCTTTGATAGTCATTATGGGTCGTCAGAAGCCCGAAAGTCTGACAACCTGCCTTACCAAGAGGTATCGTATTACTCAATAACTGGGTTGTGGAGGTCAGATAGGCAGTCGCTCCATGTAAAATACTGGTATTCAGCTACAACCGGTAAGACTGGAAGCCGATCCCAACATACTTGGGAAAAGGCTCGGCAGATGATGAGGTATAAATTAAACTTAAAATCTTGACCTAACTAGTGCACCACTCTTTAAAGACTTTAGTTCCATCACCAAGCACACCACAACATAGCATATTCAGTTTATACCTAATGTTCCCACTGCTGGGACACAGGCCTCTTCTTTGTGAAAGGGATTGAGCCTTATTCCACCACGCAGGTCTAATTTTGATTGGTAGATGTCACACGTCTTTGAATTTTTGGTTCTAGGACATGCCGGTTTCCTCTCGATGTTTTCCTTCACCGTTATTGAGAGCAGTGGTGACGAAATTATTTACGCAAAGTAAAGCGCCTGCTTCGCTTCGAACCCACGACCTACAACTCGTAACCCAGGGCCGTTACTGCTGGGCCACCAGTGCTCCCTGCCCAAGCACACGTTACCAAACAACTATCACAAGCCTAGCTTAAAAACACACGCACCAAACAGCAGCGCATCTAAATTTAGATTTTCATTAAAGCGCGCACATTGGGACGCACGGCGCGGCTAAGCCACACAAATTAGATTCGATCCCGCGGTTTGAACACAAACGGAACACTGTGCAAATGTTATTGCCTACGATTATTGCCGTAATTCCGGTTTTTTAGAAACTAAGCCTTGGCTGAGGCTTGGAAGTGTTCTTGTTTTGCTTGTGGATAAGAAAAGTAAGAAAAAAATTGGTATTTAAATTAAAAAGTAAGGTTTTCACAATTGGCGAAAACTGAAACATGATTGATCCATAACTTAGCATTACATCACGCCTTGTTTACCCGAAGGGTTGGGCAGAGATGTACCTACCTGTAGTACGCCCACATTTCTCCAGTTATGTTTAAGTCCCATGTTATAGGGGGCGAGCCTATTGCCATCTACCGGGCACATATCCAGACTCCTAGCTGGTACTGAGAAATTCCAGATAGAAAAACACAATTACACTTTGCCCGAATGACACATGATTAAAAGTAGAAAGATAGATCCTGTACTTATACCTACATCAAGAGAAGCATTATTTCAACTTAAAAATGATAATCTAAATAAATCACATGATACTTGATTAATTAATTTATTGAAATCTCTTATTTCCAATTGAATTTATATTTGCACTTACTTAGAAAAGCCCATGAAACAAACTTCCGCCTTTAAAAGTAACGTACCTACTCAAAAACTTATGAAATTTTAATGAATAAACACGATTATAACAAACTGTTACTGCTTGTCATAAAAACTAGCGCAGAAAGGATAACGCTGTCCCTAATAATAATAATCTTTAATATCATCAAGTTGAGATTGTAAACAAGATAAGTGCTCTCTAGAACGTAATCGTTTTTATTTTTCTTTTAAAATAATCGATAGGCAAGCGTTAGAAGTGAGCCGTGGCTGCCAAGTGGTGTGGCCCCGACTTACGAGCTGTAGCTTGTGAGCTCGCAGGCGCTTTACTTTGTCCTGCTAATCCTATCCTATCCTTCTAATAATATTATAAACTAGCTGACCAGACAGACGTTGTCCTGTCTTAACTATGAACATTGAATTAGCAACTTTCTTTACTTTTTCTTATAAAAGAACCTTCTCCTGACAGTCACAAATACAACAAAAAAAGAATTAGCAAAATTGGTCCAGCCGTCCACGTGTGATGCCGTGACCAAGGGAAATAGGGATTCATTACACACAGATAAATGTGAAAGTTTGTATGTTTGGATATTTAGATTTTTGGATGTTTGTTACTCAATCAAGCAAAAACTGCTGATCGGACTTGGATGAAATTTGGCTCACAGATAGATTATAACCTGGATTAACATATAAGATGTTTTTTTATCCTGGTATGACATTACCGTGGGATAATTTTCGACCTCCACGCGTGTGCAGCCGCTGGCAAACGCTAGTTGTGTAAATAATTTCATCACCACTGCTCTTAAAACTGTGTAAGAAAAGATTGTGAGGAAACCGACACGTCCTAGAAACAAAATTTCAAAGACAAAGAGAGGAGGTCTGTGTCTCAGCAGTGGGAACATGATACGCTGATTATGAGGAGGTTACAAGTAATTGTTTTTTTTTTATATAACTAACTAATTGTATATGGGAAAGTAAGTAAGGTCGTTTACTACGCTTTCACGCTATGATACTTTACATAGCTTTGAACATCAAAACAATATTATTTATTAATCTTACACTCCTAAAACTTCGAATGGTAAACGAAATAAGTGCTCACACAAATTCGCGATCTCACGCACGAAATCATTTTTCAAACATAACTTTTGTATTACATTAGGCAAAACTAAGTTTGTATCAAATTGATGTTCCATCTACTTTGACCTGATTTTTTGCAAATGTATTGTGATTGATAATTCTAAGAGGGGAAGTATTCTTAGAGCGCGATTATTTGTTTTATCTTAACGTGAAAATAAAGTGGATAATGGTGTTGATAAAAACTTTTTCCAAAAAAAAAACAACCGACTTCGTTTTTATTTTTCACTTTTTAGATACAGTAGGTACCTACTACCCCACACCAATTCGAAATTTCATCATCCTTGGGATGTTCTCAAAGTCAATCTAATCAAAACAGTGCATATTTATGCGATAGCAGCAATCGCAGTTGATTTGCTGTAATTTTTTGAAGAGTTCCGTTGTCTGTCTCTGAAACTCATCATCAAATCTAAATGAAATTTGAATGGGACCATTTCGGAATAAACCCCTTTCGAACAACAATTTTGCTTATCCGTCTATATATGACGGAGTTATGCCCAAACATATTATATAAAATATATATATAAACACACCGAATTGATAATCTCCTCCTTTTTGGAAAATACCAATCCATCGTCTGCTCAGCCTTTTCATAACTATTTTGAGGCCTTGTGGCTTCTAGTCTAATCAGGTATAGCTGAATACTAGTAGGTACTTAACATGAAGGGGATGCCTATCTGACCTCAAATTACCCAGTTACTGGGTAACACAATACCCTTTGGTAACACTAATTGCCAGACTTTTAGGCTTCTGGCTGTTATGGATCTATTAATGACAGCCAGGATCGAAGAATTTTAAGAATTTTCACCATCATCATCATCATAATTTTAGCCAAAAGACAGTCACTGCTGGACATAGGCCTTCCCCAAGCTCCGCCACATCGAACGGTTCTGTGATTCCCGCATCCAGCGGACTTCAAGGTCATCGGTCCACCTTGTGGGAGGCCTTCCAACTTTATGTCTTCCGGTACGCGGTCTCCACTCAAGAACTTTTCGGCCCGTTTGGCCATCTGTTCTGCGAGCAATGTGCCCTGCCCACTGCTACTTAAATTTGGCAAGTCTTCGGGCTATGTCGGTTACCTTGGTTCTACTACGGATCTCTTCATTCCTGATTCGATCACGCAGAGAAACTCCAAGCATAGCCCTCTCCATTGCCCTTTGGGTGACTTTAAGCCTTCTTATGAGGTTCATTGTGAGCGACCACGTTTCGTTTCCATATGTCATCAGTAGCAACACGCACTGGTCAAAGACTTTCGTCTTGAGACTTAAGGATTATGTCTCCTGTAAATTCCGCAAACTGTGTGACGTCATTCAAAAACTTGCGGTACTAGTGCATGCAGATTCGGTAACGCAACCTTGTACAGACACATTGTTTCCTTGTTTTTCCTCTTTTATAATGTACTCAAATACTGGACTGCCTCGTTGTTCTAGTGCTTGCAAGCGCTACCGTGGGTACACGAGGGTCTGGGCTTGATTCCCAGGTCGGGCAAAGTGTTATTCTCTCTGGAATTTCTCAGTAGCAGCCCTGGGTCTGGATTTGTGCCTGATTGATGGCATAAGGCTCGCCTGCCATTGTAAGGCGTATAACATGGGACTTAATCGTTACCGGGGATGTGTGTGTCCTATAGGTACAACTCTACTCACCCTTTTGGGGAACAAAGCGTGATGTTATGATAGGTTAACTACTTTAGAATAGTACCTAATGAATTCAGGCTATACATCCAACAGTACCTGCATTTCCCTACCCTTTCAGGGAGTACAAACCCGTGTTCTCACAATTGACACATTACTGAATCCCCCTCTCAGCTCACAAGCCCAAAGGTGTTCCAAACCAAGTGGTACATTGAGTAAAGGTTCGATTGACAACGTTCATAATTTATATTCCTTGTCGACTTACCCTCGGGCGCCATTCTTTCGATCTTACACCACGTGGGTTTATCGGCTTTCGAAATAAGCTACGATTACGGTTTGAACGTTTTTTCTTGTTTATATTTTGGGTATTATCTTTATCTTTGAGGGTGACGTACCATGGATTTATGGTGATTGAGATTTTGAATAATCGTTGGGATATGGTCGGTCCCTGTGTCTTACGGCGGGTTGTTTTGATTACCATTAATATGCTTTTTGGGATATGTTTTAGAAACTATAGAAGCTTTTATCATTCTATTGCTTTATTAATAGACATGATTATAAAATAATTACGATTAGGCTGATAGTATAAGACTAATTTTAATGAGTAAATTTGATTTTAATAAAATACAAAAAGATTTCAATGTGAAAATAATCTTTCCATCCATGGTCAAAACAGCACGTTTTAGGTAGGAACAGTCAACCACGCAACTGTAACACATGCACTGCGAAAATCGCCCTTACAGCTCAGACATAAAAGCGCTGTCAATGTCAAATTGTTACCTCTGATGCTCGACTGACAGTACCTAAACAGACAAATAGTAATTCTTCAAAATGTACATTCTTTGTTTGGCATCAAAATTATATATACCGCTCTAAAAATAAACGCTCCGCCTGCAAGACTATGTACATAAGATACGTCTTTCTTTTAAAAAGCTTTATCAGAATAAAGAGATCTGAGCATTGAGTACCGAATACCTGTGAGGTAAGTCGATTCAATTTGTCTCAAAGGGTTTTACCAGTGTTCACCCCTATCTCATGGGGGTAGCGGGGTAGCGGGAGGATGTCAGATTGTGTTTAAGCAATATGGTTTTTCAGATAAGAAGGAATCAGAGACATTGGGGACGAGGAAACTCAATTCGTGGAATAGGTAGAATTGATAATCATATTTGAAATGCGTAAGAGGTTCTGACTGTCTGTAGGTTTGTATTCGGTGTAATTTTATGGCTTGATAGCGACACATTTTTTTAACTATTTTGCAGTAAAATAACTATTTCATTATATAACTAGCTTATGTCAGCGGCTTCGCCCGCGTTTACCAATTTACACGAAACCTTAACAAATTATACACCTCAACTCATGAATCAGTGGTGTCTAGTGGTGAAAAACGCATGAAAATCCGTACAGTGGTTTTTGAGTTTATCGCGAACAGACAGGCAGATGCGGCGGGGGACTCTGTTTTGATTTTTTTATAGTTTTTTACCATTGGTCCTCTAAACCAAAGCACCTGACCTCTAATCTATTCGCTGGGTTGTCTGGATGAAAATGTCTAAGACATTAAGTCCACCTTTGTACCTTTTTGTTTAAGTGCGAAAAGTCTTAAAACTCCTCAAGATTGTTCTTGTGTGCAATTCAATAAACTATTAATTTGAATTGATGTAGGTTCTTCTAATTAATACTTTCTGTACTTACTCGCTGCGAGGTGTACAACTGAGATTAATAAGCGGTTTATAAGACTAAGCTCTCCGTACTTGTAACGTTAATATTGCATGACAATTAAATGGAAATACATAGCCAACAAGTGTTATAATCTCACGAATCTTGGAAAGTGACGCGTAGTTCCACCTCCCTAGTTATAAGTTGTCATAAATCAACTCTAAGGAGTGTCAGCTGGGAAAATTGCGTTATACTCAATATATATATTTGGGAGTCTTTTTACAACTATATCCTCTTACAACTCTTTCACAACGCATAACTTCTAGGATTACTTCCCCTTTCCTGTGGTCTTACGATAAATTGGACAAACTTAAAATAGCTTTAGCCAGCCGATTCACCCGCGTGAAAACGCGAAAGTTATCCCACTGGGTAGTACTACTGTGGTAAAAAGTATCATATGTGTTAATCTTGGGTATAATCTATCAGTGTACCAAATTTCATCGAAGTTCGATCAACCATTTTTGCGTGCACCTAAACATCCAAACATATAAACTTTCACATTTACAAAACCTATGCACAATTACAGCTTTTTAAACCTATAGGTAGGATAAACCAATTACAGGCACTTTTGAATTGTCAAGGTGTCGGTCAGTCAGAAAGATGAAGTTAGTTGGCCACTACATTCGCTTAACCAAACAGCTAGCATTTACTAAATTCGTTATTAAAACTGACGACATTAGGACAAAAGCTGAACCCTCCGTTGTCACTGCTGCACCATAAACCACATTTGTGTGGTTTAAGGTAAAGCGGTGACAGAAAAAAAAGGCTACAGATAGGATAATATTATTTATACCACTGTGTGACCTAAACCCGCACTTAAGTAACGCTTTTCTGTGATCTACGTAGTCAAGTTTTTCAATACAGTCACAGAAAACGTAACTTAAGAGTGCGTTTAGGTCACACTTGATATAAAATAGTACCTATACACGTGTTTAACACTATACTTATCATAATATACTATTAATTCACTTTGTCTTTCCTGTCAACTAGTGCTGGATTGGTCATTTTCATAATCAACAGTCAGCAAAAATGATCACAATTAATTATGGTTTAAATCGAAAAATTACTTGAGATCACCCTCCGGTCGCTCCCTTATCAACACTGCACTATAAAGCCTGTGACACATAAAACACAGCAGGACGGTTGCCAACACATTTTCAGAAGGGAAAGGCTATAAATAGCCTATACAGCCAGAATTCTGCTCAGCTGTCATCACTCGCTTCACCGATGCGTAGGCTCGCAGCTCGGATGTCAAATGCTGCTACAATAATTAAGGTCAGTTTCCGATCAGTAAGGATTTTGATCAGTGGGCATTTCAGACTCGTGTGAAAGCCGTGACTACTGCGTAGTTATTGTGTAACACACATAAAATGACAATCAAACGCAATGTCTTTCATTTTGTTGGTTCAGCCATATTTATCGCGTTATTTACATTGTTGCGCAGACAAGTTTTTCAAACCGATGAAGCAATGGAAGGACTTTACTGCAAAACCAATTTACGCAATTAGATGCTAGTCCGTTGGTTGTTATTATAATACAATACAAAATATTTCAATTGCACGCAAAGATGAGCTACCCCGAAATAATATCAAACATAATGATAATCTAAAAATTATTAATGATTAATCTAATGTCTATTTTTCGTAATTTTAAGCATGGGTACCATTTTAAAAGGAAGTAGCATGGTAATTTGTGCTCTTATTTCACTCCACAAAAAGTTAACATCATTATCATGTGCGTGGCTGCCTCGTTAAGCAAATATTTCCAAATAGAATATTTTAATGTTACTTATTCGTGACTACCTCGTTGGTGCAAGCGATGGTTGCAAGCGATACTGCTGAGCATGAGATCCGGGGTTCGATTTCCAGGTCGGGCAAAGTTTTATTCGGTTTATTTATCTGGAACTTCTCAGTAGTGGAGCCTGGATTTGTGCCCGGTTGATGGCAATAGGCTCACCCCCTATTACATGGGACTTGAACATAACTGTCAAAATGTGGTTGTACTACAGGTGCACCTCTGCCCAACTCTTCGGGGAAACGAGGCGTGATGTTATTACATATTTTCCGTGACTTTTTGTTACATTGAAAGTGTTTTCCAGAAAGGAAACCATTTCTGAAGACGCCAAGCGCATGAAAGTTTGTATCTTGACAAATATTTGACATATTTTTCCAAAGAAACATACAATCTTACTTGCATTAAAAAGCTTCGGGTTGAAGATGTTACGAAACTTCCAACTTAACTCTGAACATGAGATGTCTGATCATTTATTTCCCAGAAACTGCTCATCTATGTACAAATGTAGTGCCTTTACAAACTTGGATATTAATATGAAACGAATATTAATATATGGGTAACAGATATTACACGAGTCGATATTATAGTAGGATATAAGTTTTTACATAATTATGTAATATATCATGCTCACTTATATGTCTAACTGATGATGGCGCGTGTGTTGGATCATTCGGTTCCCTACAAAATGTTTGAGGTGAATGGTGCTGCTCCACGCGTCATGTTCGTGAACGGGCCCCGTTAGTTAAGACTGGTCATCTCTTAACTTATTTACAGGGCTTATTTTTAATGATTTTTTTTAGATTATTCACACTTAGAGAAACAACAAGAATAATGTTAAATAATACAATAATTCGACGTCACGGTTGGCGCAGTGGTTAAACGATTGACTGCTACGCTGAGTGTTGCGGGTTCGATTCCCGCACGGAACAAATATTCGAATGACCTACAAGTAAATGTTCCGGGTCTGGCTATTTGTGCATGTGAACTTAAATGTTTGTAAATGCACCCACAATACAGGAGAAATTTCTAGTGTGGACAAACGTAAAAAAATGTGCTCAGGATTTTGTAAAATCTTGTTTTGAAAGAGTGTTCTTGGCCGTTTTTTACCGTTCTTCTCCATTGAGATCTGCGTTTTGGAATGAATGGGCAACTAGCTTAAATTTTCTGATTAACTGACCGAGTTTTGGACAGTTTAAAAGTGCCTGTAGATGGTTTCATTGAAATAAATGCTTTGAGTTTGAGACAGGATATAAATGGATACAAATTCAGTCATTCTAAATAATTTAGTCATATTCAATTAATTCTACTATTCAATAACAGGGATTCCTACCAATTTATTTAGATTAAGATTGGCATGACAAATAACTGTAAATTCGATCAGGTTCTTGCTATAAATAGACAATTTAATAAAAATATTAATACATTTTGTAAAATTAGTAGTATTTAAATAAATTATAACTTTTCTGATGACATTACCTACTTATTCTTAAATTCAAGAACCTTTTGGTATGGAAAGAAAAACTCCATAATTATTTCCGTTAAACACAATAGGATTTATTTTTAACCTTTTTAAGTTAAATGTGAATACAATTATTACATGAATATAAAACATAGTTGTTTACCCACATTTGCAAATAAATGATTTTGAATTTGAATAAACCTTAATGTATTAAACGCAAATAATTATTATCCTCTAAACCGTTACATCTAAACACTGACGTGTATGCGTCAAATATTGTATCGTGAACCAGACTATTATCATAACTCAAAACCCTTTAAATAATCCCTGTATCGGCATAGTTGAGATCAATACTACGATTAAAAAAAAATGGGAAATCGACGAGCACGCCTTTGAATATTGTAATGTGATGTTATCAAAACTTAAGCCATAGTGATTACAAGATCTTCCCGTAGTTAGATTCCTGTTGCCAACACACATCAATATATTCAAATACACATAATTATTAATCTTAACCCTCATATTATTATACCCATATTAAATCGTTATCCACAAGACAATTTGAAAGCCAATCACGAAGCAAAGTTTGAGGAACCAAATTTCAGCATAAACAGTTCTAAACTAAAGATGTGTTTAGACGCGATTAGCGCGTGAAGGTAAACGAGTTTACTTGTCGGTAACGTGTGGAGATAGTATCATACATAGTTGGTAGAGGATTAGAGATTATCTATATATCTATACGTGAAGCATGACAATTTTATTTATTTATATAAATCGTGTAAGTATACTTAGATGTTTAGATGAGGTGAATGTGTAGTAGTACTCGTATTTGTTTATGCCTCATACTGATAATGTCATGGAAGTCAGTCAGTGGCAAATTTGTTGAACTAGTTGGTCAAACACGGGGCTAACCTCGTTATGTATCACTCTCCGATTGGGATTTGAAACAATCTTGTCTTTTTAAACAAATCATCTTTCTCTTAGCATTGCTTAGCTAACCACATTCATATTTATCTCTCATAACCTTAACCCTGTGCGTAGTTTCAACATTTTGACTTTACTATCCCTGCCTTCAAATCTTCTTCCCTTCAAAATATCAAACAACAAGCCATCAGCCACAAGCAAACGTCTCACACAAAGCCAGTACTCTCCTCACTTGAACCCGCCCTTACCTCCAACTAAAATAATTAGCCAAGTTGACAAGTTGGTGTCACACCGTAGGCACTGTAACAAGTTAATTTACGTTGAAACTATACAAACGAAGCACCTTGTTTGAACAAGCATTTATTATGGAAGGTACACGCCGAACAAGTGTTTAGCGTGACATGACGGGAATGTTTTAATAATGGAGGCTGATCAGAGATGGAGGTGGGTTTAGATTGGATAAGTTTGTGAGATAGTTTACGGTTGATGGTAAAAATTTGGATGTGAGGTGGTGTTTGAAGTTATCATGTTTTGTTTTGGTTTTTCATGTTTCAAGTTTTTGGGGCATCAACTTGAGTGGCAATTCCTGTATTTTGAGAACGTGCGTAGTCTAATTTCAGTGGTAATCTATCAAAATTTATAGCGTTTACCGCAACTCAATTTTGAATGTTTTAAGTATACGAATTGGCCTTCTGAAGATGTCTTTAAAAACATACTTTTCTATTGTATAACAAACAACCTCGCTGATCCTTAACACATAATTGATAACTTCACGTCTGTTAACCCCGAGGGGTAAGAGGTGTTTCGTCAGATAGATTTAAGTCACTTAAAATAGGAGGCTAGCCTACCACCATCAACCGGATACAATTGCAAACTTCGAGCTGCTACTGAAATTCTTGATTGAAAACCATGATAACACTTCACCCGACTTGCGAATCAAACTCAGTACCACATGCTCAGCAGTAGCGCTTGCGACCATTAGTCCATACATACACATAAATCATTATTCCACGAGGGGTAGGCAGAAACCACAGAACGCCGCTAACACACTGCTTTAGCTTTCTTTACGTTCATACATCTGGCCAGATCAACACTCGATATTACACACAACAAAGCACCCCTGATACCAAGAACTTTTGTCGGGTCTATCCCAAAATAGCAGAAACAACACAATACAGATAAAGAAAAATAAGCGTTGCACAAGGCACCGTGCCTTCTTCTTTACGGTACGGCGTGTTAACCGCACCGGAGCAAATCGTGTGACCTTTTATATGGCACGGTTCTTTAGTACACGGCTATGGCCCCGTGCCATAGTACCATCATAGTTTTTCGTCAACAAACTTCCACAGTGATCCATATAACACTGACGATTATGCCTACACATGGCGAATAAACCGTAGTTGCTCATGGCAAGGAAAACGTGTGTGTACAAAGGGCCTAACGCGGTTATCGTTTTCTTGACACCAATTTTTCTTAGGAAAATAATATACATAGCACGGTTTTCTTCCACTGTTCTTATAATATTACGAAAGCTGACACTAGCACACTTCCTGCTACTCATGAAATAAAACTGTTAGTATTAAATCAAATGCGACGGACGTCTTGAGCGCACATTTATCATGTGAGCGCAGTAATACTTGATTGTTTTGTAGGTTTTATTACTTTTCAAATAAAAGGTTATATTCAAACATTTTTGGTCGTCGGATTCAAATTAAAGCTTATTTTGTGTAAATAATTTCATCACCACTGCTCCCAAAACTACGAAGGAAAACATCGTGAAGAAACTAGCATGTCCTAGAGCCAAACATTCGAAGACACGCGACATCTACCACCCGCACTATGTCCCCGTGGAAGATAATAGCCGACTTCTTCTCGAACAGAATAGGCCAGTGTCCGAGCAGTGGGAAATTTATAGGCTGATTATATTATATTGTAGAACTATTTGCTGGTGAACTAAAAACGTAAATTTTAGAAAGTTACATAGAATCGTTCATCCTAAAATTTTCAAAAATCCTGTCTTATTGCTCACTAAGGTACTCGTTCGACAAATTGCATGCTTCTAGACCCAGCGCTTTAGGTAGAGCATTGTCCGTCTGTGAATGAATGTAATATTTTTAATAAGCAGATTAATTTTCTCAATTTGTCGGTGCGTATCCAGCACACACCGATTCGTTGAGTCTCTCATAATTCAAATTTCGGTTTAGATAGATAGATATAATTATTCTGGATTATGTATACTATAAAAAATCGCCATATTTCAACAAATTGAAAACAACCTTAGATTCTAATTACGTAACCTCACATTTCACATGACGCCTTATAACTGTGAAGCTGAAAGTTGAATTAATAAAACAAGACTTACATGTTCTTCGCCACGTATTTTGACTTCCTTGTTCCGTGTTCTTGCTCCTCTGTATCCGGATTGCATGAATGTATGAACTCTTATGATATACTGTCTTGAGAGCTGTACCTACTTAGAGTTCTTCATGATTATCAACTATTTAGGAATTGAATACAGTCGCCTCCTTTTTTTTCTATAGCTACATATAAGGCTAGCTATGCTAGGGTATATTAGCTTTCTGTATAAATAACATTGTCAAAGTCAAGGGCAGGACTGTGCAAAGTGTGCAAGAAACCGGAAATCATTCAAAGAAATTAAATTAATCACAAAAAACTACTATCGCCCGTAGCGAGGTGCCACGGCGATGGCGTAGCAATGTAGCTACGACGTAGCTCGCACTGCTACAATATTTCTAAATGATTTAAAATATATTAGTAGTATTACAAGCAACTTTTTTTTAATTAAAATACATACTTCAACCTACCCAATGATAGATTCAGGTTTGTATTTTAGTAAAAGAGAGTAATTTAAACATTCCAGTGGCTTTTACAGCTATCTCTAAAATTCACTTGAATGTCTAAATGATTATCTTATAATCTACCTATATGTAGGTATGTTTAGATTATAGGTATTAATTATTGAGAGAAAATTAAGCGTCACTGTTGAGTTCTCTGCACTCGAGCGTATCGAACGGAGATTAATCTCTTAACTGGTCCATAGGAGACAGATATTTTGTATCTCAATCCAACAAGTGGATACATTACTAATACATCTCTTGAAATATCATCTGTGAAGTGAACCTCGACTTCAATGAATGACTAGTTAATACTTAGTTTTAAAATTATTAATAATTACGTGCTTAATTAGTCAGGATGGGTTTTAGCCCGAATCAGTAGGTACATTCCCGGGCTGACGTATACAACTGGCAACTTTTAAAAGGGATTTTCTCCTATTGTGTTTGTTGTATCTTTATGTTTTTACGAACATAGTATTTTAGAACTACTATTATGAAATTGGTCTTCTTATCTCAAAGTTATTCCACGAGAAAATCACTTTTCCTGAAACATGTAATTATTCTGACTTGGTACTTTAGCTATTATTATTTAAAGTTTAGAGAATTTCCCGAATGTCGACAAAGCGAAATATAGTTTGAAGCAAATACAGGTAAAAAAGCTACTTCTACCTGTATCTACTTACTGCAGTGCTAGAGAAAATACCTAGAATGTTTGCGAGTCTGCGTGCAATTCTATCTCCACATATGCTCCGATAAAAACAAAGACAGCTCAAACAAAATACCAACAAACAGTTGTTTGAACTCAAACAAATTAAAAAAACATTAAACACTCTAATGGGTAAATTCCACCGCTTAACTCTCAATTATTTGCAAGTTCTAAAAGCAAGCGAGTGTTCTGTTTTATATTGTACTAGCATTTGCTCGCGGCTTTGCCCACGTGGAGATCAGAAATTATCCCGGGGACGTACTACTTGTATAAACTGTCCTATGTTCTTAAACCTGGTCATGGCTTATCTTTGGCAGTTTTACCACGTTAGAGTAACAAAAAGACAAACTCACTTTCTCATTTAATAATTACTAGCTTTTGCTTCGCCCGCGTGGACGTCAAATATTATCCTACTCGAACGACTACCGGGATATAAGAGTAACTGCAACGCAAATGCCCGCACCTTCGTCTGCGTGGACGTTTACCGCAATGAAAGTATATTATAAACTATCTGTGTGCTAAATTTTATCCCAATCTGTTCAGCCGTTTTTGCGTGATTGAGTAACAAATATCTAAACATACATACTTTCACATTTATAATATTATTATAGATGAATTAGTTAGGATGCTCGCTTTACTTCATAACTATAATACTATGTATTTAGTTATGATGGGGATGACAAATGAAATCAGAAAAAAAATATGCATTCTACTAGAAATTACATGACATAGGTATCTTCACGCCTGTGATCAACGAAGGGTGAGGCTGAGGTGTACACATCCAGATTCCAGGCTGCTACTGAGAAATTCCTGGTGGAAAAACCAGTACCACTTTGTCCGACTTGAACCGACTCGAACCCAAGACCTCATGCTCAGCAGTAGCACATGCGGCCACTACACCAGCAAGACAGTAGCACATGCGGCCACTACACCAGCAAGACAGTAGCACATGCGGCCACTACACCAGCAAGACAGTAGCACATGCGGCCACTACACAAAGAACACGTTTGGTGCTCAGTCAGTGTGAAACGCTGGGCATCCACACTTATAACCCCACTGTAGTTCTGGTTGCGGCTTTGGTTCCCACACAAAACAAATATCTGTGTGACTTAATAGTTGGTTTGGGCCGTATTTTTAAGAATGTTTGTATTCTAATAATTGTGTCATTCTGTCAAAAAATCTTGAAATGTATCTAAATTTTTGACAAGTTCTTTACATTGTATATCCTTGAGACAAGAGTGACTTGAAATTAAATGTTTTTAAATGCAAGAATTGGCTTGATGGTCTTTGTTCATCTGGGATTTGTGAATAAAACAGCAATCCAGATTGAAATAATAAGTAGGTTTCTACTACATCATATTTAACTAACTATAAACTGTTAATAGTCATAGTAACAATACAAAACATTTACCCTGAATCAGAATTGGTATCAATACCCCATTATTAAGTATCTAGGTTATATGAAGGTCGTTATTGCGATCACACTGCCATAAATACAACGAATTCGCAATATACCACTCGCCAACCCTGCGAACCACTTGTTAGTTTCGCCTCGGTTGCGACACGGAGTAAGAAAATTCAGAAAACCCACTGCCACAGACTCAATTTTAAAGCAAATGTATAAAAAAAATATCTTATAAGTAGAACTCTCAAAAATTGACTCACAAGATTCAAGTGCGATACTCGAAAATATATGTTGTAGATTTGTGTTAAAAATCTGGAATCTAGGTCAGTCAAAGCCTTCTTTTTCTCGATTGTACAGCAAAAACAGTAAGGTAACCCACCCAACTATACAAAATTGGGCTGTTGATAGCAATACAACATACTCTTGCAACTTAGTGAGTCTACGTCCAGCAAGACACATGCTGCACCGAGACCTGCAATAAGCTCATTTAATCGATCGCGTAAATACAACTGATTAAAATGGTCCTTCTGTCGCTTCACCGTATCCATGCAGTAAACATTATTAAAAACGGACTGCGGTATTCGCGGGTTCTTGCTCTGAGCTCCGAGTACCGCACCTAGCAGTATTATGTATGAAGCGGTATGATGACGTACCGGGCTTCTGATTGCGATTTCAAATGTTAGCTTTTATTTTGAGGAGTTCTGAATGTTCCATTTTACTTTCTTTTGGGGCCGTGATGGCCTTGACATTTATGTATTAATAAGTCTTTAAAAAAAACAATCACCCTTTGCCCAACCTGGGAATCGGGCAAGATGTTATTGGGTTTTTCTATCTGCAATTTCTTCTTTCTTTCCATCCCGGAGTATGAATTTGTGACCGATTGGTGGCAATACTCACGTCTCCTACTACATGGGACTTAATCATTACTGTAAACGAAATATGGGCGTACTATATGTCCATCATACCACCACATCTGCCCAATCATTCGGCGAATCAAAGCATGATGTTCGTTATTCTTATAAATTGGCTTAGAAATTTAAAAAAATATTTCTCTTCGCACTAGACTCCTATACGAGAACAGTGCTGTCACACGTTGAGACTCTTTTATTTTTGCATTCTTTAGTCACATTTACACTGTATGCCCATTCAAGAACCTGTATGAACCTGCATGTGTTTTGAGATTGTAAATTCAATCACTTAAGCTTACTGTACAGAAATCCTAGGATTAAATGGAATTATTTTCTAAATCAACCAATTCCCTACCGCTGTCCAATGGAGGACACAATCCATTTACAAAAAATCGCCGCCAAAAACGCCCTAGAAGGACATATTAGTGTCGTTATTGGTGCTGTTCTTCAGAAAAGTCAGGTGTGTGGCACTCACAACCGGCGTGTGACCGTAAACGAAGCAAAAGGAGTATGTAAAGTTCGTAGCAGATGGCGTTCCATAGATTTTGCCTACCCTTATGGGAAGGTGTGAGTTGTAAAATAAACGGTTTCTTAAAATAAATATGAAATACAAAAAAAGTGTGTCAAATAAATGAATACTCCCATTGTGTTACATAAACAATTAAATGCACCCCTCTTACCACTACGGGAACAAGTAACGCATACGTCACTGTGGCTCGTTATTGGCGCAGGCTCGCATCGCTTTCAATGTACTCGTGCGGTCTGACATCATACAGCCGTGATGACGTGGCTCACAACCGCACCGCACTCTACTTGGCACGGTGCAAGGTATGAGCGACAACGGCACAACAAAAAAGTAAAAAATGGCGAATATGTGTCTACAACTTTTTAAGTTTAGTTTTGTTACTATCAGAGACAACAGTAAAAGTGACGATCACAGAAAAATATTAAGGACAATAATTCTTCAATTTGTTTAAATTACTAACCTCAGATTTAACCCATTGAAGAGCAAATACATTAAACACAGCTATCTCCAAACTAATCAGAATCTAATTAAGCCAGAAAACCTTCAGAATAAGTAAGTATTATTACTATCATGATCGAGTTTCACTAAGGGCGCAATCAATTAAATACCGATATTATAACGATTACATACGTTTGCTCAGTCACTCACGCTCTCACATCCATTAGAAACGCACATGATTGGCTATACGCTCAGTACACACAAACATGCACAGATGTAATATTTCGCCGTTTCTAATGCAGTGTGCGATATGACGTCAGCGGTGATGACGTTGCGGCCACAACCACACCGCATTCAGCGTCAGTGGTCTAGTACTAGTTACAAGCTGAAGCGATCTTCATGATTAAGACATGCATTGGGTTAAAAGAACCGGTTGTCGTACCTAATCCTTTCTTAGTGAGGAAGTTCTTAAATCACATTTTTGTACCCAAACTTGTGTCAAGAAACTTCGTAACAATCGAACTTTTGGGTATACGAGTATATTGCGTAGTTTATTATTTCCTACGAATATTATAAATGTGAAAGTTTGTATGTGTAGATGTTTGTAACTCAATCATGCTAAAACGGCTGAACGGATTTGGCCGAAATTTGGCACACCGATATTTTATTACTTGGTTTAACTCATAGAATATTTTTATAGTTCCCGACATCCACGCGGGCGAAGCCGCTAGCAAAAGCTAGTATTACTTTATATTAAAATCATAGACTAAATTAAATACATAAGCGCCAATAGTTCAACGGTTAAGGCGCTTACAAGCTAGCGAAATAGTTGCAGTATGTTCCTCCTCACCCTTGAAACTAAACTACTGAACCCACTGAAGCGACGGCAAACAAGCTTAGTTATTGCAGGAAGTTACCAATAGCGCTAGTAATGAGCTACTTGTTCAGAGAGACGAAAAGCTTATGGTAACAGACGCTCAACACCATAATATTGTACTAGAGCTGAGAAGACCTTCTTCAGAAACAGCTCTTTCGTGGAGGTACCACCACACCAGGCAGACTGCTGTGGATGAAAGATGATCACAAATAATTACAAAATCGCTTTTGCCAGTGGCTTCGACCGGGTGAAGATCGGAAATAATCCCGCGTGAACGTATCTACTACCGAGATAAAAAGTGCCAAATTTAATTAAATCCGTTTATACAAATTCGATGTTTATACAAAAATCATTTGATAGAATGAGAATAAAGTAACTATTCGTTCAGTTTAAATTGACCTTAACATTTAAAAAAAAAAAAACAACCGACTTCCAAAAAACACTACAAAGTGAAAAATAACTTTAATTTCGGAAGTCGGTGTCTTTGGAGCTGTATTTGAATTTTTTGTCACCGCCTTCCGAAATTAAAGTTATTTTTCACTTTGTAGTGTTTTTTGGAAGTCGGTTGTTTTTTTTTTGGAAAAAGTTTTTATTTTTCACTTTTTAGTGGTTCACATGTGCTTACCCCTTCACAGCGTACCGGCGTGATGTTATGTTATGAACTGGTGTAAACAATAGACAGACATGCGATTTCGGCAATCCCAGTCCATTTGCTATCATTTATTGAGGAGTTCCGTTGCCTATCTCCGAAGTTCTTCATCAGATCTTCACCAAATTGAAAAGGGACCACTACGAGAAAGTACTCTTCCAAAAAATACCTAAATCGCTTTGTGTGTCTATAAAATTTGAAGAGTTCTCTCTATTTCTCCAGGATCCCATCATCAGATCCTGACTTGATGATCATGGGACCACCTGGGAAGTATACCCTTTCAAACAAAAAAAACAAAATCCAAATCGGTCCAGCCATCTTCGAGTAATCGGGGAACATACATAAAAAAAAAAAAAAAAAAAAAAAAAAAAAAAAAAAAAAAAAAAAAAAAAAAAAAAAGGTTCCGACGAATTGATAACCTCCTCCTTTTTGAAGTCGGTTAATAACCCATTCTTATAAATAGCATTTCAGAGTAGTACGTAGGGACTAGGTAGGGACCCATCTCGAGAACTAGTTTAAACCCACCTATAGAAACAAAACAATAATATTATAGGTATATTAACGATCCATTTTGATTTTGGCAAAATTGACGGTTCATAACAATACAATTGTTTTAAAAGTGCTGTCATTCTTTATTCTATTAATTAGTAAGAAGAGGATGCATACAAAACACTCGTTCAATGATCAAATAATGCACTGTAAATATGGCGTGTTATAAACAACGGAGGATGCTTGAAACAAAATACATTCATTTGTTTTAACCGATTTCAATAAAAGAAGAGGTTGTGAATTTGAAGCGTATTATTTACTACTGTAGCTTTTGAGATTGATTGCATGGTTGACGTAATTGCTGAGTGATTGGCCTATGTGCGTCGGGTTGTGGAATCTATTCCCGTATGGTACAGTATTAGTTTTAGGGCCTTAGATAATTTTCTCTAAAAACATTTGTATCTTTATATGTATCATGATCGCTATACAGGGGAATCTATAATAATATATTAATTATGTTAAGCAAAAACTTTGTACTCCTTTTTACGAAAATTGCGCGAACGGAGGAGTATGACAGGATGACGGTCAAAATGGGCGCAACAGAATTGAAATATATCTCAAATTATAGCTTATAATTTAATACTCTATTTCATACTGTAGCAAAAAGTACCAAAGTCGTCGGAGAACAGAGATAGAACCAATTGAAAAAATTGCATTTTTCTTTAGAAATTGTCTAGATCAATCACGTTTAAAAATTGTGACCTGTGCGCATATACTTTCTATAATATAGTACCTTGGTTTGGGACTACATGAGTCATTTATTGCCCCCGCGCGTCGTTTGTTAGATGTTGTCATAGACTGAAATAGAGTTTACTAGTAATATTTTAGATTATTGTTGATAATTTTTTAATGAATTATATTCGGATTTCGACCACTGGGCAACCACTATCCACCGTGCTTATAGGTTGGTCAATAAAACTAAGAAACGACTTGAGTAGGTACAGTCGCACTCGTAACTTCTATATCACATATGGTTCTCTCTTTCACGTCAAAAAACAACAAAGGTATATTTGTCTGCCTAACAGTTCAATCGTTTCAAACTTAGCAAGGAAATACGACGTCGCCTGTACTTACCTTGTCATACCATTGTCTGAAATATAATAAAACCTTTCTATTTTAGATCAGGACACAATGTGTCTATTCCACCATACAGCTACTTACAGCTTATAATCCAACCTCGCTACGATTTCTATTTCTATTCGACTCAAAACATATAATCTCGAATCCCGAAGACGGGTACCGACTGCCCTCACCTCGGGCCGAGTTATCCTCGGTCCGTTGGGCCCGAAAGAGGACTGTTGCTATGACAACGGACTTTGATATCAAACCTTGTGAGAGGAAGAACACTATTGAATTAGATGTAAAAGTGTGTTGAATCCAGCTGGGCAGTGTGGCTGTTGGCCAGTGCGCTACGCTAAGTTGTATAACGCAGATTGCGGTAGGTGTAAAATTGAACGAAATTGTCACGTAACGAAAACTTTATGTCCCCTCCATGCGACTTTCCATGGTTTTCTCAAAAAATAAAAATCCAAGATGGCGGCTGCGAAAGTTTTCAAAATTTATCATGGGTGTAGTCAAGTTTTCATGTTTTTGAGGGTGCTGAAGCCGATAGTAAGGTCAAAATAAAGTTTGAGTATATAAAGATAGAGAAAACGACGTTACATTCGGAGTTGAAGAAAAAGCGCAAGGAATTTCGTTCCTGGCGGCCATAAGCAAAGCAGGTCGTTTTCATTTAGAGTTTTTTTAAACCAAAAGCGTAAGTTTTTATAAAAACTTTTTAATTCAAGGTGGTATCTGAATTATTTAAAAAGTAAAACGTATTATTATAAAGGCTCACAAGTATCACTCCCAAAAAGTAACTTCTCTAGATGTAAAAGTAGTTTTAAGTCCTTCTTTCTTTAAAAGGAAATGAATTTTATCACAATTGAAACTTTTTAACAGCTGATTCGGTCGCTTCGAAAATATTGTTTGAAAACATTATCTGTGTTTTGGTGAAGTAAGACAAAGTTTCAGTAATTTTAACACCAGCTAAATATAACTGTTCGTATGACACAGTAGACAGCAATTGAACGCAGAGAAAAAAGGCTCATAGGCAATGAAACGTTGGTGGCTAAGCTTCACAGTCTGGCTCATCGGCGTAATGTTGCTTGCCTGTCGCTCTTCTACAGACTGTACTTCGGAGAGTGTGCGCAGGAGCTCCATGACCTGATCTTACCATCGCCTTTTTACTACCGGTCTACCAGACGTACTGTAGGATACCATCCGCACTTGATTGATATCCCGACCAGTCGTACTCAGCGCTACTCCTCCATATTTATTATGCGCACAGCCAAAGTGTGTAAATCTCTGCGTTCCCTTCCACATTTAACCCGTCTACCTTGAAAACAATAGTGAACAGGCATTTTCTGGGCACGCTCGATCCATCATAGACCTCATCAATCGATTTCCATCAGGCGTGATCGAGGTCAAGTGCAGGCCCATTTAGTAATAAAAACAAAAATTTTAAACAAACAGTTCATTTAACTTATTAAATTACGTTCGAAAACATCCATCAGTCTCTTACTTATGTTCAACTATATCCGACGCGGGTTAGTTACTTATCTCTTTTGGTGAATGAAAAGTCTTGCAAATATATTTTATTCTAACCCAGGTCATGTGTCTACCTGTGTGTCAAATTTCATCGAAATCTGTTCAGCTGTTAAGACGTGAAAAGGTAACAGAGAGAGTTTATTTCACATTTATAATATTACTAGCAACCAGCCCCGGCTTCGCACGGGTGAACAGTGCATGTGACAGTGCATGGGATAGAGACGTACATATGTCTCTGACCATCGTAGAATTTTCAGTAGACTTTTTTAAGGTAGGTTTAAAATTCCGTAGTGCATTATTTTGACCTATCTTGTTAGGTTTAGCCAGCGTTAACAACGTAAGCGCCGAAAAATATGTTTTCAAGACTTAATTACAAATGTTTGAAGTTCTCGGCTTTTCTCTAATTTAATAGGTATGCATGTGTATGACATGTGTACACGTGTCAATAGGTTTTTACCCAACTGCAAAGAAGGGTTATGTTTTTCACAGAAGGCTTTATTTAGGGTAAATAAAAAGTTAAAAAAGGTTAAGAATCAGAAAGAAAAATAAATCAGCTTATTTATAGCTAGCTGTTTGTCTATTGTTACACTGTTTGGGTATCAAAGAATTGTATTGTGATGTGATTTAAAGTAAATGCTTTTGAAGTACAGTCTTTTTTATAACTGAAGCATTTCTCCGATTTGAAACATTGTTATAGGTAACTTAATGGTTATATCAGTAAATTTCCTGCATACAAACGATTTAAATGTACGTGTTTGATGCATTTCGAAAGTCTCACATGACGAATTGAATGTGAATTCGTGTGTGTATATTTTGTATTGTTATTCAACTCCAATCCTTAAAAACACAACAATATTGCCTTATAATTACACAAAAGTTTAGTTCTATTTAGTTTAGAATGTATTCAGTTTAGTTTAGTTTTATTTTACCTCCGCCCCATCTGCCCACTTGATATTTAAAATAAACAGAAGATAGAGAAATCTTTGGCTACCTAAAAATAGCAGTCAAGTCTTAAGATACCTACTATATTTGCGTAAACAACACAATGACCTCCCGGTAAGATCCTCCAAAAATAGACTCATCGCAGGAAAGACGCTATTTAATTGAATAAAGTCTACAATAAAGAGCACAAAACAAACGCCTCCAGGTAACTAAAAAACTTTCAGCTACTGAAAATTTCCGACAATCGTCACCTAACTAAGTATTTACTTAACTGATTACCTCGCCAAGTCCGCCAAGTTGCGCCAACTCGCGCCAAGTACCGCCAAGTTTCTCCCATACACATTTAAAGGTGTTTTCAACCGAGTTTTTTTTACAAAACTTCTCTTTTTTCTTCTTCTGCGGTGCCTAAGGAAAAGTTTCCAGTTGATCTGATTGGGACTCCACTTGGGAATTTTTGGCCGTGATTTTTTCACACCGTCATTCGTCGTCTTTTAAGAAAACTTGGTTACGGAATAAGTATTTTTGTGTTTTTTTCCTTCTTTTGATTTGTTTCTTTGAGTAATTCTTGCTTTGTGAGCAAAGGGGCGTACGAGACAGGTGCCTTTGAGTATGAGTACTTTTGTAATCTTTTGTTAAAGAAGGTGCAAGTCAACGGTTCTCGAGATGTTGTACAATAAATACAAACTGGCTGTAAATGAGCGAAAAATCAATTATACTACATTGTGACTGTGTTGTGCTGATTTACTTTTTTCCTCTTTTTTGACTCCTACTACATTGTTTTGTATGTTGCTGTCGCTTGCTCAATTAAAACCATAGCCAACAAGGATCTGGCCGATGAAATGTAACTTAATTTCTCATTTTGTCAGTACAATACGCCTGGCTTCAGAATTCGCACATGATCATACACAATGTGCTTTGTAACACAGTTTGACAACAGTGACCTTCGCGTCGTTGACTGTGGCGCTGCGAGACAGAGAACATCCTGTCATGTCATGAGGCACATTTGGACGTCCCTTTGCATCCTACACAAACTTTATCGCGAACCCTACGGCAACTACGTAGCTTTTGACCTTTGGGTATTGCAAAAATGATGGCGAAGATTTGGATAAAACCTTTTAGGTTTTGAACAACGTAGTCCAAAACCACAAAGGTTTTATCCAATTGTATCAAGGAGGGGTGCTCATTACAGAAAAAAACCCTGGTTTTAAAAGCAAGTGTCAATTTAAACGTTATTATTTTGTCAGATAACTAATGTGGGCAGCACATTGCTAATGCATAAGCACATAAGTGTTATTAGTTTTTTGGATAAGGATAGCCTATTACTCCTTTTAACTGCATTGAACAACTACATACAACTAAATCGTTTTTGACTCCATTCTCAATACACACTTCTACTAAAATATATAACTACTCCGAACATAGTTTGGTCCTCTGGTCCGCACTCTCTTATCATTATTCAAAAGACCGCGAGCGTTTATGGTTGCAAAAATCTTTCGCAACAGCCGCAGACGTACAGACGTACATCTCATCAAGGATATATGGGGGCTCGCACTCTCATTTACTGACACACGGAAGCTATGAGACGGCTGAGCTTGGAGTTTGATTAATATGCTTTATAGCCACCTACCAGTTATGAGTTTGACCGGCATCGGCACCGGTGGCGGCGGCGGTATGATATTTTTTTTTGTGAGAAAACCCTGAAATAATATTAATAAAAATTAAGTTTAAAAATTAAGCCCTACGTGATTTTTCTGTAGTCGGTTTTAAGTGTTTAAACTTACTTTTTTACCATTAAATTTTTGGTTGCTTCAAGTTTTGTAGGAAGGCGAGGTACTTATGTTTACCTCGGTAGTTACCAGAAAATAGTAAGTGTTTAATGATTAATGTCATTCGTTGGTCGTGGCGTCTCAGAAAAGAATATTTTTAGAACCTAAATGGACAGAAATAGAGACCTTTTAATTTCACCACCCATTTTACGTGGAGGTAGGTACCAAAAACCCGTACCTAAATTTAGGCAGTGCAGGCCGTGTGTCACTGGTAGAAAAACCAGTAGGAGCTGGTCTCTTACACACAAGCTCACGCCTTTTCCCATGGGGGTAAGCACAAACTACAGAACGCCACCTGCTATGATCCTTACGTACTCCTTTTGCCTCATACACGCATCCCAAGCTACGCTTACCACGGTTGGTCCGTGAATGAATGAACATCGTTACAGACCAAGACCCTTCCGTGCCTCGGAAAGCACATTCAGCCGTTGGTCCTGGCTGTCATGCGTAGATCTTTTGTCAGTCGTTACCGTGTCATCAGAAGCCCGAAAGTTTGACAACCAGTCTTTCCAAGGAGTTTCGTATTACCCAATAACTGTGTTGTGGACGTCAGATAGGTAGTCGCTCCACGTAAAATAATTGTACTCAGCTGCTCCGGGATAGACTGGCCGCCGACCCCAACAAAGTTGGGTTTAAGGTAGATAGATGATGACACACCTACAAATATGGGCACGTAGAAATAGAAAACTCGCTATGACAGAAAAAAAAATACAGCTTCAAATTGTCATTACTTCCCTTACCTCTAAAACCAGCTCTGTATTTATTTCCGTTTGCCATCCTACTTAGTCGTAAGTCACGCCACGGCCACGCCTCCTCACTTTCTCATTAAAAGCCGTGTATTAGAACTGGTAATGTCTTAATTATCATATTAAGTGTCGCCCTCTGCACTGAATGAACAAGGAGTCTTGGACAGGTAGCTCCTTCTTATTATGTACTTGGCTTCGGTATAATTCTGTCTTTATGTTGAAACTTTTTCGTGTTGTGATGTGATGTGTCCTGTGGTAATTAGGTTCTTTAGCAGCTTATCTCCTATTCCTACATTAACCACTTCTGACCATTAATCAGGTTTCTTTATTATCTCTTTCTTGAGATTGGTGGTGGTCACGTGGTAACGGGTACTTATTATCAGTTAGTATATTAATCCGTCGTTGCCAAATGTACCTCTTTTTATCTAAACAGAAGTCAAGAGCTGAAAACAACTCCGTAGGGTACCCAAGCATAATTCTGACGGTTGAAAATTTTACTCCCAGTATTATAAGTAGTTTCATGTATGTACCCACTACTAGCTGTAATACTGGAGACAATAAATGTTATTCTACTCTATTCTACCTCGAACTTAATATGTCATCGAAGATCAGTATCGCCGCTCGTGAAATATAATTCTATGTATAGTAATTGCTTTATCACTTTTGACAACAATTCACACTAAACTAAAACTGTAGCAAATTGTCTTAAAGACAAAAAAAAAAACAATCCAAAAACATTTATTCAAATTGGCTGAGAATCAGCACTTTTCGAACGTCAAATTTACATAAAACAGTATTGTATATAAAGATGCACCAACGGCTTCTGTGTAGCGTCAAACGTACTCATTCACCTATTACAAGTTAACCAGCAATTTTAGAAATACTTGGTAACACATAGAAATCCAATTACAAACCTCACAAACAAAATCATCTCATACGGGTTACCCCACTACCTGCAACCTCGTAGAACTTACAGATGTATTCCTAACTAAAGCCACATAACTCTTCGTTACGAGCTCTCTTTATGATATGCTTTATTGGCGTAAGTGTAAAAGGAAATGCACTGAGTATTTTTCGTTTCCATGTCATAAATAGCATTTATTTTGTAAAGGAGGTTGAACTTAATTGTGATGTGTGTATTGTTTGAGGAAAGTGCATCAGCTTGAGTGCTTGTTTAAGTTGATTGGGTTATACGAGTATAGCTTCTGATGTATGCAAATTGTTTTTGCAAAGGGGAAGACAGAAATTGAAATATTTTATAAGAGAAAGAGACAATTTGAGGCATCTCCTATTTAGTTCTCTTTCGAGCCAAAGCTGCGGATATCTCAGAACTTGCAATATTTAGGTTTATTCTGACAGTAAAATCATTAAAATATGCACAAATTTTTGTTGGTTTTGAAGTTGAAAGAACATAAACATAACATCACGCCTTGTTTCCCCGATGAGTTGGTCAGAGGTATACCTAGCGGACACCTACTGGTTCCAGTTATGTTTAAGTCCCATGGAATAAGGGACGAGCCTATTGCCAACCGGGCGCAAATTCAAACCCCGGGTTGCTAATGAGAAATTCCAAATGGTAAAACCCAATAAAACTTTGCCCGACCTGGAAATCGAACTCAAGATCTCATGCTCAGCAGTTGCGCTTGCGACTACTGCACCAACGAAGCAGTTGAAAGCAGTTGGATGCTGACAGAAGCACTCTCTTACTTAAAGAATGGACCAAAAGTCTCTCTTATTATCATTCTATTCAAGAAGACATTAAACCGATAGGTAACTCTTAAAACACAAGATCACTGATTCAATACTCGCGCTGCTGTACCCACAAAAATCGATTACCAAATTGGTGATTCATCTCTCCAACCGATAAATCCAATCATCCGACAACCTATCAAATTTATCAGATAAAAACTGCGTTACCAACAAAATGGTCGTTCCCCGAACACAAATCGAAGACTAACGCGCGGATATGGCGTCATAACTTTAAAAAAATCGCCAGAAACCATTTACATTGGGCATCAATTTAGCGATTTCCGTACCTTATGCATCCCTCCGGCGACGAGGGAGGAATACGTGAAATATGTATGACAAGCTGACTGGTATAAAGTAGAAGCTGCAGCGGGAGAAAATATTTAGGTACTCTCTTGCCTTTTAGCATAGAGGCAATCCCTGCTCTATCTGTGGCTTTAGTAAAGTCGACGGCATTATAATTATCTTTAGGATGGGCAGGAATTACTTCCTGGTTCCTAATAACCAATTGCGATCTGTAATGTTCACAGCAATTAACACTCAAACCGTTCATTTCGGAACACACGCTAGCCTTGAAAACTACCATGGGCGATTGTTTGACAATCGTGACACGGATAAGTATCGATTTGTAAAGGACCATTCTTTACCAGTCCAGTACTCTTATCCGGATGGCTGTTATATTAATTTGCCTTTAAAATCATAAACTCCGTAAATGTTCTTTAAACTATACGCTTTGCCTGCGTGGTACGTTTATAAACAGTAGCCTATACGTACATATGACCCTGGTGGAAGAAATTTTCTAAATGATAGTGAAAACCGTTTTAAAATCCGTTGTGGGGTTTAGAAGAAGCAACTGGAGAAACAGACAGACGAACTGAGTGACTTTATACTATTTAGAGATTTGTTTCTCACCCTTTATGACTTGCACCACAACACCCGAAGCACCTACATTTTGCTATACACGAAAAATATGTTGTCGAAAATTGTTTACCGCGTCGCGTCGGTCGCGTCGCTCGCATGTGTCGTATACAGCCTGCTTTATTGCTTTCTTGTTTCTGCACTGATTTGTGTGTCAAGTTCTTCGGGCCCGTTTAATGGGCTAAAATTATGGGATGTTAAAATGAGGGTGTAATAAGCCGGTAAGAGAATAATAAAGTACGTACAAATTGTGCTCCGAAAGTGGAGTGATGGATTATGAGTTGGGAAGAAGTTGTATGTTATGGTGCTGGTTGTTTTGAAACGCTTGTCATGGTGTTATATCAGCGCGGGGATATTTATAACCTAACATGATTCTCTCAAAAGTTGGTACAGTTAACGGTGGAAGGATAAATTGCTATAACTACCACGATTAGTAGGCTACTAATGATCACACTGATCACAGTACGCATAATCAACCTATAACGTTCCCACTGCTGGGACACAGGCCGCCTCTCGGTGAGAGGGAGTGGGCCGTAATCTACCAAGCGGGCCCAGTGCGGGTTGGTAGATGTCACATTTGTCAAAAAAAAATATTCTAGAATACGTTCCTCGCGATGTTTACCTTCACCGTATTGAGAGCATCGGTGATGAAAAAATTTACACAAAATCAAACACCTGTCGGGTTTAAACCTACAATCTACTTATAGGTCGCGGCCGTTTCCACTGGACTACCACTGCCCTCTAATGATCACAGTGCTGCAGGAGAACGCTATTTCTCCTCTTGACGTAAACTTGTAGTCGCCTAGGCTTAGCTAGATGGAGTTCTCGATAAAAGAAAAGAATGATCTTGAGTCTGTTTTTGCATCACTCTTGGCAGTCTTAGTATTAACGCTTCTTGGCATTTATCCAAAAAGTCAACACGGCGGAAAGAGGTAGAAAGATCACGTTTTCTACCCTTCTCCTTTATATTTTTAAGTCTGAATTGATCAGAAAACGTACCCGTTGATGCCAATTTGTAGTGCCCCTTACAAATTGTGTTTTTCATTCGACATTATTGAGGTTAATTTTATATTTTAACCTCAATTTTTGTCGATGATAATTCAATTAAAATTGAATCATGTTATTCAAATAATTATTGTTAGAAACAGTCAAAGTTGAAATCTTTACTTTAAAAATTAGGTTACTTCCTTTTAGTGAGTGATTGCGTAAGAATTTAACCTCAAAAAGGTTTGTTTACTTTTTTATTAGATACTTTTGGAATTGACCAGTACATAAAATATTCAGCTAAGCAATCAGCAAAATGTCCTTAGATTACGTAGAAGTACCCTAGAAACAATGAAGCACTACATTTCCTAGTTCTAACGAGAGTTTATCATGCACAAACAGTTGGTATACAGGTAAACAGCACCTCACCACAGACTAACACATAATAGTTCGATGCTCACAGCACCACAGTAATGCTTCGTACGGATGCGTGCACCGAATGATGCACTGTGGTTTGAAGCTTCTATAGTTATGTGATGTCACTATTTTGTGAGAGGACAATGAACTCGACTAAATGGAACGTATATTGTATGGAATAACTGCCGTTGCATTGTTTGATATGGAATTTCATAGTATTTTACTGACATGGATATTCGATATTAGATCGATATCCGATAACTCTTCCGATTGTACACTGTACTTTGTATTCAATCAAAATGATGTGTTCTGTGAAATTGAAATGGCTGTAGGAATAAAATAGTGACAGGCAGTAATTAAAAATTAATAAATTAGTGTTTTTGATGGATAGATAAAACGTATAATATCTGCTTATAACAACTGTCTGGAATGATGGAAAAGTCAAAAATGCATTGGATTCATTTACGCTACCGAAAAGCTTATATCATTACAACAACCCTGTTGAAAGTCGTTATAGAAACACGAATCGCTTTGAAAACGATTTCGACTTGTATATGACCTCTTTAGTCTGTCACTGTGTCGCTACACATTGGTTGATAATACTGTTATAATCCACTGTTTCAAACACGAAAGTAGATGTGCACCAGAGACCAAACCGGACACACCTACTTCAACACAGTTTTGTCATGCTGGTTCCAAGACCATGACATAGCTGCCTCATCAAACCTTTGACTTAACGGTTGTGGCCACATTCGAGAGCAAAACTAAAATGACTTCCACATTGATTTAATCCCGCCTATGCATTCAAAGAATCGGTTTCGTAGTACATAGTCGACCTCGTAATTGATTTACCATCCTACGGTTTGGTGTCAATTGCATGTCATAAACCAGCTAGGTCTATTTGTCCACATTAGACACTGAGCTGTGGGTGGAGCCACGGGGAGAAGACGCACCTAGGAGGACAAATACTGACGTTATTGGTGACGTTCTTCAGAAATGCCAAGTGAGTAGTACTCACAACCGGCGTGCCTGTCTGACCAGATATATGAACGTAAATGAAGAAGAAGTTTCTTAAAACATTTGGTTCAAGAAATCTTACTCATTTATTCATTTAAAACACCAGCTTTAATAATCCACGAGACAATTTTAGATAGTTCTTTCTGACCTTAATGTAGTTTAAATTTACTGGGAATTTTTGTCTTAAGTGGTAAAGTCGTAACGAGGTCAACTAAACCTATAACAGCGTTAATTTAAGGTTGACATCTGTCACACATCCCCGGTCATGTAACTACAAGGGTGGAATGATACAAAGGTGGTATTTGCCTTCGGACTCGTGCAGCGAGGCGCGTGGCACGGCTCACGGCGCGTATTGACAATCACGTCGGTTGTGCTATGTATTTGGTTCAGAGGTTCAGCTCTGTTTTGATACCGACGTGTGATGAATGATTTTAATTGTTTAAGGAAAATCCTGTCGGAATTCACGTTTATAAAAAAAATTCTTCCGTACATACATAACATAACATCACGCCGTGTTTCCCCGAAGGGTTGGGCAGAGGTGTACTATGTACGCCCACATTTCATCAGTTATGTTTATGTCCCATGTAATAGGGGGCGAGCCTATTGCCATCAACCGGGCACAAATCTCGACACCTCTTGCTCAGTCATGTCCGTTTGTATGTGTCTGTTTGTTCCGGCTAATCTCTGAAATGACTGGACCGATTTAGATGAAAATTAGTATTTGGATACTTTGAACCCTGAGGAAGAATATAGGTTTTTTATCAACATACCACGCTGGCTAAGTCGTTTACCGAAGCTTATTAGTTAATACGTAGTGAACCTATTTCGATTTTTTAACAAGATTGCAGCAGCGGTTTTATTTGACAAGTTCTGAAAAAAAAACGACCACATAGATACATTTGTTGATGGTGATCATGATAATTATTATTTAGACTCGTTCGTTCCGATCATAATTGTTTACAAGACTTCTCTAGAATGTGTCCCCACCCTTTAGTTGGCCTGTTTTATACTTTGCTCAAGCCTGATGGAAAGCGATGGATGTGGTCTATGATGTCTTTAGTGTCCTGAGACCGCCGCGACTTAACCGGGCGGTAGTAGGTAGGTCTATAGCACTTGCTTGGCCTCATCTACACATGGGTTTGTAACTGTGGATAATAATATATGTCGCATCATGGTGGTCGACATGCGAAACATCGGATGTTCTTCGCTATCCGACATAGTTTAGGCAGGTATGGACACAGTTGTGGGTACTCGAACAAAAACATAATTTTAATTTAAAATAACTTTTATAAACTGGCGAGTAACAAATTAAATAAACATGTGCATCGAAAACAAACACGTGCGTTCATCGTATCCAAGCTGTAGGGCTCGCTTGCGTTTTCGGTTACATGATTATTATTTGTTTACGAATCAAATTGTTAAATGGTGCTGTCCGCTGTACTTTGGTGCCATCAATCCACGACATAAAGTTAATCTTAACTCTACAAAAAATCCTTTATTTTTTGCTAACACTAGTTGCTTTATTAATAAAATGAGACCTTCTATTTCCTATCCTTTTAACTTACCACGATAAAAATATGAACCTCAGTTAGAAAATACAGAAAATCCTGTACAGTGTCTACAGACTCATACATATTTTAATGTAGGAATAAAACGAAACTTTTTAATATCCCCACGTCGCTACGTCATAAGTTTTATAAATATTAACTCCCGACCGAAAGCTGTTTACATGTACCAACTTTTTATTTATGTTTATGACGGATAAATTAAAACATACAATTACTTTGTTCTTTCATACAAAGTTGGTCGCTTTCGCGGCGTGTATTCAAAGTTGATTATTACCGAAGGTACCAAAATACTGTTTTAACGGAAATTACAGTTTTTAATTATGCTTTTGAGACGTTGCGCTGTAATTTTTTTTAAATGGTAGTTTTACAATGTTTCACTGTGTTTGTTTGGACTTTTGCAAATCAGAACAAAGTCGTGTGGTTTAAACCACCGAGCCTATTTTTGAAATAAGAACATAACAGAAATCGATGACCAGAACGCCAATTCTCGTAATTGAAAACGTTCAAAATCTAGTCGCAGTGACATCTCGGCGACAAGTAAATGTCAAAAACTTGTCTAAAATGTATGGAAACTCGAGATATTTTTGACAGATACAGACTGAGATCAGACTGTGAACGTTCTTAAAATTACGAGGATTGCCCCTCAGTTCTTTTTAAAAAACTGACAACTTAGTTCGGTGTGAAGCGCCTGCCTATCTGGCCTCCACAACCAAGTTACTGCGTAACACGATACCCATTGGTAAGAATTGTTGTCAGACTTTCGTGCTTCTGACGAGCTGTAACTACTGCCAAAGCTCCACGAATGATAGCGGAGACCAACGGCTTTACGTGCTTTTCGGGGCACGGAGGGTCTTGGTATGTAAAGATCTATGGATCAACCGTGGCAAGCGTAGCTTAACCTGATCGATCGATCCGTGAGGCTGTCAACACTTAGACACAAGCCCACAACATGTAACATGCAACGAAGTCTCAGCAACGCTCATAACCAACAAACATCTCACGCATAGAAACAAAGCTTAAAATTAAAAAAATACTTACATGGGCACACTAATGCACCGTATTCCACCAATAATTTACGCCATTTTAACACTATTTTAAAGCATTACGTCACTAACCAATTATGTGAAAAGACTTTAACACAGTATTCAGCTGAAAAACCCATTAATGAGCTGAAAAACGTGATCATTGCTCTGTGCCACGATTAATATGTATAATTAGACTTAAGTAGCTTATTAACTACGGTGTCATTAAATGTTTACTGCTTTTCGACTTAAAATTATACTGAAATTCGAGGTTTTTTGTTGTCATGTAATATTATGGTACGTTTATATTTGTTAATTGGCCCATTCATAGTGGATTTAAGAGATACATACCTATTTATTTACCGTCATTTTCCGCATTCAGTCGGTATCTGTTTTTTTTTGGGTGGGTAATCATCAAATAACTTCTCCCGCTCTGGGTGGAGCAGGAGGGCGTGTCAGACTTTTACTGACTAAAACCCACCCGTGTTTCCTCAGTTGCCTGTGTGCCAGAGGCCGCGGTATCTCTCGAACAACCCGTACCCCTGGCAGGCATCGGCCCTTGCAGACCCCACCAGTTGGTGCTGACATCTCTTTGAGGCGCGCGTGGAACACAACGCGCCATCGACCCAGGCTTGATCCTTACCGGACAGCGAGCTACCCATTACTCGCTGTCCGCAAGCCCGCGCCTACGGTGGCCGGGTATCAGCCTGGGATTCCCGACGCCCAGGGCGACTCCCGCGGCGACTACGGCCGTGAGGACGCATATACTGCCTCTCCCTCTTATGCGCCGTCTCCCTCTTCGCGAGCATTACTGCTTCGCAGAAGGAGGTGACTGCTAACCATGCACTCTCGCTCCGTACCATGGCCTGGACCAGGGCCGGACGCGAGAGATCGCCGCCGCCGATCGCCTCCACGAGGACACGGCGGTGCTCCGCCCAAGCCGGGCAGACCTCCACCGTATACTCGGTATCTGTTACATGGGCCTTAAACGTATCTGTCGAAATGTAGGATAGGTGAACCTCTGCCTAGCCCTTTGAGGAATGGGGATCTTATGTTGTGTTATTTGTTTTTCTGATGAGATTTTATAACTATTAGCATTTGCAGCAACATTTTCAAACAGCAGTGTATACTATATAAACTCCTTATCATCATCTGCTTGCCTTTTGGAGTTGGCATCCAGTCTAACCGGATGCAGCTGAATACAAGCATTTTACATGGAACGACTGCCTATCTGACCTTCACAACCCAGTTACTGGGTAATATGATACCCCTTGGTAAGACTGGTTGTCAGATTTTCGGACCTCTGATGACCCGTAACGACAGTAAAAGATGAGAATAACACCCAGGTCCAACGGCTTGACTTGCTTTCCGAAGCACGGATGGGTGTTGGTATGTAAAGATGGTCACCCATCCACAGGCCAATTGCAGCAAGCGTAGCTTAACCTGATGGATCAACTCTTGCGGCTATAATTACTTAGCCACAAGACCCTTACAACTTGACGCTTCAAGGATTACAGAAGCATTCCTTTGTTATCTGCCTTATTGTTGGTGAATTTTCACTGTAACTATTAGCATTTGCTAGTATTATCAAACTACAGTGTACCTATCACTATACTCCTTATCACATCACAATACCTCCATGCGTCGAGCTTAACTATTGATAGTCTAAACTACACGGAAAATCACAAATACGATCGCAAAACAGCGTCAGCCTGCGCGGTTTGCACAAAACGTCTAAATCCAACATGGCCGCCATACACAATCCAGCTGATCGCAGCACGGAGCGAAAACAAAGGCGCGCAATAATCACATTTAAACTGAAGCGCTTCGGACTTCATTAATACTGCTGTCAATGAGGATTTTGAAATGTATAACTATTTTAACTGTACCGAGTTACATTTTGTAATTTTGTGTAAATTTGAATTCAATTCGTTCAATTAATCATGACACTTCATTATTGGTGATGTGATTGATAATTTTATCGGTCCATAAACATTAGAAATTGAAACATAAAATATTAATTTTATTGAACGTTTCACGGTCAAAAACAAAATTTTATTTCGTTCTCTTATCAATTATTATCACTTCTATTCTATAATTGGGGCTTGTGGCTAAGTTGCACGGGTCAATCAATGGTTAAGCTACGCTTCAAAATCAACATTTATTTCACTTAAACCTACATAATGCACTTATGAAACGTCAGAAGCTAGGTGCACGGTTCCATTGGTCGTTTTCTATGGAGCAGAGCCGGCAAGAAACTCCTTGCTCCTTGCTGGCTTGCCACGGCTCGTCCTTAGATGGTAGACCATCTTTACATACTAAGACCCCTCCGTGCCACGCAAAGGATTTGAAGCCGTTGGTCTCGCCTGTCTGGATACTTATTTTATTTGTGGATCGTCGACAGTCGTTACGAGTCGTCAGAAGCCCTCATAACCAGTCTTACCAAGGGGTATCGTGTTACCCAGTAACTGGCTTGTGGAGGTCAGATCGGCAGTCGCTCCATAATACTTGTATTTAGCTGCATCCGGTTAGACTGTTTGCGGACCCCAACATAGTTGGTAAAAAGGCAGGCAGATGTTGATGACTTCTATTGTATATTTTTGAAATGAAAGTAAATAAACGCTTATTACGCGTACCGGGGTGTTAAAACAATAGCAAACGACCATTACATAATACAACATCACGCCTATATTTACTGAAGCGTTAGGCAGATGTGTAAATTAATTGCACCGAATATATTATTCCTTAATACTCCGGCACAAACTCTTGCCTCACAAAACCACCATAAACCACCATACAGCCATAGAGATCTATACGAACCCCAAAAATCTAAACAAGGCTGTGTCGGGCAGTTAGGAGCGACCGTAAGCCGGCACCAAAAACCGAAAACTTTTGCGTTGACTAACAAATTATAACAAAAACTGTTTGCCTACAAATTAAAGTAATCACCTAACCGACTGTGCGAAGGTAGTATTTTGTTGTGTGGTTTGAAACGTTTCTGGTGTATTGTTTTGTTTTTCAAGTCAATATTTATAAAATTGACATGACTGCAGATTTGCTGTGTTTTATTAATTTATGGTGTTTTTTTGTTTTATTTATTAGGTAGGTACACGCATGTAGAAAGGAATGGTGGCCCAGTTGTAAAGACAGCAGATGTGGCCCAGTGGTAATGGTAAAGTGGTAATGGCCGCGACTTAGGAGCTGTAGGACGTGGGTTCAAACCCAAGCAGGCACTTTACTTTGTGTAAATTATTTCATCACCACTGCTCTCAAAGCGGTGAAGGAAAACATCGTGAGGAAACCGGCAAGTCCTAGAACAAAAAAATCGAAGACATGTGACATCTACATACCCGCACTAGGTGGATCTTGGTGGATTACAGTCCACTCCCTGTCACCGAGTGGAGGCCTTACTCCTTGCTCCTACTGCTGAGACACAGGCCTCCTCTCTGTGAGAGGTAGCTGCTAGGTACTTACTAATTCATGTAAATCTTTGTGTAAGAACTTTAAGGTATTATTCGTATTTTAATGTATTCTTTTCTTTTGTTAACAGGCAACTGCTAGCGCCAAATTTGAAACAAACACAATACTTAGCGAATGGTGCCGAGAGCGACATCAGAACTGTAAGTACCTTTAGACATACTTAATTTATAATTAGGAAACAATGATCTGTATACTTTAGTGATATCACTAAGCAAATTCGTTATGCAATTTATAAAAAAACGTCGCAATTCATTTAACAATAAAAGATTAACAGCACAGTGGACCACTTTTAAAGAAGTATGAAATCATTTTCATCATTTGTGTTTAGGCATTTTAAAAAAAGGGCCAGTACTGTACATACATTCGAAACGGTTTAATGTTTAAAACGTCAATTCGCCGAACCCAAACAAAACATAGTTTTGCCTCAAAACTGTTCAATTTCAACAAAAATATCTCATATTTCGTCCTCATTTCCATATTTTTCGCAGCAATAGGATCCGATATTGACACACAGTTATTTTAAACTACAAATATTTGACTGGATTCCAATTTCAGTTCAGTTCAAAACGAAAAACAAGATGGTTGAGCTAACATAGTTAGAAATGGGGCCGGTCAACATAAACTGATTTGTAAAACTGTTTTATATATTATGCTAAAATAGGGAATCAAGAGCCGATTCAGTACCCATATTTATAATGAAGCAAAAATTGCGTACCCCTTTCTACGAAAATTACGTGGACGGAGGAGTCCCAAACTTGGCACAGTTAAAATTTGTATGGAGAAGGAGTGCAGTAAACTAATTTAAAAACAAAAAAAAATGGTCGACCACTAGTTACTATAATGCAGTATTCTCCCTTACATAATTTTTGGATACAAATAATGCACGAGAACCTCATACAGAGATAATATGTAAGAAGCTGTATTTTATTGCGCCGTTATTATTAAACGTTATTGTAATATAATATTATGTATAAGAAGTCAGTGGTGTTCATCACGTTATGGGAAGTATTCGAGTGAGTAAATGATATAACCACAACTCACTGTACAATACTAGAGGTCACACGTCCGCATCGTTCGGTCGACAGCAAGCAAATGACTACTCTGCGGACGTGCGCCGCTGCGCTAGTTTATGTCACCACGCCACAAACTTTAAGGACACGGTCTCTTTAGAACGTCAGAGGCTGCCGACAGCGTGCAATGACTTCACGACGACAGACCGACACGCCGCAGGTTATCATTATTATTCCTTGTCGCCGTAGCCCTGGCAGTCGCGAGAGTTTGAGCGAGACCGCTCCCGAGTATTTACGAACACAGCATTTGGCCATCGTCGGTGACAGACGGCTACACGAGTCAGTCACGGTCAGTGGGTGACCAGATAGACCCTAGACGTTGTAGACATGAAAGAGCTTAACATTATCAAAACAGACAACTAGAAAAGATATGAAAAGTTTTGTTATTCTGGTATGTCACCGCCAAACTACACGAGCCACACCAACGGTCCACTTTACACAAAAATTTCTAGCAACTCGTAACACAAACCTACATTTATTTCTCACAAAGCTAAAATCTAGCTCAAAGGCCAGGCTATTTCACAGCCAAAACTAGAAACAAAGTTTGCGAACGAATAAAAGTGTAAAAACAAAAATTGCGTAGATTTCAATACCGGGTGTCGACACCGTGAACGCTGCCAATCTCTCTTCAACCAACGACACTGAAGCACGTCCATTTTTTTTTAGAACAGGCTATTTTTTTGGCCACTGCTATTATTAGGGATGTGACAAATGCTGCGGTTAAATATGCGAGGATAATTTGGTTTAAATGTGAAACCGTTTAAACTGTTGACTAGTTTTGCACACAATGTTAGGCTTTTGTAACTGTGAATGAACTGACTGAATTTTCTGATAAATATTTTTTTAGAAAATTCAGTATCAACATGTGCTAAGTTTACTAATATATATAGGTATCTTACCAAAAAGGCTGTGTTTTAGGGATTCTACCTTTTTTATTTATTCGATAGTATCCCATAACTTAAATTCAAGTTCGGATACTTTATACTTTCGGATATTTTACCAACAATGTCACAGCTCACCGCATCACAACCGGACTCACCGCGATCCGCCACGGCGCCATCTCACGGATTTATATCAAAACTTTTTAAATAGTGCCAGCGATTCGCAGACAGTTTCAACTTGGAGATTAAGTGGGCAGCGAATGAATTGTTTCCCCTACTAAAGTTGCAAGAAAACTGCACTTTAGATAAAATAGTGCAGTTTTCTGTAATTGCAAACTTACTACGTTGCAACCAACTCGGATACAAAGTTGTAAGTGGGCGCTCAATCAAACGCGGCTTCTTGAATCCCACTGTATGTATTAGCTTCTCGGTATTTGGTATAACAAAGGATATGTTTACTGCTAAACGAGTATTGCAGTTGAAGCGAAATTAATTACTGTTTCCTCAATAACTATTTGCACCTATTGAAGTGAATTGTGGCTAAGTAATGACAGCAGCACCGGTCGATCGGGCTACAATTGCCGCGGTTGGTCCGTGGAGGAGTGACCATCTTTACATACCAAGCAGACTCATCCGCGCCTCGGACAGCACGTTTAGCCGTTGGTCCCGGATGTCAGTCGTGGGTCTATGACAGTCGTTACGGGTCGTCAGAAGCTCGAAAGTCTGACAACCAGTCTTATCAAGGGGTATCATGTTACCCAGTAACTGGGCCGTGTAGGTCAGATAGGCAGTCGCTCCATGGAAAATACTGGTATTTAGCTGCATCCGGTTAGACTAGAAGCCGACTCCAACATAGTTAGAAAAAGGCAGGCAGATGATGGTCTACTGAGCTGAATAGTTGTTCACAACTTGCTGTGATGCTTTTCCTTTGTAAAAATGCAATTTAAGCACATTTTGATCACACTATAAAAGTTATTACAAAAAAAACCATTACTAAATAAAAATTACTGACTGCAATGTCTGATGGTCGCAAGCGCTACCGCTAAACATGAGGTCTTGGGTTCGATTCCCAGGCCGAAGTGTTACTGGGATTTTGTATCCGGAATTTTTCAGTGACAGCCCGGAGAACGGATTTATGCCCAGTTGATGTCAATAGACTGACCTTGGATTCACCATCATCATTTCAGCTGAAAGACGTCCACTGCTGGACATATGCCTCCCCCAGGCTCCTCCATTTCAACCGGTCTTGTGCTTCCTACATCCAGCAGATTCCCGCAGCCTTCACAAGGTCAATGGTCTACCTTGTGGGAGACCTTTCCCATTCTACGTCTTCCGATACGCGGTCGCTCCAAAACCTTTCGGCCTCATCCGCCATCTGTTCTACGAGTAATGTGCCCTGCCCACTGCCACTTAAGTTTGGCAATTTTTTGGGCTATGTCGGTTGCCTTGGTTCTCCTGCGGATCTCTTCATTCCTAATTCGATCACGTAGGGAAACTCCGAGCATAGCATATCTCCATTACCCTTTGGGTGACTTTAAGCCTTTTGACAAGGCCCATTGTGAGCGACCACGTTTCTGTGCCATAGGTCATCACTGGCAACACACACTGGTCAAAGACTTTTGTCTTGAGACACTGCGGTATTTGGAACAAGAAGATATTGCGAAGCCTCCCGAACGCTGCCCAGCCGAGTCGGATTCGACAGTTGACCTCTTTCTCGAAGTTGGACCTACCTAACTGGACAGTTTTTCCTAGGTAAATGTACTCGTCCACCAACTTCGAAAGTAGCTCCTCCGATTGTTATGAGAGTGGGTGTTACATGACCTTTGTCTTGTCCATGTTCATTTTAAGACCCACTCTTTCGGAAGCTCTACTGAGGTAATTGAGCATTGTACTGAGGTGCTCCATGGTCTCAGCCATGACAACTATATCATCGGCAAACCGAAGGTGAGTGATATACTCACCCTTAATGTTGATAGCAGGCCCTTTCCAGTCCAAAACCTTGAAAACATCCTCCAGTGCAGCGGTGAACAGTTTCGAAGAGATAACGTCTCCCTGTCTCACACCTCACTGCAGAAAGATACGTTTCGAAGTCTGGTCCTGGACTCGGACTGACATAGTGGCGTTTTCAAACAGACACTACAGCACCTCGATGTACCGATAGTCGATCTAGCACTGTTGAAGAGACTGCAATACAGCCCATATCTCGATCGAATCGAAGGCTTTTTCTTAGTCCACAAACGCTAAGCAGAGAGGCAGGTTATACTCTTCGGTCTTCTGTATAACCTGCCGCAGCGTATGTATGTGGTCTACGGTGCTAAAGCCTTTACGGAATCCGGCTTGTTCGGGAGGCTGGAAGTCGTCAAACTTGCGCGCGAGACGGTTCGTGATGACTCTCGAAAACAGCTTGTAGACATGGCTCAGAAGTGAGATGGGCCTATAATTCTTAAGAAGGATATTATCACCCTTCTTAAAGAAAAGTATCACCACACCTCTGTTCCATGCCTGCGGCGTTAGGCCCTCGAGTATGACGGAATCAAATAGTTTCTATCGCAGTATGGTGGTAAAATGCATGGAGAACGCTGCTGCCCATTCTCTGGTAAGTCCCTTAGTCGCCTTCTACGACCCCCATGGGAAGAAATGGGATGATTCTTTCTTCATAGAAACCACCACACACCTTCGATTACGTAGGACTTAAATATAACTGGCAGAATGTGGTATACACCTCTGCGTAGCCCTTCGGGGAAACAAGCTGTGATGTTATGTTTACTTAACAAAATTTCAAAAACGTGAGTGAGTAAACAAAAATACGCAATTTACCTATGATTGTGCTGTGATGGCTGGAGAGACCATGCAAAGTATGGGGTTAGAACTTACGACCTTTCATTTATCAGTCAACCTTTACAAGGCCATAACTTCTTTATTACCCACTCCTCCATACATGAGGTACACAAAAGACGAAACCAAAAACATTCCAACACAAGAATACCATACAACACAAGAACACAGAAATAAAATAAACATGTTAAACAAAATTATACTATTTATTTTACAGCGAAATAAAAACACCGTCTCACACAAAAGATAGGAATATATCGGAGAAATTCAACAAGATTTGTGCCACAGGAATGCTTGGCTGAATATTTTGCTCTTTTACCAACAAAATGTACGAGAAAACGGAATCGAGAACTTTGGTGAACGATAACAGAATCGTCGGAATTTGTCCTACACTTGCTCTTCGCTCGCGACTTTGTCTGTATAAAAAGGGAGGTTTTTTCTTATCTTTTTGCTCGATTTCTCGTATTTAGTGAGTGGGAAATGTACGTACCATTTTTGGATACTTGTATGTCACAGGCTTGTGTCTTTTCGAGGCATCTCAATCAAGTGGAAAATGCATTAGAGGCGTTAATATCACTATGCACCAGGTGGTCCTATTTCTTAATAAAATTCAAAATAAACCTAGCGGGGTAGTAACGTAAATTGTCATTGGATCGCAACGCCTTTCATTTTGACATCCGTTACTTTGTAGATTTAAAAAATCATCTGCATAACAACGTAAATAACGCGACGAACGTGGCTGAACTGTTTAAAATCAAAGCTATTGCGATCCATTGCAATTTTTTGTATGACACGCATTATCCCACTAGTGTACCTACTTAGAAATAAACCATAGCATTACGCTCTTCCCTAGAACCAAGAATTCGAAAACATGACATCTACCAACCCACACCGGACCCACGAGGGGGATCACCTACGGTCCACTCCCTCTCACAGGCTCTAGTCCCGGCAGTGGGACTATTAAAAGCATGATTATGCATTATGCTCTTTGCTAACGCCTATCACAATAAACAATACTTTACAGTGAACATAGAAACCTAAACAAACTTTTTGAGCAATCTTGTTTTCTTACAATACAAATGTTCTTGCTAAAATACCGTAACCTTTTCTCGAATACAGATCTAAGCCCTCACTCACTTGCAGTGACACGTACAAAACGGACTACCAAACCTTTCCCGGGCCTAGAACTAGCCTCAAGTATAATATATAATATCAACATTATTAACACACATGGTACATAAACTCACGGCCTTTTTACAAAGGGAAAGCAAAATCTATACATGATGCCAAATGTTACGACTGTTACATACTCGTTGTTGATTCTTCCACATTTAAAATCTGAGGGTTGATTATCGTAATTTTAAGAACATTCACAGTCGGGTCTGACTAAGATCCGACTGTGAATGAGTTTCCGTTCAAGTTTTTGACATTTGATTGTTGCCGAGATGGGACTGCGACTAGATTTTTTACGTTTTTAATTACGAGAATTGGCCATCTGTTCATTTTCGCATTTTTCAAGAACTTCACAATCCACTAACATCCTTATTTTTGTACCTACGGTTTTGTTACTAGATTAAGTAATTATACTGTACTAGCTTTTGCCCGCGGCTCCGCCTGCGTGGATGTCAGTTATCGCGTAAAAAAGTAGCCTAAGTCCTTCTCCATAGCCCAGGCTATATCTCGGCCAAATTTAATGACGGTCAGTTCAGCGGTTTAGGCGTCAAAGCGTAACAGACAGACAGAGATACTTTCGCATTTACAATATTAGTAGGGATTATGATAGAGCGGAGTCTCCTAACTCAGGCATTTGTGCCGATTCTCTTGTACACCGAACTAAACTAACTAATATATCACTAAAATTCCTTACTTTTGGCTATTAGAATTTTAAAGCTATTCTGCAAAAAAATATCTCTAGATTTAAAAATAATTTTGACATAACTAAAATCGAATTTGACAATCGTGACTCCACGTGGTATTTTTTAGCTTCACGAAGTGGTACTTGTTTGCCCTACCCCGTGATTTTTTTTAGAGCCGGAGGCACGCCTCGGTTGCTGCCTTGACGTGTTTTATATGGAACAAACTTATGCCAGCGGCTTCGCCAGAGCGGAATTTTCATCCCCTATTAGTTAAATAGTTATATATAAGGAAGGATTTTTCGAAATTGAACCCCTATGGGAGTTCCCATAGGGGTTCAATTTCTAAAAATCCTTCCTTGTTCCTTGTCTACATTATAAAGGGAACCTCTGTGCAAAATGTCAGTTTTCTAGGTCCAAGGGTTTGGGCTGGGCGTTGATGAGTCAGTCAGTCAGTCAGTCAGGACTTTTCTTTTTATTTATATAGATTTTTCACTTATTGTATGGAAAATATGAAAATGTATGACCTATAAGTCGAGTTTTAGAGGTCCTTAATTTCATAAAGGGGGTCGAAATTTTCATTATTTTTACGATAGGACACACCATTTTCGAGATATAAGCAAAAGAAACGAAAAAAAAAAAAAGATACAGTACTGTTTTTGAACCGAGGTGTTGGTGTGAATTTTAGTTCTTGACAACTAATTTTATTCCACACCTTTTTAATCGTGATAAAAATAATCAGAGTAACCTAGACAATCAAAATTTTAGGTTGAATAGAATAATGAAATTGACAACGACAGAATAGTAAAATTGCCATTTTCACTAAATTAATAACTCGGGGCAATCTTAGTGCTTTCAAACTAAAATATAGTAAAATTTTGTCACTTTAGGAAATTTCAGAATGTGAAATCGTTGTTTGACAGGAATAAACAAAATAATGGTGATGTTTAGTCTAGTTTAGAGAATTTTGTGACAAGAGAATCGGCACCATTGTTTGCTTAAAAGGAGTCTCCAAACAATAAACATGTTTTGTAAACTGAAGCATAAATAAAAACTTAACTTATTAATTTAACTATTACTTAAATATCAACACAGCCTGCGAAAATCAAATAAAAATCCCTCACAGTAATTTTTCTCTCAGAATCAAATTTAGAAAACAAACATTTGAAATAAATAAAGAATACTCTTTATCCGTATTCAAAGCGACTCCCCGTCGGTCGAACAGATAGTAGTATTCTGTTATAATATCAAACGCAAAGCCGCCTATAGAGGTGGACCAAGCTGACAAATCCTTGCATCCTATTCAGAGGTCCCGGAAAAATATTACAGAATCTTTCCCCCTACTTTATACAACTTTCTTATTGTGGGATCAATCCCCACCCTCGAAGGAAATGCGTGAAATTAGAATTTCACGATATATTTGCAAAGGAGGGAATATTTTGGAATGAAATCTTCGTTTTTTTTGCTGTGAAAGGTCTAAATGTTGGAATATTGGTTCGGTTAAGGGCTGTTATTTAAAGGATATTTGTCTACCGCTTTCTGCTATGTATTGAGTTTTTGCTACATAAAACGGTAAAATATGCTATATTCTATTCTATTTAATATGTAACAGAAATGAGATTCATATTACCCACGTAGATATTTCAACCTTTGTTATAAAAACAAGTAAGTTCATAAACGCAAACCTGCAACCTACTGAAAAATCACGGTATAAAGAGTATGAAATAATAAAATATTCTCATCTGAAAGTCGTGATCGTATTTTTAATAATAGGGTATAAAGTATGAAGTTGCCGTTGTATAGTAATAGACACTTCGAATTGACATAAAATCTTCATGGTGTAAGATTTTCGTGTGAAACTTTTTTCACGTGATACATATGAGGTTCTTCTTTAAAAAAATGTGCAAAATTCGATTTTTGACTTTCAATTGTATTTTTTTTAATTCAGCTTAGACGTAAAAATGGATAGTTCGAAAATCCGAGTTATTTTTGAATACGAGTTCAGACGCCGAACTAACGCGGCAGAAACGGCTCGCAATATCAACGTTACGTTTGGAGAGAGAACTGCAAATTAACGCACCGTGCGTTTTTGGCTTCGACTTGAAGAACGAACCACGTGGTAGACCGCCCACACAGGTGAATAACGCTGAATTGAAGGAGATGGTAGAAGCCGATCTGAGTCAAGCTACCCAGGAATTAGCGGCATGGTTTAACGTTACCCTACCTACAATATTGACTCATTTGCATCAAATCAATAAGATAAAAAAATATGAAAAATGGGTGCCTCATGATTTAACTGATCTGCACAAAGAAATGCGTGTTGAAACTCGTGTTGCCTTGTTGAATCGGTACAGAAATCAAGGAATATTGGATCGAATTGTGACATGTGATGAAAAGTGAATTGTTTACGATAACCGTAAGCGAAAAATGCAATGGCTGACCCCAGGTCAAACGCCGCAACAGTGTCCTAAAGCAAAGCTTACCAATAAAAAGGTAATGGTAACTGTTTGATGGACTCTTCATGGTGTTATTCACTATAGCTTTCTCAGGTCTGGTCAGGCAATAACAGCAGATGTTTACTGTGCCGAACTTCGAACAATGATGGTGAAACTGGCAGTGAAACAGCCCCGACTCGTGAATCGATCTTCACCATTATTGCTCCATGATAACGCAAGACCTCACACTGCACGAGAAACCGTTGTAACTCTACAGGAGCTGCAGTTGTACTCGCCAGACCTTGCTCCAACGGACTACCATTTGTTTCGTGATTTGGACAATTTTCTACGTGATTTAATTTTTCTTCCCAGGAGGCAGTACAAAATGCTTTCACACAGTTTGTCGAATCTAGATCCTCTGAGTTCTATCGCAAAGGCATAAATGAACTTCCGTTTAAATGGCAGCAATGTAAAGATAATGAGGGTAAATATTTTAATTAAATAAACATGTTATTTTTTATTTATTTATTTATTTCAGACATAAAATTAGTCCATAGTTTCAAAACTTTAGTACCTATACACATTCTATCATAAACAATTTTTTTTAAATATAGAAAAAAAACGAGTTTCAATTTTTCAGTACAAATCGGCAATTTCATACTTTAACCCCTAATATTATGTCCAGTAATGGGCGTCATTATTAATTATAATGTAAACATCGCACAGCCTATAACCAGCTCATTTGTCAAATTATGATAAGTAACTTCGAAGGTATGAGGGAACAGATGAACATACATATTATACACGTACATACCGGTTAAAATCATAACGCTCCTTTTTGTTACGCTGAAATCGGGTTTAGTATTACAACAATACATTGAAGAGCAAAAAGCTCCTAAAAATTTATGAAAACTAGACTAACTTAATTTCAACACAAAATGTCGGAAAAATTATATCGCCCAAGTGACTCTTCCTAAACAGAATTTTAACAAAAACAAATGTTCCTTACAAAGTGGAGGCCCATCAAATCGGAACGGATTTTCAACTGAAGTAGCACTAGCGGGACTCAAGGCTTCAGTCGAGGCCTAAGAAAAAGCGAAACGGCAGCGAAATAATAAGACAGACATTATTATTGTTGGTCAATTGAATTTTATTAAGTTAATGGACACGTTATTAGTATGTTTTCGGTTAGGCTGTCAGACCAAGACTTATGAAATGAGGTTGAGTTGCCAAAATCTTACGAAGCAACCGACGAAATGAGATTGCCAAAAAAATAAAATAGAGCCTCAAATTGTTATGTTGTCTTGACGAAATCACTTGTTTTGATCGTTGACTAACTTAGACATAGCGACTATGCGACATGAGACTACGACTAGACGCAACGATAGACTGCGACCGATAATTTTCATTTATACACATTTCGTTCAAAGTTCCACGCACTTGGCGTCGAGTTGCAGAGTCGCAACGACAGGCTAGGGGAGTCGCACGCTCTCGATACTTGTCGCATCGTCTAGACCACGAATACGACGCTGACTTGTTGCATGCGACTGTCAACTACAATACATTGAAAAGCAAAAGTCATCGCATGTGCACTGTGCGCACACCCGATGACAGTCGCATGCGACAAGTCAGCGTCTTGTCGTCGAGCTGTAGTAGTCGTAAATTGCAATGTGTGAGGTGGTAAACATAATTCTCGTAAAACAGTGAGCGATAACACGACATTTAAAGTAAGGTACAAGTTGCAGGTAATGCGTCATAAATTCAAAATTCATTGAACACAATGTAACCACTATCCGCCATTGAGTCGGTAAGGTACATAACTCAGACGAGGAAGTTGCAGCGCGACTGCAAAATGACATAAAGGCATTAGTGACTCATAAATCCAAATTCCGATGCACGTAATAGAGTGAGCTTAATATACTTACTTTGTAGGTTACGGGATAGAACAATGCGGGCGATATGGGGCGTTTCTTTTATGAAAATATAATGGTTTAACCAATTCCAATAGATTTTCACCTGGTAATTTACTATTCCCCATTACTACAGATCGGGCAAAGTGTTATTCCATGGGACTTAAACATAACTGGCGAAATGTGCGTGAACTATGTACACCTCTGCCCAATACTTCGGGGATACAAGGCGTGATGTTATGTATGGTTGCAAATTACTGTTTGCCATCGAAAAAAGCTACAAGCAGCCTAACTGCGTAACACTCACGCTGGCTAATTTTGACAATTTAACAATATTCATTGCATTATTTACGTTAACGAGCAGACGATTTCTTCAATCATATGAAGCAAAGGGTCTTTAAGTCTTTAAATTACTTCGGACTCAGGTAGGTCGAAGCAAAGAAAACCTACTCAGGTGGTGATTCACAGATGACTCCGCCCTGATGGGTAAATTTGGTGCTGTCCCGCAATGTGGCACTTAATAACGTGTCCAGTGTGTTCTATTGTGTGCACGCTCCAGGACTTGATGGACACCAGTGAAAGTGCCAAGCTCGTAGCAGAATTCTGGGCTGACTGGATACAGATTTCTATCCACACGCTAAGAAAAAGAATGGGATATGAATTTCCGTCAATATCCTTCGAATTGTTAGGGGGTTACCCAATTGGAGTGCTGATATGCTGATGTAGTAAATGAAGCCGAACTAGCTAATAATGTCCAACTCTACTAAAAACCACGAGTTTGATTGAAAACAGTTCGAGGAAATTCAAGCAATCGGAATCCGCAGGATTTTGGACCCCGATAAATTGTATTTGAGATGACGATACTATTTTTATAATTCCGTTCATACCGATATTTTTTTAGCTATGTTTTGACCTTTAACATACTGTTAAGTCCCATTACTTTCCCAAGTAATTACTTCGCAGTCCGGCTTTAAAACTGAAATGTCAACGGGTACTCTAAAATATTGTTGAAAACTTTACACAGCTGATATTTCCGGATACTGTAATAAATAGGATAAGCCCACGTTAGATGCAATATTTATCGTCCTCGATGTCTATTTATATTATTTCTACCTCTTATATTATTTATTCTGAGCATTTCTCAGCATCGAAGGACAGGTCCCTACGTCCGATGTCCTCGATACGTGGCCTTGGGAATTTTTCTTTACTGCCAGCTAGCAGAAACTTGGTAAGATACCAGTAGCTAGATTAAAATAAAATGCGTAAGATACGTTTGACACCGGGAAGTCTGGCCAAAGCGGTGAAGGAAAACATCGTGAGGAAACCGTCATGTCCTAGAACCAAGAATTCGAAGATATGTGACATCTACCAACCTCCACTGGGCCCGCGTGGTGGATTACGGCCTACTCCCTGTCACCAAGAGGAGGCCTCTGCCCCAGCAGTGGGAACATTATGTAAGTCAGATTATGTAAGTCTGGCGGAAATTTTCATTTCTTAGCTACATTTCCATTACAGATCAATGTTTTTCTTGGCTTATGACTTAATGTCCTGTTTCACAAAATCTAGTTAGGTTTATCAGATGAATTCAAAAGTGAAATAGAATTTGCCTAGATACGTAAAGCGTAAGGGATCTCGTGCATCATGCTCGTCGTGCTCATGCTCATCGTGCTTGCCATGACTGGCCGCCGTCTTAGAGAAAGTTTGGCCGCAAACTTTCGGAGACTCTACGGCCTAGATTACAACCTGTCGTATGATAAGTCGTGATGGTGGCCTTTACTTTTCAGAAGGTGGTGTAACAGGCCCTAATCCCCATTGTACTCCAAAACCACGATGACCATATCTCTTCATATTTTATCAGTCTTCCAACTTTGTAGTGGATCGCCGCTGACTGGCGGCCTGTAAGACCAGCGCTTTACCGTCGACTATTCGAGTTAAGTGCCAAGTTATATCCAAGTTGTAACAAGCTCTTTGTTTAACGATTCTAAGTTGAAACAGTGACTGTTTAATTTCAATTGCTCCAGGCCTTTTAGAAGCTTAAGTGTCGATGTGAAAATTTTTAATTATCATGTTCCCGTTCGCTTGTTTGCTCGGAATATTACTGTTTGTGCTACTAGTTTGTAGTTTTATTGTTTCAGTATGAAAAGGAGTTTTGTTGTATTGTTTTTGTTTAGGTATCTGGAAATAAACCTAACCCGTCAGGAAGGTAAATTGGTAATGTGAAGTGTCTGCAACAGCATGCATGGAACAATGAGAACGAATCAAGTACCTAATATATGCTGCTATTTCTTTTTTTTTAATCCTCAAAATGTATTTTAACGAAAAATATTTAAGGCACACCTCACAAAACGCCTTGCTTTGTGTAGGTGTATCATTTCTGCTGACCATACATGCATAAAGTCACGGCTTCTTCCCATTACAATCAACAATACGCGCTACGTAGGATGTTCACATCCATAACACCAAAGTATTTATTTTTAATTGATTTCTGACTTTTAGCAAGGTATTTCGCGTTTGATTGAGGGTTCGAAGCTTACTGGACCCAACTATATTGCAAACCCACACCACTATGAGGTTTCCAAGTTTTAAATGATCCTGGGAGAACAGTATATTTTGATTTATTCTACAGATTCGACTAACATTGTAGGTGGTTGGAAAAAAAATAAAGATAGCTAAAGATTCTTAAATCTGATATTCGTTTTTTTCCCACGCATCTTAGCAGACAATAAATATCCACAATATCTTACTTCAGATATCAAGCTCTGCCATGGTCACCTTACACATGAAATAACTCAAACGAAAAACAATAAAATCTCGAAGCCCGGAAACCTCGACGAAAAACGGCCATTCTATAATATTATCGAAAAACAATCGCTACCCGTCCAATCTTAATCTGCAGTGAGTCTTAAATTTTCTGAAAACTCAATTAAAACCGATTCTCCAATATTTTAATTGTATTACTGATGAATGGACCAAGTTGGAACATCTAGACAGGTAGATGTCTGTCTAAGAATGGAAACTAAATTTAATTGATAAGATGGATCGCTGTAGTTATTTTGCTGCTGTAGCGAAAATTTAATTCAGACTTTTATGTTGAAGTATCCATCTACTGATTGAGTTTCGAAGTAATAAATGATGGTGCTGAGTATCTAATTTTATGCCTGTAAGGAATGCCCGAATTACATTAAATTATAATGGTATTTGTTTGTTATAGCGGCTTTTTCACGCTTTTCTGTGTGTATGAAATGTAAATCACAATCACGCTATATTGTTCCCACTGTTGGAATACAGGCTCTGTGAGTGGACTATAATCCACCACGCAGGCCCACTAGGGGTTGGTATCACACATCCTCGATTTTTTGGTTCCAGGACATGCCTGTCTGTGTGTGGCTTCCTTCACAGTTTTAAGAGCAGTGGTTATGAAATTAAGTCTTTAAAGTAAAATGCCTGCTTGGGTTGGAACTCACGACCTACAACTCGGCAGTCGGCGCCGAAACCACAGGGTCACCAGTGCACCACTGCTCCCTAAATGCTTCATTAAATATTTCTAATTATTGGGAAAAAATAATCACTAATCAGCGAAGATGTTTATTTCCCGGCTTACAACCGTAAATACGCCACCGCATCCGTAATTATCTTTTTATAATCACGTGTTACTTTGGCAGTGAAACAAATTTTATTTCTTTCTTTCTTCCAACCACACTCAACATTCACCTCTGACGTCACCACACGAAACAACACCAAACAAGAAATCAAAAACTGCGCTTTGCAACGCTAATTTCCCATCGCTTAAAAAACAAGCGCAATCCGGTGTCGCAATTAAACGTAGGCAATGCTATCGCATCGACTTAGTACGGACTTTAATTAAACCCGGGACAAGCCGGGATCCCGGGGCCCGGGTCCCGGGTAAATAGCCCGCCGTGAGGACAAATCGATTGCATAACAGGAGGAGAATGGCGGATGAACCGAGATGCTCGCTCAGCAGTTCTTCAAAAGGTATGATAATGTTCCAGATTAATCAGCGCTTTCACAAAAAGATAATCTTGAGACTTCTGAGTTTGAACGTGGATTGGATTCGATTTTATTTTGTTTTGTATCAGGAATTAATGGATTTGGATCGTTATGTTATTTCCAAACATGATGGTTGAAAATTGTTAGTAAAAATATGACTAAACTTTTTTATCAGTCGAGTAAGACTTCAACCATTCCCTTTCTGGTATTGTTTAGTCTCCGAAATATATGATCATAATCAATACAGCTGCTCATCATCGTTCTCCTCCCTTATCCCAATATATTTGTGGTCTGCTCAACATGACTTATTCTTCCACACTTCTCTTTTAGTCGTCATCTCGGTAGTCACACCCTATTTAACCATATCATCAAACACACAGTCCATCCATCGTCTCTTTGGTCTCCCCAATCAATACAACTGATACGGAACATAAATTCACCCGCTATACCACGCATAATATAAGAAAAAAGTACTTCCCCATACAAAAAAAAACCTGACACACTTTCAATAATCTTTCAATCCGAAGCAATGAAATCATTCGCAATAACGTATCATAACCCCTAATCTCCCACTTGAAGACATCACTTCAACCCTCAATCGCGCACAGCTCAACAAATCACAAGCATCTTTGTACACACTGAATATACGAATCTTAAAAAAATCTCTATTCACAGCTATCGATCGGGGGAACATCTGAGAGTACTAACCTTACATCTGCCGAGGGAAACGGTTCAGAAACTCGTACTTTTCTATGCAAACGTCGGTAGATAAGGTCCTCGTAAAACTGTATCGCTGGCTAGGCGAGCTCTATCGCTTGGAAGTTATCGCATAGCTGTGGTGGAGTCTTTGGCAGTTGTTAATGGGGGTTTGTATGGAAAAAAGGTAGGTTTTAATGTTGTTTAGGAATAGCAAGAGAGGTTGTCCTTAATCGAATGAAATCTGGTATGTTGGCAGAAATGAAAAAGGCATTCAGACAAAAATTAACACTAGGTACTTACCCAAATAAAATCATAAAATAATAGCGGCATTCAAAACGCTGTCTAAATAAAACTCGTATAAAAAGCATACAATACGTTCACAGTTCAAACATCATTCTAATTTCAAAAACCATAACACGAATAAAACAGTTAAGTTCACCCCTATTATTAAAATTTAAAAAAATATGCTTTATAAAGTCTAAATTGAAAAAAGACTGGCCAGTTTTATAGCCCGCATAAATTGAGGTTGGATCGATGAGGGAAACAATACTCTTTCCTTTAGGGTGTGTCCAGACCTGGCGAATGGACCGCTCGCGGGCCGTTTGCTAACTGCGCGCGTGTTGCTCGCGTGCGGTTACAGCCTACGTTAGGTGCGCCGCGCGCTTGCGGTTCTCGTGCGCACAAAGCTTCTTTCGCGTTTGAACTAAATATGGGGGCGAGGTAGGTGCACCGCGGGCAGCAGGCGAGCACCTCTTGCGCCGCTCGAGTACGGAGCGTAGATTGCGTCCGAGCAGCGCGCGAGCGGCACGCGAACATGAAATGCACGCGCGCAGTTCGCAAGCGGCTCGCGAGCGCCGCATTCGCCAGGTCTGGACACACCCTTAGTTCCTGTGATTAAAACTTAGGGTATGTACTATTATTCCGTTACAGACAACATTTTGACGGTGAGTTTGATTCAAATTAAGAATAATTATAAAATATTAAAAAAAAACTATTGCTTATAAGGTGACTCCAAATTTAACAATGTAATTTACATAAGTCGATGAAGTAAACATTTTTTTTATTTAATTATTCTATTTCACATAAATCTACATGGGCGCTTATGAAACGTCAGAAGCTAGTTGCACGGTTGCTTCCTATGGAGAAGAGTCAGCGAGAAACTCTACGGCTACTCTATTAAAAATAATTGGCCATAACAAAGTATTCAAATTACGCTTTTAATAGGTATGGGAGGTCAATAAGTTCTATAGGCTCTTTACAAATAAATAATAGTTTAAAAAACTAAAAAAACACGCTTTAAAAACCAAACTAAAAAAGGAGAAAATAATTTAATTCAATTAAAAACCGTGGGGTGCTTGACATTAATTGATTATAAAAATACCTCAAAAAGCACCCCACGGTTTATCTACAAGTACTTTGTATGCCTTTAGGAACTGTTGTTTTGCTTTGTAAACTTTTGTATTTCGGTATTGTGGTGCTGAGAGCCAGTTAAACTGGCAGAGGGAAAAAGAAAGAAAAAAACATAAGACTTTTTATTTCTGTAAATGGACGGTCTGTCTTATGGACCCAGCGAGTTAACTAATTGCATAACACACTAACAGTAGGATTGGCTTTCATTTTGATAGTTCAACGATGTTCATTGCGGTATTAACGTTTTTTACTAGAAGAATGTCTTTTTGAGTTATTTTTATAATCAATTAATGTCAAGCACCCCACGCTTTTTAATTGAATTAAATTATTTTCTCCTTTTTTAGTTGGTTTTGAAAGCGTGTTTTTAGTTTTTTAAACTATTATTTATTTTCTATTTTGTAGTTCTGCTAACTACAAAAACGTGTTTTTTTTCTAATTTTTTTTTAAATTATTGAATTGTCATTGGTTCTCGACAAGTTTACAAAGTTTCAATGAAATCTGACCGTTTAAAGTGGGTCAAAATCGCGCTCAAAGGAGTCGGTTACATACAAACATACAAACAAACAAACCAACATACAAGTGAAGCTAATAATATAAAGCGTGTAAAAAGAGAATGGTTGACCATTCTCATTTGGATTATATTAAATACGTAGAATACTACTATATATCTGGAGATACTTTAAAGTTTACAAAAAGTTTCTCAAATTTTATTTTTTTATTTTATTTATTTATTTGCTATAAGGTATCTTCACAGCTGACAGAAAGTATAACATTATTAATAATTCTAAACATTACGCCAATTACGAAGTACTCAGAAAATATGAAAGAAACAGAGAGTGACATAATTATTAATATTTTAAAGTGTGTGTATGCGTGTATCTGTGCGATGTAGGTGCTGTAAATGTGTGTGATGATGTGTGTGTGTGACTGAACATATATATATGGCATACCTACGTACATTTTTATCCACAAAATGGTTCGGTACCTACTTTACTTTACTTTAAATAGATACTGAAATTAAAATATACCTAGAATATTATTTTATTAAGTCCTTAATGTTCATCTAGATATTCTGCCTGCCTGTTGCATCACCATTGTAACGGCACAGTCCACGTTTTGAAACCATTTTTCTGTTTTAAGCGTTGAATAGGTATACTAAGAATAGCTATAACATTTTATGTTACCCCTTTCCAATGTCTAGACAGACAAAAACTTGTTCAAGGTTAAGAAACTGGATTAAGTTATCTGTTTTTATTGTTTTGGGTACCGAATGGCATACCTACGTACATTTTTATCCACAAAATGGTTCGGTACCTACTTTACTTAGAGGTACTGTACAAATGTTATGTTTAAAACTAAAAATACGATCCCATTTATTTAAAAACACAATACCACAAACCTATAAATTACAACCATAAAATATTTTCAATAAAAAACTATGAAAATCGTAAAACTTAAATTGCTTTTCCGAGATTAGGGTTCAATAAATTATCTTGACAGACCACCACTAAAGTCGCCACTTTTCACAATACGGAAACCGGAATGCGTTAAACGCCTATATAATTTATGACCACGCAAAGACGTAACTGATAAATCACGGGGCTTGCCCGTGGGAATTGAAATGCCATAGTAAAATGGGTACACATGAGCTAGTGACGTGGATAAGAAAACTATTGTTGGTCAGATTATTTTCTGAAGACGCAGCTTTAAGAAATTGTTAGAATCGGATTTTGCTGTAAGTTAACAGGCCTCCCTGTTATATTGGGCGGAGACAACAGTACGACGGCATGACCAGCCTAAAACGTTCCCACTGTTGGGACACAGACCTCCTCTCTGTGAGAGGGCAGGCCGTAATCCACCACGCAGGCGAAGTGCCGGTTGATGGATATCACATATCTTCGAATTTTTGGGTTCTAGGACATGTTGGTTTCCTTACGATCTTTTCCTTCACCGTTTTGGGAGCAGTGGTGATGAAATTATTTTCACAAATTAAAGTGCCTGCCCTCGGGACATTGAATTCGTAAGTCGCAGCTGTTTCTACTTCAGCTGTAAATGCTGCGCTTAACTACTTTGTAATTTACTTTTGGAAATAAATTATTTTATTATTATTTTTATTATTACTGGACCACCACTGCTCTACTGTCTACTGTGGTAGACGACAGTAAATTAAAAACTAGAAATAGAAAATTATACATTATCCAGGTAATTCATAAGTATACATAACATAAGTAAGTACCGTGTGGTGCCGCACGTAAAAGAATAGCACCATCCCATTTCTTCCCGTGGGTGTCATAGAAGGTGACTAAGAGACTTACTAGAGAATGGGCAGCAGCGTTCTCTATGCATTTTACCACCATACTGCGATCGCCAACCCGCCTGCTAAGCGTGGCGATTATGGCAAAACCCCCCTTTTGGGGGAGGCTTATGTCCAGCAGTGGACGTCTTTCGGCTGAAATGATGATGACGATTAGGTAATACATAAGCCGGCAGGTACAAAGGGATATCGTGCTACCCAGTAACTGAGCAGTGGAGGTCAGATGGGCAGTCACTTTGTGTCAAATACTGGTATTCAGCTGCATTAGATTAGACTGGAAGCCAACCTCAACATGGTTGAAAATAAGAAAATGAAAAGGCTAAACAGATGATGTATATTATTGTGAAATTAAAATCGTAATAAAGATTCGCTTGATACTGAGTTTTCAATTCCAAAAAATCCATAATATCTAGTGTTAATGTGCTATCATAAAAACTGCAACCATAAGATACATAATTATAAATAAACAATTCTATCCACCTTCTAGAATTATGTTATATAGGTAAACACCTAATGACATCTCTCGAGAGCTCCTATGCGAAACGAACGACAAACTCCACACATTATTGCAAGATACCTAGACAACATTACGAGTGATATAGCTCAATAAAATATTTAGCTCAACAAAATACTGAGCTCAGCAAAATACTTGGGACTCATCATTTAGGTTTTATGAAAGGCGACAAAGACGGCGCGTCGACCATAGTGGTGTAACTAGTTGCCAATACGTGCTTGTTGAAGAATAAACAATCTTTATATTGCATTTCTTAGAGACACACACAATAATGTTGGGAGAAGGATCTCAACTTCTTTTTCTGGAAACACTGAATGCTATGTTTCTTTTGTCGGTTGCAATTTCCAATTTCGAATAATGCATCACATCAGCAATTTTTTTTTAGTTTTCTCATATCAAGTTCAAATCGATGACTATTTGGGCTGATAAAATAAATAAACATAATCAAATCAAATAAAAATATTGTATTTCACATAAACCTGCATGGCCACTTAAGAAACGTCAGAAGCTAGGTGCACGGTTCCAATTTTTCCCTAATGCATACATCCCCTGTAAGTATTAATTAATGTTCTGTAAATATATTTTTCAAGTGGTTGATCGTGCGGGTGTCCATTTGTCGTTTCTCTGTCCATTGCAAATTAAAACTTTCAGAAAGTGAAATAATTCAGCTCAATTAGGTTCAATATGTTTTTTTTTTATTTTTTTAAATTTTCTGCAGCCAGCTAATACCGTGGTGTTAGATTGAAATGGAAAAAGATTAATAGATTTACACGTTTCAATTTATTTGAATTTAAATGATTTGCCTATATACCTCACCTCTTGTATAGCTATATCAACATCGCCACAAAACACAAATCCATTTCGTAGTCACGACTCTACAATATAATTGACATGCGACCGTCGCCCGTATACTGTCGTATAAATAATTTGGTATTAAATGGAAAGAAAACTAAATGCATAAGATTCACATTACCGAATGTTAGAAGTAGTGAATGTCACGTTGTATTGAATAAGGAGATACTAGAATTCGTCGAACAGACGGTTTTCCTGGGAATGACGCTTGACTCAAAGCTACAGTGGGGTCCTCACTTAACATCACTTGCAGGGCGACTGAGTTCTGCCGCTTACGCTGTTTGGAAGATCCACCAATTAACAGATGTGGACACCGCGAGACTGGTCTATTTTAGTTACTTTCATAGCATCATGTCTTACGGTATTTTGCTGTGGGGACGAGCTGCGGATATTGAGTCGATCTTTAAGAATAAGAAGCAAAAGAGGGCTGTCAGAGCCATCTACAACCTCCGCAGACGTGAATCTCTTAGGGAACTGTTCAAAACAATTAACATCATGACGGTACCTTGTCAATATATCTTTGAAAACATTATGTATGTTCGTAAAAATCTACATCTTTTTAGTAAGATAAGTGACAGGCACAATTTTAACACTAGAAATTGGAACAAATTAGATCAACCACATTTCAGATCGTCTAAAGTACACACTTCTTTTATGGGGTAGTGTGTAAAATGTTATAATAAAATACCAGCCGATATTCTTGAACTAAATGAAAAGAAATTTAAATCATGCATTAAACGCACACTTTGTAGACAAGCATATTATAAGTTAGATGATTATATTGTTGATAAAAATGCTTGGCTTAATGCTGGTCCGACTTCACAGCCACCTGGACTTACTTTTTAAAATGTTCATATTTGGAAGAGATGCTTCCCTTTTTTATGTTTTCTGAAATTATGAACATTTCTATTCCTATTATTTTTATTTTCTGACATTACGAATAAGTTTTTATTTTTACTGAATCAAGTATTATTTATTAAAATTTCAAAAGATTTTAAATATTTTTCTTTCTTTTTGGAAATCAAATTTTATTAATTTCTCAAATACATTGCAAACTATAGTTTTGTATAATTTAGAAGCATTTTGTATAAACTTTGTAAATGTGAGTACCATGCATCCGTATAATAATTATGTTGTTTTGATGTACGTTGACTTGAAAAAGCGTGGCAGTTGAGAGTATGTCATGCTCACTTAAATGTCTCGCTGATCATTCGGTTCATGTGTTGGATCATTCGGTTCCCTAAAAAATGGTTGAGCTGGACGGTGCTGATCCACGCGTCAAGTTCGTGAACGGGCGCCGTCGGTTGAGACTGGTCATCTCCTAACTTCCAGAAATTATTTTAAATCTTATATTTAGAATTGTTTTTTTTTTCTACATTATTCTCACATATAGAAGCAACAAGAATAATGTTCCCAAGATTTTGGAATACCTAACATGATTAAAAAGAGTGTCCATGGAGTTTCTTGCCCGCTCTTCTCCATAGAGATCTACGTTTTGGAATGGGCAAATAGCTTCAACTTTCCAACTGGTCGACTTTTTGACAATTCAAAAGTGCGTGTAAATGGTTTAATTGAAATTAATGCTTTGAGTTTGAGTTTGAGTATCTACATTATAATTGACACCTTTGTACGACGACATACAACATCAGCGAAACGACATGAGACCGTCGCCCGCATACTGTCGTATCTACATTATAATTGACACCTTTGTACGACGACACACAACAACAGCGAAACGACATAAGACCGTCGCCCCGCATGCTGTCGTATCTACATTATAATTGACACCTTTTTACGACGACACACAACATCAGCGAAACGACATGAGGCCGTCGCCCGCATACTGTCGTATCTACATTATAATTGACACCTTTGTACGACGACATACAACATCAGCGAAATGACATGAGACCGTCACCCGCATACTGTCGTATCTACATTATAATTGACACCTTTGTACGACGACACACAACATCAGCGAAACGACATGAGGCCGTCGCCCGCATACTGTCGTATCTACATTATAATTGACACCTTTGTACGACGACATACAACATCAGCGAAACGACATGAGACCGTCGCCCGCATACTGTCGTATCTACATTATAATTGACACCTTTGTACGACGACACACAACATCAGCGAAACGACATGAGACCGTCGCCCGCATACTGTCGTATCTACATTATAATTGACACCCTTGTACGACGACACACAACATCAGCGAAACGACATGTGACCATCGCCCGCATACTGTCGTAACTACATTATAATTCAGGTACGTGATCCCGCAACGAGCAGATACATCTATGTTCTCTGTACGTGTAATATTCTCATGCACTATTGTGCTCAGTTAATGTACTGCATTTCAGTACACAAGAATACCTTTGAAATGCACTGTACGTGGACTATTTTTAAAATAATACTTTGTTATTAAACTAGTTAAAATGGTGGGTTTTACTCAGGTGAGAATTCTGAGGAATGATGAAAAAATTATATTCGAAATTGCATCAATATATTGTTAAAAAGCTTTATCCAAGAACTCGGCTTGTCGTTTTAATTTTTAATGTTCGATTCCTATAAACAAAAACGGATCGTTTTGCTTACCAAAGGAAACATTTTTTTTTTAGAAAACTGGGGAAATAAATAGTTTCGTACGCTAATATTACCTATGACAGCTACTTCCAAATAGGGAGGGTCTACTATGCGAAGGTATTACGACTTCATAAGGGTCTCAATTTTAACCTACAACTTATTGGAATCGGCCATAAGTCATCTGCATAGTCTTTTCCCTACTATGATGGTGTCGGCGTCCAGTCTGACCGGATGCAGTTGAATACCGGTATTTTACATGCAGTGACTGCCTACCTGACTTCCACAACCCGGCTATTGGGTAATACGATACCCATTGATAGGATTGTTTGCCAGACTTTCTGGCTTCTGACGACCCGTATTGACTATCAAAGATCCTCTAATGACAGCCGAGACCAACGGCTTGATGTGCTTATAACGTATTATAACGTCACATGTGGCGTTTATACCAATTTAGTATTAGCACCGACTCTCTCATTCGAGAATTCAATGTATGCCCAGTGTTCTATATAATAAATAGTAATTAGGTGTCCTAAAATCATCGTACGAATTGACAGCAGGGACTAGGATAAATTGCAAGGAGACTATTCTGGGGGCGATAAGGAGGGGGGGAAGGTGAGGAAATTCAAATTGGATTGAAGGAAGTTTAGATTAGATTGAATTTTCCCTACACCTTGTTTAATTTAGTATAAGTGCGATACCCTCTGTTTGGAGCAAGAATTTTTACTTTATATTTTTTTTGTAATTGTCAGCCCAATTGATGATGAAGGTAATTGTGCGAGATATTTTTGGAGTGTTTTCTTGTGTATATAACAATTTTTTGTAATTTTTGTACTAATAATGTCAAAATTAAATAAAAAGAAAGTAAAAAGATTCGGCCATGTGTCTTATTGAAATAATTTAATGACTACTTAACAGCCAGATAGGTACAGACAACAAGCTTTTAAACCTAACTAATGGCGGCTTTTATGATGACGAAATGACAACAATCTATCATACACGCTGATAGTCCACGTGGGAAGTTCTATCACAGTACACTGCATTTCCAAACTTTTAACTTTTTCCAACCAGTACCCAGACCCACCTTCTACGCAACCATAGGTACTCATCGATATTCCCCCAAATTACATCTTTATCGATGTCAATTACCACAAAACTCATCAAACATGATAGGTAAACTTAAACCATCTTATTACAAAACAAGTTTTATCTACATACTCCGGTTAAAAGCCACTGTGAACTTTATTTATGACTATCATAAAGTTCATAATATAAAACTGACAACTTACCTAGAACTGTATTTATACACGGTTAATCACAATCGTCATTCTTCGACAGACATAATTATGAAATGACTATAACATGACCAAAGAATCAGCATCACCATACAACGTGGCAGTACTACGAGCTCTTTACCCATTGACAACGACGTGGACGAATTTTTTGATGCCCTGTGATTTTTTTTTCTTTATAAGCATGTATTTAATATTTATTCATTTTTTTTATTCAACGTTTCCCCAAACTAGGAATTTCTCTTGTATTGCGGGTGCGTTTATAAACATTTAAACATAACAAACATACACAAACAGCCAAACCCGGAACAACTACTTGTAGATCGTACAAATATTTGTTCCGTGCGGGAATCGAACCCGCGAAACGCACACGAAGCGCAGCAGTCAATCACTTAACCACTGCGCTAACCGTATTATTTTATGTCTGTATGTCATGTAAATAAATTCAATTCTTAATTGAACAAAAACTATAAAACGACAAAGGAACGTAATGTGATAAACAATTATTTTCTCTCAACATACCGATCCCATTAACACCTCTATATGAGAAATTAAACATAGATACACTACTAACGAAATTCACACCCCCTCGCCCTGTCACGGACAGCAAGGGGAAAGGGCGATAGGGAGGGGTGATAATTACACCACAGTACTTACAAGATGAAAAATGGAAGCGGTCGAAGCGCAAAATGTTTTCTCAACTAGTAACGGTGTGACAGCGTGACATTCTTTTTGATAAGTGGATGGAGAACGTGCCCTAAGTATCACCTTTTTCTAGTTAATACTATTTGTTTATTTTATTCCAATATAGGAAAATCCTATTTTTATACTCGGAAGGAATAGACATTGATCACAACTTTGACTTAAGTAACTGAACTTCAAGAATGGATTCCTTACATTTTCAGGGGCATACGCCACTTGTACGTATACTCGTATTCCTTGTAACTTTAAACTACGCGTGGTTTTTGCCTTCAATTATTATTTAATGTTATAATAAGCGGACATACTGAGAACTTGATAGACTAGCAAAATTAAGACGTAGGCTGGACTAGAGCAGAATTACATAATAAACTTTGTTGCATACTTACACTTCTTCCATAGAAGGAATAAAACATACAACATCGCCCTAAAAATATTCTTGAGTCGGGTTATATGAACAGATGTAGAGTTTGTAAACTCGAAGTTAGGTAATTAACATTATAATCTTATGCTCGTCTCATTGCGCCATTAAAAAGCAACACTGGGTTAGTTAACCAGATATTAGTATTTTTTTATTTGGTTTATTTGCAGTCCAACCGACGAAACATAAACTAGAATTGCAATGACGTCTATCGGTCGGACTAGGGAAGTCTGACCAAAAATGAATGGACAAACAATTAACGAAACGAAATGAAATATGAATCATGATACGTAACGTAATACTTTCTTGTCTTTGAATTTTATAACATGACATTTCATTTTAATCGTATTGTATGTGGTTCCCATAGAGATTCAGTTTGACGAAAACGTCAGACAGAATATAACATATTTTAAGTTTTTTTATTTTGTATTTATTTTTATATGACTTCATTAATGTATTTGCCTGCTGATATAGTACCGAATTTTCACTTACAGCGTCGAACAATATCAAATACAAAAAGTTATCAGCGGTACCTCATAACGTCAATTTATTTAGACATCGCTAACACTAGCCCAGAGTTTAGCGACTTAGCTCTCATGCATCGGTGGTTTAAATGGTTACTCTAGGTTTTACCCTTGGTGGCGCAAGATTAATTATTTGATTAACCTTATTTTTGCTGTTAACTTTGAGTTATTTAGGATAACCTTTAAACGCGTAGGTAAGTGGGCCAGGCTTACCATACAAAAACAAAAAGACACTTACGCTTCGAAGAAAAAGGTTTGTCAAAAGTAGCACAGCTTAACTTTATCCAATTTTATATAGCCTAGCCTTCATACAATGACTAGCCACTTTAGCAATTGCTCCAAAGAAATATTTTTTACATCTACCCGCGATATTGTGTTAAAAGAAAAACAAGGACCAAGTACTTCTGGAATGATTGATGATGCGCTGAAGGAGCCGGCGAAAGAATTTTGATATAACTAGCAGTCCCAAGTGAGAAGCGTCTTATTACTGTAAGGTATGATGTTTTTAAAGGTATTAGATACTTGAAATGGAGGTGGAATTACGAAAGTGTTTACTTATTTCTTAGGAAATGGAAAACATTGGTTGGTAAAGGCCACTAATCGCTAAAAAGTTTAAAGTAAACTCACTGTTTTCGTCAGTCTATTTCTCCGCTTACGACTTCTAAACCACGCAACATATTTGATACGGCTTTCACTATTATTTAGTGAATTTCCTCCAGTACTTTTATATGTACCTATAATACATTAATTTTAAACTTACATAAAGAAATCTCGATGTTTTGTCAAGTCGTAAACACCGTGCGAAGCATGAAAAAACATTTATCATTTAGGTACTGCCGGCACCTGGCAGTACCTAAATGTTTTTTTCTGTAAATTAGTTTTTAAAAAACACTGACACGTAAAAAAACTAAATGTTTTAAAATAAGAAGAGGTCGGTGTTTATTATCTGACTACCTCTGAGAAGAAACACCAAAAGAAACTCGGGTCACAGTCTCTTATAGACCAGACATAGTCTTGGTCAAGTCATATTAGGAACATTCAAATTACAGTCTGAAATAGTACTTTGAGGTCTTTGAATTAGTTCAAATTTATTGAATTCGATGATTACCTTCAAAATACTTTTAAATGTAAATAACTTAACGAGTTAACTTTTCACAAAATAAAAATGGAGATTGTGCAAATGCGCTTCAATGTTTAAAAAAATAGATAATCGGAACAGTCATTTGTCATTTAGAAACACCTAGTCTAATTCATACAGTTATCGAGGTTTTTTAGACTGACTTTATGTGAACATTCTCTACGTTAGGAAAACCATTAAATAAATAGTTATTTAGTAGAGTAGTTTAATTAATAGAGATTTACGAAATACATAGGTATTTCGTAAATCTCTTCTCTATTCCTGTTGTCTACGTTTTGAATCTTAAAATGAAACATAATTAATCACAGATTAGATAATAAAATTAACGAAGAAAAAATGTCAAAACAACGTCACTCGAAGTGTACCATTCACATTGAATGAATGAAAACCTTTCCGATTTCTTGTGAGCATGCGGTCCGGTCTTTCATTCGTTCCATTCGTCTCTGAGCGAAAAAAAGAACCCGGTCTAATTGCGAGTGAGGCTTTTACGTGGTGGCCATGAAATTAGCGGATGAGTGCGGGGTGCGTTTTTAGGATTCATTTGTTATGCCTGAACGCTGCCAACCTTACCTTCTTTGCTTCCTCAAAAGACCATTATAGACACTAACTTACATGGACCTCACGTTATCCGACCGGCGCGACGGGGTAATTGCGTAACACACTAACAGTCGGAATGGCTTTAATTTTCAACAAAATTCATTGCCTTACTTACGTAGTTGAGCAGACGACTGTTTCGAACCTATGAAGCAATGGATTAGCAATATCCTCCAAAATGATTCAGATTGTAATTAATAGTGTGTTACGGAATTAAGATGCTGGTTTATGTCTGGACTTCAAAAGGGACTGTGACCTCTGAGTTTTTTCGATGTTTCTTGTTAGTCGGATAGGATACACTTACCTCATCTAGTTTATAAAATATTATTGACGTGTGAAAGTATTCATGTTTAAAATTATTTAAGTTATTTCTTTCTGCATAGGTATTTCCACGTTCCAATTTCAAGAATTATTTTTTAATTCTAACCTTTTAGTCGCAAGTTTTTAAAGAGGTTTAATTTACTTGCAACTTTATCCAGTTTAAGTAGTTCTTTACAGTCGAATAAAACCTCAACGAGTTGGTTATTTCATTTTAAACTCCAAAACACCCTGATCCGTTCTATTCTCATCCTAATCGCTGGTTTCGCGGCCCTAACACTTACATAGCATCTTTTTCCCTTCTGTTAGAGGACGATACTCGTGAATGACAAATTAGGAGATCTCTCAGCGCACGAAATTGCTCCACAAGAATATTTTATTGAATTCCTACACTTTTTATATTGCGGCCATATTCGGTGCTATATTTAGAACGCCTTTATGGAAATCCCGGCTTTTGTGAACTGATTTGCGATTAAATTCTGGTTCTCGCATTTTGTGGATTTTACCTTACTAGTTTAATAAATCGTGCGAATGTGAATTATTCGAGCTAGTCTGTCTTCAGGCAAACTAGATTTCGCCAAAACTCTATAAGAAAACCTTTGGAGAAAGCTAGAAAAATGTGTTTCGTAAGCTAATGAAATCAAAAAACGCAAACCGTTTCTATGGTCAAGTTGAGACGGTCATAAGCAATGGCTAGTGTTTTACATTTAAAAACTTGTTTGAAACTCTCGTGGCTAAGTGATAACAGCCGCACGGGTCAATCGTACAGGTTAAGCTACGTTTGCCGCGGTCGATCCGTGAATGGGTGACCATCTTTATATAACAAGACCCCTCCGTGCTTAGGGAAGCACGTTAACCTGATGGTCCCAGCGGTCATTTGTGGAGCTTTAACAGTCGTTACATGTCGTCAGGATCCTGAAAGTCAGACAACCAGTCTTACCAAAGGGTTATGCAGTAACTGAGATGTGGTGGTCAAATTCCTATTTGACGTGGAAGGACTTCCTAGTCCTTCCACGTAAAATACTGATATTCAGCTGCATTTGGTTAGACTGGAAACTGACCCCAAAAATAGTTGCGAAAAAGACTACGCAGATGATGATATTTCAGGAATAGCAAATTTCTGTGAACAGGAATCATTCTTATAACAAACCTAGTCCTGTAGGGTGATTGCGGCACACAGGCTTTCATTTTCACCGTTCAACAACATTCTTTGCGTCATTTACGTTGCTAAGCGAACAAATTTTTCCAACATATGAAGCAATGGATTAGCAATATCCTTCAAAATGATTCAGATTGTTATTGATAAAGTGTTGCGCAATAAAGTGACTGCACTTCATTGCCTTTTTGACACCCTTGATTGAAGCCACAAAGCAAAATGTAAAAAATAATCCTATTATAATAAACTGTAAAAGTTTATAAGATTTGATGTTTAAATGTTTGTTACTCAATCATGCAAAAATGGCCGAACGGATTTGTATTAATTTGGCATACAAATGGTTTATATCTGGAGTACCTAAGATACTTCTTATCCCGGTAGTACGTTCCCGAGGGATATTTTCGGACTGCCACGCGGGCGAAGCCGTTGGCAAAAGTTAGTGTTTTAATACAATTATCTTCTCCTTGTCCACAGGAAATCGAGCACTGCTACTATCACGGCACGGTAAAGGACTACCCAGGGGCATCAGCAGCATTCCACACGTGCAACGGAGTGTCGGGCGTCATCCACATCGGCAACGAGACCTTTGTCATTCACCCCTTCTACGGGGGTGACCTGTCGGTCAGTGGCGCTTGCTTTTTTACCAAACTTATAAAAGATATTGTGTAATTTTCAGGTTTAAGAATCAAATCTAAGTGGCTCTAGACAAAAGTAACAAATGATTTATTGACAAAGAAAGTAGTTTAAATTATCCATAAAAAGTGCTACTGAAACTAATAACTACCTAGTTAGTTTAAAAAAAGAAGTCAATTCAAAATATTTGACTATTGGGAACTTCAGACAGCCTGTACTGTCCCACTGCTGGGCAAATGCATATTATCACATAGAGAAGGTACAACCAATAAAATAAGTAAAATTAGAACATTAATCTTTTACTGTAATGTACCAATTTATGTTGAGTTTGTCAAGAGTTGAGTCACAAGAAAACCAATTACAAATCCTCACGTATAGACGTATTATCATAATAGTTTATGGTGTGAGCACAAAAACAAGAAAAAAAAAACACATCGCCCTAATATAGTTGTTGTTGTTGTTACCTTTTAGTTTGGAGCCACTGATTATTTCGCTGTAATTCTTCAAAAAACCTTCACGTTTTTCAGATTTCCAAACATTTAATTATGAAGAGTTTGATAGACACGTCATACATATTTTATAAAGATTTGAATATTTTTGTGCCTACAATATAACTTAAGCTTATTAGAGGTAAGTTATATATAATTCAGGCGGTGATACTACGTGGAATATTAATTTGTTCAATGTTTATTTATAACCCGTTTTCCTAGAGACGTTGTCAACTTTTTGTTAACAAGTAAGATTTTATGCCTTGTCTTGTTAAAACGCGATTTCGCAAAGAGTCTTGTTATCATTAAGTATATTTGGAAAATTTAAATATTCGTAACTTTAACTGACCACTGAGTTATTCTTGATATTGTTCAGCTCCATTAAAGAAGAAAGATTTCAATGAAAATGATACATTTTGGAACCTAAATGTGCGCAACATTAATTAACCGAAAAGAGCTCTGATACTTATTTTACGCTGTGTTCTTTAGTTCAATGAACGCAACCTATCGCTGCTGGACATAGGCCTCTCCTAGGCGCCGCCACAACACTATGTACACCGTTATCCACATCTAGTCTATCCCAGCGACCTTTTCAAAGTTATTGGTCAATCTACTTGGGAGGCGTCCCATACTAATCTTGCTTCGATAAACATGGCCACCACTTCAGCATACTTTGCTGAGCTATGTCGAGAACTCCGGTCCAATTCCGGATTATTTCATTTCAACTCAACTTCAAATAAACTCTGAGCACAGCCCACTTCATATCGAATAATATATTCTTTAGTTATTTGACAAAAAAAAAGGTTATTGTAGATAATTTCATACATCATTAAAATGTATGCTCTTAGATCAACGTCATCTGCTGAGCCTTTTACCAACTCGACCCTAAGGTCGGCTTCCAATCTAACCGAATGCAGCTGAATACCAACATTTTTCATGGAGTGCTGGCCTATCTCACCTCTACAACCCAGCTACTGGGTAGGTAATTCGATATGACTGGTACTGGACCTTTGGTATGATTGGTTATCAGACTTTCGGCTTCTTGACGACTTGTAACGACTGATAAAGATCTACAAGTGAGCCAGCACCAACGGCTTAACGTACTTCCTGAGGCACGGAGGAGTCTTGGCATGCAAAGATAGTCACCCATCAACGGACCAACCGCTGCAAGCGTAGCTTAACCTGATCAATCGATCCGTGCGGCTGTTATTACTTAGTATAAGCCTCTCACCATTAAAATATATGCTCTTCTATACTAAAATTATTTCCCAAAATAAATTCGTCGTGAACTTTACGCCAACGCATACATTTCTTGTTATTTAAACTTTTACACACCACAGTTTCATTCAGTAAATATTGATATAGAAACGGATTAATAATTATTTCACCTCAGTCAAACTGATACAATTTTAATCACCTTTTTCATTCAGTATTCTTATTACTTGACCAACTCATTTTATAATAAATGCAAGTTTTGTTTCACCCAATTTGTAATTAAGTTTGGAAACGTAAAATATTTTACGGTTAACACGTTAAAAACTTATTATGGTCGGAGTATATTTTTATGGTGAATACAAATGGGTAAAGTTTATTCTAAATGTATTGTAGCGTCTATGTTTTTATAGCCATTATTATGATTTTAATGTTTCTGACCGTTTTTGGATTAATTAAAGATCCTCGTATTTTGTGAATCATCACCGACCACACATTACGGTTCGTCAAACAAAATTATCACTACAATGGCTGGCATACTCAGAATGTTGTTACGATTGTCCTGTTTAGAAGCAACGACTCGGAAATGTTTGTTGAGACCCACACAGGTGGCTTTCAAGCCATAATTCGCAAAAAAAAACTGCATTGTTGCAAGTGCGACGGAATCGCAACTATATTCTGAGAGCTGTGGCGGAGAGCTACACGAGTACTTCAAATATTGGAAATCTTAAGCGGAGGTTGCTCAGGTAGGAAACATGTTTTCTTGTCTGGTCGTCCTCTGCGGCGTTGGTTTTGACGTTTCCTTATGCTACCATTTTTCAAAGAACGCGTGTAAACAATATATTTTTATTGAAAGCCCCAAAACGAAAATGTCGTAAATTCGTGACCCCTAAATAATGAAATCCTTTGAACCAGTTTTAATACAATCAAGTTGTAGCTTTACATCTTCCAAGAAAATTAATTTTCACCCTATTTACCGCTATGATTAAAATCGGGCTTTAACTTCGCCTAGCCTTAACTTGGCCTGGCCAAAGTTGGCCTCAAATAAGCATAATTACGGCCCCACTTAGAAGAGCGAAATTAAAAAATACTTTTTATTTGTAATCTCCTTCAGTAATAGTCCACTTTAAGAGTAATAGATTAGTTTTTTTTTTTAATTTAACGGGCGTTTTAATTGAAAAGTTCAAAGTTGAGAAGAGGTGAAGTTTTTTTTCAATATGGCGGCGTCCTTGGCCTCAAGCTCCTTGGTCGCAAGTGCGAATCAGGTTAAATATTATAGTAGATTCGATTCTTGGTTCCTGACACGTGTTATAGTTTACGAATGGTATAGTCTATATTTATTTATACTATGTGCATACATTTAATACATACAAATTAATAAAATTTAATTGTCAAAATAATAGCTTTTTACTAAATGCACATGAAAATATATACGGTACTTATAATAAGAAAACTATTTTTTAAATGTTTGTCTGTTTTTGTTGTTGCTGGTTGATTGGTTAATTTCGAAAACAGTTGAACCGATTTTGATGTGATTTTACTGGCACAGATGGCTGATTTTTTAGGAAACAACTTAGGCTTTTATTTCAGAACGAGAATGAATAAAGGTAATGCGCAAAAAAATTAAACCCATTAAATCCAATGTTGGTGAAACGTGATATATGCATGATATTTTTTATTCTCAAGTTAAAGTGAGTAAGCAGAAAAACAGTTACCTCGCTAATTTTGAACGCCGCTTTATTTCTTTTTTTTTTAACTGCATAATACATTCGACGCCTTACAGCTTTCCACACTGATCCATACGAAGAGAGGTACATTCTAAAAAACCGATCTAGATCCAACAATATACTGGTTTACATCAATCAGGAAAAATTGCGTAGAACCCAGACGGTCCTTAGATTGTGACTCAGTGGGTGATCAATCTTATCTCAAGCATTTTGTTTCGCCTTAAAAATAAACTTCATATTAGGGTTGCTTTTGTGCTGTATATGGTATTGGTTGGAACTTGGAAGTTGGGACAAATGTTGGCTTTGGTGCTAAAGTTGTTCTTTTTTCATATTGTGGTATAGTAATTTTATTCTACGTGCAACTTTTTCTCATATATGTTGATATATTTAATGTACACAAAATATTGCGAAACATTTTAAAAGAGTTACTTACGGTGGAGTTTCTTGCCCATTATTTTCCATACGAAACTACCTTTGGGAAAGGACAACTAGAATCGATTCGATAAACTTTGACGACCAAAAGCGGCTTATACGTGCCTATTTTAAATAAATTATTTGACTGACGTTAACCGAAGTTTTTGGTGACGTATGGGTGGTGCAAATGCCCTTGGTACGTTATCGGATTGACGTTATTTTACTTCAAAGTCAATTAACGATGATTTTTTAAAAGTCTGTCAGGCTTTAAAATTGTTTATTCATCCAAACTTGGGGAACATTACGCTTGTTTTCATCGCAGTGATAGGCAGCGGTACATCCTCTTCGCCCGAGTAACTAATGTGGCTGAGGACGAGCTTACTAACATAATATGGATTGATTGATTCATCCTTATTCCAAAGTAGGTATTTTCCAGTGGGAATAGTCGATAAAATCCTACTATCCTAGTAATATTATTAATGTGAAAGTTTGTATGTTTTGATGTTTAGATGCTTGTTACTTAATCATGCAAAAACGGCCAAATGGATTTAGATGAATTTGGTACACAGATACTTAATAGCTTGTATTAACACATAGCACAGTTTTTATCCCGTTGGTACCTACGGTCCTTTGGGAAAACTTCACAGAATAGATAAAAGAGGTGATAATTTCGTACCTGCACGCGGGTGTAGCCACTGCCAAAAGCTAGTTTAATAGAATTCATCCACATCGGGGGGCCTACTCCCTAAACACGAAGTCCGTCGTTTCGGTCGAAGTAACGGGCGTTTCCAACTCCGTATCACTTACGGACAGAAGATTAGTTTGGAGCCCGAACTAACAATGAATGACAACACGATTTGACAGTTGTCCCTACTCCCGATATGTTTTTGCCCGTCCAAAAAAATTCGTTAATCGGCTGTAGGATTCACTAAGAAGTTTCCAACTACTTTCGGTCGGGCCCGTATCTTCTTTGACGGAGTTAGAGAGTAGGCCCCCTGGTTACAAAGCCGACCTCAGCATATTGAAAATGATAGTAGGTATGTAGGTAGATGATGAGTCCATAACCCTATATATAAATTATTATAATATATTCGACCTGTCAACAACTTCCATAACAAAATCCGTTGGCAAAATATTCAGCAATACACGAGTACTTACATGAGTAAGTAAAAACGTGTCAAAAAGAGCTATTTATGTTATTCACGACCATTTTCTTTAACGACTCGAATTCTTTTCATGTGCCTACTTTCGATAAAAAAATGGTTTACATTTGTAAGCTTCCAAGATTTTTTGGTGTGAGTTATAAGAGGAAGCGGAAGCGGAGATCTCAATTTATTTGTGCATTATATCTTCATGTCGTCAAATCACCTCCGCGCTGCTACCGCCGAACTTGCGAAGCGAAAATTTAGCAGTACCACTGATAAAATAATATCACAACAACATAATAATTGTACTCCACAAAGAGCGTTTACAAGATTTTTGTTTATAAATAAAACACCTCCATTTTTATGTGCACGCCATCACTGTCCTTTCCAAGGTTACCGAAGAGATCGCAGAAAGCGATAAGGCTACCCATTGTATATTTTGTAGTGTATTTTTTGTTCTTGTTATGTATTTTTATATAAAATATATTTTTTTATAATAACTCACATTTCTACAATTGTACCTCAAAAAAACTGAAAACATTCTTGGAAATCGTTTATAATAGCTAAATTTTAAAGGTCTGAGCTAAGGGAAAACCTTTGCCAATCGCTAACAGAATCACTTTAGTCCGCCACTTGTGCCTCTTGTGACTTAAACCAAAGTGAAATTTATTAAGGGCGCGCACAAATTTGTCGTTGACAAGTATAACGCATTCACGCTCCACGGAACCCTGATTGCAGGGTAACACATAAACACCTACAGGGCACAGAGGTACAGGGGAACAGGGGCATACATGGACTTAGAAATTGGCACAACGTTGCCTGAAAGAAACCACAGTTTACGCCACAAACTCTGAGAGAAATGGGCTTTGAAATATGTTTAACACTTCCTTTTTCTACTTATCGTGTCTCTAATAGTTGCTGTAGTAGACCAGGAGTCACCAAATAGCTGATCTATTTTGTGTTTTCTAATTAATAATTAAAACTTGATCTAGAATATTAAAACACTTTTTTTGAGTTTTGGCTTACACTAACTTTACTCCAGACAGTTATTTTAAATAATTAAAAGAAGCACAGTAGTAATAATTACTAACTTTTTATTTTTATACGTTACATAATATTTGGTGACGTGTTAATAAAATATTCTGGTTTCTTAAAAAAAACTGATCTTGGTGGCTAGTAATCGTCTACCGAACTGACCGCAACAGGCAATTATTTTTTTAAACGGATCCAATCGTTTCGGGTCGTTAAAAACCCAAAAGTCTGACAACCAGTCTTACCAAGGGGTATCGTGTTACCCAGTTGGGTTGTGAGGCAGGCGATTTCCCATCTCAAGCAATTGCTTCAAGTAAGGTACCTACTGGTATTCTGCCAGAGGTGCGGGTTGTTCGAAAGAGATACCGCGGCCCCTGGCACACACGCAACTGAGGGAACACGGGTGGGTTTTAGTCAGTAAAAGTCTGACACGCCCTCCTGCTCCATCCAGAGCGGGAGAAGTTATTTGTTGATTTCTCACCCAAACTGGTATTAGGCCACATCCAGTTAGACTGGAAGCCGACCCTAACATAGTTATGAAAAGGCTCGGCTGATTGAGTAATCAATGTTAATAACTTACAAAGATTTATATCCCGTAACTGCAAATTCATCTGATAACATATGACAGTAATATTGGACTACATAGGTAAATATAATTGATACTTTATTACCCGAGCGGACTGCTGCGTCGTACATTATTATATTATAATTAAATTACTGGGCTGTTATTAATTGTATTATAATTACAGAGTGTGGTTATTAATGCTGATAAGCAATGTTTGAGTTTCCCTTTTAATTTGTGTGGTGACGATATAGTTTTAGAAGTTGATGGTAAACATTTCAGAATTTTGAATTTTTAAAAGACGAAAACTTTCTGCGCTGGGGGATCTCGAATAATATGCTGAATTCATGGTTACAGTTTGCGCACTGAATAAAAACTTTTCCTGTATTGACGGATTTGCAAAATTCTTTTTTGTTCGAAAGGGCTTTATTCCGAAATGGTCTCATTTAAATTTCATATGGATCTGATGATGAGTTTCGGAGACAGACAACGGAACTCTTCAAAAATTTACAGCAAAACAACCGCGATTGCTGCTATCGCATGAATATGCATTGTTTTGACCCCAAGGATGATGAAATTTCGAATTGGTGTGGGGTATGTACTAAAACTAAAAAGTGAAAAATAAAAACATAAAAAAGAACCGTCTTTAAAAAACACTACAAAGTGAAAAAAAAAAATTAATTTCGGAAGGCGGTGACAAAAAATTAAAATACATATCTAAAGTCACCGACTTCCGAAATTAAAGTTATTTTTCACTTTGTAGCGTGTTTTTGGAAGTCGGTAATTTTTTTTATTTTTGTGTTTTTATTTTACCAAAAATAATAAATGAAAGACCTGTTGGTCTGGACTCTGGCGAGATTGCTGAGCGCAAAGGCCGGAGTTTGACTCCAGCACACTAATTACGTAACACAGAATCTGAATCATTTTGAAGGATATTGCTAATCCATTGCTTCATATGTTCGGAAAGTTTGCTCAACCACGTACATTGTATAACAAAATGAATGTTGTAGAACTGTCAAAATGAAATCCATTCCCACTGTTACTGTGTTACACAAGCACCCCGCTGTGTTGAGTAAATAAATGATCAAGAACAGCCGGGTTTCAACATTTACGGTTCCCTATAATATATCTACATGGATATCAGGTGTGATGTCGGCCATAAGGGTCCCACAAAATAAAGACCCAATCTTATGACAGTAACTTCTAACGCTTCTTCCATGGATAAATAATCCATCTACCACTCACACAGACAAAGCGTTTGATACACACATTGACAGCTATAGCTATAAGGCTTGGCACAGACAATAGCTCCCTTATCTCCCATGACCCGCTAAACAAAAGCGCCAGAGGGGCAAGATTAATAGATCGTCGTTATTGTACCCGAGCCTTATGATCACCTGCTCGGGAAGCTTTGATGTTGAGTATCAAGCTGAATTTTGTATCAGTTCAAGATTATTTCTAGGGATAGAATTTGGATGGGAAATGCGTTTAGAAGAGACTGTGTTGTTGTTTCATTCACTTTTGGAAGTAACTTCACTGAACAAGGCTTTTTATTTGGCATTGAAATAGACTGCGTCAACTTGGCCTACTTATTGCTATCTTGTAAAATTACCAACAATAATAAACGTCCATTGTCAAATCATATCAAAAGTCATTTATTAAATGGTTTTATTTAGCTTGCCCTGTTTTTTTTTGGGTCAAATTTAGTACTTTAAATTTTAACCCCAATCTGTTGGCAGATTGATCTGATATTTGGTACACACCTCTAATTTTGATAACAATACAATTTAATTTAATCAGTATTATTGTAAATACAAGATGGCCGCCGCTACAAAATGGCGGATTACATATTTTTTCCACAACCTCGTCAAAATGGGTATCAAATGAAAGGGCTTGACTATTAAAATACTATACACTATGAAAAAAAAACGAAAACTAAATAGAATGAGTAATATTAAGTAACGAAATAGAAACTAAAAACTTGAAAATTAAATTAGTAAAATAACTTTTTTAAGTTAAACGGTTTTAATGAAAATAATGATGTAGATATTGTAACAAAAGCTACAAAAATATTCGGTAGGTCCTAGGTACCAGTCATCACACCACTTTCCTCATCAATCTAGGGCATTGATCAGACAAAAAAATAAAATCGTGGGGCGTAGCGTTACCTGAGTAAATATGTAAATAGCATATGAGCAGTTGACTGTTGATAGAAATTTTACGTTATCCACATCATTATTTTCATTAAAACCGTTTTACTTGAAAAAAAAAACGTATTTTTCACATTAGGCTGAGAATCAGCACTTTTCGACGTCAAAATTACATAAGATAGTCCCCTAGATCACCTTCCCTTCACAACTTTCAAGTGCTTTAGCTGGGAAGAAGTAGTAGCCCAATAAACTCCCCAGCAGCTGTCTGTTAAGCTAGGAAATTGTCTAGTTTTTTTTTCAGCCCCCGGATAAAGATCCGTTTTCTCAAACCACACCTCTTGTGAGCCAATCAAATACAGTTTGTAAATTTGTCATCAATGTTTTACATAAGCGCAAATTTACTAACTTCCCTTTGCCTTAAGCGCCAAAACGATTTAACATTAAGTTTGTCGTCTCATTTAATACTCTGATAGTCGATGGATTGCAATTCAAATCAAACGACTTCCCAAAAAATTCCGATACAAATTTCAGTCCTCCGCCTCACACGGCCACCTTTACTCAAGAGGAAGATGCACTGATTTATACCATCGTTTGAACAGCAGCGTTTACTCTGTGTGTCACTTTAGCCCGTAATAAGTACACATCAAATAAGTAGGTACTAAGTTTGCCTGTCCGTCCCGCCGTCCCGCAGACCCGCTTGTCACGCGGGACGTGCAGGGGACGTGATAATCCGGACCCTTATCGTGCTAGTGCCATAAATTTGGCACGTTTGGGACGCCTGCGGACTGTGACACTTGGCTTGGAAGTGTAGTATTTTTTTAATAAGCGCCGTAATGTCTAAGGATTTTTTCTGGAGATGTTGTTTGTCTTTAGTGGTGCCGTGGTAGGGTTTTAGGTCTGACATAGTTAGATAGTAACTCTATGAGGGTTGAATTAGCTATTAAGCTCATGTTATCATACTGCATCACTTAGGTACTATTTTTAACCGAATTCAAAAGGAAGAGGTTCTCAATTCGTCTGTATTTTTTTTTCTAAAATGAAACCGTTTTCACATGTTTCTATTTCCTTTCCTTAAACCATCACCAAACCGTTATCTGACGTTATTTGTTTCTACTAATTACTTCTAAGCAAGAGCAGCATAATGCATAATTAGCCTATATTATTCCCACTCCTGGGACACAGGCGAGGAGAACCGTGACCGGTGACTGTCTCTGAAAGGGACTGGGCCATAATCCACCACACGGCCCCAGTGCGGGTTAGCGAATGTCGATCACGCGGTGCGGTCTTTGAATTAACAAACTAAATACACACGCACGCATTTTAATAAATATTATACTAAAAATGATACTAATATCAATTCAGATTAGGTAACCATTTCAGTATATTAAATACCATAATATTTTCCTAATATACCAACAATTTAAAGCATATGTAATTTCCACTACATGAGAATATACTGCCCTCATTTTCCCTGCCTGTTTGGTTCTAAGAAAAAGCCTCGCGATGTTCACGCTATACATTATAGCAATAACAGTAGCTAGCGGGAAAATGACGTAATAATATTTATATTATTACGTCATTAGTTTACTAAGGAAGAACTGCAAAACAGCAGTGCATACACAAACAAAAAGAATTCATAAACTCTTTTTATGGGTGTGAGTAGACAGGAATGTACTTATGATTTATACTATCACGCTTGTTATACACGGAGGGGAAGGATGTATATCACCTAGTTTCATACTTTTTATGTTGTTTCCTTTTTTTAAAGCTATCAAACCGAATGTTTCATGAAGCCTTTTTTTGCAGTAGCATGTCGTCGTTGTCACGCTGTTGGTAAACAACAAAATCACTCCAATTGTTGCTAAAATGGCGGTAGCAACCATAACCTAAAGGTGTCGTTGAACGTGATAAATACTTGACACGTCATGATGTTTATCACGCTGGCTATAAATATTATTATCACAGTCATAGCTACATAGGTAATGCGCGTCCTTTTGCGAACGTTTATTGACGTCAATAAAACCCCGTAAAATCAAATATATAATGAGTACAGCAATAATTTTAGAGTGGCACATGACGTCATCAGCACTTGACCCGTCTACCCGTCATGACGTTTGTCACGCCGGCTGTAATCCGCGATGTAATTGCCGTCACGCTCTCGCCCGCTCGCCGTAATATTCTAACAAATTGTTGGGATCAACCTTTATTATTTATGACACACTGTCGACCCTGCTAGAGGGATTGCTGATGATGTTTTTTGGTTTTTAGATTATTTAGTAGATTGTAGTTGTAGGAGTAAATTACTAATAGTTCCTAAAGAAAGAAGTTGCAATCTTGTGTGTTACTCAATAATACAGACCCATTTATACATTACATTCGCATTGGTACCTTATTTTGTATCTATATTATGATGCCTACACGAATACATTTGAGTCGTGTCGTACTTTAGAGTAAGTGTCACTTACAGTGTTCCAACCACATGACACGTCCTACGTAGCATAATTATTTTCTCCACATATCACTATAGGTACGAACTTTGCGTTTCTAATTCCTATGATATTAAAATAATTTATATCAAAATTTCACTTTGTAGCCAATTTTCATTATTGTTGTGTCAAACTGACTGTCAGAAATATGGTGAATTAAGTCTAAATCAATATTATTAAGACAAAAGATTTGATTTTACTTGTGTTACGCTTTTACACTAAAACAGCTGGCTGGATTTGAATGAAATTTAGTATGAAGTTAATAATCCAGTGCATATAATATATATTTAATCAACTATAGTATAAAACTTGCTGCTGTCATGAATACAGGCAAAGGCCTTTGTAGTAAAAGTTTTGTACCAATACGCTTTACTCAAAACTTCTTACCGACCTATTTGAGTCCAAAGTCAAATCATTTATTTCAAACAGGCACATAAAGGCACTTTTGACGTCAAAATTTAAATTTACTTTTTCTTAAATATCAGCACTAGCTCATTAAATCAGTTTTACAGATTACTCACTATTTAATAAAGATTGATAAACGCATGATACTGGAGTCATGTGTCTCTTTAATATTCCCATTACGCCGGAGCCATGAAAACATAATCTTTGGGAGCCATTACTTCAGAGTCACCCACAGGCTCGTTATTGCCTATTTATTTAGCAGTTTAAAACTCGTAAATTACAGTAAAGCCGCCACGCGAATTACAGTTAATTACAGAATGTGCCCAATTGTAATTTAGTCTGTGTTGGGGATTTTTTTGTAATTTTTTCTTTATTGTTGTTTTCGGATTTGGCTGATGAGAAAATTATAGGGATTTGCATTTGTATTTTTTATGGGACTGGTGTTGCGAATTTTAATCGAGGTTATTTTTTAAACGGGTTAGTTGGCCTTCTATCTTGGTAATTCAACGAATAGCTGTGTTTTTTAATCAATGAATAATCATCCAGTGCGGTTTAGAGAAAGGAACCGTAAAAGTGGTAAAAACCGATACCTAGTCGATGTTCACACGGACGTAAAAATATCACGGTGGGATTTCATCGCGCACTAGATTTTCAACTCTCTGTGTTGAACCGAGTATTCAGAATACAACAGAGTGCATTGAGACGAACTCTGTTGTGTTCTCAATACTCGGACAGTTGTGCGTCGGAAAAATACACTGTTTGATTTTCAACTCTCGGCGCTAAACAGTGCGCTGGAGATCCAGTGCGCAAAAAATCCCACCGCGATATTATTACGTCTAAATTAAATTCCCTTCCAAAAGTCTTTGCCTTTGTGTCAGCATCTATTCTCCCAAAACAATAAAAGGTTCAGTTAAAATAAAATTAGAACGATAATCACCCTCCCCGTAAAAGCAAGGGTCTCCGCACATTATCGTTGACCTCCAAAGCGTACGTGCCAGCATAATTGTCGAGATTACTCCTCATTAGGACTGAGCACAAAATATTTAAGTGTCAGCCCCTCTTGTGAAAAGTATTTATCTTCATGTACGAGACAAGTTGTACTTGTCACGATGTAGGGTATTTGATGCTACATTGTCTTTGTACGTCTATGTAATCTCTTTTAAATTAATTAAATGTTATTTTTGTTCTTTGAACGTGTGTCAAAATATTTCAGACACTAGGTACTTATAATATTTATAGCACTGTGTGACCTAAACCCGCACTGAAGACACACTTTTTACACAGAAAAGCATAACATAAGTACTTATGTCACGCCGTGCAATAGTGGACTAATCAAGTAACACGTATCGTAATGTACCTACTTATTATATGAAAAATCATAATATCTACAAACACTGCAATTATGATTCCAAAAACGTACAACTGGCAATCTATAAAATTAGAACTTGTGTTGACCAATCAATTTTGCAGTAAGATACCTAGGTATACAATTTTTATAAAAAACACAACACGACTTTTTAACGAACTTCGCTTATACATCTGCCTATCCGCCAGTTCATTACGGAAAACGATTTACACACGTTTGAACGATTTATTTTGTGAATATTCGAATATTTGTTACAGTCGTTTCGCGGACGCCCTGTGATTAGCTTAGCGTACAGAAAAGTAATTACTGTGAACTGAAAACCGGCGCCATTGAATATTTTTTGGCAAAATTTTTCACAGTTAGATGTTTTTACCATTTATTGGTGAAAGAAATACAAAAATAAAAAAAAATTGTTCTTAATTTTAAACGACAACTGTGATTATAGAACGTAATCGGAAAATGTTTTTGCGGGTACTTGCAATTAACTCACAAGGAAAGCAGGTAAATTAAGTCGACAAATATTTAATTTAACGGAGCATAATATTGGCTTTAAAAAAAATACAATCGAATTGAGAACCTCCTCCTTTTTTTAAGTCGGTTAAATTTTTTAATAAAATTTTCTTTTTATAAATACCGTGTTCGATAATAAGGCCGCCGTGACAAACGCCGTGACGTGTCAAGTGCTGATCACGTCAAACGGCACTCTAAAATTATGGCTGCTTTCGTCATTACCCATCAAGTACCCATCGGAATGATTCTATGTTTTACCGACAGTTGACAAATAGTCGTGTAGACATAATATACCTCTATTAAATGATGACTTTAACCCATTGATCCTTTAGTCCTTTAGTCCAAACTAGTCGTATTAATTTCGAATGGTGTATACATTATAATAAATGGCGTGTACATAGTAATATGTAGGTAATAATCGAGATGAACTGTTTAATTAATATAAGAAACAAAAGCAGATTTATCATTACTGATACGTATTTGTAATAAAAATTCTGTGGCCTGGTGCTAAAAGGGCCAAAGTAAGTTTATGAAATGAGGTTGTAATGCCAGTTTATTGAAAAAGTATGACAGTTTTTTGTGCAAAAGGGATTTAGTTTATCGACAATCTTTCAAAAGTTACTATGTAAAAGAAGGCCAATATACTGTGCGTTTTTATACCGTTTAGTAAAAAAAATGTGGGATAAAAGGGCTCAGTGTACTTAAGCCAATAATAACAAACTTTGGCCCTATTAGCACCAGGCCACAGAATTATATTCAGTACCTTTTTTTCCCTGTTTGCATTTCTGACTGTCTGTTTGTTCCGGATAATCTCCAATACGGCTGGACCGATTTTGATGAAATTTGGTATGGAGATACTTTAAACCCTACACATAGGTTACTTTTTATTGACATACCACGCAGAAAAAGCCGCGGTTGGCAGGTAGTCATAATCATTATAATAAAATACAGTGCGCATGGTGGAATATTTTACCAGATTTCATACCTTTTTAGAATAAAAAGAAAACAAGCATCAGAATAATTACAAGCCATTAACGCTTCTGGCCCTTACCCTACACTAGTTAGTGCCCATACTACACAATACTGAAGTAAGTATCAGTACCAACCACATCCAACACTACCCTCAATGATTAACATTATTCCTTAGCAACATAATAGAACCGTTGGAACATTAATCACGGCGGCGAAGAAACTGACGCCTTCAGTGACTAGCATTTTACCAACTTTTAGATGAGTCCTCGCCTCCCAGGCTTACTATTTGAGTACTTCGTGACTCGACGGATTGGCCCCCAAGTATCTGTACTTGAGATTTTGTAGGCAGTTCCGCTAAAAATACATTATGAGGTTGTATTTGAAGGGAAGCGTGCCTGGATTTCGCCAAGGACAAAATCTTTCTGTGTAAAGATTGTGAAGTTTTTACAAGTTTTATACAGGGTGGCAGGACATTGACGTGCAACGTGTAACCCGTTACCATGGATTTAGTACATCATTCTGAAACCCCTGTGTTGACGATATCCTGCCGCCCTGTAAACAGATAAAATCAGACATAAATGTAATGTATATTAAAAAGTGTACTGCATTTAACTTGGAACGTACCTATATTATCTAACGATAAAATAATCATGACAAAAAATTATGGGATCCCAAAAGTATTTTGGTATTGGTTTTGGTCGCCAAGTGTTTTTTTATTTATGGCATAAAAACTGCCTTTACCTTTAACCGGTTAAGTACTGCGTGGCCCTTAAGGGGGCCATTATAATAGAAAATTAATTGTGTCTCATTACCCGGACTTGACAGATAGTTAAGGTGAACGTCATGATTATGACATCAACCGGCCACCTCATCAACCTTTTCAGTGATATGGTCTTTCCTCTATCATTTTACTTTTTCTCAACTAGCAACGGTGCGCGAAGGTGTGAGTGGGAGCGAGACAAAACGCGGTACATTTTTGTGTAGGTATATACCTATTATGTTTTTGGGTAGCTACGCATTTCATTACTTTATAGCATTTTTATATCATTGGTTGTAGGGTAATATTAAATTTTATGTACTGTTTATTATATTTATTTTACTTGGTTACTTGTTTTGTCTAAATTTTGAAAATTCTGGTTTGATTTACGTACGTTGTTTTCGGGTGACCACTGAAAATCAGCGCTGTGCTGTGGCTCCCATAGCACAGCATCATGATGTGTGGAAGCCTTCTTGTCACAGTCACGGCGTGCAGCTGCCAACTATTTATGTTCTATATGCCTATGTATACATATCTGTGTTGTTATCATGTTTTTTTAATGTTATGTCGTCTTTTTATATGCACGTATTTCTGTGACAAATATATTTATTTTACTTTCTTTCTGTATTACTGTTGGAAACCACATTTCATCAACTAATCCACCAACTTTACAGGTAATAAATACAGGATGTAACTTTCGACGTGCAAACTGTTACCATTAATGTAGCGTCAATATCCCTGACAACCTGTATAATAAAATTGATTAAAAAATAAACATTTTCTTCTTTCCGTACCCACTGACAGCGCCTTCAACTAGTTCCCCGTTAGAATAATTACCTACCAGGCCCAACTATTTTAAACTCGGACTTAACTTAGCTCATACTTACGCCACATGCTTAGGAGCGTATTCAGATGTTCTAGATAAAGTTAGGACGTCTAGCTAAGTTCCTGCAAGTTGTACGAACAGCCACCATATTAGGCATTAACTCGATAATGTCGGAGCTTTTGTCGGGGTAAGCAGGTATGGGTAGTGAAGGGTAGGATGTACGAATATTGTAAGTATAAGAATGCAAATGGGATTGGGTTTTTGATCTCTTGTGTTATGGAGCCCGAGTGCACGTCTTCTTTTAAAGAAAATGTCTCGTCAACCTGGCGACACTTTACGTGACCAGAAGGCTGGCTCGTTCTTTGGCCATATAATTAATATTGCCATTCAACGTGGCAATGCTGTGTAGTGTTCTGGGTACCTAGGTTGCCGGATGACAGCGATGCGAACGAGTACTTCAACGCATAAGTGTCCTTTTGTATTTGTATTCTTTTGTATATTTAGTTAGTTTGTCATTTAAATCAGTACGTAGTGTAAAAAAGTAGTTGTGTTAAATATTGTAAAATAAATAGATTAATATAATCTTATTAAGGTTACCACAAACATGCGCGACGCGACGCCGCCGCCGCGACGGTGCGACGCGATTCTGGTAGAACAACTTCCATTACGTTTCCATACATTTTTTCTACCAAAGTCTGTCTGCAGGAACTTTAATTCTGACATAAAACGTAACTCACAATCTCAGTAGCATCAAGATTTCTACGTAAAAGTGAAGAGCCAATCCCAAAGAAATGGCAATACACCACACTAGAATTATTGAAGTATTCATTAGAGCATAAAACGTAGACGTAATTCATAATATAAGTATTTGCATAACAATTAAGTTAAACTATACAAGGCACTTATGCCCGGTTCTTATAAATTTTAGAAATGATTCATTTTGCTTACGGATGGTAGAATTGTCTACGAGGCGTAACCCAAAAGTGTTCCTGTACCAAACGATTTGTAAGCGACGTTACCGTTGGCTTGCTACCTACGGATGGGAGGGCTACGATTATCGGATAGTAGAGTAAATGTATAAAGATGACAGCTCGTACCGTTCCTATCATTTTTTTTAAACTTTAACCAGCTGTCACAGTTACTAGGCGTACCTATGTGATTTATTTAATGGCCGAAAATGATCGGTTACGTTTTAAAGTGTTACGTGTTTTCATTATTAATGTTAAAATATATCAAAATGTCTAATTCAGATGTTGAATTGAGTGATCTAGAAATGTTATTTCACTGGAATAGCTCTATGGTATAGATTGCTTACAAATTAGGTACAAACACAGTTTTGTATTTAATTTTCATTTATAACAGACGCCACAGTTCAATTTTGCCAAAGTTTGGTAATAATGGCTAATGTTATTTTCAAATCATTTATGTACCAAAACCATAATTAATCAAATGATCGTTACAACTTAAATTAAGCATATTTTTCATTCTTTTTAATTCAAAAAACACTTTTGTACAACGAAACGCAATGAATGATGGTCGGATGTCGTCGAAGGGCTTCGGTCAGCGGGTAGCCAACATCTGTTCGTAGCAGTTAGAGGACGAAAATCCCTTTTAGGAACATGTTTGGAGATTATTATTATAGCGTTTTGTTCACACTTTAGTAATAAAAGCAAATAAATATAAAATGTAAGTTATAAAAGACTACATATTTTTCTTAGCTAAAGAACCGCAATATAATAAAACTAACATTATTTAGTACTTATTTAAATATTTCATAATGTTTGAAAAAACGTCGTAATTTCTGAACTACACATAATATAAATTTTGTAATAACGAAACGCAAAGAGGAGCATTGAGGACCATCGGTTAACAAGTAACCGACGAATGTTCGTAGCTGTAGGCTAGATAAAATCTTTGTGGAACACCAAGTTACGCCCCGTTATTAGTAACTTGAACACGAGTGGTAGCTGTTAAACTATGACGACCCGATGAATATAGGAACCAGGCATTAGTAAACTTGTGAACAGCTCCGGGCATTCCAAAACGTGTACCGGCTTAAACATAAACTATATCGCTAAGCCCTCTTTATTCACCTCTCACAACCATACAACTATCAATCGAGATTCCTCACAACATAATCACAATCCTCGAGAACCCACTTACAAAAGGAAACCAATTGACAATACGGAAATACAGAGGAAAACTAATTTCACAAATAATATTCTGGGTCCGTCGTCCTGTCCTATGATCCTCTTACCGTAATCGCCTTGAGAACATTCCAATTGTGTACGGAACCATATCTTATTAGTACTTTACTCTATACGGATTTACAATCATTAAGACAAGCAGGGTTTAGAGAACCCTGCTTGTCTTAATGATTGCTATTTTTTAAATCCCTCACAGATCCCAATTGAGTTTTTGAAAAACTATTCTATTGTTTTTCGTGTAGAGTCTGTTTTCCTTTTTTGTACCTTTTGTTTTTTGGAATGGAATTGAAAAAGGCAAGTGTGTTCGGTGTAACAATTGTATTGTAACTCTTATTTGGGTAGAAGAGAACAGATAGATAATAATATGAAACGTTTGAAGTCTGTTGTTGTTTTCAACTAAGTTAGGCGACATTTTAGTTGTGTAACTCTCATCTCGATGTCAAAGACGCCTTTTTTCCGGTATTCTCTTTTACTTTCCTAACTTGTCTATATTGTTCGGCGCTTGGTAGCTGACTTTGCGTATATACCGGCAAAGTATAGTAATTGTAATTACAGATTTAATACTTTTTGTCTCGTTTAATACAACGTGTAACATAAATAACGCAAGACCTCGTACAACCCAATTAGAGTATTGAGTTAGGAGCATAACACCACCATTTTTTTTTACGCTATCTGTTATTATTGTTACGAGCTTCGGGTTCGTGACAATTAAAAACTGCCAATAAAAATTACCAAAATCGACACTTTAATTAATCACACAAATTACAAGACACAATTTCACTATTGATCGCTTTAAATCGCACTTCAAGATCACTTCAATGTTTTCGCATGTATCGCTTGACCAATACTACCCGATCCCGATCCGCTCCCGCCTTTTATAGGGCCATAGAACATTCGGGAATCGAACCATCTCGAATCTTCGAGTACATACCGGCCCCGACTGAACGGATGTTGATTATTCTAGAAGATTCTGTAATCGAACTTGCTAGATAGATCTTGACTTAATTAATTCTGCTACTCGATACTAGATGGCGCTAGTGGTAACGAATTACTTTAGCTTTAGCGCGTAACACTGCCCCCTCCTAAGACATGCTCGTCCCGAGCATTCTCGGCCCCATAGTAACGCGCCAGTCGATCCACATGGACGATCTTAGGAGTACATCTTGCACCTTTCTGTATCCGGTACGTTACGTCATTGATCTTTGTCACAATCCGGTACGGTCCGTCCCATTTAGCTTGAAGCTTAGGAGATTTCCCTTTGCTGCGGACTGGATTGTGCAACCACACTAGTGAACCTTCGTCAAACCCTTTATTGTTCATTTTGCGGTCATAACGGGTTTTCATCTTTTCAGACATTTGCTGGCCTGATTGTCTGACATGCTCATAAATGTCGTTCATCTTGTTCCGCAAGTCGTTCGCATAATCGGTTATATTGCGTGGGGCATCAGGTGGTATTCCGGTGATCAGGTCTGCAGGCAGTCGTAATTCTCTTCCAAAGTTTGCGAAAGCTGGTGTCACCGATGTACTTTCGTGGACTGCGCTTCGATAGGACAACAAAAATGGTTGTATGTGTTTGTCCCAATCCCGTTGCCGATTTTCCACAACTTTTGCTAGGTACCTCTCTAATGTCTGATTAAATCGTTCCACCATTCCATCCGATTGTGGGTGGTAAGATGTTGTTCTTGTTTTATGAGTACCCATAACTCGACAAGTTTCCTGGAATATTTGGGACTCAAAATTCCTTCCTTGATCACTGTGAATCTCTAAAGGTACTCCAAAACGACAGAAGACTTCATGAACTAATTTATCTGCAACTGTCGAAGCTTCTTGATTTGGAATGGCGAAGACTTCCGGCCACTTAGTGAAGTAATCCATCACAACCATGAAATACTTGTTACCACTTTCACTTTCCGGAAACGGCCCCGCAACGTCTAGGGCTATCCTTTCCCATGGTGCACCAACATTGTACAACTTCAATGCACCTCTACTACGAGTCTGAGGTCCCTTTACAGCTGCACAACTTGTACATTTGCGACACCAGTCCTCGACATCGTCCCGGCAGTGGATCCAGTAAAACCGTTCTCGTACCTTCAGTAGAGTTCGTTTTACTCCCAGATGACCTCCTGAACAACCATTATGGTACAGCTGTAGAACATCCGGTACTTGAGCTTTTGGGACAACCATTTGCAAATGACAGCTGTTTCCCCGAGCATTTTCCCATTTGCGGCACAGGACTCCATCCTGAATTACCAAGCTGTCCCATTGGGCCCAATAGCTCTTTGTAATCGAACTCATTGCTGAGACGTCGCTCCACCTGGGCTTAGGAGCTCTGGCCTTCATCCACTCCACAATCGGCTTGATGTCCGAATCTTCCTGCTGTGCACGTTGTAGGCTTTCCTTCCACTCGTTGCTGAGGTCCGTCCTGAGCATCCTTACAGGTACCACTTCCTTACCCTCTTGCCTAGTACAATGCTTGCAGTCTTCAGGACAAGGTCTTCTTGACAATGCATCTGCGTTGCCATGAGATTTCCCGCTGCGATGTTCGACCACAAAGTCGTATTCCTGCAGTAGCTCAATCCATCTCGCAACTTGTCCTTCTGGATTTTTGAACTGCAATAGCCATTTCAGTGCAGCATGGTCGGTTCGTAAGTGGAATTTCCGCCCCAGAAGATATTTGCTAAAATGCTGCAATGATTTTACCACAGCAAGCAATTCCCGTCTCGTGACACAATAGTTCCTTTCCGGCTTTGACAACGACTTGCTGAAGTACGCTATCACAACCTCTTGATCACCATTCCGTTGAGACAACACACCACCAAGTCCTATGTCACTTGCGTCTGTGTCAACTATGAATTCCTTGCCTGCATCAGGGTACCCCAAAATAGGTGTTTTGCACAGTCGGTCCTTTAACTCCTGGAATGCGATGTCGCAACTTTCATCCCAGCAGAAATGTCGCTTCTCCTCGGTTAGCTTATGCAGGGGTTTGGCTATATCCGCAAAGTTCTTAACAAATCGCCGATAATAAGAGCACAACCCCAAAAATGCTCTGACCTGCGTCTTGTCTTTTGGAACTGGCCAATCCTTGACAGCGGCGATCTTTTCTGGATCCGTGCGGATACCTTCTTCCGACACTACATACCCCAAAAAGCTAACTTGCCGTTTGAATAGTGAACATTTCTTCGGACTTAACTTGAGGTTGGCACTCTGGATCTTAATGAGCACGCGTTCCAGGTTTTGAAGGTGTTCTTCAAACGTACGGCCTACAATGATGATGTCATCTAAGTAGACCAAACAGGCATCGCCAAGTAACTTGGTTAGTACGAGTTCCATCAGCCTTTCAAACGTTGCCGGAGCGTTGCATAATCCAAACGGCATTACTTTAAATTGCCACAGACCCTTTCCTGTCGAGAATGCTGTTTTCTCCTTGTCCTTAGGGTCAATTTCAACTTGCCAGTAGCCACTTTTCAAGTCCAGCGTGCTAAACCACTTTACTCCAGTAAGCATGTCCAGCGTGTCATCAATTCTTGGCAAAGGGTAGCTGTCTTTCTTCGTAACGTCATTCAGACGACGATAGTCAACACAAAACCGCATGCTGCCGTCTTTCTTCCTTACCAGCACTACAGGTGAACACCATGGACTAGATGAAGGTTCAATAACACCATCCTTCACCATTCCCTCAATCATGGTTTCCACTTCCTTTTCACGCGCTACCGGTAATCTCCTTGGCCGCTGACGGATAGGCAATTCCTCTCCTGTGTTTATTTTGTGTTGAACTAAGCCAGTTTTCCCAATGTCAGCATCGTTTGAAGAGAAAACTTCGGCGTACTTGAGTAACATCTTCTTTGCCTTAGCCATTTCATTTTGCGACAGAGCGCTGCGAGAGTCTTCTAAAAGTGTGGTCACTCTCGTTTGTGCATCCTTGCTTGGGGTCCCAGTCGATAGATATTGGCATCGACGCAACCAATTTACTTCCTCGCAAGTACCAATCAGTGTGCCTTTTTCAATAATCTGTTCCTGATCACAAAGATTCAGCACACGTACTCCTGAGATGTCGGTGGCTCTGACCAAAGTTCGTGCCACTTTCCATGGAAGGTCATTATCTACCCTTTCCACGAGTACACAACGATGACTTTGCCCAGAATTCCGAGGAAGACTAACCGGCACAATCGTTTCTGATCTCGGAGGAAGAACAATCTTCTTAAGGCTATACACATTCCCTGGTAAAGCCCCTTCCATAAAAAGTTCCTCTTGCCCACATTTCATAACTCCTTGCTTGACATCAATCTCGCAGCAATTCTTCCTCATAAAGTCAAGGCCCAGGATGCAATCGTCCGTTATATCAGCCACGATGACATTATGCAGGTAGATCCTGTTGCCTAGCTTCAACTCCATCTCCTTTTCTCCATGGACGGGTATGCGCTGACCGGTGGCTGTCACCAAATTAATGCGTTCTCGATTGTATGCGGAGTCCCCAAGGAGCCGACTTATAACTTGGGAACTGACGACCGTACGAGAAGCTCCAGTATCAATGGTTAGCTTACAAGGCGTTCCGTTGACCTCGCCCTTGATGATTAAGCTGTTCCCGTCATGGGTTTGTGTGATCGAAATCCTTGGGGCTCTTTGAACATCAGCCAGCACCCGCCCCGCAGTCCTGGCTACTACTCGTTTCCCTGCTGCTGCTGCTGGGCAGTGCTGTTAGCCGCACTACCCTCTGGAGACCGGCCATCTTCCCTTTCTGCAGTTCGCTTAGGGCAACTGGATCGAAGGTGGCCCCTTTCCCCGCAGCCGTAGCACCTAGGGCCGTATCCTTTATTACGGTCGCGAACTGTAGCCGCTACAACCTCCCTGACGCGATGGGAACGATGATCCTGCCGCACAGCTTCCACCTCCAGTGCATGGGCCAAGGCGTCCTTAAGCGTCCCGTGGTGACCGAGCCTTACAGCAGCTCGAACTTCAAGGTCGTGGATGCCGTCGATGAATGCCTGCACCAGGTTCCCATCAATAAGCGCAGGTACGGACTGGTATGCTTTGCGAACCAGCTTCTCCACTTCTAGGGCCCACTGCTGCAGGTTTTCGTTACTGCGTTGCACACGATCCTTAAGCTGCGCACGAAACACGTGTTCCAGGTGAGCGTCTCCATATCTAGCCTCCAATGCCTCAAGAAGCTGCTCGTAAGTCACTTCCTTACCGAGAGCTTCCAGAACATTTAAAGCCTGGTCGCGCAGTCCTAGGGTGAGGGCAGTCATGGCCTGACTGTTATTCCACCCGTTCGCCTTCATGACAGCCGCGAACTGAATTTTGTAGGCCGACCAGGAAGAAGTCCCGTCGTACGGCGGCACTTTGAATCCACGTAGCGAAGGTGTTGTAGCTACGGGAGCTGCGATTCCATCCCCAAGTTTGAGGTTACCCAATTCCTGCTTCACATCAGCAATGACGTCACTGAACTTGCTGATCTGAGTTTCAGCTTTTGACAGGCGGTTGTCATGCTGGGCAACCTTCTCCTTCACCTCCTTCATGTCTTTCCCGAAGGTTGCGTGAAGGTCCTTCATGAGGAGCATCTGCTCTTCCTGGCGGCGCGCCTGCTCCTCCTTATCCCGTTGGAGCTGTTCTTCCAACCGACGAGCCTGTTCCTCCTGTCGGCGGGTCTGTTCCTCCTTATCACGCTGGAGCTGTTCTTCTAGCCGACGAGCCTGTTCCTCCTGTCGGCGGGCCTGCTCCTGCAGCATCATCATCAGGGCAGCAAAATCTGGCGCTGATGATGCTGGAGCAGCTGTGGACGGGCCGGCCTCCGTGGTCGGCACCTGACCCTCCGACGTCTGTGGCAGTGCTCCACCGAATCGCCTCTGATCCGTCTCCTGCTGGCGTTGACTCCGGGTACGGATACCCTCCGTGTCGTCTTTAGGTAAAATCGGCATGATTTTAATCCTCGCTTCTGACACCAATTGTTACGAGCTTCGGGTTCGTGACAATTAAAAACTGCCAATAAAAATTACCAAAATCGACACTTTAATTAATCACACAAATTACAAGACACAATTTCACTATTGATCGCTTTAAATCGCACTTCAAGATCACTTCAATGTTTTCGCATGTATCGCTTGACCAATACTACCCGATCCCGATCCGCTCCCGCCTTTTATAGGGCCATAGAACATTCGGGAATCGAACCATCTCGAATCTTCGAGTACATACCGGCCCCGACTGAACGGATGTTGATTATTCTAGAAGATTCTGTAATCGAACTTGCTAGATAGATCTTGACTTAATTAATTCTGCTACTCGATACTAGATGGCGCTAGTGGTAACGAATTACTTTAGCTTTAGCGCGTAACATTATGAAGAAAAACGTGTCGACCCTAGCATTACTTTATGCATTTAATATTGCGTCTTAATGCCTTGAAAGAAGATTGCCTTTTGCTTTGGCTCAATCGGCGGTAGGTATGGCAAAATGCATAATTTTTGAAAAAAATACCAATTTTAAAAGTTACTGAAATCGATCTGAACAAACTACTTTCAGAAGGGCAATTCTCGTAATTTTAAGAACGTTCACAGTCTGATCTCAGTCTCAATCTGTCAAAAATACCTCTAGTTTCCAAACATTTTGAAAAGTTTTTGACATTTGATTGTCGCCGAGATGAGACTGCGACTAGATTTTTAACGTTTTTAATTACCAGAATTGGCCTTCAGGTCTTGCGTTTATTCTATTAAACCTTGCATAAATCATCAATCTACATCATGAATATCAATCAGTTGACTTTCTCTCTGCTTCAGCCACCTCTGTCAGTCTCAGTTCACAAAACGAGTAGGTACTGCATTTGACAGCCCACACGTGAATACAAAATGTCAACTACACACCCCCTTTCTATGACCCCCCGCAGGTAAATATTGCTCTAAACACCCCCAAGCATAAAAATAAGCGTCAATCACTCCAAAGAAAATAATAACTCGAAACAGCTACAGCATCGCACGGTGACGTTAACCCTAAAACTGCTCGCGTAATAACGGCGTGACGTATTGTATAACACGTGTTCTTGTCACGCTGGGGCCACATTTGTCACGCCGGCGATAATCTGCCCCCCACAGCCCAACTGTTTTGCCCAACACATGTATCACAAAATTATGTGGTCACGCTATCTATAATTTTCTCGCCTTTCTACATACCCTTTGTGTTTGAAATGAGATTTTTATCACGCTGACTGTCTCTTTGTATGTAAATTTGTAGTGTTTTTCGATAAAAATTGTATCTGATACGCGTGTTTTTTGTGTTGACTATTTTTGGTAACGTGTTTGTTTATTGGCGGTCGTTGATAATGAATATTTATTTTTTGTGGCAAAATTTCAGCATTCTATATTCCCTTAGGCAGCTGGGTTCATACATATTGTAATGTCACATGAATGGTGGAACGCTTCCAGAGCCGCATGATGACATGATATATGTGCCTATGAAAAGATAATCTACGTATCATGCGTACATACAAATTTAAAATCAGGTTCCTAAAAGTAACCTTTTTATAGACTCTAAACAAAATTAAAATATAAAAGAAATGGGCATTCAAAAAGCCTAATCAGTTAACATCTGCCTTCCTTTTGACAACTATATTTGGAGTCGGCTTCCAGTCTAACTGGATGCAGCTGAATACCAGTGTTTTACTTGGAGCAACTGCATATCTGACGTCCACAACCCAGTTACTGGGTAATACAATACCCCTTGGTAAGACTGGTTGTCAGACCGGGTTTCTGACGACCTGTAAAGACTGTTGAAGATCCACGAATGATAGCCGGGACCAACAGTTTAACGTGTTTTCCGAAGCACGGACAGGTCTCGGAATGTAACCCATACACGGAAAGACCGCGGCAAACCTAGCCTAACCTGATCGATCGATCCGTGTGGCTGTTATAACTTAGCCACGAGCCCCTACTAATACCTAATCAGTCATTAAATAATCAATAATATTAAAAAGTTTATTTCGGAACAATAACACAACAAGTAAAACGATGATAGCTGCAAAAGTATAAACTGCAGCGCAGCTACAAACGCCCTTCTGTAAATTAACAATAGTATAGGTACAGCTCATTGTGCAGGTCTGAACAACTTTTGGGCATAATTATACAAACGTGATTGGAATGTATGTTTATGTGAAAAAAAGCACGAAAGTGCAAATCACGCTGTATAGAGCTCCCCTTATTCCCGTGATTAATATCAACGAGGCAACTCTGTCTTTGAGTGTAACGTATTTTTCAAGCCAAAGCATTTATGATCGTGGAGTGTTCGTACTGTGCGCGTGTGTACTTTTGCATACCGCTGTGGCCATAGGTAGTCGTTTATGATTTTGCTTATGTATTTGTGTTATCTGTTGAGAAACTTTGTGTTGATTAGAGAAAAATATAATTGTATTCTTCATTTCCTTGAAAAAGTCGGTATCTTAGTATTGTGATTATTGTACCCATATCTAATGCACAATTAAAGACCTACAAAAGCATAATACTGCGGTGGCTCAGTGAGACTCATGCCTTATGGGTCTTCCAAATCTGCATAGAAAAGACTTTAAGCTTAATTGCAAGAAAATAATCACTAGAAGTACATGTGTAGGTACACCTAAATGATGATGGGACTCCCTTTTCCGCACGTAGACTCCCATTCGGTCCGTTGTGCGTATAGGTACACCTAAATATAATTGAAAAGGGTACCTCAGGGGCAATTCCAGTATGTTTATAATGTTTGAATTCTAATCTTAGTCTCAATCTGACAAAAATAGCTTTATGATCCTCACATTAAAAAAAAAAAATGTTCACGGCACACAAATGAACTGTTCTCTAGGTGGATAAATGAAACGACGTGTTCACGGTACAAAGTATAATCTTGGACTAACCCACGGATAACTAATTATGCAGATACCGACATTACACCTCCACCATTAAATTAAGCTATATTTAAAGTACATACATAAGGAACTTAATTACTTAATAACAATACTTGACCGAACAAAAGCTATACATGTAATTTACCGAGGAAACTTAATTCTAATAATAATAATAACGTAATTCTAATCAAACTCGAACCCGTATCTAATCACGGGTTTTCTTTGCCGCTTAGGACGTGATTGTAACAGTTCTGGAAGTGGTGAACCGAGTGTAGTGGGCTGTTTACTTGTAATGTCGTCCCGTATGACGGGCGCGACCACACCTTGAGTTGAAGGAATATCTCTGGATTGAGATTCAACCGTTTCTTTAGGTTGTTGGTCACTGAACACACCACTACAATCATTCCCCACTTCCTCCCCCTGCGAAACGGCATTCTCACCCCTGTTCGTCGATGAATCACCCGTATCAACTTCAGGACAGGCAACATCTGATAAACGCGATCTACGACGCATTTGATCTATATGACGTTTCATCAATTGACCGTTATCACTTTCCACCATGTACCTGCGAGAGCCTTCTTTACTACGTATCTGCCCTTTAACCCATTTGTCTTGTTGTCCAAATCCCCTTGCCCAAACCGAATCGCCTTGCCCAAAATCACGCTTAACACCACCTGCATACTGTGCCTGGCCGTCTTGTGCGGAACGTACTTTGTCCAACAAGGTTTGATCGTTCCTCAGCAAATCAAGACGTGAGCGTAATCTACGTTTCTGTAGCAACATGGCTGGAGTTTCGCCTGTTGTGCTATGTATAGTGTTTCTGTAGGTTAAGAAGAAGTTTTGGAGGGCTAGATCTACATCAATGTTGTCCCTATGCGCTTTTCTAATCGTACGCTTACATAACTTGACGGCGTTCTCCGCAGCCCCATTTGAAGATGGATGGTAAGCTGGTGAGAAAGACTGCTTGATGCCATTGTTTTTTAAAAATTCCGAAAATTCTCTACTTGTAAACGGTGGACCCTGATCTGAAACTAGTTCTACCGGAAGCCCGAATCGCGCAAAAGTAGCTCGCAGTAATTTAATAATGACTGTCGCATTGGTTTGTTTCGTTTCAAAGGCCTCGATCCACTTCGATGTGGAATCTACTAATATTAAAAAAGTTTTACCCTTAAACGGTCCCAAAAAATCAATATGTAAGCGTGTCCACGGTTGGAGTGCATATGGCCAATGCTGTGGTGTCGCACGAGGCGGCGCGTCTGCCTCGAGCGCGCATGTCTCGCAGGCACGGCACAACGCCTCCACATCGTCGTCGATACGCGGCCACCATACGTAACTCCTAGCCCAGCTCTTTGTTTTAACTATGCCCATGTGGCTACAATGTAACTGTTTCAATACTGTCTGCCTCAAGGACTCTGGTATAATCATTCGGTAACCCCACATGATACATCCGCCTTCAATGTATATCTCATTACGCCTATTGATAAATGGTTTTAGCTCCTCTTCGCTACAAAAATGCGGCCAGCCTGATTCTACGTAAACTTTAATTTTAGAAAGTAATACATCACTAGCCGTAGCCTTACTAACATCAGAGTTAGTTATTGGTAAAAAGTTTTCAACAAAATTAACATACGTTATCTCTTTTACCTGCCGTTCGTTTGTCCCTCTGCACGGTAATCGCGATAAGGCGTCTGCGCAATTATTTTTAGACGAAACAAACTCAATATCATAATTGTACCCAGATAAAAGAACGGCCCAACGTTGCAACCGAGACGCCGACATAACCGGAATACCTACCTTATTACCGAATATATAGGTCAAGGGTTTATGATCTGTTCTTATGGTAAATTTCCTTCCGTACAAGTACTGATGGTATTTGCGTATTGCATATATGATTGCTAAAGCCTCTCTATCAATCTGCGCGTAGTTACGTTCAGCAGGTATGAGCGAGCGTGAGGCATATGCGACAGGCCGCTCGCCGACTGGTGTTAGCTGTGACAGCACCGCGCCCACACCGACACTGCTGGCGTCCGCCGTCAGTATCAGCGGTAACTCGGCAGAGTAGTGCATCAGGACTTCACTACTCGTTAGCATAGCCTTAACTTCTCTGAATGCTCTTTGACATCTATCATTCCAGTCGTATTTCTTCCCAGACTTTAGCAAGTCGTATAACGGTGCTAGCACTGTACTTAAGTTTTGAATGAATTTTGAGTAATACATAATCATTCCTATAAACGACCGTAGTTCTGCTACGTTCACGGGTGCTGGTGTATCGACAATAGCTTTTACCTTGTTGGGACACGTATGCACGCCCTCTTCACTAATTACGTACCCCAGATAGCTAATCGACTTTGCAAAAAGGTCACACTTCTCTGTTTTTACTCTTAAACCATACTTTTCCAAACGTTGGAAAACCTTGTGTAAGTTTTCCAAATGTTCCCTAGTCGATAATCCTGTAATTATGACGTCATCTAAAAATACCCCTACTCGGGGTAAATCCGCAAACAATTCCTCCAGGCGTCGCTGAAAAATTCCCGGACTTGATGACAGTCCATATACGAGACGATTGTACATGAACAAGCCCTTATGGGTATTAATAACAGTATACTTCTTAGTGTCATCCAAGAAAAATTGGGCATAGGCCTGTGATAGATCAATTTTACTGAATCTTTGGCCCCCGTGCAAGCGAACCAGTAAGTCTTCTACACGTGGTAGTGGATAACGGTCAATTTCTAAAACTTTATTTAGCGTTAATTTATAGTCTGCGCAAATTCTTATGTTACCGTCCTTCTTCACCACTGGTACGATCGGCGTAGCCCAGTCGGACCGCTCCACAGGTGTGAGTATGCCGTCCCGCACGTGCTGCTGCAGAGCTCGCTCCACCGGCTCGCGCAGCGCATACGCCAGCGGGCGCGCGCGCATGTACACTGGCCGCGCTCCCTCCCGTAAGTGGATGCTCACCGGCGGGCCGGTGAAGCCGCCTAGTCCCTCCGCGAACACATTATAATATCTGGAACTGAATTCCTCTACATTAAACTCCTCGCTCGATAATTTATTAACTGACGTTAATTTAGCAGTCGGCAACTGAATACCTAATTCTAACATCCATTGCCTACCGAGCAAGGCCATTTTACCCTTTCTTATGATATATAAATCGAGTTCTTTAGTTTTATTATTATACATAACTGACGGTGTTATGACCCCCACAGGGTACACTAACTCCCCCGTATAATACCTTAAGACAATGTTACATTTGTTAATTGTTAAATCACTATATAGTTGCTGGTACATTTTATAACTAATGCACGACACCGCACTACCTGTGTCGCATTCCATATTTAGATCTTTATTATGTACCTTCAATGACATCATAAACGGTTTACAATGACTTAACGTTAAAAGATTTAAATTAATGTCAATTACCTCTTCGCTGTGATCACTTTCACAATCTACCCCGCCATTAGTTGTTTTTAATCCCATGTAATCTTGGTTCGATATTATATTCGGACATACCCGCCGCAGATGACCTGTCTTGTTACACACGCGGCACACGTAATGGCCGAATCGACAATTGGACGTTTCATGTGTTCCACCACACGCTTGACATTGATGACGGCGCCCCGACGACGTCGACGGCGCCATACTCGTCCCGCTACCATGACGGGGCCCGCGCGCCCCTTGCCCGCCGCGCGGCCCGGCCTCCCGTGCCGTGCCCCTTGGGTACCGCGAGACTGTCTTCTCGCCTGCCCCACTAGCGGTGTCCCTCCTTTGCCATCTTGTACCCTCTATTGCTAGACAATCGGCCGCTGTCGCCTCCCCGTTTGCCCTTTTTTGACCTTGCACTACGGCCGCTGCATCTTTTTCCGCCGATTCCAAGCTAATCGCTAAGCTATAGGCTCTTGCAAAATCTAACTTAGCTTCAGCGAATAACCGTTGGCGAATCGGCTCACAGCTGATACCACATACCAACTGGTCCCGTAAACTTTCTTCAAGCCCTGCCCCAAACTCGCACGTTTTGGACATTTTCTTGAGAACCGCAATGTACTCAGCTATTGATTCGCCACATTGTTGAGTCCTCTTCCTAAATTTGTACCTCTCAGCCAGCTCACTAGGCTTTGGTTGCAGATGTTTTTCCATTATATCCACTACTTGTAGAAACGTCTTAGACTTTGGTTTGACTGGTGTGCACAAACTCACTAAAAGTTCATAACTTTCCGCGCCCATAATTGTTATTAACGTCGGTACAAATAGCTCACTTTTCACCTCATTCACTACGAAATACTGTTCCAAACGTTCGATGTATAACCGCCAATCGTCTTTTTGCACATCGAATTCTGTTATTTTACCGATCGTCATGCTTGATACAATAATTATCGCACGCTGAATTTCTATTTTAAATCCTCGTCGCCACTGAACTGTTCTCTAGGTGGATAAATGAAACGACGTGTTCACGGTACAAAGTATAATCTTGGACTAACCCACGGATAACTAATTATGCAGATACCGACATTACAACAAAAACATGTTGAAACTAATCGTGGCTGAGGTGACATTACGTCTTACGGAAGTTGGCCTTCTGCTGGTGCTAACCTCAAATCAATGACTAATCTATAATTACCACACTGACGTAATCCCGTCAATAACATGCCACCGAGAATAATACAAGATGGCGTGACCGCGTGACGTCACGTTCGGAGGATGGCTTAATGATGCACTGAACCAGACATAGATAGCACCTAAGATTTAAATCGTTAGATGTGCCCTCATATATTCATATTTTTATTGTTTATCACAGGTAAAAGGCATTTCTTATAATTAGATAGAATTGTATCACTGTAACATACCCATGGGGTGTACAATATGTATAATAATATGAATGTCACTATTGTTGGCTAAGTTAAAATAATTACCCTCACCTCTGCCTAACTTATATGTTATGTCCCTCACAGTACTTAGCCCAGGTCTGCACTGGATTTTCAACTCTCGGTATTGAGCCGAGCACTGAGAATGCAACAGAGCGCATTCCAGCGCGTCACAAAAGCACCACGGTAAAAATCGCTCGTTCTGAACCTGAGCTTAGGTCCCGCGAAAAAGTGTTTAAACTGAGATGAGTGAGCTCGCCCATCTCACACAGAATCATAGATATGATTTCCAGTAGGAGTGAGCGAGACATATTCATATGTCATTGTCACCGAACAGATACATGTTGTGACGTGGTATGGCGAATCGAATGATTTAAATCTTTGGATAGCAGCGTTTGTAATGCTTACACAGATATTTGGTACGCTGCGTTCATTAGCTTAGTCCGTTGTTCATAGACGGGGTTGTATTGATTTTCGCAAATTAAATTAATAGACATGGAGTTATGCATTTTGCAAAAGTCAACACAGTTGCAGACTAATATTGAGTAACTGGGCCGCTATTTGAACATAACACACACACCCACATATAGCCAGCAGTCATCCAAAAGTAATCTCACTGTAACACACTGTAGTTCTTATTATAATTTAGAAAAAAAATACTGCAAATAGGATCGACTGTTTGGATCAACCATTTGCAGACATCAACCGCTAATAACTATTCACTGATAGGTGACACTCATGCGTTCAACATGAAATAAGCAGCCTTACATACGTTTACTCAAAAATTGCTCATAAAAATCAATTTGAATCATACATTCCATTGCCACAAAAACAACCAATAGACGCGAGCAAAGTGTGCCATTCCACCGACAGACGCCAATGACGTCACACAGACATGAATTCCAATTCTCAACAAAGAAATAGAACCTTCACTGATTCCCGAGCACCGTCGATTGGTCTCGATAGAGGCACCCCATTCATTACGTAGCGTAGAGGGTTACGGCGCTACGAAAGTGCTACGCCGCGCTACGCGGCTACGAATATAGATGATACCATCGGATAGATTGATTCTATCTGGATAGATGTAAAATTTATTGTACGTTTTCGTTTCTAAGGAAATATTTTAGAATATTTTTGCTTAGATTGGTTTCTTTGTTTCGGGTGTTGAATAAAAGAAAAGGATTGGGTACCACTGCTTGTGTTTTAAATTCATAAATATTGTAATAAATTGTGAATTGTTGGGAATCTGCATGAATTAGGACTTGGTAACAGAGTAGTGACGGTTAAATCTCGTAATATATTAAATTATATCGTAAAATATGTTTGTCCTTCCTTTCGTTTTTTGTTTTTTTTTTGTTTTTGCGATCTTCAGGTACAATCCGTAGTGGTTATTTATTAAAGAGGATTAAAATCTTCTTATACTAAATTAACTAAGAAACTATTAAAACTAAAATGTAAACCTTACCTAACTAAAACTATTAGCAAACTATGGCGCGAGAAACTTTAGTTAAACCTAGTATATTTTACAGTTTTGCATACTTCATTCTTTGCTTGATTTCGTAATTTATAAATTGCAGTATTCCTATTTTTTTTTATTGTTAATCTAAAAATCGCCTCACAAGTCACGTTGGTGTCAAACAGCATAAATAATTCAAACAAGAAAACTACCAAAATTCAAACCGTTTTCCTTAAATCGAGTAACCAGCGACTCCGTGCTGAATCTAGATGTTTGCTAAGCAAACTGCATTACTCGACGATGCCCGCATCCCGATGTCATTAGGGTACTTCCATCTAACAATACCGCATCATCAGCCATTATTGTTTGAGCCATCTCGACTGGTTGAAAATTGTCGACGGTTTTTAAGAGGGTGTAAGTGTGGGTGTCTTGTGGGTGTCGGTGTGTTGAAAGTGTGTCCTTGGAATGCTGCCGGGCAGTGAAAGTGAGGTTTGGTTTTTTGCAGGAAGGAGCTAAAATACTGTTCGTTAATGTTAAATCCTACCTAATATTATAAATTTGGATGTTTGTTACTCACTCATGCAAAAACGGTAAATGGATTTGGATGAAATTTGGTAGACAGATAGTGTATAACCTGGATTAACACAAAGGATACTTTTATCCCAGCAGTATGTTCCCGTGGGACAATATTTGACAACCACGCGGGCTAAGCCGCTAGCGAAAGCTAGTCGTAAATAATTGTCAAATGAAAAGTAGAGGCTCGTTACTGTTACTGTTAGCCTGCATCATTCCACTGCTGTGCAATGGCCCCTCCTCATGACTTCCAGCTCTTTCAATCCAGGGCTAAAGAGGACTACTGGTCGTTTGTTTTCTCCAGCTCATCCAGCCATTTCCTAAGGTGCTCCCGCGACACTTGCTGATTGTGTCAGGACCCCACGTAGTGGTGATTTCGGCCCACAGCTCATTGGGCATACAGCAGACATCGCCAGCCCAGGCTCATGTAGTTTAAAAGAAAATGTTGATCAGATTATTAAATGATTGTGAAATAAATGTGAGTGTGTGCATTGCATAATTTTTTTATGAATTGATCAGCATTCATAAAACATTTTGTGGTTTTGCGTAGTTTTCGTCTGACAAATATGAGTGGGTTGTAATTTCAATTGTAATTCTTAATCGCTTTCATAACAATTACCAATTATTAAAATGATCATATTATAATATTGCGGTCAGAAATGAAATATTACGTGGTTTTGAATATTTCAGAAGCACGTTTTGAAACCACATTTGAGACGAATTTAACTTATTTAAATTACAAACTGACAGAAATTCATTCATAATAGAAAATACATATTAAAATTGTTCAAAACGTTTACCCAATTTTTACGACGTGACCATAAACGCCATATAATAACAAACATCTATACAAAACTGTTCACATAAATCACACTGAAAGAAAAAACAATGTTTAATCCACAGCTACGCAAACGCAACCCATCCAGCCTCCCGAGATCTTCATCTATCAATTATCTAGATTCAACGATAGCACCTAACGCCCAACTATGTAGCACTCCCACCTTTTCCCCCCACTGGAGTGACACAGGCGACAGAAGGGATGAAGTAATGAAGTATGAAAGACCAAGATACGCTGGTGATATCGTATCCTTTATCGAGCAAGGAGTACAATTTCTTTGTGAAGGTGGTCTATTGTGTTAGCTCTTTGTTTCTCGGCCGTGATTTGTGGATTTTGATAAGCCTCTCACTGACAGTGTGTTCGCAATTGTCAGTTGAAATAGATTTTAATTAGGATGATTTAAGTCTAGGCTTCGTTTGGCACTCTTTGAGTGAGTTTGAGAGGATTTATGAGAGTGGTAGTTAATGAAGCGGCAACTGTTGGAGTGCGACCGCTGGGATTTATGATCGAGAGTTAATTTATCTAACTCGTGCCAATGATTCTCTAGTAGCATTGTAGGTGTCAATGGGACCCTACTAGTTCCTAAGTCGTTTGTATACTAACCAAAAGGACGTTTTGGGTCTGAAATAAGTGTTTTATTTACTGTGCTAACGCCGCGTTTCTGCCTCAGGGCTACTATATGTTATTAATCATAATAGGTAGCCATTTGAAATTTTCATAGAAAACGTATAACTATAGCCATTATAATATCATAGCAAATAATAAAAATAAGGTTAACCATTAAAGTTGTGATGGTACGAAACCCTTAGTGAGTGAATTTGACGCCCACGTGGCCGATTAATACTCGTATGTATATACGAGTATTAATCGGCCACGTGGGCGTCAATAAGAATAGCAATGCTGAACATTGGTTCAGCATTGCTATTCTGTAAAAATCTCACTGTGCAAATTTTGGTGAAGCTAGCTTGAAGTGAGTTGTATATAGTGTCATTCCCTAGCATCAGGTGAAATTACAGGTCTCTTCACCTTAGTATCAAAAATCTTAATCAAAAGTATTTTTTTCAAATTAGGCTGAGAATCAGCACTTTTCGAACGTCAAAATTACATAAGACAGTCCCCTAAAACGCCCGCCCTTCACTACTTCCTAGACCTTTAGCTGAGAAGAATTAGCGCAACAAACTCCCCAGCAGCACAGCTGTCTGTTTAGTTAGATTAACTAGATTCTAAACAATAGGTATGCAAAGTAGTTAATATTACGAAACACAGAACATAAAATGAAATAATTTTCCATATGACAGCTGGTCATGCGAATATACCAACAAATACACTGAAAACTATACTCAAGCCAAACAAAAAAGAAGTGTGGACAAAGCTTAATACCAAAATAAAAGCCCCCAAGCATAAAGGACGTGACAGTTTACATATGCAATGCTGGATTTTGTTCTCATTTTTCAGGGTTACATTTTTAAAGAACGTATTTGACACCAACCGATCTAGGTTGGTGTCAAATACGATAACAAATGTGAGCTACAGCATCAATTAATGGCTATAACAGTGGTTGAGAGCTATCAAGAAGTCGTGTTCGGATTTCCACTGCCATAATAACGTGAGTCTATTCCTATTACAAGTATATTCAGTTTAATTGGAGTGGTTAGTAGGAATACTGTATTAATTAAAGCTATAATAGGTACTAATAATAGAAATATATTGCAAGAAACACTTCAGAATGTAAATCAAATTCTACATCAATAATATCATAAAAAGGTAAGCCTGGTACTTATTGACAGGCCTATACTGTCCTCCCATACCCAAGAACACTATAATTTGAAAGCATTGTGTAAGCCAATTATTTTTAAAAGAATAATCGGCTCTTCTCTTTGCTAAACGACCAATTGGACCGGTGGACCTAGCTTCTGACGTTGACGTTTCATAATTGCCCATATAGGTCTATGTGAAATAAAATATTTGGACTTTGATTTTGTTAAAGTTCTAAGTTTGGATGTAGGAGGTAATCTGGAGGTTTCATTGGCCTAAATTAACACTATTGCTTAGTATTAACACTATTAATTATTAATACTATTGCTTAGTAATTATATTTGACAAGAACACGGAAGAAGTCGCGAGCAGAAGCTAGTTTATAACAAAATCACAAATTCGATACGGCATTGAAGATTTTGTATAGTTGGGAACTCATTGGTTTATTAATCACAAGCTCGGTAGTCAACTAAGTGAATTGCATACGAGTTATTAGAAGCCAATACTAGGCATGGTAAAAATCCCTGAGCGAACCCGAGTACCAGCAGTAGGTATAAGTCAAAGAGGGCCTTAGTTTGAGGATGAAAGCAAAGCTCGTCTCGTATATCAATCTGTCCAACTTTTTTCCATCTATGTTGCGGACGGCTTCCAGTCAAACCGGATACAACTGGATACCAGTATTTTACATGGACCGAGCCCCTGGTGAAACTGTGTGGCTGACTTTCGGGTTTTCGAGTTTTGTCTCTTACCAAAGATTTTGAAAAAACAATAATCGGAGATTAACATATAAATTGCAGAAAGTCTCCTCCCAAGACAAGGCCTGTTTTTTTTTTAAAATGATACAACTTCTATAGACCAACTGTAATAAGCCTCTAGCCTTACAAGTTGTATTGTAACGTTCAAATAGTTTATTTTCTAAAAGCACCAGAGACCACAAGAGGTAGCTCTTGATACAAATAACTTAGGTACACAATAAGACCTCATAAATATTAAGGATCATTACAGTACTTCTACACGGTGACCTGTGAACTTTGACCTAACTTCGTTTGATATCTCTTTGATTACTGTTTATTTATAGCCTCCTTTGAGATGGGCTCGAAGAATCAATCAATTTGTGTGATAAAGGTACATTTTTCAAAACCAACATCAAATCAAATCATTTATTTCTTTGCAAACATGGGTACGGTTTCGTACAATGTTTAGAGATATATATGCCTTAAGATAGGACGTGAAGCCTTCAGTTCTAGTTTTGAACAATAACCTATGCCTGCAGAAATTGGTTCTCTTAAAATCCGGGACACCCTGCTGACTCTCCGTCCGCTCACCGGCCCATCGTGCTGTTCGACGAGGTGGGCAAGCTCTTTGAAAGATTCATTGCAGACCGCCTCATCGGGCGGTTGGTGCGGGTGGGGCCGGATTTGGCGAAGAGCCAGTTTGGTTTTCGCAGGGGGCGCTCTACGGTGGATGCCATTATGCGCGTGCGAGCCCTCACGACGAGAGATGCTGTGGCCCGGGGTGGGGTCGTCTTGGTGGTGTCGCTAGACATCGCCAATGTCAATAATTTAAAAGCTGAGCATGCAAATACCTACAAAATATTAGTGTAAATCTCAGTAAAAAACTTTTTTGTTGACATCTACGATCTTAGATGGTTTTCGACATGATCAAAGTCAAATCACGCGCCTAAAGAACACGAAACCTGTATTTTTGGTCACCTTTGCTCAGAGACGTACATTAAGCATCGAAGCTCCATCCCCGATAAATTGGAAATGTAATGCGATTCCCCGAAATAATTCAATTTTTTCCCGAAAGTCACCGTTGGCTGATGTAATGAGCGATACGGTTGGCATCTTCAGAAAAAACGAGGATTATCAACGGCCCACTGAAGACGTAATTGTTTCAAACGGATAATCTTTCCCACGAATTGAAATTCTTATTTTTCGTTCCCATTTTGTGTTGGAATTTAAATGCTGATGGTATTTATTCTGTTTTGAGACCAGTAATCGCCTGAGAATTGGATATGTGAACACTGAATAGTTTTCCCAAGTTTATTTTTAACCGGCTTCAAAAAGGAGGAGGTTCTCAATTCGTCGGAACCTTTTTTTTATTTATTATGTATTTTGTATACAACGTGTAACATAATTAACGCAAGACTTTATACTTTCATATAGTGCATATACATTTTACGTGCCATGGAATAATCACTGACCTTTTTTTCGTTGCTATTTACTGCGAAGATCGCTCTAAGGACACGGTGGAGCATATGGTGATGGTCTGCCCGGCTGGGGCGGAGCACCGCCGTGTCCTCGTGGAGGCGATCGGCGGCAGCGATCTCTCGCGTTCGGCCCTGGTTCAGGCCATGGTACGGAACGAGAGTGCATGGGTAGCCGTCACCTCTTTCTGCGAAGCAGTAATGCTCGTGAAGAGGGAGGCAGCGCACGTGAGGGAGAGGCAGTATATGCGCCCTCACGGCCTTAGTCACCGCAGGAGACGCCCTGGGCGTCGGGAATCCCAGGCTTAATCCCGGCCACCGTAGGCGCGGGCTTGCGAACGTCGAGTAATGGGTAGCTCGCTGACCGGTAAGGACCAAGCCCAGGTCGACAGCGCGTTGTGTTCTACGCGCGCCTCTAAGAGATGTCAGCACCAACTGATGGGGTCCGCAAGGGCCGATGCCTGCCAGGGGTGCGGGTTGTTCGAAAGAGATACCACAGCCTCTGGGAAAACGGGTGGGTTTTAGTCAGTAAAAGTCTGACACGCCCTCCTGCTCCACCCAGAGCGGAAGAAGTTACTTGATGACTTTCAACCCAATAAAAAAACCACCTTTAATTGAAAGGGTGTAAACATCAATTCCCTGAACCTAAGTATTTTTTTACCCATCTTATTTTTTTTTTCCAGACATTTTCCCATAAACATTAATTACCCACAAAATCATTTCACGTAAATGCACCTGCAGCTTTAATATACACACGAACGAAATTCCGAGGACGTACATTACATTCGTCTCCCATGGTCCCGCAGCAATTTTTGCAAATTCACTCAGTTGACTTTTCATTTTCGAACTTGCCATTTTTCGTGATATTTTTTTTTGCCCAGCCCGAGTATTCCGAAGGGGCTTCGCTTAACGAACGACGTGATGGCCTGATGGGTTTTTTATTTCGCGTGCGCCGTACGAATTAATTTTGACAATATTGTTGGTTGGCTCCCGGAGTTTTCGCGGTAAATTTTCGCCGCCAATTTTTGCAGAGTTCACGTAAGTAATTATTAAATCGTTTTTTTATTTATGGTATTATGATATGGTTTGGTTTTCTTTTGAGATCGGAGAATATTAATTAGGGTCATACTTATATATATTTTAGCCATGTTAGTAACGACTAAAAAAAGAAAAACGTGGGATACCTTATTATACACGCCCTTTGACTCAATCGTCTCTTGGAGCGGTTCAGTGACCGATCACAAGAACAAATTCAATAACCCATAAGCTTGTCAAAGAAGAAATACCTCCTACCTATAAAACTGTTACTATCTAACTTCCCTCCACTAGAAACGAACCGAAATCTAATTAAACACAAATCGCCTTGATCAAAGAACCAATTACAATCTATATCGGATCTTGCCATAATCCTGGAACCAGACATCCAGTTCAGCATGGATGCCTCTGGAACTGCCATTCGAAGCATTAAACAAATTGATTTGGAACCAAAAAATGGAGAGCAGTAAGCCAGCACTTTGTGTAATGAAACGTTGACAGAGGTTACAGGGATACTGTTACATTTTTATAGCTTTAAAAGTGGTACTTTATTTTCTAAAGTAATATCTTGATTTGAAAAATGTTCATTAATCGGCAATTACAAAAAGTGATGATCGATAACCGAGGTTCGAAAAGGTACAAAAACCTTAATTGGCAAAACGGAAAAAGTGATGACAGACAGTCAGCTTACATTTAATACGAGTCAGTTTGTACGTAAGTACATCACAATGGTTTCGATTGACGGTTGACCCCAAACTAAGCAGAGCTTGTATCTTGTGTGTCCTAATATGTATCTTTTCGGTTCAAAATATGTCATTTAACAACAGAAGGCCAATCCTCGTAATTAAAAAGTTCAAAATCTAGTCGCAGTCACACCTCGGCGACAATCAAATGTCAAAAACTTGTTAAAATGTATGGAAATTTGAGGTATTTCTGACAGATTGCGACTGAGATCTTACGAGAATAAAAGGTACAGATTAAAATCTGTATCAGGTTTTAAAAAAGTGGAAGGTAATTAGTAAATTCACAATCCTAACTATATTTCTTTTATCCTAGTCATCCAACTACAAACACGTCCTGATTACATAGCAGGGTAACCACACCAAATGTTTACCATAACGTTAATCCAATCCAGCGAATCGCGACGCTATTTAATTCGAGTGGGAAATTAGATTCGGATCCATGCGGCATGTTTGATTTGAATTACTTGCGCGAGACGTGAACGACACGGCTCCAATTTGTGGTGTCGGTACGGTTTGATGTTGTGTTTGTTTGCTTGTGTGTTTTTGTGTCAATGAGCGGTATATGAGTGTGTGTGATACAGAGAGCTTCATTTAGCTAGTGTTTTGACATGACTGGGTTGTCTATCATTAACGTAAAGATTGAAACAGTTAATTAAGTATGTGGGTTCACATCAATAATGCAGTAACTAAGCTCGAATAGCGGCCTTTCAGTTACTATACATAATCTTAACTATTGGGCTATCGCGAAACAAAGTTTGTAACAAATTAAATACGTGTCAAAAATTCAAAACTTCCCAATGACCCCATGTAAATTAATTTCCAAGCCCATAGATATTCCATTAATATAAACCACAGCATAATCCAGTTTCCTCTAGTTTATTTACAACACGCTGGCAACGCGTTAACAATTAATTTTATTTCAAATTAAAGCTTAAAAACAATCTTGTCGCAGGGCCAGAATAAAAATGTTTACGGCTCGTTACCCACTCACGTCCACGCGGACAACTTTTGGGCTCTCCACCCTACGCTAAACGGGCGCTAATCACGAGTTTGTGGGGTGAGCGCACCAACTTTCGGACAGTGTTAAGACGTGATCGCGTGGCAGGTGGTGAATTAACATTTTGATTTAAATAATTTTACAGTTCGTTTTGTTTGATTTAGAATTTTGATTTTGTAATTAGGGGTGGGAATAGACCGAAAATTGTTTGCATTTTCCATTTGAATTTGGAAGTCTGGAATGAACAGATTTAAGAACTTTCACTCGGATTCTATTGGGGTAACTATCATTAATTATCTCTCTAAGATAAGAATTAAGAGAAAATGTACAAACCACCTATTCTATCTACCTATCTTACTTATAATTATGATAATTATATTTTTAATAGTTGTTTTTTTATCATTGGTCCTCTCAACCAAAACGCCTGCCATTTAATCTATTCACCACCCTTGGTTGACTGATGGAGAATGCCCAAGGCATTAAGTCCGCCTTTATTCCTTTTTTTGCGTACGAAAAGTTTTAATAAATAATATAAAAACAATATGTATGCTGTTAAACTTATCCGAATTACTTTACGTCGAAGATACGGCTACTTGTGTTGTGCTTGTCGCCCTGCTCCGTCCTCACAATATAAATCCAACCTCCTTCTCTTCAATCCATATAACTCACACCCTATAGTATCAATGAATAACAGAAAAAGATACCATATTGTCACTTTAAAACTTATATTCAGTAATAAACGCTGAGATACAGCGGCATTAGGCCTCGATAGGGCCCTGTCTACCACTGGAGGCCCCATTAAGGGCCTACGTACCGCTGTGCGTTGATCATTTTGGCCCACTTTATCCCATTTGAGCAATAAGTTAGGGATAACGAGTAATTGCTCAATGGTATTCGGTTATTTTCCAATTTTCAGGCCGTTAAGGGTTTATAGAGGGTGGTATAAGGGTTATATGGTGTGACAATGAGAACAGATATAGGTCGGAAAGTTTGCACTCGATTGCAGAAAAAACAGCCAAGTAATCATGGCTGTTTTATTACTTACCTTTGTAGGTAATGTAGAGTTTTTGTCCGGTTGGCTTTGATAACCGAGCTCCGCGAATATTTGATGGGATGTGTGATGAGATAACACTATTTCAAATTTAGAACATTAGAATGTAAGGACGGGTCAGCTTGAGGAACTGTTGAGCCAGTGCTCGTCGTGATCTAATATTATGAAGAAAATCGTGTTTTAGAAATAATTACCTACGCGTTTAATATTAAGTTCACTTTTCATTTCAACTCGATAATATGAGGTCCATTAAGTACCTAATTTTTACAGCAAAAGGGTCGAGAAAGTAAACCTTTTGTGAAGCACAGATAGATGGAATTTTATCATAGAAACGTACCAACATTAAAATAATATTGTACATCATAGTTTTAGTCAGAAGATAATTAGGTAGTTATCTAGATTCAAGTCAAAGCACTTTCTTTTTAGTATAATGTTAAACCAATGAAGATTGGCAGTTAAGTTTTACGCAAAATGCCGTCATCAGTAAGCTACGTAAGCCACTTTGCCTGATTCCCAGCTTTAAGCTTCCGTTTGACGTTAAGTTAGACTGCTTAATTGACAATTATTTGAAAACTTGTCGTAAAAATGTAGATTTGGATATTAAATTGGATGCTAAAGAAAATGGTTTGAAATCATGTTTTTTTTCATAGCTTTTGGGAAATTAACAGTTAATGTAAATGAAATGTAACGACCGCAAGCTAGTCTAGTTCCAGCAACCATATTGGATATACCCTGGGATTCAGTAACACTATCCTCTTCTCGACAATAAAACTCAAAATCGCACGTTCAGAAACCGGGGTCGTAACCTCAAAACAAAATGTAAATAAGTACACTGAAAAAGTAACACCACTTTAAATTAGCTTCCTATCTATACCTTTATCTATTCATAAAACAAGTATCTTTTCGCGTCTGTGTGTGTGACCGCGTTGACCTTCTAAACAAAGCAACGGAGTTCGATTTCACCATCAGGTAAAGAATTTATTCCTGAAGGTTTATGTGTAAAGGTTTAATATTAAACATAAACATAACAACGAATTAATGTTGATGATTTATTAACTGGGAAAAACCGTGCGAAGAAGGGGCGATAGTCATTTAAAAAAAACCAAACATCATATTTAAAATTTCATAAGTAGGTGCATCAATATGTTATCTCATTGAATGACTTGTTCATGAACAGTCATTAAATAACTAAATGGGAATAAATGAACTTAGAAGATTGTGTTGATAATTCTTTAAAGCCGTATTTCTTACGGTCGCGAACCATATTTTAATCACCACACGTATACCCTGAAACTGACCTGCAAATTGTAAAAAACTTAATACAATTTGAATTTCGCGAGTTAAAGATAAAGATTAAGATGCATTTATTTGTATAAACATGTGTAACATGATACATAAATATGCACATATGGGTGGAAATTCGTTTAAAATTGCTGGTTCAACATGTTTTGCCATAAAAGGCGTACAAAATAGTTTTTAATATTTCATTCAAAATTATAAATGAGAATGTTTTTAATAGTAGTCAAAATTCAATCAATTCATAATCAGTCAATACAAAAATATAGTCAAAAGATAATAATAATAATTGAAAAAAAATAATAATAACTAAAACTAAAATACTTATTAAATTATCTAAATTCAAAATTTGTCATTCAAAAACTTCGTAACATTATCGTTACGAGTTACCCTGGGGTTTCCCCCTTAAAAACTTTCTTATTTGCGAACGATTTGAAAGACGATTGAACTGACCAAAGAAGGCCTACAAAATAAAGCCAGTGGCACACTCACGTCCAGTATGGCGACAGACAATAACAAATGGCCGCCTCGTGTGGTTCGATTGAAAAAGTTTAAGGGAAAAGTGTTGCGATGCGATAGTTAATGATTGAAGTTGATATCGATGACCCACATAGGGAACAAAGAAATATTCTTTTTTTTTGTAATGTCTTGATAGTTTGGTGGCAAGTTGGGTTAGGAGTAATTAATATTATTTTGTTGGAAGTTTTGGTTACGAATTAAGACACTTTGGGTGGTCGTAGACTTAATGACCATAGCCAATTTCACATAAACTGCATTAATTTGATCTATCCAACGCCGTGAATTCAATCATAATAATATAATTACATAAAGGTGTTGTTATTCAGCTGCATTCGGTTTGACTGGAAGCTGACCCCAACATAGTTGGGAAAAGGCAGATGATGATGATGATAATTACATAACTGTACGGCTCTCAATGCTTGAGCGGCAACGATTTAACATTTGCCCAGTAGACATAACCAATTAACATTTTTTACTCAAAAACAAATTGTCATGCTAATCAATTCTATTTACCGCTCGGGCATTACAAGAACTACCCAAATCCAACACAGACATAGGACTCCAGATAAACTGCAGCGAATACTCAACATACCATTATTCCATATACAAGTATTATTAACAACTGCTGGGCGAACAAAACTAATTTGCATTAACTCTGGACGCTACCCGCTCCGGCCGGTCAGTGTGCGAACTTGTTATGTATTATAGAAGCTGACGTAATTGCTGTTGACGTATAGTTTTCATAGTTAGAAGTGAGACCGGTTAACGATCTGTTTCGTTCAGATAAACTTCCTGCCAATAAAACGGATCCCATCTTATTTTGAGAGAGTTGTAAAAATGTGGGGATGGATCGGGGGTGATTGGTAGAATTATCCTGGCAGAGGTGGTTTTCCGTAACGTTCTCAAGGCCAGATTACACTTGATTTGAATATAAAACCTGGAACTTCATTGAAAATATTATGGCTATTTTACTTCTGCAACCAAGTTTTAATTAGCGTAGGAGTCATTTGATTTGATAAACGGCTCGTTTTATGTCAATAAATATTTTTTCTATGCTCATAAATATATTCTTGTCTCCTATTAGGCACAAGTAGTATGAGATAGCTTATACCGTGGTAAAATAATATTTATAGTACTGTGTGACCTAAATTCGCACTTAAGGCACGATATTCTGTGACTGAAATAGTCTAATTTTTACACAAAAATGCGCGACTTAAGTGTGGGTGTAGGTCACACGTGCTATAAAATAGTATCCGATACGTAAGATTTATTCACGTGTATCGTAATTCATTACTAGTCAGCAAAATGGTAACAAGGTTACCTGCCCAGGGCATTTCCAAACTTTATCTGATCTTTACCAGAGCAAAAAAAAAAAAATCCAAAAAGTTTCCGTCTTACAAAGTCTAATTTAAAACCAGAATGGGTTCACAAACAGACTACCCTCACCTAGATTCAAAACTACGGTAACCCCATTACATGAGGGGGCAATAAACCCAACAGAATTTGAGACAAACAGCCCAAACTTCGGGTTTAGTCTTAAAAAGAGTAAAGTTTTGCAGTAAAATTTTATCCAAGTTCCTCTAGTGCCGAACAATTTGTGAGAGTCTCGTAAATATACCATGGCTCGTAAATAATGTTTAATTTTGACATAAAAATATGTCAACATTCGTGGTTATTTTAGGCTTTTTGGTTACTGTAAAATGTCTTGTTTAAAAAAAATACTTTTGGTGTGTCCAAGGCATAATAATACTTGATTTTATGGGTTTTCCACAATTAACTTTTTTTATAGAATATATTATGTTTCTGTTCCACAATTCGTTTAGAAATATCATGATGACACATTCTTATTTTTTCCATTTTATTAAATTAAACATTAAAAATCAAATTGGCGATATGCAATTTTGCTTAATCTCCCCTCTTGAAGGTCAATTCGTAGAGGTTACCTATGTCATGTCAAGGCAATCTTGTCTACTTCACCACCATAGAGGTAGATCGCCATACCCCTCACTGCTAACCCTCAAAGAATCTTGACTACTAAGTTGATTTTCTAGTCACCTTAACAACATACACAGAAAACCAACCAACAGCCGCAGATTGTATATCAGACCTCATCCAATACTAACCCAATCGCGCTCCCTTAAAATTTTTAATCGCAGACAATAAATTAAAAGTACCAAGACCGTCTACAATACATAGAGTCCATTATGTCCATAAATAAAGAAGTCTAAGTAATTAAAAGCGGCCGGTAGACTCGGTATCAGCTCGGCCGATCACATATTTTTTGCTCCAGCCTAGATAACGCAAAACGTCCTTTATTCCTGTGTTTATTTCCTACAATCGGTCTGGGTTATCTTTTCTGCGTGAATTATTGTCTTTTCTTCTTTGCTTCATTATTAGTATCTAAATTATTTAGAGGAGCTGAAATTAGACCTTACGTACCCAGGTCACTGCCTGCTCTAATTTTTTTTCGAGCATCAAAACTTTTTACAATGTTGCTCTCTCTCTTCCAAACTTAATCATTATAAAGACAAAAGATTTTATTTTGTGTATGTTTATTTGTTACGCTTCCACGCTAAAACAGGGGAACGGATTTGGATATAACTTGGCATATGGGAAGGAAATTACCTAGATTTGGACATAAAATACTTTTGGTCCCGATATTCCCAGAAGAACGAGACCAATGCCGGTGAAACCGCGGGGAGCAGCTTGTCTTCAATAAGTGTAAAAGTATCAACAACTTGGGTATACATTGCAAGTCATAAAATCAAACTAGCATGCAAGTTGCAGAAGAAACTTCTATTGTACAAGAAACTTCAATTGGTAAAATTACCGTTTATTCAAGACAAATGGATGAAACTAAATTCGAAACAGAAAAAAACATCAAATACTTTTTCTGATGCGTGTACAGTAATTTACACTGCCACCCACAAAATGTTACCCACCCAGAAAGAAAACTCAGTTATTGTCATCATATTTTCGGCGATACCACGAAATGTACATAAGGTAAACTTCACGCCAATATCGATGTATCATTTGACCTAATAATGATCTTTAGCGAGGGGCCCCTACATTAATTTAACCCGTTCACTGCTCTACCGGGAATTTATTGAGGAAATGAGTTCCGCGGGCTTCCCGTACCAGACGTTATACGAACGAAAATATGAACTTATGTTGTAAATAAATAACCAAGTATTTTTTGGAAAAAATACGCTGAGGTGAAATTTATGGTGGTCGGTCCGTGTTTGTGATTTGTATTGCGTGGCATGAAAAAGTTGTTAGCCTTTTTTCCAATTCTAACGTTTTCTTGGATGAAAAAATATATTGTTAGCGAAGAAACTTAGAAGTTGAAGAACTTGTTATGTTTAATGCTTGACAGGTAAATAATAATGATGAGTAATACACATAAATAGTAATACAGTGACTGTCTTGTTTATAAAAGTCTTTATCTGTGTAGTTCCAAAAAGCAAGAAATTTCTGTAAATAGTTTTCTTTTTAGTACATCAACCTTTCTAGCCCTTCCCAAGTATATAAAATATTGGAGATACCTGCCAATCTAACTGGATGCACCTGACTACCAGTATTTTACATAGAGCGACTAGACTACTACCTATCTGACCTCCACAACTCAGTTACTACTGGGTAACACGAAACCCCTTGGTTAGAGTGATTGTAAGACTTTTCTGTTTCTAACGACTGTTGAAGATCTTCGAATGACAGCCGGGACCAACGGCTTCACGTGCTTTTCGAGGCACGGAGGGGTCTCGATATATATTGGATGGACACCCATCCGCGAACCAACCGCGGCAACTGTAGCTCAACCTTCGATCGATGCGTGGGACTGTTATCATTTAGCCACGAACCCCTTAGTACAGGTATTTATGTATATTGATGATTGGAAAGTAATTCTCAATAACAATATTCCACAAATTAAAATACTCAGAAACCATTTATTTCCTTGTTGAAACACAGAAATTCATCATCATAAACCTCCAAACGTTAACTTGTTACCATTAACTAAACTAAACAACTCGCAAGCGGACCGCGCGCCATCTCGAAAAAAATACAAAACAAAAGGCAACGCGCCGAGAAAAATAAACGAAACTCAATTTAGAGTGGGACATTAACTCCGAAATATAATAGGGACATAATGTAACATGAAACATAAAGTAAATATAAAAATGTAACAAGGTCATCCAATCATAGCTCGATAAATAACTAGATGGTGCCACGTGTGACTTACGGCTTATGGCCGGCACGGTCCGTGGCCGCATGTCCCGGTTTTTTGTTGGCGGTCCGGCGAAATATTGGCGTGTTTGCGCCCTTTTATGAAGTGGGCTATAACTCGGGTATCGATAGCATCCGCGGGTTAGCGGACGAGTAAATGGGTTTTTTTGTTTGTGTAAAGGGACTTGTTTGTTGATTGCGATGCTTTGTGAGCAACTGGTATTTGATACATTGTTTGCGTGGGTGAATTCAGACGATTTAAAATCTTATTTTGATGATATTTGAGATTATAGGTAATTATGCATATATTTGGTTTTACGGTTTAAAATCGCCAGCTTTAGGTATTATATAAAGTATATTGTTGGTTGTTGTATTATGTTTGCTCATTAGTTCATTACTTCACATTTTTTTAAACTGTGACACACAAATCTATCTCTTTTTTTGTAAACAGAGTCATCGCTTAGGTTACGAGGACCAAAGCATAGTGCTGACGCTTAAACCTTTTGATCCGGTATTATAGTTTTGTGTAAGTATGTACCTTCTACCACAGGCTATAATACTGTATACAATAAACGTTATTCTATTTTATTCCATCCTGGTGCCAACAGATCAAGAATACAATCAGCTTAGTAACGTAATTATTTCAGAATGTCACATTACACCCATATGTAGAATAATGACTGACCCATATGTACAATTTGTATGAACAATAATTGCAGCACGGTTGCCGACCCACGTCGAATGCCAATAAAGAGAATTAATTCAAAATGGCATTAGTTTGATTGGCCGCCAGTGTAATGTAGGCATGTTTGGGACAAATGGAGCTAGGTCAGCGGTTTGATAATTTAATTCTGAAACGTACTGATGTATGCGATTGATTCTCATGGGTTTTGATTGCATTCAATCTAAAAAAAAAACAATTCAAAACACATAGATATAAATCATAATTTAAAATAACTTATTTACTTTAAGTTTTTTTTTTTCGGAAAAAGAATCCATAGAGTGTTAGTTATATAATATTAAAACAACTTATTATCTAGTGTTAGTACCAATCACCCTCTGCACAATCTGCTTTACAATTGGAGAACTGGAACTGTCCGCTACAGTTCTCAGGATGCGATTGCGTCTGCTTCTCACTGGACTCAGTAGCGAAGCGGTTTTCTTGCGCACAATCGCGTGAAAACCGTCGGTACGAACTTGCGCAAATATCTCCGACGCGCTGCAATAGCGAGGAAGTCTCAACAACATCCTGAAACCATTATTATACTGAACTCGCAGGACATCTAGCGATCTTTTGGTGTAATTGACCCATAGATTACTTGTGTACAGACTCTGGCAGTAAGCCTTAAAAATAGTAACCTTTACTTGGTCCGTACACCGAGCAAATCTACAGGCTAACATGTTGCACCGGGCGGCGAGTGCCCTGCGCTCCGTCTCCGTATCTATATATTTCTTAGTTTACACTGTTTCTGAACAAAAATGAAAATGAAAATATTTTATTTCATAGAAACCTGCATTTGCACTTATGAAACGTTGGAAGCTATGTGCACGGTTCCAATTGGTCGTTTCCTATGGGGAAGAGCCGGCCAGAAACTCCACGGTTACTCTTTTAAAAATAATTTGCTTTTACAATGTTGAGCAGTGAACGAAACTGCATCGTCGGGTCGGTGACGCTGAAGCGCGTATATTCAGCTGTAGTCGTAAGTTTTCTCTTCCATCTTGTGATCATAAACACAAACTTCCTTTTCTTAGTTGGCCTTCACACACAAACTGAGCTCCAGAGTGGGATAAGTTTTCCAGGTATCCTGAACCTCGCCTCGAATTTTGAATCTTAAATCTTACAACATAAAACAATCTTTAAAACAACGGAACCCACCGATGGAAGCACATGAAAGTATACTGAAAATTGTATTACTTCCGAAAAGTATACTGAAAATTGTATTACTTCCGAAAACTGCACTCTAATATTTTTACATAACTTATATTATATCGTAAGCAGTACTGCATGCAAACATTACAACGAATAAATTGTGAGATCATTCCCACGGGATCAAGGAACGTATATTTTTGTTGTAATAAATGTATGTTCATAAACGGTTGCTTTTATCACTCCTTCAGACACACAAAGGAGGCTAGAAAATACGACCTCATGGGGAAGCGCCAGGGCGCGCACAAAATTCAACTTTTTTATACGTTTTTTTGCATTTTGCAGGTCAGTGTCATTCGCATTTCGTAGGCTACCTTACCGCATCCTCCTTAAACTATAGATAGAGTAACATTCTACGATGATGGGAGTCAAAGGAGATACGGGACCGACATAATCACCATCATCATCAATATTTCAATTGAAAGACGTCCAATGCTGGACATAGGCCTCCCCCAATCATCGGCCTACTACTTTGTAGGAGGCTTTCCAAGACTACTGCCATAGATTTCCATAAAACCTATGTTAGTATTTTGAAAGCCGATTTATTTTACAAGAAATATGAAACCATTTGCAAGCGATTGCCACTTGACTAGGCCCGCTCTTATCGGTAGAATCTGGAAATCATCATCTGCCGAGCCTTTTCCCAACTATACTGTTGTCGGCTTCCAGTCTAACCGGATGCAGTTGAATATCAGTATCTTACTTGGAGCGACTGCCTATCTAACCGACACAACCCAACTACTGAGTAACACGATACCCATTGGTAAGGCTGGTTTTCAGACGTTCGAGCTTGCCCAATCCCAATTTGAAGAATACTCACTTATTAGCAGCAATTCTCTTTTCAAAATCTCTATTCTTACATATCGTAAGATCACGCTCGTTTCCTCGAAGGGTTAGGCTGAGGTATACCTACATAGCACACCCACGCATACTACACACAGCTCTATTAAGGCCAGACACTCACACCAACGTTAGCGTAATCCCTAACCTTCTCATCTCGAGGACGCATAAACTACACTACAATCTCGAGTGTAAATGTGCTTTAAATTCTGTCAACACGATTCAGTCGCCTCAAACTATCTGCCATGAATTCGAATCTCGTGAACATACCACAATTGTAGAAGTCCGAGCACATTATAAATAGAATAAACAATTCCGGTTCTCCCACTAAGGGCGCCGCTAAGAGCCCCATTCACTTGAAGTATTCGCCAATAAATAGTGGATGTCCCGAGCCGGTGGTTCGCATTTTTCAAGTGGCTAGTGAGCCCAGCCTTTATATTTTAGCTCTAGTCGAGATAAAGATGCTCATGAGATAAACAGCACGTGTTACTCGTAAAATATTGGTGTTAGTGCATGTTGTGTTGATAGCAACTTACTGGTGAGCGTGGGGTGAATTGTTACGTGCTTTGGAATTGTATTGCGGAAAACACTTGGTTGTTATAAAATAAATCTATACAAACATACATAAAAATATGTTAAATTTAAGTGTCTGTTTATATTGTCAAAATAACAGCTTTTTATCCGACTACTGCGAAGCAAAATAAAAGGGCTATGATTTTGACCGGTATGTATGTGTGTGCGTTCATTTGTTTGCTCACAACTTCTAAGCCTTACAGCTACTATCGAAATAAGTGAGCTTTTTGTTCGAGGACAGAAAACATGTTTGTTTGGCAAGATTTGTTGATCAAACCATTCAGACCATTTATTAAACATAACTGCTTTTGGTGTGCAATTTAGAAAACAAGATACCACATCTCCCAAATTATAATTCCAAGCACCTCTCCAAGCGCAATCATAATCGGAGACTATCAGATCACATTATTCCATTATATCCAAACCCCGAACACGAATTCGATTGAGCATTGAATCGTTAAGCTGTATCCAAACCGCATTCGACATCGGAACGCTATCGGACGGCCGGAGACGTCAGCTTGACAGTCACGTGATACCGCCGTGACAATGACAATATTTCAAGCTGTCTGCATTCGCTGCATACGATGCCACAGATGAAATATCTTAAACTGACATTGTTTAATTTTGGAACGTGTTTCAAATCTGTCAGGCACATGTGCATTCCTTCTTGTCTAGCAATATTAAAACGAGCTGCTGTGGTGGCAATGTTACTTAAATGGGTGTAATATTTAAGATGGTGGGTATAGTGTAGACTTTGAAGAATGTGGTGTTATTTCTTAGTCTTGTTCAACAATGAAGATGGAATTCTATGAGAATATTCGTAGGTGTTGAAGTTCTTAGAAATAAAATAGGATTACTTTAATAATATTCAACGTTGTAGACGGCAGTAGATACTTTATAAATATCCACATTGTTGATACAAGGCTTGTGGTTAAGTAATCACTGCTACACGAGTCGATCGATCAGGTTAAGTCGCTTGCCGCGGTTGGTCCGTGGATGGTTGACCATCTTTACATACCAAGACCCCGCCGTGCCTCGAAAAGCACGTTAAGCCGTTGGCCCCGGCTGTCATACGTGGGTCTAGAGTCGTTCCGGGTCGTCAGAAGCCCGAAAATCTGACAAGCAGTCCTACCAAGGGGAGAGTGGGGGGGGGGGTGTTACCCAGTAACAGGGTTGTCGAGGTCAGATAGGCAGTCACTTCATGTAAAATACTGGTATTCAGCTTTAGGTTAGACTGGAAGCCGACCCCAGCACAGTTGGGAAAAGGCAAGACAGATGATGATTGTTTCAAAACTGACAGGTTTTCTGCAAAAACTCGTAGTGTCGTAAACGGCATGTAAATCTCTATAAGATGAAGGTATTCAAAGGATGTTCAGAAAAAAGGGGTCAAATTCTGAACGACCTAAATCACGGGCCAATTTAACATTCCAGCCATATACTTTACGCTGGGCACACCAATCAGTACTCCCTCAAATTAACGCGGACTTAGTAAACCAATCACTTCGCCCGCCATCCATCTTGGCACATCAGCTGTCATGTCAGCCTATCGGCCGGGACCTATAACTCTCCCGAGTCACTCGCCTCGACTTTGACGACGCGTTTGAACCACTTATCGCGCCAGTAATGCACTCGAACAATCTACCAACGATTCAACTGATTTGACGTGTAAAGGAATTCAGAATTCGCTTGCCGCTTTGCCAATTTGGCCGTGTTCACTCTTAAAGTGGGGGTTCTAAAGGGGATGAAAGATGGGTTTTAAATAAAAGAGTGGGAAGTTTTGTAATTATTATCGCTGCACAGGGTTATACAGGGTTTTTTGGCATGTTGATTAAAGAAATATTTAATTAATAAAAACCTCAAACGTCGAAAATATTCCAACCTTATTGGGAGTTATACATATACTCGAGCCGTTTGGGGTTGAAACACTGGGGCCATGGGGTCCGAGTGAGTGCCCACTTGGTTTTTCAAGGCATCGCCAAGCGGTTGGTTGGCTCTAAGCGTGACCAGAAGGCTGGCCTACTTTATGGCCAAAGAATCAGCATCACCATACAACGTGACAATGGTACCAGTCTTTTGGGCACTTTTCCTTTTGACAGCGTTGCAGAAGAATTTTTTGATGCCATTTGATTATTTTCCATACTTTTTTATATACATATATATATGTACATACTACTTATATTACTTAAGTCTGTTAACGTATATATTATGTAAATATTTTAATAAATAAGTACTTCATTAATGAATAATCATACTGGAATTATTATGCTTGATGAGTTTTGAGTTCCAATCCTCATTGTGTGAATCTTTCCAAACATTAAAGACAATTTATTTATACAAACACAAGTGTGTAGTAAAAAATAGAATTTAGGTATAGTTGCATAATGGCCTATGTGTTTACTGATACATCTTTGAACAAATATTTGCCACGTAGTTTAAAATCCTCTACCAACTGAGCCCAAATTGGGAGCACAAAAACAAGAAAACAAACCTACATAGTACGCCTATAAAACGTACCAGGAAAGATGAAACTCCAAGCAAATGTTTGTGTAAATTTTCATCGGGATTAGGAGTAGCATCGTTTGTCATAACTTCCCCTACCTCCCCCAGTTTGGGGTAAGACCTAGCTCCAACTGTATTTTAGACTTTGTTTCCGGATCGACGCGATTTATGTACGACAAATTGTTGTTTGTAATAACTTTTAAATGTGTTTGCAGAAAAATGTAAACGGGGTTCTTTTTTAAATATGAAAATGCCATTGATATGTTTTATGTTACTACAATGATTCTAGTGGTTTAATGAAACATGATTGGTTTTCTGATACTATTACGAAGAAAATACTCTTACCTTGTTAATACTTTTTAATCACACAACTGTCCTCTTTCGTTCAGTCGCAGAATATACCATTCGCAAAATGCACCTTTCTCGTATAGCACCTTTCGCAAAACGTACCTTTTTTCTACACCAACTCTTTTACGGTGCTACATGTAATGAAAAGGCAAATTAAGGATTTACAAATGTTATTTATAATCAAATCATAATCTAAAAAGCCGAACTAACATAAGACGACCAAACATACAAATTACAAGAAACTTTTAGGCAGGATAGTAGGTACGAAATACGACATCATTGTCACAATTTTTTTTAAAGGTGATTTTTTTACAACTCTTAAAATAAACATTAGGTGAAATCATTTAAATTGTAAAGAATATTTTGTTATTATCTTATATTTAAGTTATACGGAGAACAAATTACTATTTTATTTCCTTAGTATTAGATATTTATTACTTTGATAAAAAATTGTAATAAAGTGACTAATTCATCTTTCAAACAAAAAAAAACTAAATGAACATCGGCTCATCCGTTCGGGAGCTACGATGCCACCTCAGATCAGATGCCACAGACATACGAACACAAACACACACACACACACAAACACACAGAGACACGTCAAACTTATAACACCCGTCGTTCTTGCATCGGGGGTTTAAAAGAAATGATTTAGGTCAACTGTGTGATATTTTAAATCATGATTTGATTATAAATACAACTATCAATCCTTAATTTGCCATTTCATTACATGTAGCACTGCAAAAAAGTTAAAGGTACGTTTTGCGAATGATACATTCTGCAACTGAACCTCCTCTTTGACTATCCAACAACGACTAACTCGCACTACATTTTACCATTTAAAATGAATTTTGTGTAGGGCACAAAATTCATTTAGAAATAACGATAATATCGGAACTTTTAGGGTTCCGTACCCAAAGGGTAAAACGGGACCCTATTACTAAGATTCCGCTGTCCATCTGTATGTCCGTCTGTCACCAGGTTGTATCTCATAAACCGTGATAGTTAGACAGATGATGTATTTCTGTTGTCGCTATAATAACAATTACTAAAAAACAGAGGCTCCCATATAAGAAACGTGATTTTATTGCCGTTTTTATAAATAATGTTACGGAACCCTTCATGCGCGAGTCTGACTCGCACTTGGCTGGTTTTTTTTAATGTTACCAAACATTCAGTTGTGTGAGTTGCCATAGTGAAATACGTTTATAAAATTTACAATCACTTTGACAGTGTTGCTACAGTTGATATTCTACCAACAGACCAAAATATTAACAGGAACTATGTATTTTTTTTTATTTAGGAACTTTAAATTACTAACTTAATTCATCAATAAGCACTATAAAACTAAAAAAAAAACGTTCAATAACCGTCAAAAACACCATTACAAACCGTCGTTCTGTAAAGCCAATGGAGCAACTTTGTCAGCGTCAATCGCGCGACGAAGGGTTAATCCCCTGGCACAAGAGACATATTAAGACGCATTCATACGTCCGACGCAAATCTTTGACTATAAATCAAGTGTTATACAACTGTATACGTAGCGTTAAATATTTGCGGGTCGGTACTGGCTATTGTGGTAGGATGGTTCGTTGTTTGATGTAGCTGAAAGGCCTTATGCAATGGAATATTTCACGTCATTATCAAGGCAGACATACAAGCATTTCAGTACTTGAATTTGTCGTAATTAAAAACAAATTGCCGCTCTGTGGTTTTTCTAGAATCGTACAATGGAAGATCTATTTGAAGGCACTTCAATTGTTCCGTTCTTTGACGAGTAAATCTAAAATATGTAAATGTTTTATTTGTTAAGAGCTTTATTCGGTTTTTACTTCAAAAATCAGATATCAGCGTATAATTAAATGCAAAATTAACTCTCAGGAAGTTGTTCACCAAAAAATAAACAAACATTTTGTTTTTTTCACACAAAAACACCCTTAAATTATTGCAAAACCTTTTTCACCTCGACCATTATCAATCACGTTGTCAGCACTCTATCGACAGCGTGACATCCACCGTGTGTCCTCAATGACGTGACTGCGGTGCACATATAAACGAAACACGCTAATTTTGTTCTGAAATAAATTTAGATGTCACACCCGACAGGATTGCAGTCGCTTTAATCAAATGGGCGGTGATCGCATTTCGGATACCGGCGCGGTTTAGGGTTGAATTTTACGTTGAGTATAAAATTGTACTGTTTTTGTTGCATAAAATTACATCACGCCTCCTTCCCGACGGCTGGGCAGAGGTGTACATTTCGCCAGTTATGTTTAAGTCCCATGTAATAGGAGGCGAGCTTATTGCCATCAACTGGACACAAATCTAGAGTCCGGGCTGCTACTGAGAAATTCCAAACCGTAATCTATCTTGGGAGGCCACCCACAAGGTGGACCGTTGACCTGGTGAAGTCCTCAGGAATCCACTGGATGCGAGAAGTACCGAACCGGTCGAAGGATCAGTGCTTGGACGAGGCTTATGTCCAGCAGTGGACGTCTTTTAGCTGAAATGATGATGATGATTAATAGATCTACAAATTTCTGTAAAAAAAATTATCCTCTATTATTTAAGGTCTTCCGACACGCCTTTGATTTTTCTTTGAAAAAACTTGTGGAAATGGCGAGCTATTTGCCACACTTCTATTTTTTATATGACGTATTCGGAAAGTGATATCATTTAAGTTAAAAAACCTTCTGATAAGTATCTCTCATAAAAGCGTTTGCTCGCTCTATACAATTATTAAAAGGGGAAAAAGTGAATAGGACCTCATTAATTAACAGAATGACTAAATGGGAATAACCTTTCGTTCAAATAAACTATGAAAAACAAAACTTTCACTGAATTATCAACAACATATAATTTATTCAATAGATAAATAGAATTTCAATCAAATGCCATTTCAGTAAGTACAGCCGCTTAATAGAATTTACCGTGAATATTAATAATGACGGTATTAAAAGCTGTACGTTGTAATATTGCTGTGCTAGCGAACCTATCTGAACTGTAACTGACACTAGCAAAAGTAACATCCTGGAACTCAAATAATTGGACACGAATGACATTATAGGTAAGTACATGATTTAATTAATATTTGCTTTCCATTGTCGTAATGATCACGTAATGATCTATGTTATCTTTACTTGACTCTTAAGCATGGCACAATCAGCCTATAATGACCCCACTGCTGGGACACAGACCTCACCTCTTTTGGAGGGAGTGAGCCGATGTCACATTTTTTAGAATATTTGTTTCTAGGACATGCCCGTTTCCTCACCACGTTTTCCTCCACCGTTTAGAGAGCAGTGTTGATGAAATAATATAGACAAGTAAAGCGTCTGACTGGTTTCGAACCTACGACCTATAACTCGTGAGTCGCGGCCGTTACCACTGAGCCGCCACGGCTCATCCACTCTCACATCACTTTTTTCTTATTTGCTGACAATTGGTGTTGTATGTATTGTACCTACTCACGTTTAAGCAAAAAGAAAAAGATTATCTCATCGTATCTTTACGTGATTTTTTATATTTTTTGTCTAAACGGTGAAGTGATCTCACGTTATAGAGGGCATGCCTATTGCCAACAACTAACAGAAAAACTGAAAACTTAATAGCACTTTGCCCAACTTTACATCCAATTTTATAAAAACTTCTTCATACCAAAATAACTTAGATTTTCAACCATAAAAAGTTCCTAATTCTCGAACAAAAAGCTAACACTAAAAGCACAACTGAACTCAACAAATCCATTTCATCAATTGAATTGAACGAACATTTCCATTCCTTCGCGAATGAACATTTCTACAACATTCGTTCATTCCTTTTGTCGAGTCTCACGTGCTTCTAACAAATCGAAGTCGGAACTATTCAGTTGTACGAATAGTTTTTGTTAGAAGTGGTGGTAGGCTGTGGAAGACTGCATTGTGATCTTTTAAATATTTAAACATATTGCTGGATGGTTGTCTTATCCCTGTGATATAAATGAATATTTATTCTCTGATAATTATGATGAATGCTTTGATAAGTCATCTTTCAAGTAATTTGTTTCATAATAAATACATGGTGTTAAAATCACTGCACAAATAGTACAGTGATGAAAAAATAAACGTAAAATTCAAATTTAAAATTCATCACTACGCATAATACAAAATGTATCAATAATTCACGAATAAATAATTACATTTCAACATCAAATTGCATTTCAATGTAATATCAATTATCCTCTTTTGAAAAAAATAATACATTTAAACAAATTATAATTCACAAATCATGTAATCGTGGGTGTCATTTGTCATCTATGAACTCATCGATACAGTTAGACTTTACACTACGTTTATATGGTATGGCCAATGGAATACTTTAAATGAAATTCCACATAACATCGAACACTTGCTAAATTACGGTCTGAAATAATGAACTGCAGTCTTCATCAAATCAGTTCCTCTTCCTCTAAATACTATCCATCATCCACCTAGCCATTTAAATACTATCCATCATCCACCTAGCCATTTAAATACTATCCATCATCCACCTAGCCATTCCCCAATAGTTGGGGTTGACTTCACACCTAACCAGCACCAACCTTATTGCGAAACAAACTATCAATCAGAATCTAAATCATTTTGAAGGATATCACTAATCCATTTTGATTGTTTGTTTGTTTATTCATGAACAATAAGTTGTATCTGAAAATACATGGTATAAAAAAGAAAAAAAATTACATAAGCCAAAAAACAAGTTAAATAAGTATTACAACAATGCATAAATACAACATAAACAGGAATTTCGTTATAGATCCTCAACAGCATAAAGACACTTATTCCACAGGAAACTCTTAAGTTGGTTTTTAAAAGAGCTTGAGTAGATAGCGCTTTTTACACGCTCTATATTAGCTTCACTTGTATGTTAGTTTGTTTGTTTGTATGTAACCGACTCCTTTGAGCGCGATTTTGACCCACTTTAAACAGTCAGATTTCATTGAAACTTTGTAAACTTGTTGAGGACCGATGACAATTCAATAATAAAAAAAAAATAGAAAAAAAAATACTTGTTTTTGTTGTTAGCAGAACTAAAAAATAGAAAATAAATAATAGTTTAAAAAACTAAAAAACACGCTTTAAAAACCAAACTAAAAAAGGAGAAAATAATTTAATTCAATTAAAAAGCGTGGGGTGCTTGACAGTAAGTGATTATAAAAATACCTCAAAAAGGACCCCACGCTTTTTAATTGAATTAAATTATTTTCTACTTTTTTAGTTTGGTTTTTAAAGCGTGTTTTTTAGTTTTTATTTTGAGAGGCAACTTATTAAATAATATAGCCGATTGATCTCTGGGACTGTGCTTCACAATATTCAAATTTGGCTGTACCTTGTACCGTTTACTGTCTTGTCTTGCTTCTTAAGTTTGAAAAAATTGTCTCCTCAACAACGTAAATAACGCAATGAATGTTTTTGAACTGTCAAAATGAAATCTATTCCTACTGCTAGTGTGTTACGCAATTATCCCGCAGATTTCATTAACAATATTCCAGTTGAAACCATTGCAAAAGATTGAATAGTCCTTATTTTAAGAACATTGATCCTTTTAAATGAGAACACCCATAATTGTGTAGCCGAAAAAAAAACGTATCTTTAGTTTCCCCTGTTTCCCCTTTTCCGAAATAAAAGCCAAAACTTACAGTATCTCACGTCCAGTTAACAAAATGCTGCGCTTGGCTATTTAGTTACTCAAATAGTTCTTGCATGCATTGCAGATTAGCCATTCTCACTTAGCGACGCACAGACTAGCGAATTGCAGTAAGGCTACTTTGGTTTTTGTACGTGCTTGCGTATATTGAGTAACTTAAGTTGGTTCACTTTGGTTACAGAGTTAATCCGTGTAACCAAAATCACACAGTGCGTGTATAACAAATATTGAAATTCTGTCAGTACACTTAGTGTAATTTATTTCACCACCACCAACCCGCAGTGTGCCTGCGTAGTGGATTACGGCCCACTCTCTCTCACTGAGAGAAGGGCACAGGCCTCCTCTCAGCCCAGCAGTGGGAACATTATAGGCTTAATATACTCACTCATTAGGTTAATTATATGACAATAATGACATGACAGCACGCATCCTACTATCCTACTAATATTATAAATGTGAAAGTATGGATGTTTGTTACTCAATCACTCAAGAACAGCTGAACGGATTTGGATGAAATTTTGTACACAGATAATTTGTAACCTGGAATAACACATAGGATACTTTTCATCCCGATAGTACGGTTCCACGGGATAATTTTCGACCTCCACGCGGGCGAATCCGCGGTTAAAAGCTAGTTCTTTAATAAAATAAAGTCACTTGTACAATAAGTACCTACTAATACAAATGTGAATGTAAGGTAGTCATAATTTTCAGGCATTGTTGCCCGTTACGGATCTTCAGATGCCCGTAAATCTGACAACCATTCTTACCAAGGAGTATCGTATTTTGGTAACTGGGTTGCGGAGGTCAGATAGGCTCCATGTCAAGTACTGGTATTCAGCTGCATCCGGTTTGACTGAGCGCCAACCCTAGCATAGCTGAGAAAAGCCTAGGCAGATGATGATGTGGTCTCTACACAGTGACACTTTTACTGACCAAAAGTAAAAAAGTTACCAAAAAAAAACAGTGGCACTCCGGGAGTGCCGACAGACATGATTTTTTTACGAACTAATTGTAAATACTAATATACAGAGGTGTCGGTAACGGTAACAGTGTCACGGTTCAATTATTTTTTCCCCATTTCAAAAAATGCCCAAAACGGCTACAGAAGTTTTCACTTCAAAAATCCAGATTTCGCATCGTAAATTGGATAAACATGTCGCAATTTACACTATGGTCAGGGTACTTACCATTCGCGTCTGTAATCTAGCATTCCCCCCTACTCTGTGGCTTACTAGTGCTGCACCCTGGCGTTGATTACCGAGGTGGTTCACCCGACGAACTAAACTAATTTACGTGAACCGCGCCGGACACTGGCAGAATAAGTTCTGGACCGACGCTTATTCCGCTCACAATTGAATGCCGTGGTTTATGCTGGCGTAACGCTGCAGAGGGTGCGGGATTGCGTTCCAGATTTAGGTAGATATAGGATTTGTTTTGAAGTGTAGATGTCGTTGACATCGAGAGGCTTCTCCTGTACTGAGTGCCAATAACCCTGTGCTCGACCTGGGAATCAAATCTAGGACCTTATGCTCAGCAGTAGCGCTTGCGACCACCAGACCAACGGGGCAGTCCTAATTAGTGATTATATCATAATACGTAGTAGTAAACTTACCAATTATTTTGATTCTTTCAAATGACTAAATACCTACTATTTTATTTGGTGCTTACCTAATTGCCGTTTACGGTGGTCTGACATGAATATAGAATGAAATCTAAATCGCTGCTGAAGCTTGTAATTTATCCGCAACGGTTTCCGGTTTTCGGATATATCCGAAACTTATCCTCCGCAGCCCATCTATACACGTCGTTCAGTCCAGCCCAGTCGAAGTCAAAAGTTAACAACAGCCAAGTATCGAAGTCATGGCCAAGATTTATAGCTCGAAGAGGAGTTACTTGGCAAAGCCATAAGTTTAGAATACGATGGTATTTGTACCTATAATATCTACTAACTTGTATATAATGAGGATCGCAAAAAAGTATTTTCTGACCATGGTTTAAAATTGGTTTTTCAAAAATAATTTAGATGATCAATTAAAAAAGAAATTACGTAAATTAACACAATATTATTTTATTACCCCTAAGGATTAGGAAAGTATGCAGATTACAGCCACATTTTTCCAGTTATGTTTAAGTCCCATGTAATAAGGGGCGAGCCTATTGCCACTAACCGGGCACAAATCCAGGTTGCTAGTGAGAATCTCAAGATTGAAAAACCCAATGTTACTGGGTTGCCTGACCCGGGCATCGACCCAAGTCCCCAACGCTCAGCAGTAGCGCGTCCGAGCACTAGACCTACGACGACGACATCTCGTATTTTATCAGAATCTAGTTAAACCTTAGCACCTACTTACATAAAAACTTTTGAAAACAAAATATAGAAACCATGACATCTCTACCTCCCTTTAAAATAACGGGTTACTAAGCAAACTTATACTTTTTCACAAAATCTGTGGTCGGTCTCGCAATAAATTTTATTATAGGGGAATGATACAATCTGGACAAGTTAAGCATCGCTTAAATTATTAAGCCCTTTAAACTCGCGATAAAAGTCTCGTAAATCTTCGGCCAGACTCGGCTATCTTCGGTGATAAGGCGGAATACTTGGAGCATGGACGGAACCACGTCTCCATTTGGGTTCCATAAGCTGACAAAACGTGGTGCTGAAGATAGTTTTTAGCTGTTTGTGATATTGTTTTGTACAATTCGTAATGAATATGAAAACATAATAAAAATAAGGATTTTGTACTAATCTCAACTTGAATCTTGTTTTAAATAAGAATAATACTGCATCATTCTATAAAACGAGTCAAAGAAAACCATTATTTGGCTCGTTTTCAGAAGAACCAAGTGTTCAGATATGAAAAATTCGAACCAACACTTATCTAAAAATTCCACCGCATCGCTGTCAACTGATAATGTACCCAAGAGACTGGTGGCATTGCGACGTTGTGTGACAAAGTTAGTTCTAAGTAGATATTAATGAATTCAGAAGCTTAGGCACATGCCTACTACTCCCTGTCCTACTCCGTTGAAAAAACAGGTTACAACAAAAGTTACCATCTACAAAACTATCGACTATCTCCACCCGATAACTGCGACCCTAACTTGTTAAAACAACTTAGTTTAAGTTAACCTTAACCGATAGTTTGTTGCGAGTTAGCAGACTACCGTTATTCTAGCTTAGCACTGAGGTTCATGTAGCCATATAGTGTAATCTTAGTTAACATAAACTGCTTTTAAATAACTACTAAGGGCTGATTTCACCAATTAAACTGATCGCCATCAAGAGCTGTTAAAATCAAATCAAATCGTTTATTGCAATCCATAATGTACACTTACAAGTGGTACATAAAAAAATAGAAACAATTATGGACCCTGTCGGGCACAGCAAATTTTTAAATAACTATAGAGAGAGGAAGAGCGCTTTATTTATTTTCTTTGAATTATTTTATATCCTATTTACTATTCTATATTTCTATTCATTTACTTATATTAATATTATATGTGCAAGTCTATCTGTTCATTTATTATTTATTTTATTGTATTTGAATAATGCTTATTCGTTTACTCGCTTAAAATTTGTTTATTTTTGTTTTATTATTTATAATAAATGGTATAATTATTGAGTATTGTAATATATTTATTTTTTGTTATTTTACTTATTAAATATCTTTTATTCATAATTATGTAATATTATTGAATTTATCCGTTAGATATTCATGTACTGTGTAATAGCTTTTTAAATTAAATATTGCTTTAATTTATTTAAAAATATACTGGTTTTGTTTTGTTGTTTAATGTCTTCTGGCAATTTATTATATATTTTTATTGACATTGAATATGGATTTGATGAGTGTAATTTAAGGCGGGACGGGGCAAATTTAGTCTGTTTTTATGGCGCAACGAATAATTAGTTTGTATGTCTCCCCGTGTATTGTAAAAATCTGGATATTTGCGGACTAGTTTACATAATTGGAGGGGGTTTACATAAGGTGAGAATCTTGTGTTTCTGGAAGTAAGGCTTGCAACTATCTGTTGGTTCTATATTAGTAATTATACGTACTAACTTTTTTTTGAGGGTAAATAGGGATTAGGGTAATAGATGATGCCATAGCTAAACCAAGCGTGGGCATACGCGTAGTACGTGACTAGTGCGGTTCGTAGGTTTATGGTCTTTTTAATTTCCCGGAGAGCTTACGAAAACTTTGAAATGTTTGATTTTACTGTCTGTATAAGTGTTTTCCAGTTAATATGTGTGTCTATTGTTAACCCATATTGTTAATGCCACTGTCCTCCCATATCTATTATCACTGTAATTTGAAAACATTGTATAAGCCAATTATTTTTAAAGGGTAACCGTGGAGCTTCCTGCCGGCCTTTCTCTATAGGAAACGACCAATTGGAACCGTGCCACTTCTGACGTTTCATTAGTGCCCATGTAGGTTTATGCGAAATAAAATATTTTGATTTTGATGTTAGTGGCATCATTAGACATTTCATAAACTCAAACTCAAACCATTTATTTCAAATAAACCAATTACAGGCACTTTTGAATTGTCAAAGAATCGGAAAGATGAAGCTAGTTGCCCATTCCAAAGCGTAGTAGGTACCTTTGGAGGAGTTTCTGAAAAATGTTAATTGGCTATAAAATCTACTGACAGCTTCGTTCGACAAGGAAATGGGGCAGTAATTTTTGAGACGAAAAATATGAACCCTTAGGGAGAGAAAGCCCGGCTGTTTAGGAAATACTAGCTTTTGCGAGCTGCTTCGCCTACGAGAAGGTCGAACATTATTCCACGAGAACGTACTACCGGAGAAAAAGTATCCTATGCGTTAATAAAGGTTATAATCGATCTGTGTGCCAAATTGTATCTAAATTCGTTCACCCGTTTTTGCGTGATTGAGTAACAAACATACAAACATTCACATTTATTATATTAGTAGGATTGGAATTCAAAAATGTAGTACATATGGTGCAGAATTAGTTTTTTAAGATGGTCACCCATTCACGGAACAACCGTAGCAAGCCTAGCTTAACCTAATCGATCGACCGAATTTGTCAATTATGAAGCAATACTCGTAGATTAGGATTTTCCTTCAAAAGGAGCAGTGGTGGCCCAGTAGCTAGTGGCACGGTCGCCACTTACGAGTACTAGGTCTAACCTGACAGTAGCTAGTGGCACGGTCGCCACTTACGAGTACTAGGTCTAGCCTGACAGTAGCTAGTGGCACGGTCGCCACTTACGAGTACTAGGTCTAACCTGACAGTAGCTAGTGGCACGGTCGCCACTTACGAGTACTAGGTCTAGCCTGACAGTAGCTAGTGGCACGGTCGCCACTTACGAGTACTAGGTCTAACCTGACAGTAGCTAGTGGCACGGTCGCCACTTACGAGTACTAGGTCTAGCCTGACAGTAGCTAGTGGCACGGTCGCCACTTACGAGTACTAGGTCTAACCTGACAGTAGCTAGTGGCACGGTCGCCACTTACGAGTACTAGGTCTAGCCTGACAGGCGCCTTACTTTGTGTAAATTATTTCATCACCACTGCTCTCAAAACGGTGAAGGAAACATTGTGAGAAAAATGGAATTTCCTAGAACCAAAAACTTCGAAGACTTGTGACATCTACCAACCCGCACTGGGCCCGCGTGGTGGATTACGGCCCAATCCCTCTTACCGAGAGGAGGCCTGTATCCCAGCAGTGGGAACATTATAGGCTGAGTACATACTCATCCGAAGGTTTTTGAAGGATCATCCTACTGTACATACATTAGGATGATCCTTCAAAAACCTTCGGATTGTCATAGAAAGTATGTAACGCAATTTGTGTGCTGTTTCATCCCCTTATATGTATTTAACCCCTTAAACACACATATTTCCCACTATTTAAAATGTCTTCAAGAAGCGATAACCAAGCTCATATGATACCTACATGTATATTTATATTTTATTTATAGGTAACACCAACTCCAAACTCAAAACTCCATACGAACTTTAAACTTACCCCAGTTTACACGTTCTATTAGATCATGATATATCTGTCCCCCGCAGGCTCCCCCATAATTTTAATTCCCAATTTACATGACAAGCAAGCCTGCGCTCGGGTGGGCTCGGAGGCATTCGGGCAACTTTGGAAGCGAAACGATGCTAATTTGCATTCGCACAATCTGCGCTGTTGACCCGGGATTGTGCTCCACTTAGGCAGAGTTAACGGACTGCAGTTTGTTTAAGATATACCTATACCTGCAATACTAGTGTTTACGCGTCCATCTTCAGTCTGCATCTACCTTTAAAAGCATCTCAAGTCGGTGCAGTTTGTACAGTACTTCACTTTCTTTTTAATTAAGTGAGAGCTCCAATGCTTTCCTTTGGCAATCGAATTGTTGGTGTACTGCTATATTCCATTAACGTTGTGTCAATTAATTAGTTCTGAGTCAATTTTATCAGGGAGACTGCTACAATTATAATTTGGTAGCTTTACAGAAATTATGTCACTCTCTGCCATTCTTATTTTTCTGTGTATTTCGTATATGGCTTAAATCATGAATCGGTGACAACGAATCAATGAGCTCAAAGGTGATTGAAACAGACTGATTGTGGCTTGTCTAAAGGTTTTATCCAGCAATGGGCTGTACTAGGTTGCGTTGAACGAAATATTATGACGATTGTAAATGACTGGTATTTGTACGTTATAAGACAAAGTGATCATATACTCAATACTCAATTCTTTATTGCATTCCATATGTATTAAACAGATGGTATAAGTAGTGAGATCAATATGGACCCTATCGGGCTCAGCATAATTAGGAGAGAGGAAGAGGGCTACGTACAAATTCAAGCAATTCAATTCTTTTTTTTATTTTATTTTTTATTTACTATTATAGATCAGCTATAGCTCTGATATAGCATTACGAGGTAATCAATACGACAAAAAATACACAACATTGGACTCGATCATCGTGTCCGTTGGTCCACAACGTGTAGAATATTATCTTCAAGAGTATCTAGAGAATCATTTGCTATGTCATTACACGTCGAAAAATTTACAAAATAATTATGTCGGAAAACAGCGTAGGTACTGTAATCGGCCATTGAACTCAAAAGTACACCAGTCTGTAGGGAGGCAAACTTATTTTCCCCCGTTTATTTCTTTTATATTTATTTGGTTAGTTTATGATATAAATAATATACCAATCCGTTCCGTAAATAAACCACATGTAGGTACTTTATGTTTGAGGTTAATGGGTTTACGTGTTAAATGAAATTAACTCTAGTCTGTTTGAAGACTACTTGTAGTACGAGAGGTTTAAGCTACATCCCTTTGATGTGTGTTATATAGGAACGTGATCTGACTTGCCATCAAAGGCTCGTTATCAATGCCACTTATACATCGTAATTCTACTTCGATTAAGTGTTATTTTTATACGCTAGTTTTAATGGCATTAGATACGGGTACAAACACACATAGGCCTGCAACATTTTACCCAAACGTGTCATAACAAAGCTTTTTTTTCTCTGTGTTCTCTAAAATCTTACAAGAATCAAAGACATGTTATATAATACGGGATACTGAGCAAAGTATTTTCAATTTTATTTAGTTGTTCAGAACCGTTAAATGTATACGGCTTTCTACATGGTTCTCACCATTATATAATTTTAACATGAATGATGTGATGAGTATACATTTTTTGGTAACAATATTTTTATTTATAGGTACCTACATAGTACGCTTTGAAATTGGCAACTAGCTTCAATTTTCTGACTGACCGACCCTTGACAGTTGAAAAGTGCCTGTAATTGATATATTTGAAAGAAATTCTTTGAGTTTAAGTTTTGAGTCTGAACCAGCGGGGTAGTTGCGCAGCACGCTAACAGTAATGTAGGAATAGCTGTTATTTTGACAGTTCGGCAACATTCATTGCGTTACTTACGTTGTTTAGCACATTTTTGTAACATTTGAAGTAATGGATTAGCAATAACCTTGAACATGATTGATACCTGCTCTGGTCAATAGAAATCTTTAATAACAAAACGTGTGCCAGGTTCGATTTCCCGTCGGTAAAAATTACGAACTTCCAAAGAAATTTTCATCCCCTATTTTAACTACTTTAGGGGACGACTTAAAAAAAACCTGTTCATAATGTTCACTTACGCTATTTAAAGAACTCTTTCGCCAAATTTCATGCTTCTAGACTTAGCACTTTACGCTCTGCCAGCGGTGCGGATTGTTCGAAAGAGATACCGTGGCCCCTGGCGCACAGGCAACTGAAGTAACACGGATGGGCTTGAGTCAGTAAAATTCTGACACGCCCTCCTGTTCCACCTAGAGCGGGAGAAGATATTTGATGATTTCCCAACTTCAAAAAAAAAACAACCATTTTACGCTGTGCCTTGTCTGTCAATGAATGTAGGATTTTTTATAAGTAGATATTTTCAATAGCACCTTCAAACTAATTAAACCTCAAATCTACAACACCTGACGTCATAAACCAAAAAAAAGCAATGGATTATCGGCCTTATTCGAGCCATATATTAGGTATAATAACACTATACAAATTCCAACTCTAAAATGATCCGAATAAAGTCCAAATTCCTTCACCCAACACCTCTAGTGAGGTGACAATAACGTGTAAAATTCGGTTCCTAAGACGATAAATCGAGTGAATATCTCAAACTATTCAGAATCAGTTCTCATCCTCTTAGAAATGAGGTGTAATAAATCTTAGGAAATCGTACAGAAATTATTAACTTTCGGACCCGAATTTGTTCGATCAATTTTGGCTTTAATGATGTTATTGTCGTGAGACGTCCCAAGTTAAATATGAAATAACAGGTTTAATCGCAGCTGAAAAGGACTGATAAAACTATGGGTATAAGATTAAACATTTTAACATGGTTTACCAGTTTCTTGTCAGTTCTTCTGTATAGGAAACGACCAGTTGGGACCGAGCACCTAGCTTCTGACATTTCATAAGTGCACGTGAAGGCTTATGTAAAATAAAATATATTGTATTTTTTTGAGTACTTTGTCGAAAACCTATATATTTATCAATTAACTAATTCATTCAACGATTTATTAAAATCAAATATTTAAATTATAAACTTTTATCCGCAAAAAGTGCTGAGTAACGTGCGATGCTTTATAATTCGGAGAAGTACAGGGGCACCCATTAGATACAACAAATACCCACCTATATAACTTTAGTCTAACACACACCCTATAAATAACCCCCATTAATCCTACTTTTCCTTTTAGCAACACATAACCGAACCACTTATTTCCCAATACCTACAAAATACCTTCACCCAACACAGTACCTTTTATCCTAAAGTACCTTAAAATCTAGGCCTCCGCTGCCCTAACAAATGAGCCTAATTCATCATTCTGACAATGATAAAAACGGGACACGAGATCGAAAGGCCCTCATTGGCCGAACGCACACATGTAAATGTATAACTTACACACACATGCAACACGTATGGTTTTGAGTATTTTTGGGGTGGTAGTGATGTGTTTAGCGTGGCGGAATTCAATATCGATTTTATTTTAACTGGTTCATTAATGGAAAGAAAAGTATTTATTGGGACGATGGGTAGAGTAACTTCAGAAATCGGACGACCCAAAACATTGTTATGTAAAAGTGTATACGTAATATAAGGTGCACGCACTGAAATAAATTCATCGTATTGATTTAATTGGTTTTCTTTTACTATTTTGAGAAACGGTGAAGGAAAACAGCGTAAGGAATGCTCAGGTACCAAAAAATCCGAAGACATGTGACATTTACCAACCCGCACTGAGGCCGTGTGGTGGATTATGGCCCACTCCCAACTGTCCCAACAGTAGGATCCACTATAGGCTGATTATGATTATGATAATTTCATTTTATACTACAGATGGCTCAAATTGTCCTGTATTAAAATTCTTTAGGAACCAGCGACCCGTAGCATTTTATCCAGTGTCAAGCTTTAGCTAAAAAGGTCCTTCAATGTTATTTCTCTCCAAAAGTAAAACGCCTGTATAAAGACTTAACGTTAAAATAATTAACGTTAATAAGATTTTAACTAAACGGCTTAAAACAAAAACGATTTGGCTTAACTAGTTTAACATTTTCTAATTTACATTAAACTAGAATTAACTTTTGTTGTACCTACATAATGACATCGTTTTATTTTAGACGTTTTAAAACCAATTAGTTTAACTGTTTTATACTAAAATTGATAGAATTTGACTACCTCTATTTTCTTTCCGTTAGTAATTTCTCATCACTTTTGTTTATATCGTATTGCAATTTTTACTGCGTGAACAGCTCAGAAATATTGTACTTTTAACAATGTGAACCTTCCTAGTCTGGCCATCATGGCTTTAAATAAACCTAAAAGATCGTAGGTACCCACAGAAAAATAAATAATCGATTTATTTTTACGTACTAATAGAAACCTCACCCGAAAATTAAAAAAAAAAAATATTTTTCTTAAACCGTATCGCCATGTAACATCACTACGAACATTTTAACATAATCCTTGGTGTTGCAGGAGGCTCGCCAAATAGATGCCTTTGTCTCGGTATCAGTGGGTCGCGCACTTTGCATAATTGTCTCCGGAGGTCCCAGGCTGGCAACATGGCCTTTAGCGTATGGTGCAAGGAAACATTTTAACGTTCGTTGTTGTTTTCTTGGTGTAGGATCATTGTAGGGATATTAGTGCATATTACTGCAGAGAATAGATCGTTGTCATACAAACGGGGCTACAAATGTTCACAGACAATGACCCTGAGGGAACTCTCTAAGGGAACCGTAACCACGTTTGTTCACGAGTCCAGGTTTCATTCCTACATTTTCATTCAACATAAGACAATGAAAATGACATACCTAGATAGTAAATAATGAAGGATTTTCAAGCAAATCATTTTTGTCCTTCACTCCTTCAGGACAAGAAATTCTCTTGAAACTATAGTCCCTCGTTTTTTTGCAGGTCTTCTCCTAAAAGTACAATAAAATTGTCTTGGATTAAATTAACTTACAGGAACAAGCAGTATCTTACTATTTTTCTTAGAGTAACAAATACACAACTCACTTTGGATAGAGTACTCGATCTAGAAAGAGTATCTCGATTTATGTAGGTATCCCCAATATTTTACCGAGAAAAACTAGAAGAGACAATACCCAGAGAATCAGTCGATACCAGGGCCGGAATAGGACGGTAATACGGGTGCATGTTGGCACTTGGTAAACATACCTGATGCAGATTAAAATTACGCATATTATATATGCTGGACACAAATGTTAATTGTACACACGGCTACACATCAAGCTATACATTTCCAGTTTACGTTGATCTCGCACTGTACGGAAATCTTATACAATGAGAGATCAGCATATACTGGAAATGTATAGCTTGATGTGTAGCCGCGTGTACAAACAGTTGTCGCTCATTAATACTGACTCTCTTCAATATTATTATTAGTATTTTCGATAAACACAGATCATTGCCACTCACATGTTTCATGTTTTATAGTGCACAATAAAACATTATTTCTAGGTATTGTATTATAATCGAGCAACACTGAACTATTGTTTTCAATTCGCTTTAATACAAACACATTCAGGGTAGCTTAAAACGAAAATTAATTATTCGGCCTACATGGCTGGCATTGTTTTGAGATATAAAACAAATGGTTTTAAAGTATATTTAGTACACAAAACTGAATTGAAAAACACTTAATATTAATAGCTTTATGAGTTTCAAAGCAATTTAATTTGAATTTAAAAACATACATTTTGTATTGAAAGCTAAAAAATGGCTCATTTAAAACAGAAACGCTGCGCTGTGTATTTTAAACCTTTGAACGCAATTTACATGTTTACTAAAGAATTCTGATATATCCAAATTGTTAAAATTCGACCTTACTACACAAAATATATCACTCTTAAAATTTCTAGTTTGTATGGTCTTTCCACCACAATTATCAACAGAGAGACATTGATAACACAGTTTTTTTTTCTAAACTATTGTATTGATACCTCTTTAATATACAGATATATAATGGTGAGAAATAAATCATTATTATTGTTACACCGTGTTGCACCCTTATACCCAGTCCGTCCCTGTTACACCAGAAGACGTAATTTTAAAAGGAGCAGTGGATTTAAGTGGTGCATTTGCTTCGACCCCACCTGTGACTTATTTATAGTCGAAGATACGGCTATATGGCTGAATAATGCAATCTCTAGCAAATATTCTTTGGTGCTGGTTACCGAAATTATTCCATTCATGCGTAGGTAGGTATATGAGTGTACGGTGAGATTCTTTTGTTGAAATAGGAAGAATGTTTCGGGGTCAATGAAGATGTATGAAATTTGTGAGTATTCTCAATTCGTTCTCAGTCGATTCTGAATTCCCTCCCACCGAGAGGAGGCCTGTGTCTCAGCAGTGTGAACATTATAGGCTGATTATACTTATGCTAATCTGAATTCAACTGAAGTTCGGAGCCCCAAAGATTGTTTGAAAAGCTAATTCAAATCGTGTACAATAAAGAGCGATTGTCAGCTGTATTAAATTGAATTTACATTCATTTTAAGAATGTGTTAGTAGTGTTAGCCTGGATTACCTAAAATTAAAGCCATCATTTTCGATGTCTCGCATAGATTTCAAAATCTCTGAGCTCGTCTTATTTGGAAACAAATTGAAAGATAAATTACCATACATACTCGAATATTAAGCATATTATATCCAAACTTGTCCCCAACTTATAACCGTATGCAAATTCAACATTAGTTTTACAACATTCACGAATTTTAAGACCCCAACACATGCGTCCTAATCTCCTAATGCCAGTAAATCACACTTTTAGTGTCAGTAACTATAAAATTAGCATAGTTATGCAAAAGTTTTGGCTAAATTAACTTTCTATTATTCTAACAGCAGTTAGTTTCGAAGTGCGCTTTGATTCGGCGCCATGTTGGTGAAACTTCATGTTGGAATGACGTCACGGGTTTAGTAGGGGCGTTAAATGCAGTGAGTTAGAACATGGATATAATAAGCTGAGCTAAAATAAAGGTGACTAGCTTCTGCCTGTGACTTTGTTCGCCTGGCATTTCTTATTTTAACATTAAATATATCCTATGACACTCGGTAATACTGTAGCTTCCCATTTGTAAAGGAATTTTCTGAATCGGGTCAGTGGTTCGTAAGATTACCCCCGACATACAATCTCACTACCTCTTTGTAATACTAGTAGTATACAGGGTGGCAGCGACATGGACGCGCAATCTGTAACCATGAATTTAGCGCATGATTGTAAAACGAAACGTAGAAATTTTTAGTCGGTTAGCAAAAAAACAAACTCACAAAGTGAACAGCAATTTTTTTTTATAACCGACGAAGGAATTCAGCGCACGGTAGGAAACATGTACTGAACCCATACTAACAGGTTACGTAGATGTCCTTGCCACCCTGTATATTGGGTAAGAAAATAGAATGCTCTTTCTGATGTACACCTTAAAAATTAACATAAAGGTTTGCTGGATTAGTGATATTTTTCAGATTTCGGTATACTATTGGCAGCCATTTCCAGGCTAATTTTTAGCAGTTGTTTACAGCTCGAGATAATGATGGTAAGTATATTTTTGATGCAACAACAGCGTTACCTATTTATTTAATGTATTCGTTGACACGTATGTCTTCCATCTGTATTTTTACTCTAGCCAACATTCATCGTCTCCATGAACATCCAATAAACGTCCACACCTAGCCACGTGCCTCCCAAGACCTCACTTACCATTCCACCATTTCAACCCCAGGGGGCGCCACCATCGATTGTACCAAACAGAGCCACTTCAACAAAGGTCAAAACATATTAGGTTTTACGTATTCTAGGGTCCTTTAAAAAATAATTTCCCAGTTCAAAACAGAGTGGAAAGCTTTATTTTTTTTGAAACTTTTTCGCTGTTAACAGGCGAACGGGAATTCAGTAAAAAGAGGTTTTCAGTCGGCTGGAAGGTTTGTAAATTGAATACAATTTTTTTCAGTCCAGTTACTAGGAATTGCTTTGATTCTACACTCGTTTTGTGAAGCTATGTTATTGGTATTTATCAATTATAAAGGCATCATTTACCGCCGTTGTTTGAAGTCAGGTCAATTTGAATTAAATGTTTTGTCTAAACGAATGTAAACAGCAAATTGATGTATGGAATTTAAATTGATATCAAGCTTTTGGATGTCCAGGGGTTGCGTCAAAAAAATTATTGCGGAAACATGTCAAAATTAAGAATATTACTAATATATTATTCTCTAGTTAGAACAGCCATATCATGGCCATAGGAATCAGAACCACTTGTCAAGGTAACGTCAATCTGAAGCACTCAGCTTCTTTCCCTTTGGGAACATAATCAGCCAATAATGCTTCCACTGCTGGGACACAGGCCTGCGCTCTGCGAGAGGCACTGGGCTGTGACCCACCACGCGGGCCCAGCGCGAGTTGGTCGATGTCACATATCTTCGAATATTTGGTTCTAGGACAGACCGATTTCTTCACGATGTTTTCCTTTACTGTTTTGGGAGCAGAGGTGATGAAATAATTTACACAAAGTAAACCGCCTGTCAGGCTTCGCTGCTTCCCTTTTGGAAACCAAGCATAAATTGCCTTCCTATCTAGGTAGGTCCAATAGAACGTAATCTGAAATGTCGTTAGGCTGGTGCACACAACAATTTATCTGCCAGTATCAAATTCGTTCCAATATCGCAGCTATAAATCGTAACGTGTATGGCAGGCCTTAAAGCCGCATCCAATATTTTAAACTTAAAGCAAAATATTTTAAAGACACCACACAGGCCGACACCTTGCAACGATTTATGAAGAAATAGCATTCACTTTAATATTGTATTCGCCATAAAATGCCTTGGTAACTAAATATCCTGTGCACCTTTATCTAACCTTACACCGTAAGCATAAGAGCCACATTCCCCTGTGTCGCATGAAAATGATATTTGCACTGGTTTCCGGCGATATAAATTTGACATGCGGTCGTGTTAGATCTTTCAGTGTTGATATAAGGTTGGGTTTTGGTTGTTTGGTGTGATTAAATAGGGTCATATTTTGCCGAGCTGGTAGAAATTTGTGAGTACTGCGAGGGTGTGATTTATTCCAATCCATATTGCTAAGATTTGATTGAAGTGCTATCTACCATGCTTCGTTTAATATTAAATGATGGCTATATATTTTTGATGCCATCAACTTTATATGCATGTGAATGGTAGGAAGTCTTGAATTTGACGCATAAGCATCATTAACTAAATAGCGGAGTTACTTTACGAGTAAAATTTAAGTGCCTTGTACATTTTTCTTGAAACTCTCTTCATTTGAATATCAAAGCTAGAGAAAATAAGCATCATTATAATAAACAACAAATACGCCCTAGAGTTATTTTGGATGAGTCAATATTGAGTACACATATTTGAGTATTAACTACACACTACACGGTAAACTTGTTTTGTCTTGTGTGGTAAATATTCTAGGTAACTATGTAACTACATATTTGCTGTTAGTCTGAGAACAGACCAGTCAGAAATGTTCAGTCAAAATTCAGTAGGAAATGGCGACGCCATCTAGTTTTAAAATGTTGACCAAAATTGACTTGTAAAAGTATCACATATACCTAAGACCTACTTGCAGAAAAAAACATTTCATTTATATACCGTGTACCGTATATATTTATATTACCGTATTACCTATACCTAGTACCTAAATGGGTTGTGGAGGTCAGATGGGCAGTCGCTCCATATAAAATACTGGTATTCAGTTGCATCCGGTTAGACTGGAAGCTGACCCCAACATAGTCCGATTTTTTTTATTTTTATAGTGTTTAGTTTACATACTCAGCCTATAAGGTTCCCACTGCTGGGACATAGGCCTCCTCTCCGTGAGAGGTAGTGGGCCGTAATCTACCACGCGGGCTCAGTGCGGGTTGGTGGATGTCACATGTCTTCAAATTTTTTGGTTCTTGGACGTGCCGGTTTCCTCACGATGTTTTCCTTCACCGTTTTGACAGCAGTGGTGATGAAATGATTTACACAAAGTAATGCGCCTGCCTGACTGGGTTCGAACGCACCACCTACATACAACTCGTAAGTCGCAGCCGTTACCACTGGGCCACCAGTGCTCTGTTTAGTTTATACTCCTCCTGTGCGAGTCCCAAAAAAAGACTTTTTCTTTAATTGTGTCTTTCTTTCATTGCGTTTCACCATTTCCATCAACATCACGTCATTAAGACTTTCATAAAGGTCCAATGTTCATCATTAAACCTTAAATTTAAAAAATCAAGTCGGAACAGCCACTACAGTAAAAAGTTAAAAAAAAACTCATTAAAATCCAAACTGGCCGAACAGAGTCATGTAAAAAGAAGAAATAATATGTTCTGATCTCATTGGTGAAAGTTTTCTCGTTACAGCAAGTTTGACGGATGTTAAGACTTCAGTAATTGTGTCAAACAGCCAACTCTTAGTAAAGGCAATCAAATAGAATGAGTATTGGAGACGATGGTGTATGTTGTTTTTTCTGATATCTGTAACTGACCGTCTGATCACTGGTCATCTTAAACACAATATACACTTACATAACACTAGCACAGTCAGCCTATAGTGTAACCACTCGTACAGGCCTCCTCTCTGTAAAAGGGTGTAGTCCGCAAGCCAAGCTAACACTAAAATATATATATTATGAAAAAGTATGTAAAAAGGGAAGAGCTTATTGGGCATTTAAAAAGTCGTCCGTTTCGCTGTCAATGGGATAAGTGCCCAAAGTCTGGCAGCATTGAAACATTGGATGACAATGCTGATTCTTTGGCCTAAAAATACCGCCCTCTGATATGTTGTCGAGGCCTTTAAAGATATGAGTTGAAATTGATACTACATGTATTAAACTATGTAGGTAGGTGAAGTATATCTACTAAACTAATAAAAATAAATTGCTCCAATTTTTATTTTATTGATTTCAATAAAACAGATTTTCGTTTTGGCTATAAATACCACTTATCTTACAATTCGATTACTCCTGTACAAAATATTGAGAATATAAAAAAAAAAACAACTGTATCTTGACAAATCAGAGAAATTGTTATAACTACTAGTTGTAGAAAAATCTTTAATCATAAATATTCCGCCCTAAAGACCTTTTTTATCATCTAATCCACACAAACTAAGCTCTCTCGTATAATAGTGTGTCCAAATCTAGTTTTGACTAAAGCAGAAACCCTTACTTTTAGGTTTCCTAAATTACGTGTCATAATTACGAGGCCTTATAGACCTTGTAGCATAAAAACATCTACGACTTTTGTGCCTTACAAGGCAATATTTCATGTCTCATGATGGATATTTATGGGGGGCTTCCAGTACGAAAGAACACATTCGAAAAATATATTACATAGGTACATACTTTTGCGAGTAGAAAAATACTGGCCGTCAATGGTGCGAGGAGGCTAACAACACAACAAATACGAAACCGTACCGACACCCAGCGAGGTAGTTGCGTAACAGACTCTGCCTACGTACGCACGACGTAAAAATATCGCGGCGGGGTTTAATCGCACATTGGATTTTAAACGCTCTGCTAGGCGAGCAGAGTTAAAAATCGAACAGCGTGTTTTTTCGACGAGCTGGAATGCACCTTGTTAGATTCTCAACGCTCGGCTCAATACCGAGAGAAAATCCAGCCGCGATATTTATACCTCCGGTCCGTGAGCTAACAGTAGCAATGGCCTTCATTTTAACACTTTAATACCTAAACATCATTATTGGTTTTTGTTTCAATTCAATTCGTTATTTGCGAAAGACGATGATACGTTTTGTTCTTTTCGATATCAATATGGACTGAAAACGGCTGGACCGATTAGGCTATTTGCAATGTCCAAATTAGGTATTTATGGAAAGAAAAGTTGAAAACTTTGGGAAAGTAATGTTTTCTATCGGATTTTTGTGTGAACTCTAAACCATATTGTAATATGGATAGGACAGCATCTGTCGGATCACCTAGTCCTACTATCCTAGTCCTACTGATATTATAAATGTGAAAGTTTGTATGTTTAGATGTTCGGATGTTTGTTACTTAATCACGCAACAACGGCTGTATGGATTTGGATGAAATTTGGCACACAGATAGATTATAACCTGGTTTAACACATAGGATACTTTTTATCCCGGTAGTACGTTCCCGTGGGATATTTTCTGTCCTCAACGTGGACGAAGTCGCTGGCAAAAGCTAGTAAATAACCATTTTAATAATTTAAAATAGTAGCTCGAGTAATAATAATTTAAAACTGGCTCACAAATATTTCTATTAGATAAATTCACCTGATCAAATACCGCTAATAATTACGGGGACACAGGAATGTACCGTACATAACTTACTGTAAGATCTCATAAATTACTAAATTACTACACGTATAAACCTGAAATTCCAACACCAAACCGGATGTAATGAACAAGAGCTATTCAACGTTGAATACTTCGACACCCCTTTTACCCAAACCGAACAAAAAACCATTACCCTGTATTCTCCTAATCATTGTATGCGACTGATAAATTCCCATCGCTCGGTAATAAATAAAACGTATTACACAGGGAAGTACAATAGGTAACGAGAAAGGCCCAGGTGTATACAAATTGGGACTCTTCCACTTAGCCAGGTTAGCAGGTGTGAAACGAATTAAGCATCCAATCACAGTCGGTATACGTTTGGCTTTACAATTAGACAAAATAAACTTTAAATGTAGAACTTTGTGAAAATATTTTGATACTGTAATTGTTTTTGAATCGTTTAATACACAGTGAAATAGACTCATGATTCGTAACTTAACTTCATGTACCAACAAACCATATCAAAAGACTTTAAGTATACCTGCTTTTAAATGACCTCATAAACAAAAAGAATCAGCCTACAATACAAAAAGCCTAATTCTCTAAACAAACGACTACTATTTTCTAAAACATTACTATTATTATTTGTTTAATATTTGAGCAGAAGCGCGGCCATCTCGCACGCCACCACAACACAACATGGCGACCGGTCTAAATGAAAAATGGTGTCAATTTACAGGGCAAACGCAGCTAAATTGGATATTTCTCACGGCTGAACCTCTTGCTACTAAGAGAACGCTGTTTTTACTCCAGTTTTCGTTGGAAAGGGAAAAACCAAATGATATTTGGAGGTAACAAACGTAAGAATAATATTTGTAAGTTTTACTTTTATTATTGTGAAAGTTGTGACTTACTTTCGGTTTGTCAGATCTGTGGAAACTTTTGGGACTGCACGAGCTAAGATAGCTGACACAAGATTAAACTTTTAATGACAAAGTGTAACATAAATATTTTTTGTAAGGCGGCCGAGGCTATTTTTATAAGATGGGGAGCAATATAATTAGTGCCTTTATTATTACAATAAGTGAATAACTTGACTTTAAAACTAACGTAACCATTATTTTGTTTGGGCACGCCACGATAAGTCCTCTCTCTAAGTTGTGGCTTGAGAGGCGGCATGGCGTCCTCACCTTCCGCCTGACGCAAGTCCTCACCGGACACGGCTGTTTCGGGAGGTTCCTGTTTCGAATAAGGCGGGAGGAAACGCCCGGGTGTTTCCGCTGCGAAAATCGCCCTGAGGACACGGTGGAGCATACGGTGGAGGTCTGCCCGGCTTGAGCGGAGCACCGCCGTGTCCTCGTGGAGGCGATTGGCGGCGGCGATCTCTCGCGTCCGGCCCTGGTCCAGACAATGGTACGGAGCGAGAGTGCATGGGTAGCCGTCACCTCCTTCTGTGAAGCAGTAATGCTCGCGAAGAGGGAGGCGGCGCACGTGAGAGAGAGGCAGTATATGCGCCCTCACGGCCCTAGCCTCCGCAGGAGACGCCCTGGGCATCGGGAATCCCAGGCTGATTCCCGGCCACCGTAGGCGCGGGCTTGCGGACGGCGAGTAATGTGTAGCTCGCTGTCCTGTAAGGACCAAGCCAGGGTCAGCAGCGCGTTGTGTACCACGCGCGCCTCAAAGAGATGTCAGCAATAACTGGTGGGGTCCGCAAGGGCCGATGCATGGCAGAGCTGCGGGTTGTTCGAAACAGATACCGCCTGGCACACAGGCAACTGAAGGAACATGGATGGGTTTTAGTTAGTAAAAGTCTGACACGCCCTCCTGCTCCATCCAGAGCGGGAGAAGTTATTTGATGACTTCCCATCCAAAAAAAAAACATTATTTTGTTTAAATTTTCAAGCTACGTAAAATTACATGAGGCAGTTCAAAATTCGGCTTATTAATTTGGTTAGTGATAAATTATATCACTTACTAAAAGAAGTCGTATTATGTCGTGAATTTTATCAAACATTAATGAAAACTATCTTATAGCTCCCCTAACCAATAAATAAAAGCTGATTGTAAAAATAAACAAACAATACGGTCTCGATTAAACGATTTTCTAGCTGCCCCTCCATCAATATTGGCTGGGCGGCTACATCGATCAACTCTGTTCCTTGTCTCAAACTATGACTGTGTGAAACACAGATACAAAGCGCTAGAAACGACCGATAAATAGTGATCGACATTTTATATTCTTCAACTGGTCTGTTCATAGTTAACCTGACTGATTGCTAGATAACAACAACAAATAGTATTCATACAAATTTAAATGTGATTATTTCTTGTAACATTAGTCGTCTTTAGTACTTTTTCATGGCCTTTAAAATTGAAGGAAGTAATCTTATCCGAAAATCCGACGTGTCGCTACGACTTAGGTGTTTCTGCTACGGCGTAGATGTAACTGCTACGCAAGCCACGTAGTCGTAGCGGATCTGCTACGCAAGTATTATCCACCAATTATTAGAAGTGCTCAATGCAGCGATGCATATCGAAATCAAATTGAATTCTCCCAATTTGTACTAAGTCTGATAAAAAAAGTATTTCAGGCATCACTCAGTTTCAATACGTCCAAAAACCCAATCGCCCAATTAAATTTAATTGTTTTTTGACATTCAAGTCTCATGTTGGAGCAAATCTATCTATCTATCTTTAAATATAAAAATGAATGGCTGTTCGTTAGTCTCGCTAAAACTCGAGAAAGGCTGGACCGATTTGGCTAATTTTGGTTTTGAAATATTTGTGGCAGCCCAGAAAAGGTTTAAACGGTGAGAAAATATAAAAAAAAACCTATACATATATAAATTAATTGACGTTTGTTAGTCTCACAAAAAGTTCAGAAATCTTTTATCGGCGATACGAAGTTTGCTGGGTCAGCTAGTACAAAAAAAAATTGTTAGATTTTTATATTTGAGGCTCTATGGAGTATTTCCGTTTTACTCGCTTATGTATCCAACCTTGTTTATATTAGGCATGGTTGGATACAACGAACTGAGAGTTAGGCGTGAGTTCGCACTTGTCTCATATTTATTTAAATTAACTAGAGCCAAGATACGTAACGCCAACATATTAGAATTATTGTGTTTGAGTGGGCCTGACACATATGGCTGTGACGTCGGCCTCAGTTGCTGGAGATACCTCGTGGCCGCACTAATCTACTGAATGAGGCGGCCCTAACGCGGGCGCTTTGCTCTCTTAACCTTGTAGCAGAGGAGATAGACATTTTTACTTGTACACTGAATGAATTCACAAAGATAACATTATAAATGTAATAAGTTTTACAAAATAAGTTGTTATTATTAAGTTTGCTACACTATTGCATTGAGTTGTACTTGTAATGATAGCTGTAAGTGATTAATAAATAAATAAAAATAAAAATTATTCACCACTTCACACTCCAACCTCCACGATTTAAATTAACCACTCCACCGCCTGCCAAGTCGGGCCGAGTGTCAGCCAAATCGTGTCTCTCTATATCCGCGTACCACTTGGCTCTCACCTCACGTACCGTGGACCAGTCGTATTTTATTAGATCATTAAGCTTGGCAACGTGTCTTGGCCCGCTTGGCCGGTCCATCACTACGGTATTCAATAGTCCTTTCTAAGGTATTGACGGCGAAATTAGATTACAGCCCGTGGTGAGGCGTTACGTATGTTTTGGTTGGAGTGAATGGTGGTAAAGTGGTGCTGGAAAGGGTTCTTAGTGAAGTAGTCAGAATTTATTTATGGAATAATATATTATCACGCCGTGCCCCGAGGGGTTGGTTAGAGGTGTACTTATAGTACAACCACATTTCATCAGTTATATATAAGACCAATGTAAAGGGAGCAAGCATATTGTCATCAACTGGGCACAAATCCAGACTCCGGGCAGCTACAGAAAAATCCAGAATAATAAAACTCAATACCACTTTGCCCGACCTGGGTTTCGAACCTTGGAGCTCATACTCAGCAGTACCACTGCAACCACTACGAGGCTGTCAGTTTAGGAATAGTATTAATCTTGTAGTTGTGGCAAAATTCCTATGAAATTCCTATCAATCATCTTTAAAAGTGTTGTGAAGACCTTGCAGATTGGTGTCTGAAATGGTCTTTTAACGAAATAACCACACATATTGAGTGGACCTGTCCAGTGTGCACGCAGTTGTCAGTACCTAATCGTGAAGCTCAACTCAGAACTTAAGGCTAACTTATTAATTTAGACACATGTTTAGACACCAGCTTTAAAATGTTGAGTTATTTAATACCAATCATCAATTTATATGTAACGGGTACTTCCTAATCATGTCATGGGTCTATTGGTACCAAAACATTCAATATAACAATCAAATTATTCTGATCCTTCGTCAAAATCGACCCTTTGTTACTTTAAAAACTCAAAGGCACTCTAAGCCCTTGTCTATCAAATAAATTCTACATTATTCTCAAATTTTAATTACTAAGTCTTCTCAGCCTTCTGTAGGCTTTATCGAAATATGATTAGTCTGACTTCAGACAATCCCTTCAGAACATTAGTACTGCCAAGGTCGTCTAGAACAGCCAAGGTTGGTTTGAGTCTAGACCGAGACAACTTTGAATTCCCACTTTAGGTCTTCAACAGCAAAAATATTTTTGTTTGAAGTCTTTAATTGAATCTATTTTGTACATTATAATTGAGTGCGTAAAGTTATTTGTTATTGGTTCATGTTAAATACCTGATGGTATTTGGGGAAGGTTGACCTGAAGGTACACTAGTGATATGATAATTGTAAATAAAACCACTGTGTACTGATCTGATATAATAGCTCACTCTATTAAAAAAATCTGTTTGCTTATATACTAGTCGCGGTAACGAAACCGTAGCGAGTTCTAAATCGACGCCAACGCCATCTATCGAGCAAGCCGGAAGCTTCACAAATAATTGAGTCGTAAACAGTTCAATTCTTTTTATAACCGTATTATTATTCGACATATATGAATACTGACATAATTTAGAAAACGTACGAAACCCTAAAAACCTTTCTAACCTTTTTCATAACAAATTGACTATTTATTAAATTATTGTTTTATTTAAATAATTGAAAACCTAAGCACCTTTACGTTAGTAAATGTAATTTTACTGAACAACTCGATAACTTGGCTTCAAAGAGCCGATCTACTATAAAAAAACATCTGCCATAACTTTTGACAGCTATTGTGTAAGTAAATCTTGGTGCCGAAGGTCGCTTTTGGATATACTAGATGAGCAAAAGCATTTAAACTGTATAAGTATTGAAGACCACAGCTACTCGTCACTGCGAGGGTGAGTGAGTACAAATCCATCGTACAATAAGTTGCCAATTATAACACTAAGTATTTCGTCATACTCTTACATTAAAACTTAACTTGAGTTTCGCTGAAGACTAAGGGCGAATTTCACCGATGAAACTGAACGCAATCAACACATCTAATCCGCGTTCAAGAGCTGTCAGTGACATAATATTTGTGGAACAGTGACAATAACAGCTCCTTAACGCGGTGTGGACGTACTGCCTTCAGTTACTTTGGTGAAATTTGCCCTAAAATAATTACTCAGTTCAACTCTAAGCTTTTTTCCCAAAAGCAAACCAAAGTGTCTTTGCAAAATCATCTCCCAAAAATCCATCTTCAAATATCATTGGCAGCTCAAACGTCACAAAAGTGAAGGTTCTTGACTCCTGTCCGATTACTTCAGATTAGCTTGACCCCCTTTTTATCTGACAGGACCTTTAATCAATAGAACCCGTCAGGACACTCATTGTTCCTTTCAATTCTAAACGAAGTTAATCTCATCGGAAGCTGATTGCGCCAAATTGTCAATAGGGGATTCCTGAGTTCATTCTACAATGAATTCTGTCCATTCTATCTGTTTAAGTGAAGTAATTGCTAAAAGGATCGCTGGGAGATTAGTAGTTCTGTGTTAGTTGGGTATTTTGGGGATGATTGCATGATAGTAGTTCCGCCATTTTGGTTTTGTCATCTGATATAATATGACTGAGTTTTACGTTCAGTTTAACTCACAATTTTTTTTCGTTAAACTTCAATGTCAAGATTAGTTTTTTTTTTTCATTGAACTTGATAGTTTTAATGGATACGGGACACATAGAACCGGACGAAGTGGTGGTGTTTGGGGGTACCCTGTATCCAACAGTGGACGTCATTCAGCTAAAATGATGCTAGCTCATTAGTGCTATAAGAGCTGTGAAAGCTTCCGTATTACTATGCCACAAAAATAAGCGTATTTTTAACTTTTGTGGATCATTATGCTTATATGCAACGATAAGCGCTATACTATTCTAACACACCCAACTTTGAAGCACGTCTCATCGCTTTCCGGTGTTTCCCGCAATCTTTTACGACCAAAGCCTTTTTACGTTAAGCGCCGTGATGACGGAGATCCCTTAAATCCCGTACATTTATGTAACGATCTCATATTAGCTGATATTATCGCCTTTTCACACAAGATGGCCACTCACAGAAAACACAGAAACAGTGACTGAGACTCAAATAGTGTTTCGACAAATTATTTCATCGAGGATTTTATTTACACAACATAACATCACGCCTGTAATCTCCAAAGGGTTAGGCAGAGATGTACCTATAGTACACTGACATACTGCCAGATATGGTTCAGTGCCATGTAATAGGGGCGAGCCTATTGCCATCAACCTGGCACAAACACAGACACCATATAGCAGCCGCTACTGAGAAATTCCAGATGGGTAAACCCAATAACACTTTACCCGAACCGGGAATTAAACCCTGATCCTTAGCTCATTAGCCCATAGAATAGAATTTAAACTGTTTCAACTCTAAGAATATTCTTTAACTCGCTCTTACCCACGGGCGTTGTAAAAGGGACACTGGCCGGTTATGGTAGTGGATAAGCAATCGCATCTATTTGTTTACTGTCAAGTTTATACCAAGGAGGTCGAGTGTCCCTAAGGGCCTGCAACACTTCGGAACACTTTATAACATTTTCTTTTATATTGTAGGTCATATCTCCGGATTGGCAACAAGTTTGCTAATTGGTTAATAGTTAATCGAAAAGCATTAAATTAATACTAGTAGCCTGACCAGAGAAACACCTCAGCGATCGTTTAAAGCTTTTTTTTACTTCTTTGCATGAATCAACTGCAATTCCTTTTATACTAGTAAGCGTTGAACCGTCAGACATCTGAAATGTGATTAATGTAACTAATTTTAGAGGGAAAAATGTGCCAAGATTTTGTTACGTAAGCCGGCACCGATTCCGTTTCGTTGGATGGGAAAACGTAATGCTTATTAGCTAGATATCTTTTAAGAGATAGCGTTTCTTCTAGTTCCTTGCCGTTGTGTTTTCTTAGACGTTGATAAAGTTTTTCGTCCTTATTCGAAATCGATAGTTGATCGCCAACACGTAAGTTGTCACTTAAGAATGATACTGTAGTTATACAGAAGTTTAAAATCTTTACGTATTAACAGCTGTAAAACAAAGTTTTACAGTATTGACCATTTTATCAAATTGGCTCTTAGATATACCAGTGGTCGCCCGGTAGTCGAAATTCAACCCTAACTCACTTATAACTTATGTATTTCTAATGTATTATTATATAAAAATATGAGTTTTCTGCACTCCTTCTGCATATAAACTTTAACTGTGCCAAATAACATACTCCTCCGTTCACGTAATTTTGGTACAAAGTTTTTGCTTCACGTATTAATATATAGACTGTGGTTTTTGATATCATCAATATAAATGACGTGTCTATCAAACATCAAAATTTTGAGGACGTTCTCAAACTTACATAATAATATGTTTATGTATATATGCGAAATATGTTACTTCAATAAATGTATGTCAATAAGGCCTCTTCTAATCAGAACACGTTTTACCGATTCGTTTCAGCAGAAGCACCCACATGTGATCTTTGAGGCGCGTACGAAGGCCAACAAGGGATGTGCCAACAAGCTGGAGTTCAGACCCAAGAGCCGACGTACCAAGCACGTGCCTTATGTCGAGGAGCCGCTCGCTGATGACCCTGGCAACACGTGAGTTGTTACACTTATTATTTTTTATTAGGAGGTGTGCCTTTAAGGGTTTAGACCCAAAAGCTGATGCACCAAGTATGTGCATCGAGTAGCCGCTCGCTGAAGACCCTGGCAACATGTGATTTGTTAGATTTATTCATTACTTACTAATGAATTTGCCTACAAGCAACTAACTTACAACTACAAATTCTGTTCCACCCTCTAATTCGTCGACAAATAGACAGTGCCTATCCGGAAATTAGAGGCCAACCAACGCTTTTTTTCATACAGGACATGTGCCAATGTTACCAAAAATTTTTTTTTATCTCAATATCTCCTCGCTCCGAAAGAGATATACTAGTCTCGTGGCTAAGTAATGACAGCTGCACGTGTTAATCGGTCAGGTTAAGCTACGCTTGCCGCGGTCGGTCCGTGGATGGGTGACGACTTTACATACCGAGGCCCCTCCATGCCTCGGAAAGCCGTTGGTCTCGGCTGTCATTCGTGGATCTTTGATAGTCGTTACGTGTCGTCAGAAGCCCAAACGTCTGATAACCAGTCTTACCACGGGGTATAGTGTTACCCAATTACTGGGTTTTAGAGGTCAGATAAGCAGTCGCTTCACGCGAAATACTGATATTCAGCTGTATCCGGTTAGACTGGAAGCCAACCCCAAACGTAGCTGGGAAAAGGCTAGGCAGATGATCTAGCGCTCCGAAAACCTATAGGCACCACTAGTTTCACAAAATTCTGTCATTTAGACCAGACTACAACATGTTGCACGTTAAACTCACCTGATTGGCTAACGCACTGACATAAGCAGCTTATCAGCACACCACATTATCTCACTAATGAAGCGACTTCAAAATCCGTTCCCAACAATTTAAGCACCAAATCTTAAGTGAAAAGTGCGAAGAATTAACTTGTAACAAGTACTTACCGAATCGATTTATTACAGGGAGGCACGGGATTACACGCGGCTACTGACTTCGCCTAATTTAAGGGCTTTAATTATTGAACAAGTTATCAAAATCAATGTTTGCAGCTAACTTTGTTTCATGGGGCTGTGGGAAAAGATTATGTTGTTCATGCTTGAATGACTGCTTTTGAGAAGGTTGATGGGCACGTTTAAATACATAAATTCAAGTTTAAATAGCAAGGGAGACCTAAGACCTTATAATACGGTATGACACGACCCCATCGACGAGAAATCAGAAAACATCAGTACATGATTCTAGACCCCCTAGCGTAGAAATTCTTCATCGGTTATCAAAAAACAATCTGCGGTTTCATAGAAAAGTGAAATACCCACGCGGTCAAAATGTATGGAACAGCTAATTTGATTTTGAGTCTAAGTTTTTGAGGACTGAACGTTTTGAGTCAGTCATTCATTCAATCAAAATCATGACCAATGCATTTTCTCATAGAACAGAAAGAAAACAAGCATTGTTACGTTTGTTTATAAAATGTTAGCATTTTCAGACCTTTAAATCCTGGAAAATCTTTTCTTTCGGTTTTATTTAGAGCTGTCATTCTATATCCCAAAGGTTGATGCCACGGTTCAAGCGGACATTAGCTCCCATAATACAAAACAAAGCTTTTGTTTAGATATGGTCTAATATAAGCTACCAAGCCAGTTTTTTAATTAAGAACCCAATCTGTATAGATATGCAGCTCCTTTTAAAAAACTGACAACTTACTCCAGTGTTAAATTGTCATTTATGTATTAAGAACTTTACGCAAATCGAAATAAACTTGAAATTGCAAAAACTGGCCTACCTTTAGGCTAGAACTAGAGTTAGATCGCATTTTGTAATAAGACGGCTAAAGCTCAAAGATATTTTCAGGCAAGATCATTCGCTGATTACATTACAAGAAAGTTACTTTATTTTTTACCTTAGCCAAAACACTTCCAGAAATTTTACAAGTCGAGCAAGTATTTCCTGTTTTCCCTCTTATTTAAAATCTTATTGCTACAAAATATTGACATAATAATTGGCTGATTACATTTGAGTCACTCAAGCGTTAAGTCGTCCATCTCGGATCCTCGTGGGGTCGGGGTCAAGTCCCTGAATTATTGAAGCGTCAACAGGGATACCTTCTTAAGCCAATCATTTGTTTATGAACCGTTCGTCTATTTGTGACGACCCAGTGGCGTCTACGATGTAAAATATACATAAATAACATCACGCCATTATTCGCCAAGGGATAAGCACATTTGAAATTTGTCAGTTGTGTTAGAATTTATATGTTCAAAAAGGCTAAAACCATTGCAACTAAGTGACCAAAAATTCAAAACACAGGCTGCTGCTACTCTAACATAAAAAACAACCGACTTCCAAAAAAGCACTATATAGTCATAAAGTACTTTCTTATAAATAAACTTATACCGCCTTATTTATAAACGTTGCTTAAAGTTAAATAATGATTAGCGTTTGTTTAACAACACAGTTTTGACGTTTAACTATCTCTTAACTTTTAGCAACGTTTATAAATAAGGGGATATATGTTTCACTTATTAGTTGTGGTACCTACCCCACACAAATTCATATCCTTCACTTGTTAAATAAATAATAGTGTCAGGAAATTATTATAATACCATCAACATAAACTAAGTGGGAAAAGTACGTATTATTGAAGCTAACTCAAAAACAACTAATCAGAAGTTGACCAAATTTATACGAGATCAATCGGTAAGTAAGTATACCGTTTCAAACCAAAGAAGAATTTTTCAAATCGGTTTATTAATGACGAAGTTCTGAGGTACTTAACAAATAAAAAAAAGTACAACTGAATTGAGAACCTCCTCCTTTTTTTAGAATCGGTTAAAACCTAAACCACTCCGTCCCACCGAGGAGTCAGTCAATAAATATAATAAAGTATTTTGGTCGTACCTTATCTTTCAATTTTCGGTATTAAAATCTTGATAATGAATTTATGGTTCCGGCCAATCCCTCTAAAGAGTCCCATGGGTATCGTTAAGTTAACTAAGCGATTATATTTCGAGATTAGGAGGAAATTCTCCTGAAAATTGCTGTGGTTTGTAATCTGTTTGCTTAGCGTGACATTGAAGTATTTAAGAGATGTTATCATCACCTCCGAATTAAGAAGGTGTTTAATATATCTAATACTTAACAATGATTGGTGTACACAATATTACCAAACATAACTTAACCTGGTGCAAATTGTGTAAACAATTTACTAAGTAATCCATGCTCGAAATACATAACATGTATGTATTTCTTTATACTCGATGCCTTAGTACCGTCACCGTATCGTGGGTTATCGTGACGCTCGTTGTTGATGTCGTGTCCTCACTTGGCACCTAGTACATATTTTAAGGGCATATTTTTTTAATAATGACCTTTTTGCGCAGTAATCCTTGCGAAAAGACAAAGTAATCAAAATCAAAAATCATCTATTCAAACTAGGCTAAGAGTCAGCACTTTTTGAACGTCAAAATTACATAAGACAATCCCCAATAACGCCCACCCTTCACTTTACACACAATCAATAAGAGAACCCTAACGGTCACCTTTATATCTCTATTATTTTTTATTTATGATTGTTCCTCTGCAGGACACAGGCTTCTCTTTCTCCTTTCCCTCCGCTCTGTCTAGAGCTAGTGTGGACCAATACTGTCTGTAGGCGTCAAGCTTGTTCCGCCTTCTTCTCCTGGGTCTGCGTCGATGGCGCCAGACGTTTTCTGGGAGCCACATGGTGGTACTTATTGACAGGCCTGCACTGTCCTCCCATACCTATTATCACTGCAATTTGAAAACATTGTAAAAGCCAATTATTTTTAAAAGAGTAACCGTGGAGTTTGTTGCCGGCTCTTCTCCATAGGAAGCGACAAATTGAAGCCGTATACCTAGCTTCTGACGTTTCATAAGTGCCCATGCAGATTTATGTGAAATCAAATATTTTGATTTTCGTAGGTTTAACCCATGCCTTGTTCGGCAAACGTGTCCCGCCCAAGTTTGGCTGCTTTTTGGGTGACGTCAGCAATATGTGTTTTGGAGCGTGTACGTCATATAGAACGCTAATTGAATTAAAACTAAATACTGGTTGGTTACAAAGCTAAGGCGGAAATCTAAAAGAAAAAGTTTAATCTATTAATCATAGGTTTGTCGGCCAAGGCAAGGCCAAATGAAAAGTGAATAATGCAGCGTGCCAAGTTGGCAGGGAGTTTTTTTCCCCGCTCGACTACACACTGCGAGTTTCCTTTCTGAATTCTATTTGAATTTGTTTGAGAAATAATTTAAACTTGGGCGACAAAGGGAAATACTTTGTTATGCAGCTCTCCATATTTTCGTTTTCGTGAAATATTATTTTTGATTTGTTTAACTGTGGCTCTGGAAGCTGTTAGATGAATTTTTTGATGCTATGAATTCAAGATTTGGATTTCTTGTAAAAAAAATATAAAACGTTATTGTAGACACAGAGTTTTAGCAGAGAAAAGACAGTAGTATAATATCTTTTGAATGTACCGGCGCTGCAGCAAGGGGATACTGATTTAAATAATGCCCAGTATCATCATTCTATCACCCCTATTTCAATTCATTATCATCGGTATTAATTATCATGTCTACTTCACCCATAGTTCTCAAATTAGTTCACAACTGAATTGCCACCCTATTTCTAACCATACCATCTTTTAAATAGTCCATCCATCGTTTCTTTGGTCCGCCCCTACTCTTGTAGCCATCCACATTCATACTCAATACTTTCCTCACGACATTTTCCTAATTCGCATTACATGCCCATAAATACATAAAAACAGAACACAGTTTCCAATTTACTATCAACAAACACCTGATGCCATGCACCATAACTGCCGCCCCATTTAATTTGCCATGACTAATTGTTGACAGACACAAAATACAAAATCCCGGCGCCCTCACAGTCATCCATATGTAGGGCGCACGATAATTGTCACCGCAGCGACCGGTTCTTTAATTCGAATTAATTATTAACACCCGCGCCTCGCAATGTGATGACAGTACTTTTAGAATTGTGTTGGTAGGTATTGATATGGGTAAGGAGTGGTGGGAGATAGATTCTGCAATGCAGTAAATGAGGCGCTGGATTTCATTCAGTTCTAAACCGTCGTTCTAACCGTTCGTAATCATCTAATAAGTTCTCCCGCTCTGGGTGGAGTAGGAGGGCGTGTCAGACTTTTACTGGCTAAAACCCACCCGAGTTCCCTCAGTTGCCTGTGTGCCAGGGGCCACGGTATCTCTTTCGAACAACCCGCACCCCTGGCGGGCATCGGCTTGTAGCCACCATTCATCACAGCACACAACAACAGACGGCGGCCTGAGCTGCTTAGCGCGCGTCCATGCGCTCACCTTAAAGCCTTAACATATGGTCGAAAACATATTCAAAGTCAAAGTCAAAGTCAAAAGTCAAACCATTTATTTCAAATAGGCACATAAAAGGCACTTTTGAACGTCAACATTTACATTAAAATAGAATTGATTCTAGTCGCCCCTTCCAAAATGTAGTTTCGTATGGAGAAGAATGGGCAAGAAACTCCACCGTTACTCTTTTAAAATGTTCCAAGTACAATATTTACATTCATTATATGATTATGTGTGAAAACGATGCACCCAGAATAAAATTACCATACCAAAATAGGTAAATAGAATCAAATTGAAGCAATACAGAAAAAGTAATTCTGTGATAGATACATGGTGTTCACACATTTACAAACATTGTAAAAGTAAGTATAGGTACGATTTTCCTACAATATTAACAAGTAATGAGTCAGTGTGTGAGTTAAAGTAATCACTGAGTGTAAATCATGTCATAAATATAATTAATTATACAATTCAATTAGCAACCAGTTTGATTTTGTCTAGACTCTAGATTGTCCTATGGAGCAGGACCAGCATGTTTCCAAGCATTCTTATCTTGGATATAATCCTCTAATTTGTAATACGCTAGTTTACAAAGTTTACTTTTAATGTGAGCTTTAAATTTCCTTTCGTTTAATTGCAATTCTAATTGCATTCCGCTAAGCATCTCGGTGCCGCCGTCCGTGGTTGTGTGCTGTGATGAATGGTGGCTACAGGCCCTTGCGGAACCCACCAATTGGTGCTGACATCTTATTGAGGCGCGCGTGGAACACAACGCGCCGTTGACCCGGGCTTGGTCCTTACCGGACAGCGAGCTATTCATTACTCGCCGTCCGCAAGCCCGCGCCTACGCCTTAGTCACCGCAGGATAAGCCCTGGCCGTCAGAAACCTCAGGCTGATTCCTGGTGGCGACTAAGGCCATGAGGGCGCATATACTGCCTCTCCCTCACGTGCGCTGCCTCCCTCTTCGCGAGCATTACTGCTTCGCAGAAGGAGGTGACGGCTACCCATGCACTCTCGCTCCGTACCATGGCCTGAACCAGGGCCGGATGCGAGAGATCGCCGCCGCCGATCGCCTCTACGAGGACACGGCGGTGCTCTGCCCAAGCCGGGCAGACCTCCACCGTATGCTCCACCGTGTCCTCAGGGCGATCTTCGCAGTGTAAACACCCGGGCGTTTCCTCCTGCCTTATCCGAACCAGGAACCTCCCGAAACAACCGTGTCAGGTGAGGACCTGCGTCAGGCGGAAGGTGAGGACACCGTGACGCCTCTCAAGCCACTCCTCAAAGAGGGCGCCAGAACCAGCGTGTCGTCAGCGTAGCAGACTACACTGACGCCGCTAAGGAGGTCGGCGCGCAGCACCCAGTCGTACCCAATGTCCCACTGATGGGGCCCCAGGACCGATCCCTGTAGGACACCGCACGACATCTGTCAGCGATTCCACTCTCCTTGGTGACCGGGGTAGATAACGGCCCTGTCCATCAAGTAGGCCTCGACCACACGACAGAGGTAGGTCGGCATCTGGTAATACAAGGAGTACCTCCCTGATGCAACTCCAGGGCAGGGTGTTGAAGGCATTGGCGATGTCTAGAGACACCGCCAAGATGACCCCACCCCGGGCCACAGCATGCCCCGTCGTGAGGACTCGCATGCGGTTGATGTCATCCCTCATGGAGCGCTCCCTGAATGTTAGCATTTGAGCTTTACTCTTACATAACTTACTTTTTAGCTAAATTAAATAAATTACTTAATATCTGCAATTTAGCATAATCAGCTTATAATTTCCCACTGCTGGGACACAGCCCTCCTCTCGGTGAGAAGGAGTGGGCCGTAAGCCAACACGCGAGCCCAGTGCAAATTGGCGGATGTCACAAGTTTTCTACTTTTAGGTTCCAAGACATGCCGGTTTCCTCACGATGTTTTCCTTCGCCGTTTTGAGAGCAATGGTGATAATATAATTTACGTATAGTGAAGCGCCTGTCTTGGTTTGAACTCGAGACCTACATTTCGTAAGTCGCAGCCGTTACCACTAGACCACCACTGCTCAATATCTGCAATTTTCTAACATAATATTAAATGAAACCTTAGTACTAGCCAGAAAAGGTGCAAAGTCGCTTGACATCTTCTCTTGTAATCTTTTCCAGCAACGTCAAATTGTTAGTATCGGGGACAATTCGTGCGAAATCGTGCGACATTACTCCGAATTAACGCGTGACTTATGCATAGTGTTATTTTATTTTATTTATTTATTTGGCTCACCAACAATTGAATACAATGATACAAAGATAATGAGATACATCCAATGTATGTACTTAAAGACTAGTGTACCAATTTTTTACAGGTAAGGACATCATGAATTAGTTAATTGTCCATTGATATTGGGCGCCTGATTAAAATTAGATGAGTTATTATACTCACTGAACATAATTATGTTTTCGACCAAATTCTAAATTTATATCTAGCAATATGGGTTTGTTTTTAAAGCCCAACGGCCCTTTACACCTTTTAGAAGTGCCCACCAGTAAAATTTTCTACTTTCATATATCAAGTTTAAGAAAGTGGTATCGTCCCCGACTTTCGAGTTGGTTGGTTGGAGGTCGTGAGCTTGAATTCAGGCACTTACTTTACTTTGTGTTTTTAATTTCATCACAACTGCTCTCAAAACGGTGAAGGAAAACATCGTGAGGAAACCGGCATGTCCAAGATTCTCAAATTCGAAGACATGTGACATCCACCAACTCACACTGGGCCTGCGTGGTAGATTATGGCTCACTGCCTCTCACAGAGAGGAGGCCTCTGTTCGTGCCAGCAATGGGCCCATTGTAGTCTGGTTGTGATAGATCAAATTTGGCACTTTCAGGAAACCCCGCAAAAATTTGAAGCAACTAAATTAGTCCTCAGATATCCGTATAATTTAATCAAACAATATTTGCCAACGACACACTAAGAAGAACACGATTGATCCTGCAAAAATAAAGCAAACAAAGGTTCTTACGACGAAGAACAGTTACAATTACCACCAGTTAGCAGAATACAAAGTACCTGATCCATATGCCGCGAGACATCGTGCGTAAGAGGCCTCTCACCAGTCTCTACAAATTGGGTTCTCCTGAATCATTTATTGAGTGTAAGTGCCGGTCTATACAATACATGTCCTCGTACATAAATAACAGATTTGGATTACGATTTTTCTGTAATTTTTTATGGTGGTTTGTTAGCTAGATTTGCAAAAGACAATAAGTAAGATGTGTGTGTTCAAAATCTGTAGTAAGTTCCATAAAGGAAAGATAGTAGTTTTTATTAAGAAACTGCTTTGTTGAAATACTTCTTAAGCTCAATACTGCAGGATTAAAGTTTATATCTGTTCACTTCGTTCTGAAATACGGTCTAAAATCTTTAAAACCAAGTGGTATTCCTTATTTCTTCTCTGAAAGGACACTCTTGCAATTGGAGATTTAAGACAGACATTGATGTCATCATTATACCCAATTCACCTTTCAAAGATAACTAAACAAAGTAGCTTATCGGCAAAGTACCTAAACTCCTATATATAAATGACAAAACCAATTTCCGCAAAGGCTCTTCCCACCACTCCTATTCATTCGTTCATTCACTTTGATGTCTCAGCAATATTTTAACGATAGCATAGACATTCAAAAAGTGTCGCTTACCGAATGATTTGATTTCAGAAAGATAATGAACGAATGGAATGAACGAACGTTTTGAAGTTTTAATTAATTATGTGAAGGTTTTGTGTTCGATTTTCAAGAATTTGTTACAATGAGCGTCTCCTTTGGAACGGAGTTTCAATTTCAATGGAAAAAAGTTTCTTCGACGCTGGTTTTAATGAAAAGAAAATTCGTATAATGTAAAATTTAATATTATTATCATTATTATCTCGCCTTCTAATATGAATGGGAATTAATAACAACCGGAATTAGCAGAAGTGTTTTCTTGATGATAGTACCTACTCTGGACATAGGGATCATAGTAACTTGTGTGAGGTACTTGCAATGTGCTGCTGTAAATTAAGAATAGGATCCTTTTGGCATAACGCCTGAGTAAATTTGCCATTTTCAACATCCACAAGTCCAGTATAGATGGCAAGTTTTTTACTGGTTTTCACATGCTGTTCTCTAGTGGCAGATCTCCTTAGTTGTCTCCCCTCTCTCTTCACCCCGCGTCCAACCCCTGCACTCATCCACCATGAAAGCAATTTAAAAAGGAATTAATCTTGAACATTAAATTGTCTTTAATACATTTTAAGTGAATTTGTTTCGGTTTCCGGTTTTTGTTTTATGAGAATTTCAGGTATTTTAGGCAGCTGTGTTTTTCCGAAACATATTTTTTTAGTATGTCATTAGGTTAGTTGTAAGATGAGCGCTACTTTTTTTTATCAACGTATCACGTTGATATAAAAACTAAAACCCCTATCTGTTTGCCCACAAGGTAGAGAGACCAAAATATTGTCATAAAATATTCATTTCACACCGCGCAGATTTTTGATTGACAAAGTTATTTTATAAAAAATAAAATCAATGTTGATACCAAAGCAACAAATCATCAATAAACCCTCACTTCATTTCATAACGACTCCATTCAAACAAACCCTACAAAAACATCCGTTGAAAATACGTTTCACATATAAATATGTCATATCACACATACATCCTACATTCAGCAAAGAAAACATTTTCTATTTACAATACTCCAATCGAAGACCCGGAAGCAATCTACACGGGCGGGTCCGGGAAATTTCCCTAGTCCCCAATAATGGGGGCGTGAAGGGACTGATAAACTTGATTAAGCACTCCCCCCATCCGAACGGGGGAAAAAACTCCCCCGTCCAACGGCCTTAAAACCGATTTTTAAGAATACGCACTTTTCATCATCTGGGGCTTGTCATTATCTGTGGTCGAATTTTAGTGTGTTTTTGTACCAATTGGTGATTTTTTTTTAACAATCTGGCCAGGTGCGAGTCGGTCTCGCGCACCGAAAGGGTTCCGTACAACATAACATAAAAAAAACATTATTTTATTTTCAATTCATTTTAGTCGTCTTACAATCACAGCCCACTTCATGGATTGCCCTCTTATGTAATATAAAAATTGAATCTACGTCCGCTGCCGATCCCCACAGCAGAACGCCTTAAGACATAATACTGTGAAAATAAGCAAAGTATAATAACCTAGCTGTGGCTACATCAGTCGCCTTATTTTTCTTACTGTGTAAGCAGCTGAGCTTAGTCTGCTTGAAAGAGCTCTAATGTGGGCACCCCATTGCAATTTTGAATCTAAATTAATTCCTAAAAATACAGTTTCCGAAATAGCATCTACTTTCTTGCCATCATGTTTTAAATTTAGACCTACTTGGGGTACATTTGGTAACGAGAACTTAAGATATTTAGTTTTGTTCGCATTGAGAAAAAGATTATTAGCAACAAACCATTTCGGTAGAACAGCTAGGCTTTCGTTGACATGTAAGACATCCGTATCTTTTCTATCTATTCTAAAAATTTGAGAAGTATCATCAGCGAATAAAATTGTATCCGAGAAGTTAGCCATCAGATAAGGGAAGGTCATTAATATAAACTAGAAATCAAAAAGGGCCAGGAATTGAACCTTGAGGCACGCCCATCTTAACTAGAGACCCCGAGGATGTCGCCCCGTTAACGTTTACTTTTTGCTGCCTGTTTGATAAATAGGAAAGTACAAGATCAGCAGCTTGTCCACGAATTCCGTAGTGGTGTAATTTATAGATCAGTGTATTGTGGTCAACGCAGTCAAACGCTTTTGAAAGGTCACAGAAAATGCCAATCACGTCCCGGGAACTCTCCCAGGATTCCAAATGTGACAGATGAGTTTTACTCCCGCGTCAGTCGTCGACCTAGCTTTCGTGAAACCAAACTGTCGACTATGTAAAATCCCCATTTGAGTTAAAATGTGACAACATCTGGTCTAGCATGATTTTTTCATAAATTTTGCTCAATGCTGGAAGCACAGATATAGGTCTATAATTAGAGGGATCACTCTTACTACCCGATTTTAAAATTGGTACTACTTTACTATGTTTCATTAAGTCAGGAAACGTACCGCTGTCTAAACATTGATTAAATATGCCTGTTAGGACAGGGGCAATTGTGTCAATGATATTTTCAAGAACCTTAACAGAAATCCTCCATAAGTCTTCAGTGTTTTTTTATGTTAAGACTCTTAAATGCTGTTTTAATTTTGGCAATAGAAATGGATTTGAATTCAAAACTTGGATAATGTCCTTACTGAAGTTTTCTTTAAGAAGAGATTCAGCTAATACAGATGATGAGGGGAGACATGTCGTAACCTCTATTGGGATGTTGGTAAAGAAATTTTCAAGAATCTCAGCAACTTTTAACCTATATTAAATGGTTTCATTATCAATTTTTAGGGCTAACTCATGTTGTTGTTACTTATAGTGAAAAATTTATTAAGTATGGTGCTCAAACCTGTTCATTAATTAAATCAACTGTTTAATTTAAAATCTCTTTAATTTAAAATCTAACCACCATCTTTCTTCCCAGGGACTCAAAAACTAGAACAAAAGAAGAGCGAGCTTGGCGCTGGTGGCAGGATGCAGGGCTGCGCGCCCTTAACCGACGGAGGCGTGACGTCAGAGAGACCACCAAGTACATCGAGACAGCCCTGGTCATAGACAAGGCCATGTTTGACCGGAGGAATGGAAGCACCAGGTCGGAGGTCGTCCATGATGCGATACAAGTGGCCAATATTGCTGATCTGGTGAGTGAAATTAATACCAATGTATTTTGAGTGCTTCCTAGCAATGGCATGGATTGATCAGCAGCGTTGTTTAATGTCTGGATTTTATAAATTAAATTGCATACATACTTCTTAGAAAACGGTCAACTATCAGTCTGTCATGCAGTAGCTATCAATAGCTACAAGCAGTCAGAAACCCGAAAGCTGCAAATTATCGAAGCTTAAATTATAATTTTTAATTAGGAATACGGATGTTTAAAACGCCAATGAGCATAGGCTCCAAACTTGATAGTTAATATTGCTTCGTTACTTTTGTAATTTTTTCTTAGAATGCCCATTCTCATTGGCTATATTATTATTATTTTGTATGCGATTTGAATTAAAACAATTACCAATTTACACTCCACATTTGAAGTGCAAACTAAACACAAATTAACAAACTTGATTCTCGTAAAAACATTCGCGTCGCAATTTCGTAATTAGTATACCTACAAAATTAATTATAACACGGCCGAATTGCGAATGTTAGTGGCGTGGCGTGGCTGCCAGACGAGCCATTTGCCATTTATTTTGACGGCATTACCACGGGGCCTTAACGTGACAGAACCGAGGAATGAACGGTAAATGGTAAAATTGGGTTATATTTAATAAGAACTCTTGGGTTTTTTTTTTGTTGAATGATGCGGTGAGGCAACGTTGCGGGTTGAAAGAAGATGTAGTGACAAAAATGTAAAAGAGTATGCTTAGATGGTTTGGTCATGTTGAGAGGGTGAATGCAGGGCGGCTAACAAAAGGCAAGGCAGATCTGAGTGGAAACTCCGGGAGCGGCGGACGCCCTAGGAGGACATATAGTGGCCTTATTGGTGATGTCCTTCAGGTCAGGTGCATTGTACTCGCAACTGGCATGCGTGTGAGATTTACGTGAACGAGGTAAAAGGAGTATGTAAGCATGGTAGCAGGTGTCGTTCTGTAGAGTCGGCCTACTTCCATGGGAAGAAGGCGTGAGTTTATGTGTAGTTTATTTTTGGCATGTCGAAAAACACGAGGTTAATAATTTACTGGTCAGCTAACTTTAATGACAAATTGTTATTAGAAAAATACGACCGACTAACAAAAACTCCATCCAACCGTCTTTACCGACATTTAATGCCTACTTAAAAACTAACCAACATTTTACGACCCACAAGTAATCATACCTACGTGCTAGGTTTACTACTGACTCGCAATGACCACCCAAACCCAGTCTAGATAAAATAAACTGAACAATATCCTTATAAACTTTAGGAGCTACGGAACCTAATTACAGCAGCAGAGAATAATAAAAAGCGCGGGTCCCGACACATGTCATGAAGTACGCGACTACGCGTGACACATGTCACAGAAGGGTAGAACAAATTATGATGAGCGTTCCAGTGTTCTGGAGATGGACCTGACAGCCAACACTTGAGGATTAGATCCCTTTTTTTCGGATAAAGTGTACTTTTTTGATGAAAATGTATTTCATTTTTTGTATAGTGTTTGTTTTAGACCTATTTTTTCTTGTGTAGGGATGATAAATTGTTTATTTGCTGTATGTTTTTCGTTTCAATTAATAAGAAGGTTTTTATAGGTCCCCTTTTAAAATGATATAATAAACAAATAAGTACATTAATTTACTAAGAGTAAGAATAATAATATATTAATTAGTTTGTTGTAGAATCAAATTACTAATAATTAAAAATGTGAATGTTTGTATTTCCGGATACACTCAAAAACGGCCGAACGGATTTGGATGAAACTTGGAACGTAGATAGTTTATAACCTGGATTAACACATAGGTCACTGTTATCCCAGTAGCAATTGATGCAGCCCACCGTACGTTGCCGTAGGACAATCTCCAACCTCCACACCGATGAAGGCGCTGCCAACAACTAGTAATTAATGAAATGAATAATACACCTTATGACTTAGCAATATGAGATAATAACAACTTCATGCCAATAATAATAACAACTATCTCATAATATTAAGTTAAAACATGATGTTATTAATCCATCTCTACATACATCTAGCTACTTAACTTCGGGCTCCAAAATAACCCTATTCAATCGTTCAATTTCAGTTAGAAATGAAACCACCCCCTGATACAGCATGTTCCCTTTTATCTCCTCATTTAAATTAAACGCAAATGACACAAGTGCTTAGAATTCACTCTATCTATTTACAATTAATAAACCGACAGAAAGAGTCATTTCGACTAAGCGTTGCCTACAGTAATCTTCTTCATCAATCAAATCAACGGATCCTATTTATTTTGAAACACTCTGTTGTAATTTAATTTGAAATAGATAACTCTGTATACTGTTTGTTAATTATTCTTTAGAAGTCGGTGTTTTGTTTATTATTTATTGAATTATACTTTTGGGTTAATTGTGGATATTAAGGTGGAAGCCACCGGGTAGCGCGTGCTATTCTAGTTTTCCTAATTTTATAAAGTTTGATTCGCGACCATAGCAAATATGGCTTCACAGAAGTACAATCAATAAATTAATATGAATGAATGAATATTTCATGAAAAAATGGAAGAAAACTTGAATTTCACGTGCTTCCCCCTTAAAGGGAGATGAGTTGAATTTACCTTTCAAAGAGAGAGATCAGCCATCCAACATTTTTTTTTACACGCTTTATATTAGCTTCACTTGTATGTCAGTATGTCAGTATGTAACTCTCCGTGGGTAATTTGCGCGCCTGCGGCCTTCCTTGGTTCTGGTAGCCGTTTCTCAGGCTCCCTCTCCGAAATCGAACTCTGATTCCCCGTATTTATAATATTTATAAATAATTACACGCTTTATATTAGCTCGGGTTGTATGTATGTATGTAACGGAATCTTTGAGCGCGATTTTGACCCACTTTAAACGGTCAGATTTCATTGAAACTTTGTAAACTTGTCGAGGACCGATGACAATTTACTAATTAAAAAAAAAAATGGGAAAAAAAAACACGTTTTGTAGTTAGCAGAACTAAAAAATAGAAAATAAATAATTTTTTAAAAAACTAAAAAACACGCTTTAAAAACCAAACTAAAAAAGGAGAAAATAATTTAATTCAATTAAAAAGCGTGGGGTGCTTTTTGAGGTATTTTTATAATCAATTAATGTCAAGCACCCCACGCTTTTTAATTGAATTAAATTATTTTCTCCTTTTTTAGTTTGGTTTTTAAAGCGTGTTTTTTAGTTTTTTAAACTATTATTTATTTAACGTGATCTTTTAATACTGGTAAAAATCCTATAGTGCCAGTAACAGAAAAGCTTTAAAATAATTCTGTATTAACCAGACGACTACCTTCTGCCTGCAACTTTGTCCGCATAAAATTTCTTGGTTTAACTTAAAATATATGTTAAGACACTCAGAAATACTGTAGCTTCCAATACGTCTAAGAATTTTCTAGATCGGATCGGAGTTCTGAAGATTGCTTCCTACACACAAACTCACTAATTTTACCTCCTTATAAGTATTGATTAAGATTGGATATAAAAAAATTACAATATTAATCATAAGTAGCACAACCCATTTCATGAAAACCGGCCCACATAATAGAGCCGTGGTGCCCAGTGGTGCCGGCCGCGACTTACGAGTAGTCGGTCGTAGGTTCGAACACAAACAGGCGCTTGACTTTTTGTAAATAATTTCATCACCACTGCTCTCAAAACGGTGAAGGAAAACATCGTGACGAAACCGTTAAGCCCTAGGGCTTACCCAAAAATTCGAAAACATGACATCAACAAACCCGCACTGGACCCGCGTGGTGGATTATGGCCCACTCCCTCTCACAGAGGGCCTGTATCCCAGCAGTGGGAACAGTGTTGGCTGATCATGAATAAAAAGTAGCACAAACCATTCCATAAAAACCGTCCCACATAAAGCAACCCTGAATAAAAAACACTCCTCGACGCAAACTTTGATAACTCTGTAAAAAGAATTATATTCACACTGTAAAACTGAGATGATAATAATATTAGAAAAACGTTGCGTAAAACTCGAAAAGTTTCAATCATATTCAGCGGGTCCCGTAACTAATCTCATTAAAACTTCCCTACCTTCAAAATAAGTAATGCCTGTCCAAAATTCAATTTTTGAGTTAATCAAAACGTTTTCGTAGCTTATAATACCGTGTCCCGGTTTAAAACAGAGGCGAACAGCCAATTTTGTGCTTAACGAAGTTGTCCCCACGTATGGGAGCTATGGGAGCGCTAGTTTCGGAAAGAGGATCGCTCGTGACACACATGGACGAAAATGTTGTTTTGAAATGGTTGTTATGAAGTTTATGACTTTTTTGTATGGGTTTCAGGCTGTTTTGCGAAATGAATGAACTGTAATGTGGCTATGAAGTTGTATAAATATTATGGAAAATATTTCTACCAGTATTGCCGTGCAGTGGTATTTGTTTAAGAAAAATCTAAGAATGACGATATGTTATTAGGTACCTACAGTACCAGAGATACGTAACCAGGGTCATCGCATATAGTTGCAGTTCATTACGAAGCCGATGGATGACCTGGAGTGAAATTTTATTTGCTTAATTAACTGGTCAACTGGTAGAAAATGTCTATGGCATTAAGTCCGCCTCTGTACATTTCTGTGCGTAAAGTAGTAAACAAATAAATAAATAAACTGTTTATTTTCTATCACTTCAATTATTTTTTATTCTAAATCATCCATTGGTTTCTAAACAAACTTGATGACCTTACTTTTAAAGAAATTGTATTAAAAGATATATAGCTTTTTTTCATTAATTTATTTGTCTGTTAGAGTATTTAGAAACAAAGATAAATCATGCAAAGTCCTACAATTAATTATTTGTAGACCATAGAATTATTGTCTAATTCTGGGTTATGCTCACCTTTTCACATAAGCTGTCCTTGTAAACTGCTAACATTGTATTTGTATTTATGTTTACCATTCTACTTCCAACTTTGTTTATCTCTATCTCTACATAGTATAAAACAAAATCGCTTTTCGTGTCTGTACGCTTAGATCTTTTAAACTACGCAACGGATTTCTATGCAGTTTTCATTCATAGACTGAGTGATTTAAGAAGAAGTTTTATATGTATATCAACCGCCACGCGGGCGAAGTCGCTGGCAAAAGCTAGTCCTACTAATATTAGATATGTAAAAGTTTGTATGTTTGTAACTCAATCACGCTAAACCGGCTGAACGGATTTAAATGAAATTTGACACATATATAGTTTATAACCTGGATTAATACATAGAATACTTTTTATCCCGGTAGTATGTTCCCGTGGGATAATTTTCAACCTTCACGCGAGCAAAGCCGCTGGTAAAACCTAGTAAAGAAGAAGACTCAAGACCAAATTAACAACGACAAGCACAGACAGCAAAGCTCCTTTCCCAGCTTCGATCATGTTCTTTAAGTTACGTCAATTTCTCTTAACCTCTCTCTTAATTTCCAGTACTTCCGCACCCTGAACACGCGCGTGTCCCTGGTGTACATCGAGTCCTGGCAGAGCGCAGACCAGGCCGACATCGACAGGAAGCAGGACATCACGCGAGCCATCCACAAGTTCAGCGACTACACCGCCAGGAAACTCTTCAAGATTGAGAAGGATACCACGCAGCTACTCACGTGAGTTATCTTTATTAAAGTCCTGATTTCCACGGTGCGACTTAATTTCCGTGGCAGAACATAATTTGGAGCAACAATACAGGTTCCAGCGTTTAGGCAGTATTTAGGTGCAGGTCATTTAGCATGATCAGCCTACAATATTCCCACTGCTGGGACACACGCCTCCTCTCTTCACGAGGGTGTGGGCTATAATCCACCACGCAGACCTTGTGCGGGTTGCTAGATGTCACATGTCTTCGGAGTTTTGATTCTAGGACATGCCAGTTTCCTCACGATATTTTCAGTCACCGTTTTTATAACAGGTAGCGGTGATAACATTTTATACACAAAGTAAAGCGCCTGCTGAGTTCGAACCTATGACCACTGCTCTCAGTGTCAAGTCAAGTCAATCTCAAGTCATTTATTGCTTCCAGTTGAATGTATGCCACAGGCAAGTAAATGGGGCTGAAAAAGAAAAATACTGTACTTAGTACCTAACATTATCACAAATATAGTTGTTCAGTTGTGTCTGGTAGGGTGTATGGCTTGAAAACGTAATTGAGAAAAACCAAGCATAACCAACAGGTATATCAAACTAAAGGCAAAAGCAAAAGGCATTGAAAGGCATTGTGTTGAAGCCAAATGGTTTATAAGCCTAAAATTATGGAAAACAGTCCTGTTGATCATAATAACGTTAACCCTCGTAGATCACACAAATAACATAACATAATTATTCTAATTTACCAACTCTAGTACAACGCTCATTCTGAAAAAAAAAAACTACACTGCAGTTTTAATCCATCTGCTGAAAATAATCTTGTCAGAGCCGCTAGATCTTGTTTTAACATTTACAAACAAAGTGCGGAAATACACAGAACGATAACACTCCTTACATTGCATTTTATTAAACCGTCCTCCTCGCCTGCATTTTGTAAAGTAATACAAATATTTCGCCAGAGACGTTTCATCGCCAGGCGAGGCTCACAAATCTGCTTACAAAACCCTTTTCACTTTGAACGAACGAAATTACTAGATAGACAGTTACCAGTGCGCTAAACAGCTCGAAAATTAATCTCGAAAGCGAACCGAGGTCGAGAATTAATTCGAGCGATAAACGAATCTGACGAAAAGCGTTACAGCGGTGTTATGTTTTCACATTTTGAACTTTAATGTCCTAGTTTTTGGGATTATCTTAGCGTGGTGTTACGACTCGCGAGATATCATCGGCTATCATCGCTCTAATTTTACCGATTACTACGAAACCGCGGTAATGTTTCCGACAGGCGGTATCCTGTCATAATTTAGGATGTCAGCTGCAGATGTACGTCGATATCCTCGGAGCGTCAGTGTCTCCGATTCCATTTTGGGGTGTATTCCTGGGTTTGTCGTGTGAATGATTGATGTCTATCAAATATTTACGATAGCTGTAGCCTGAAATGGCTGGGATCCTTCGGGAAAGAATGCCGCCAACGGATTGACAGTCGAACAACGCGGTCTTGGCATTTATTGGCCGTTTTTTTGGGATATCGCTGAATCTACATATTCATTTTGTGTCGATGTGAGCTTTCACGAATCTGGCCAAGTAGATCGATGACGTGGCATGACGTAACACAACTATGAGTTTCGTGTTGGTATTTTTTGTAATACTTTTGTATTTCTTTGTTCATTGAACCATGGAAATATATTTATGATATTCTGATATTAAGTGCTATTATGAGGATAGCTATCATGTAGTTAGCAAAGCGTACGACATAATATTGCGTCCGTACAAATGGTCCGTACAAAGATTATATGAATTATTTCGGCAATTATTTTTAGGTTGCTATAAATTTTAGATAGATCTATTCTAAAACTGTCCAGATAAGAGTTTTTAAGCTCGTCAAATCAAATTAACCTACAATTATTTGATTTATTATAAGCGAGACCGTTTTTATGCGATTATTGAAGCGATGACCGGATTTTCACTTAAACCAAACATACGTTTAAGAAACTCAATCACACAAACCAAATCAATGTTTTAAATTTATGTATTTCCCGGGTCCAACTCAAACACGACTAACGCAATAACAGTTCGCAGTAAAATTAAATAGTCTGACCGGCGAGCCTTTTGCTCCGGGGCATAGACAAACAGGAATTTTATCTAATTTCCAACGTCTCTTTATGTACGGTGTCGGATGTTTCTATGTCAAATAATCGGGTTGGTTATGGTTCCAAATGAAGAGATGTGCTCGAAAGAGGTCGCGTTAGTAGTGAACTTTATGGTTGGTAATGATAATTAATTTTCAAGTTTATAGTTGTACAATAATGTAACACCATCGTTCGCCATCATTATCTTCTGTCGAGCCTTTTGCCAAACATGTTGGAGTCGGCTTCCAGTCTAACCGGCTGCAGCTGAATAACAATATTTTACATGAAGCGACTGCCTACCTGACCTCCACAACCAGTTAAAGGGTAATATGAAACTCTTTGGTAAGACTGGTTGTCAAATTAATACTGGTATCAGGCAGATTTATTATCCTGAACAAGGTCTCCTATACGATTAGATTAGCACTAAAAATCGCCTTTAACTAGTATCAGTATTACATATTCTAATGAAGTGACTGTTTTCAGATGTCAAAATTATATTCGTGTAGGTAATTTATCACCATGGCAAGTAAGTTTGTGTACTACTGCAACTTCCAAAAACATTTTCTTAGGATTAACATAGACATTCTGGCATTAATCTTAGACGTCCTCCTTTTAACATACATACATATTCGTTACACTTACGCCTTCTTCCCACGGGTAGGCAGAAACTACAGAACGCCATGTCTTACGACCCTTACATACTCCTTTTGCCTCGTTCGCATGCCGGTTGCGAGTGCAGCGCGCTCCTGCTCTTTCTGAAGAATATCACCAATAAGGACACTATGTCCTCTTAGCGCGTCCATACACATCTGCCTTTGTAAATGCCTTCTGTTAGTCGCCTTTCATTTATCTTCTCAACATACCCAAAGCATCTAAGTCAATTCAATTCAATTTATTAATTAACAATTTACATTGTGTTTGAAATACTACTACATAATAAAATTAAATAAACACTCATAAAAACACTTAACACAACAACATTAAAAACATAAGTTACATACAATAATATTATTCGATGTCAACTCACTAAAATTTTAAACAGTAAATAATTAAAAAATTAAAAAAATACCAATAAAATAGTTTGATGTAACGCCAATAAATAAAAGGGATAATAATACAGTTGTCACAAAAAAAAAACTGACAGTTACTTAAGTTGACTGGAAAAAAATAAATATAAATCATATTTTAATATCACATAGGTATCGTCAACGGAGTAGAGACACTTATCCAATATGAACGCTTTTTTTTTTTTTTTTTTTTGGGTGGGAAATCATCAAATAACTTCTCCCGCACTGGGTGGAGCGGGAGGGCGTGTCAGACTTTTACTGACTAAAACCCACCTGTGTTCCCTCAGTTGCCTGTGTGCTAGGGGCCGCGGTATCTCTTTCGAACAACCCGCACCCCTAGCAGGCATCGGCCCTTGCGGACCCCCCCATTTGGTGCTGACATCTCTTTGAGGCGCGCGTGGAACACAACGCGCCGTCGACCCGGGCTTGGTCCTTACCGGACAGCGAGCTACCCATTACTCGCCGTCCGCAAGCCCGCGCCTACGGTGGCCGGGAATCAGCCTGGGATTCCCGACGCCCAGGGCGTCTCCCGCGGCGACTACGGCCGTGAGGGCGCATATACTGCCTCTCCCTCACGTGCGCCGCCTCCCTCTTCGCGAGCATTACTGCTTCGCAGAAGGAGGTGACGGCTAACCATTCACTCTCGCTCCGTACCATGGCCTGAACCAGGGCCGGACGCGAGAGATCGCCGCCGCCGATCGCCTCCTCGAGGACACGGCGGTGCTCTGCCCAAGCCGGGCAGACCGCCACCGTATGCTCCACCGTGTCCTCAGGGCGATCTTCGCAATGGAAACACCCGGGCGTTTCCTCCCGCCTTATGCGAAACAGGAACCTCCCGAAACAACCGTGTCCGGTGAGGACCTGCGTCAGGCGGAAGGTGAGGACGCCATGCCGCCTCTCAAGCCACTCCTCAAAGAGGGGACTTACCGCCGCTATCGTGGCGTGCCCAGCACTGGGTTGCGACAATCGCACTCTCCATGTCGCCATGAGATCCCGCCGGAGCTCTGTCCGCTGCACCTCGATTTCTCGCGGCAGCGGAGTAACGCCCCGGCGTTTGGCCTCCTCGCGCCACTCCCAGATGTGCGCGAGGACCTTTGCCTCCAGATCCCATGGCGGTAATCCGGCAAGGAGGCCCGCCGCCTCACCTGAGATCGTGCGGTATCCCCGGAATCCAATATGAACGCTTGAACATTTGTTTTAAAAGTAGATGTATAAATCAAGCTTTTTAACAGCGATGCGGATGAGTTTTTTGACGCTTTGTTTTAGTTTATTCGCTGTAGTTAGTTTAATTGAAATAAAAATAGTTCTCATAGCTTTAATTAAATTAATTACTAAACACTTTTTTGCCGAGCTTTTTAAATGTAGTGGGAACTTGTTAAAAAATTGCACTGCTTGATATTGTGAACTGTGTTTCACAATGTTGAAGTGAGGACTTATTTCTCATTTCCTTCCTACGTGTGCTTTCCCTAATTAGTCTTTCTTCATGTGTCTCATATTCATGTAAATACTTTCTAAGATTAGTCAAGAGTATTAAAACGTAGAGACTGGGTACAGTAAGTATTACATTTACAGGTACAGGTTATTACAGTAGTACATTCTTTAAATTTTTGGCACTATTACATCTTCTGTTAAACCTCCTTTTAAGACTTACTTACTCACTTTAAATGCTTACCCTGAACTGGATCTGTAAATGAAACCTTCTTACCTAATTTCCTGAGACCAAAGACCTTGAAGCGAATTGAACACCTATATTACTAATGCACACCATATAACTAGGCTCAAAAATCTAAGTGATTGGTTTCCGAAGCACTCTTCCCGACGTGCTTCGAATGCTACAATTGCCAGGGTTTTATGACTGGCACCCGGTCATAGCACCCTCACAGGTTGATTAGATATATATAAAAAGTAGGCAGTTTTATGCCTATGCGGTAGGCTGGATTTATGGCAATTTCTACAAAACTTGGGTGAGGTTTTAGTATCTTATTATGAGTGTGTTTCTTTAATTAGTCCTTGGTATTATCGTTTCCTTTTTTAGAGGTCTGTTAATGATGATTTAGGCTGTTTTACGAGCTCTTACCAAAGTCATTAGAGATATTGGTTGAAATTGGAAATCCTAGGGTATGCTACCTAATTATGGAGCCAAACGTCAAAGGCAACTTCTACTAATAATACTCCTCCAGACCGTATATCGGCCATGGCGGCTAATCTCTAAGACTATCCTTCAGCGCGGGAGATATTTTAGTGCCCAAGTATAAAGATTTTTAAGCCAGTACGACTGAAACCTTGGCCATCATTTACTGATTTCATAGTCATACAGCTAAAAAAGCCATCATTATAAACCTAATCAAAACAAAGTATTCCAATTTCAAAATCAATCAGATCAATCCACAAACAGAGTATTTTTTTCTAATTATCTCTTAACGTCTGTTACAAAAGGATCCAAGATGGCGGCGGTGACGTCAGCGCTATCGCTTGTTGGCGAAGTAATTCAACTATAATTTCCGATATCCGAGTCGAATCGGTTCTCGTGGAAGCGTGCCCGCTCTTTGAGCATCGAGTGTACCTTTGAAAGTTGCGTCGCGAAGTGCTCCACAGATTGGAAACATACAGAGAGCGAGGTTTGGCGTGCTCGACTGAATGTTACCAAACAGTGTTGCACTTTTTTATTTATAGTGTCGCGTGTGACTTTGGATCTGTTGGGAAATGTTGTGAAATAAATTGTAGAGGGACTTTGTGTTATCATGAAGGGACCGATAGTTTATACGATTCAGTGTACTGGCTAAGTAACAACAGCCACACGGATCGATCTAACAGGTTGGTCCGTGGATGGGTGACCCCTCCATGTCTCAGAAAGCACGTGAAGCCGTGACAGTAGTTACGGATCGTCAGAAGCCCGAAAGTCTGACAACCAGTCTTACCAAGGGTTATCGTATTACCCAATAACTGGGTTGCGGAGTTCAGATAAGCGGTCACTCCATGTAAAATACTGGCATCCTGCTATATCCTGTTAGACTGGAAGCCGACACCAACATAGTTGGGAAAAGGCTATTGAGATGATGATCCACGGCTTTATAGCTTCTTACTTCATCCAGTGTGTAGCTCAGCTCGCTCATAAAACAGTATTTCAGTTTTCATTGAGCCTTCTTTAGACACCAAGATATACCCTAAATATCGGGAATAAAACTAAAACACACTTCAACATACGTAGCAAGAACAACTAACATCAGGCAAGCTCATTGTTCTTGATCACTATGTTTCAAAAAGTAATATTTCCACAAGTTCTGACGTTATCGCGTCTCGTTACCAAGTTTGTCAAATTCGCGTTCGATCACAGACTCGATAAGCGATAACAAATACTCTGAAATGATAACTTCTGTCTATTTTTCGCAGAAATTTCATTAGATATCGATGGATTAAACGAGTTTCCTTGATATTTCTACGTTCGACCAAAAGTGCTCGAAAACGAAGACTTTGATAAAGTAAACCGCTTGATAACTGGAAATATATTAACCATTCAGAATGAATGACTTTAAATATAGTTCATATATGTAATGACAGATAAACAATACTAAACCAAGAGTTTTTAATTTAAACGTTCTCAAAAGCTCAGGTCAACTAAACCAGCATACCAGTTGCGACATTTCTCTACACGAATGTCAAAGTGCAACAAACTTTCTACATTCGTGTTTTAATTGTCTTTTTGAAAAGTAGAGCTCATGTAACCCAAGTTGCAACTTAAATAAGGGTTTTTTTTTGTGTGGGAAATCATCAAATAACTTCTCCCGCTCTGGGTGGAGCAGGAGGTCGTGTCAGACTTTTACTGACTAAAACCCACCCGTGTTCCCTCAGCTGCCTGTGTGCCAGGGGCCGCGGTATCTCGGTAACCCGCACCCCAGGCAGGCACCGGCCCTTGTGGACCCCACTAGTTCGTGCTGGCATCTCTTTGAGGCGCGCGTGGAACACAACGCACCATCGACCCAGGCTTGGTCCTTACCGGACAGCGAGCTACCGATTACTCGCCGTCCGCAAGCCCGCGCCTACGGTGGCCGGGAATCAGTCTGGGATTCCCGACGCCCAGGGTGTCTCCCGCGGTGGCTACGGCTGTGAGGGCGCATATACTGCCTCTCCCTCACGTACGCCGCCTCCCTCTTCGCGAGCATTACTGCGTCGCAGAAGGAGGTGATGGCTACCCATGCACTCTCGCTCCGTACCATGGTCTGGACCAGGGTCGGACGCGAGAGATTGCCGCCGCCAAACTTAAATAAGGGTTCAAGTACTTATTTAAATTTATATACTTTTATCTCGAAACTACTTGTTCTTACAAAACATCTCTGTTCAAAGTAACTAGAACATTATAAAGTAAGCATCCACATTCGCCTCTATACGTCGTACATATTACACATTATACGCCCGTTTACGTAGCACGTACTCCCGTATACGTAGCATATACGCCCGTTTACGTAGCACGTACTCCCGTATACGTAGCATATACGCCTGTATTCGTAGGACGCTTAAACTTTGTGTACTTGAATCTCAACTACGATGAATCTTTGTATGAATAGTTGCACATACGTCTTTATGCAGCACTCCAAGTTCTTTGCATGAAACCCGTTTAATTTCATATTTAAATTTATTTGAGTTACATTTGTGCGAGTTTTCCTTTTATTAGGGATGATATTTTGTTGGTCTGAGTAACTTTTGTTTACCAGTTCATTTGTTGGTATGTTTTACTAGGAAGTGAACAGCAATTCTATTTTAAATTGTTACTAATAAATAATTATGCACTACGCTATTCCTTATTGGTGATGGTCTTCGGAAAGGTCAGGTGCGTAACATAACGTAAACGAAGCAAAAGTGTTATGTAAGGATCGTAGCAGGTGGCGTTCTTTAGGTTATCCCCATGAGAAGAAGGCGTGATTTAATGTATGTACCTATGTGTAACATGCACTATCTAGACACTCTATTCCAGAACTTAATTAGATCATTATTTAAATGTTTAATTAAAAAATAAACGCATTTTCACACACAAAGGGATTATTGCCAAACTGGGGCCTCTAAAACAATTAGCTACGTCTGTTAAGCCATAAAAATTATAATAATCAAGCGTTTCAGGCCATTATACCGTCATAAGGCGAATTAAGAGCATATGTGCGGTATATTGTCCTTTTAGTAAATAAATGATGAGGCCGCGAGGTTGAGAATGAGTTCAGATGTTTTATTAATTGGCGGGTTACTTGTAATCATTCATGAATGTGGCGGTAATTAACTAAAATAAAAACTGATGACAATAGAGATATGGAGTGTGGTTTGTATGTGTTCAGGCAGTTTGGCGTACTGTGAGATGTGGTTTGTTTGTTGTTGACGGAGTAGAATCACACGGATTTATTACAGGAAATAAAATCACTGTTCTGTGTCCGTTATTAACTGTCCGGATGGAGCAAAAAACATTTATATATTTAAAATAGAATAAAGTATTAATCAAATATCAGTAGTAGCTCAGTGGTAACGAGCCAACATACGAGTTGTAGGTCATGGGTTCGAACCTAGGCAGGCGCTCTACTCTGTGTTAACAATTCCATCATACTGCTCTCAAAACGGTGAAGAAAAACGTCGCTAGAAAACCGGCCATCCTAGAACCAAAAATTCGAAGACATGTGAAATCTACCAACTCGCACTGGGCCCGCGTGATAAATAACAGCCCCTCACTCCATCTCGAAGAGAGGAAGCTTGTGTCCCAGCAGTGGGAATATTGTAGTCTGATTATGTCATAGTGTTAATGATGAAGATGTTGTAGATCTTTAATTGAATATGAGAGAACTAAATATCCCTGTTGTTATGAAAATGTTTTTCTTCTTTATTTCTAAGACTTTATGATACATGGACATGATAATTTCAATCTTAATTTAAACTTTACTAAGTAGAGTTAATAAAAGTGGTTTTATTCCAGCTTTTTTACCCAGATGTAACTGAATATCAATATCCATGTTTTGATTCTGCACAACTATTTTCTCTTTGACATTTTAAAACACAATGTCCACCACAAAAAAAAAAACTTTATCAGGCGCCATGTTCATTTGTGACGTCACTTCCAGCGGTCTGACGTTCCCCGGAGGCGAGTCGGGGATATCTGTTCCGGACACGCTGTGCACGCCCAAGTCCGTGGGAATATCCGTGGACACCAACACTTATGAGCCGCACCTACTCGCCGGGACCATGGCGCATATGATTGGACATAATATAGGTGAGTTTTATTAATAAAGTTTTTACTGTACAACACTACAAGGTTATTTTGGCGCAAGCCATAATACACCCATTTTTGAAAAGTGTCTTAATTAGTTTGTAGAGTGCTAATAAACCACAAAAAAAACAAAACATTTTTATTTAATCGATTAGTTCCATAAAAAATGCATTTAAATTTTACATTTTCAAATAAACCGCGTAATTTGACGTAAACGCTGGACGCAGTGAACGCCATATTGCTCTGTGGGTATGACGTCAGTTTGCTATATAAACAAATGCGCTGATATTTTATAAGATAATTGTTTATCATTTTTTTAAAATAGTTACTTTTCTACTTCGTTGGTTCGCTGTTCTTTATAGTTGAATGTAAAATATTATTTAAATAAAAAGTACTTTGGTTACGAAAATAATAAAAGTACAAAGTTGCTCAGTTGACATGCCGTATGACGTAATAACATGGCGGCTACTATTTCATGGTGTTCGAAAACAGATTAAAAAAACTGAAATCTTTAAATAGTATTTTTTTTAAATTGTTACTTCATGAACTAAAACTAACATTTTCGGACTGCATTTTGACTATTAACTATCTCAATAATATATTTTTAGATTTTTTCTCATATAAAGTAAAATACCCTATTGGAACTGACGCCGCCATCTTGTTTGGTCAATACCATTTCTGCTACAGTTTCACAAATATTTACCAACAACGTCCCCCTGTTAATGTCAGTCATGCGCCAAAAGATCCTTGTCGCACTGTACCTATTGAACGTCATTTTGTTTTTTTTTAATGGTTGGAGGCTTTGTAATCGTTCAAATTAACGTTACAGCGTTGGACAGTGCTACTAGACTATATATAGATGTCATTATACTATATTATACTATATTATTGTATTATAGGTGCATTGAAGAAGGCATTATTTGAAATTGTAATTTTTATTAAATTTTTTGTTTTATTTTTATTGTTAAATTTTATGTTAGTGTATTTTATTGATATAAATAGTTTTAATAAGTCTGTATAACATCGTTTTGGGAAACTGTTAGATGTTGTACTTGTTGGTGTTAATAAATAAATAAATAAATAATAAATTATTGCATCAGCCAATTAGGTACACTAAATAAATCAATGAATAGTCCTACGAGCCACATCAACCATTAGGGCCAGTTCAGACAGAACGGAAAAATCCTCGTGCATTCTCGAGCCTTCTCTAACCGCAATACAAACCGCTAGCAACAGAGTCACAGCATGCGTGAGCCGGCTGTGTCGATATTCATAGAATTTTCTACTTTAGGCTATAGTAATACGGTCCTACTTTCAATGGAGCCAGTAAATTGCTCGGGCATACCTTACCCTTATAAGAAATTCGACTTTGCAGAGGAGCGACTCCATCTCTCATAGCTCTGTGACATTCTCTTTTTAAAACACAGTGTATCATATTAACGACCGGGTACTGTGCATAGAATCAGAGTGGTTTTACACGACGCGTTATTCGCAAAAAGTTGGAAGCGAGTTTCAGTTCCGACTAGCGTCGCTGTGGCCCAGCTTTGTACCACAAATACTTGAGGGCAATTAGCATTATGCTTCTTGTTCTTGCTAAGCATGTTACTTTGTAGTAACATACCAAAGCAGCAAAGAATTTGTAGTGTTTAAATTGGCTGGTTGCAGTTCACGTCTGTGTGAAAACTTTTTGTCAGTCAACTTTTTTGGAACCTATCTTAGAGCTTAGCTACATTTTAAATCATCATGTGTGGAACCACCCATAAGAAATGCATAAGATGTATAATGCCTCATTTTGGTGAAAATAGCTAGTATTACTTATTGATCGAAGATATGTTGTAACAAATGCTGCTTCCTAAGTTTTAGAAAATGTTTAACAAAATCATATTTCCGGAAAACTTCAGTTGACATTGTTAGAAATGGTTTCTCTTGTTTAAAGCTATCTCGGTGTAAACAAAATCGATAAAAACAAAAGTTTGGCCGGCAAAACTTTTATTACATAACATTTTGTCTTTTCTTTGCATCATAACTCGGTTTGTTACATCGAAACTGATACCGATAAGGATTCTTTTATTATTCTAAGATCAATATCACAACTGTTTTGCTCACTGCATCTTCCACCATATTTTACTAATGACACATTTTCCCCCAGGAATGGGCCACGACGACGGCCGAGAGCAATGCTTCTGCCGGGACTGGCACGGCTGCATCATGGCGCAGTCCATCGTGGGGTCAGACAATGTGCAGCCCTACAAGTTCTCTGACTGCTCGAAGAACGACTACATCAATGAGCTGCGGGTTGGACAGGGACTGTGCTTGCTCAATAAACCTAATGAGGTACATAATTCCCAATAGATGTGCTTCGGAAATATTCGTCTATCTTCGGCAGCACGAACGCGCTATGATAAAATATATCTAATGTAAAGTGATTACAACCATGGAAGTACTTGCCTATTTTGTATTAACAGGATTGCAAAAGTAGGAATAACAACTCTATTCGATTCCAAGAAACTGTGGCGCGACGTTCGTGTTAATTTGGAGACACGAACATCACCGATGCACATACCTTTGCTAGCTTAACTATATGTTGAGTCTTAACTTGTATTTAAGAAACTAATTATGATAAGTATTGAGTCGTGGTTGTACCTAAAAAATACAACAATGTACAAGCTATAGTTTCAGCTTATACCATCTGAAAATGGCGTGAGGTTCAGTATCTGTGTACCTACATACACACACTGTACAAGTTCTAATAATTCATTTTGCCAGGTGAAAAAACCTTATCACGTTAAGTAATAACTTACAACAGATTAATAGGTACAGCTTTATCAGTTTCACAACTGCTGTAAATATGGCGCTATCAACAAACCGATCAGCACCTTAATTGCGTAACGCACGATTAATCATAATCTGATTCGTTTTGAAACAGATTGCTAAAACATTGCTTCATATGCTCGAAAAATGTGTCTGCTCAACAACGTAAATAACGCAATGAATATTGTTGAACTGTCAAAATGAAACACTATGATTAATCGCGTGTTACGCAATTAGGGTGCAGGTTTATTTAATTCATACTCATAACTTTCAATATAATGATAACGTGCAACCCATACAAATACAGATATTCAATTTATTTTTGTTTAAACAATGAATCGTGAACTATATTAAAATTGAAAATACCAAACCAGGATAATGTTAAACACTGAAATATATTTATTTATCAAATGACCACAACATCTGTGGTGGTTACTGGCAAAAATAGAATTATCCACATTAAAGCTGAAATCAAATATTTTATTTTGGTCAATAATTATTAAAATAAATACATTTTAACTATTATTGGTGTTTCACAACACAAACCTGCTCCTTCTTTAACTAAAATAATGCCATTTAATCTGATTAGAAACTCATTTTACAATTCCATTTAAAATTAATCAGTTTTAAGTCCTCAAACTCACCTATTTAAACTTTAATTAACTCGGAATCGTAAAATCAAATCCAATCCACTGAGATCTTCGAGTGAAATCACTTTAATTCTCGATTAAAAACGATGGGATTCATTGAAAGGAAAGTCGGCGCCTCGATTTCTGCTTGAAGGGATGACAAAACTAATTTGATCATTCATAGGTACATCGAAAGCACCGCACCACTGATTCGGCGACGAAAGTTTAGTGTGGGTGTGCTCGTCAGCGCCATCGCCACACCACTTGCACGCAAGAGTTCATTCAAATTCAAAACAGATTTTCACGTTGAAAATTAATCAGAAGCTGTCGTATTGTTTGTCGTCACCCGCGCTAAGGCCCACTCCTTTAATAAAAGTTATGGTAATACAGGCTGCCCTCGCGCTCTGAATCATCTCTTCGTTTGCGAATATATAATAACAGGAGCGAACGCCAGCCAGGGTTTATTGGAATAAATTTGCATAGTCAGGAATGATAATGCCGAGCCCTGCTTCTCCCCTTCGATTTCTCACGTTTACATATTTATCGAGGGATGATTGTGAGCGAATGCCTTTATTTTCCCGCAGCAGTTCGCGGTTGCTCATAGTAATGCGTGATTTGTTGGCGATTGGTATTGGAAGTGATGCTGGTGTTGATCTTATCAGTTTGAATATTACGTCGCACGATTCGATTCACATTGTACATAAACGTATAACTTGCAATTTCTTTAGATTAGACAAATTTGTCTCCACTTAATCATTTTTTACCTTCCTTTAACCGATTTCCCAGTCACCCTGGTATCGTGGCGCTTGCGACAGCATGCAGCGTCGAAGTATTGAGAATTCAACTAAACAAAATTAAAACATATTACAACGTAGGTGCCAACATTTCCATAGGCTATCTTTTTGATACGCTGAGTTTAAAGACGGTTCAGCAGTTTTAAAGCAAAATTCAACTAAAATTTAATATCATTTTACAATATACCAGGCCACTCAGAAAGTATTGCGAAAAAAGTTTTTATATAGGTATCAGAGACTGGCCAGTTATATCTATTTTGAAAATATGATTATTTGTAAGTAAAAATAGGTACGTTCCAATTTCAAAAATTCCCTCCACATTGTTTGCGAGCTAATTTAAATTATCGTGTCTCATAAAAAAAATAATCGGCGCCGGGAACATTTTTGCACTATGATTTTTTTCGATTTCTAGTGTCACCTGAAAGGCTGAAACCTGACGAATCGTACGATAGACTTCAAATGGCATTCATCGATGAAGGCCCTTCTAAGGCAACCGTGTATCGTTGGTATAACGAATTCAAGCGCGGTCGACTAACTTTGGGGGATGAAAAAAGAAGTGGTCGCCCTTTGACGGCTGTTACCGTGCTAGCAGTGAAAAATTTAATCCATGACATTAGGCGAGTTACGTATCAAGAGATTCAGCACATACTGCAGGTTGGATCGGGAAGCCTTCAGGAAATTCTACACATGTATCTTCGCGTGAGGAGGATAGTTTTACGCTGGGTGTCGCACAACCTCACTGATTCTCAGAAGCAGGCCCGGGTGGAATGGTGCCGTGATATGATAAACAAATTTGAAGCAGGCTTGTTCCGGCGTGTTTACGACATCATTACAGGTGAGGAGTCTTGGATTTATCAAAGCGATCCAGAAACGAAGCGCCAGTCGACGGTTTGGGTGTTTCAAAACGAATCAACGCCTACCAAAGTGAAGCGATCTAGAAGCGGGGCAAAGATTTTGATCGCGAGCTTTTTCAATTTGACTGGCTACTTGGTGTCAATTCCTTTACAGAACCAAAGAAGCATCAACGCTGAGTGGTATACTACCAAATGCTTGGCAGAAGATTTTTTCTGTTGTGAGCAACAAGCGACCAAACATAGGACTCCGCGAGCTACTGTTCCACCACCACAACGCGTCTTCGCACACCGCGCTCAAAACGAGGCACTTCCTGGATAGCACTCTGGTCAAACTCCTGGGTCACCCTCCTTACAGCCCTGACCTAGCACTGTGTGACTTCTTTTTATTCCCGAAAATAAAAAATCAGCTCAAAGAGATACGATTTTCGTCGCCAGAAGATGCGCTGTCAGCGTTCGAGCAGGCTGTAAACGAGGTGTCTGCGGCGGACTGGAAAAAGTGTTTGAAAAACTAGTTCAGACGCATTCAGCTGTGTATAGAGGCTAGTGGAGACTACTTTGAAAAGATTCAATAAAAAATATTTACCCATAGAATTTTTATTTTTATTTTCGCAAAACTTTCTGAGTGTCCCACGTATATTATTCCGTTTCGTCAATCAAACAATCAATCTATCAAACCTTTTCCAAACTATGGGGTCGATTCCAGTCTAATCGTATGCAGCTACTAGTATTTTACATGGAGTGACTGTATATGTGACGTCCTCAACCCAGATCCTGGGTTATACGATACCCCTTGGTAAGACAGTTTGTCAGACTTTTGGGATTCTGACTACCCGTAACTCGTAACGACTGCCAAAGATGTATGAATGACATCCGGGATCTAATCTCTAAGAAACTAAACTCACGAAGTACATCTAAACCTAAATATATATATTCCGTTTAGTGACAGACAGTAGTTATTATATTTCTGCAATAAAGTAATTTCAACTTGCTCAAAAGGCGACATCCAAAAACCTATTTAATTATTTAATCTATGTCCTTTAACAAATTACACAGCTGTCTTGTATATTTTTATACTATGGCATTCATCTACCTTCCTGTAAGTGATAGGTACTGCGCTTACCTACGTACATAGGACGAATCTTGATTCCCGATGTAAATTCAATATGTGTGTATGCTCACCACACCCTTTGGGCATTCTGAAATGTTTCTCTTGTACGACTAATGCTTTTTTGACTGAGTTTGACATGACTATCGTGTGTCGATACGTGTGTTGTATCTTTTCTATTTCGAGATTTTCTTATGGTAGACATTTTGTTATTTTTAGAGGTTTTCAGATTTGGGAAACTTAAGGATAAGGATTTGAGAATAACCAGGTTACTTGGGTTTGTTGTAATAGCAAATCACATGTAGCTAAAACAGCTTGCTATGAAATACACTCTTCAAATGTCGTGTAAGTTGTGACATTTTTAATGCAAATTGAAAGTTGCGGGTGGAATAGAACAGCCAAAAAAATAACAGATTTTAGTTCTAACAGCAATTCATATATTTGAACACACACATGTATAAAGCAATCTGTCATCATGTATCAAATATGAACAAATAAAATTACTTCCTATTCCCACAGCTGGTGATCCACCACCAATGCGGCAACGGTCGCCTGGACGAGGGCGAGGAATGTGACTGTGGCACCATCACGGAGTGTCAGAACACCAACCCTTGCTGCGACCCCTTCACGTGTCGACTGACTAAGGAATCACAGTGCGCTTCTGGGGAATGCTGTGAGCGGTGCCAGGTAAGAAAAGACTGGGTTAAAAATTAAACAAAACAAAATGTTGGAAAACTATGCGGTGTCCTATCAACTATTTGAAATGGCTAGACTCGTATTAAATAAGCTCTCATAATAGGGCTTGGGAAGGGAAGATCAAGAATAATTTGTTTTTATTTACCTATTTGTTGTTTGTTGTTTGTGTTTTTGTTTGTTGTAGGGAGCTAATTGTGTTAAGATTTTCATGTTCTGTGTGTGTTTAAAAATCATGTCATCGGATATTCAAAACGATTTACGTTAATTTATCGAAGAGAATATCTTAGTTCTATTTACGCATTCAGCGAAGCATTCTAGACCTGTTGTATATTGATACGATTCGCTTCACAGGCAGGAATAAGTCATGCGTTAATTACCTCCAAGTCCCTTCAATAAAGATACCTTTGACTCCAACGAACTGTAGTCTAGGTCTTAAAGTATGTACAGCGCAAAGTTTCTTCAAAACAACTGGCACTTAGCACATTTAAATACAAGTCTTACAGTCGAAACATATTTGCATTTTGCCCAGACAAATGTATTCTGACTAATTTACAATGCTACGTCTGAAGTTCATCAGTTTTCAAACTGATTAATGTTCCGCTGTGTGTCATAATGTTGAATAATACAAAGTTAATGCCACATAAAGTTTTGGACAACTATGCAAATGTGACGCTTGGAACCGCAAAAAGAGAGATTTAGTTGGAAATTAGGGATGAAGCATAACTATGTGTGTGTGAAATGGTTTGGAATGGGGAAGAGGTTTTAAAAGGTGCATTACTAAATTGTCCCACTACTGTTATAGATTTGTAAATCTGTTTGTTTGAGGATATTAACACCGAATCGTAAGTAAATCGTAGTTACTGAACGCCTGTACGCTTAAGATGAAGGGTGCCTAACATAATGATTACTGGAGCGAGTTTTTGGTTTAACGTTACCCTGATTTATTTCCTAGGCACTAGATGCTATCAAAACTTTTTTTATTGATGCTAAGATTTTGCAGCCAGAATTACAACATCTTTGCCTTTCACCTCCCCAGCTAAATTACAACATCTTTGCCTTTCACCTCCCCAGCTAAAACCACGCGGCGTGACCTGCCGGGACGCCACAAATGAGTGTGACCTCGACGAGACATGCACGGGATCGTCCGGTTCTTGTCCACCGGATGCGCACCGGAAGAACGGCGAGTCGTGTGAGGAAGGCAAGGGGTACTGCTTCGCGGGACAGTGCCCCACACTGTCGCTGCAGTGTGAAAGTATTTGGGGCCAGGGCACGGTGGGGGCTGATAAGGAATGCTTCGACCAGTTCAACTCGAAGGGAGCGGTGACGGGGCACTGCGGGAAAGATAGCAATGGACATTTTATTAAGTGTGAGATTGAGTGAGTATTATTACGACCTTATAATGGCTTTTTAGGATATTAAACAGTTGTACCTATACATACTATATATATATAAATCAAAAGTTATTTCATTCGATATCTAGATTAGTACTCAAAGAATATATTGTTTATGTTATTGTTGTATAGGTTTGTCACACTCTATTAATAACGGGTTAGTCTCATAGAGATTTGAGTAAGCCCTAGTCAGTGACTGAAATTACGTCCTACTATTATATTCTTCTAATAATTAAAAAGTGACAGTTTTTATGTTTAGATCTTTAGATGTCTGTTACATGTTTAGTTGATGTTTGCAAAAACGGCTGAACGGATTTGGTACACAGATCGTTTAAAACCTGGATGAAAACATAGAATACTCTTATCCCAGTAGTACGTTCTCTTAGGATAATGTTTGACCTCCACGCGGCCAAAGCCACTGGCAAAAGCTAGTAAGCCATAATAATGACGCCGAGAAGATCGTCTCTGCGCGTTTGTGTCATAAACACGTTCCGATCTCACGACTGTCATCTTCATCAGGAACGTCCGCTGCGGCTCTCTACAGTGCCAGCAGGGGAACCGGTACCCCATAGTGACCGGTATGGACGAGTACTATACTAGAACCGTCATCAGCATTAAGGGCAACGAGTATGAATGCAAGTAAGTACGGCTCCGGTGTTGATATTGTCTTTATCCAGCTGTGAAGTTTCATTTGAGAATGTTTTGAACTAAATAATAGAATAATAAAACTACCCGTTCAGGTAACCAAACATTCTCAAGGCTTCCAAATCTCTCTACCATTATTTCAAAGGCATGTTGTAACCCACCACTCCTCACAATTCCAGAGCCACAACAGGTCTTCCAAAGCACTCGGAGATCGCTCCGCTGGGACTGGTGCGCGACGGCACACCGTGTGGCGACAACCTGGTGTGCGTCAACCAGACCTGCACGTCCATCTTCCCCTACATCGACCATACCAAGTGCCCTACCGACCACAACAATAACGAGTGCTCTGGGAAAGGGGTGAGTAGTACTTTGTTACAAATATATACTGGGTGGATTTTTTGGACGGCGCAGTAGAAATTTGTGCATGCAGTTATGCACAAATTTTGAATTTTTGTAACTTACAGTCGGGAAAAACCTCAATTCGATCGTTTTATTATCATGATGTCAATCGATGCAGTTTAGTATAATGGATTGAAAGACTCTTATGAACCAATATCGAACGCCACCCAATGCACAACTCTAGTCCAGTGCCACAGAGGCTTAAAAACCCCAAAAAAAATATTGGGTGCGTGAGTCCAGCCTATGGCAACCCCTCCACAGGAAGATGTGATCTTTGGCAAGAATTACTTAAGCCTCCTGATTTCTTCATTGAACTATCAGAGAGCCTCCCATCCGGCCACAAGTTACCATGGCCTACTTGGAAAACCTTAAATAGACTTCGAACCCAAGTAGGTCGCAGCAAGGACAACCTCTACAAGTGGGGATTCATGGACGGCTCAGATCTCAGGTGTGTGTGCGGTGTCTCTCCACAAACAATGGCTCACCTCCCATCTTGCACCGCATGCCCTATTACCTGCACACGTGAGGACCTAATGGCTGCATCAGCGATTGGTATTCGCGTTGGTGAATTTTGGGCGAAACAAATTTAAATAATTGTTCATTTTTTCGTTTTATTTTTGCCATCGACGCGCTAAGTAGAAGAACCAACTTTCAAAAAATAATTTCATTTTAATGTTTTTTTTTATGATGTGAAAACACTGGAAAATAAGAAGCATCCACTTGTTCACTAATACCAAACATGAACATATGCCTTTTTAGAGATTTGCGTTTTAAAGATGGCGTTACCTATAACCTTTATTTTGTTTCACGATTAAATAACCTCAGGATAGTATTTTACTAACTTTTTCTGCTACAAACCCAGTTTCGTAACAAATTCGTAAAAACCTAATCTCCGTCATACGAACATTCGTAAACGCGTCCATATCATATCTAACCTTATAAAACCTAACAGCGCCACGCGAAGCAAAAATTGAATAACTCGCCGCCCGGGGCACCACTCAAACTATTAAAAAGTAACTCCGCGAGCCCCACGTAGGTACCTACATATAAAAATATTACACACAACTTACTCACGATATGGACTGTTCTAAAATTATATGATGAAAATGTAAACAAATGGTTCAGAAAACGTACCTGTGGATACCAATTTACAGTGCCACTTACATATTGAGTGCATTGATTTGATTGGTTTAATGGTTTAAACCTGAAATCTTTATTATAAATCCCCCGGAAAGCCCTAAGGCCCTGGGCCAGGCCATGGTACGGAGCGAGAGTGCATGGGTAGCCGTCACCTCCTTCTGCAAAGCAGTAATGCTCGCAAAGAGGGAGGCGGCGTACGTGAGGGAGAGGCAGTACATGTGCCCTCACGGCCCTAGCCTCCGCAGGAGACGCTCTGAGCGTCGGGAATCCCAGACTGATTCCCGGCCACCGTAGGCGCGGGCTTGCGGACGGCGAGTAATGGGTAGCTCGCTGTCCGGTAAGGACCAAGCTCGGGTCGACGGCGCGTTGTGTTCCACGCGCGCCTCAAAGAGACCGGCACCAACTGGTGGGGTCGGCAAGGGCCGATGCCTGCCTGGGGTGCGGATTGTTCGAAAAAGATACTGTGACCCTTGGCACACAGGCAACTGGTGGGTTTTAGTCAGTAAAAGTCTGAGACGCCCTCCTGCTCCACCCAGAGCGGGAGAAGTTATTTGATGACTTCCCTCCCACCCTCAAAAAAAAACGCATTCACCATAAAGATGTTTTTCATTTGACAATTGAGTATAATTTTAGTACTTTAATTTTCGTCGATGATTTTTTAATGAGAATTTAATAACATTATTCAAACAATTATTTGTAGGAAAATGTAGTGAGATTTGAAGTTGAATCCTTCTAAAATTTACTTAATATGTGTATGTTACTAATTCCCTTTACTGAGTGATTAGGCAATAATTAAACCTGAACAGGGTTTGTTTACAAAATCAAAAGACATTTATTCAAACTAGGCTGAGAGTAACCACTTTTTGATCGTCAAAATTACATAATACAGTCCCCCAAAGCGCCCGCCCTTCACCACTTCCTAGTGCTTTAGCTGGGAAGAAGAAGTGGCGGAACAAACTCCCCAGTAGCATAACTGTCTGGTAAGTTAGAAGAACTTGATTCTATACAATGGTAGGTAGTTAAGTACCTAATTAATAACATTGCAAAACACAAAATATTAATTTTAAATATTTGCCATTATGTCAACCACCACACGCCATAAAGTCATTAAAAACTTTACTCGAGCAGAAATCCTAATATTATAAATGTGAACGTTTGTATGTTTACATGTTTGGATGTTTGTTACTCAAACTCGCAAAAACTGCTGAACGGATTTGTATGTTTGGCACACAGATATATTTTAACCTGGTTGAATACATAGGATAATTTTTATCCCAGTTGCATAATTTGTTACCCCCACGCGCGCAAAACCGCAGGCAAAAATACAACTTAAAATCTAAATTATAGCCTACAGGCATAAATGGCGTGCTTACGTATGCAATGCTGCATTATACATATTTGAAACACGTTTGGAACAGACTGTATGTACGGTCACCAAAAGAGATAGGTAACCAGAGTCAAAAAAAATATAAAACAAACAGTACATTCATATAAAACAAACAGTACGTTAATATAAAACAAACAGTACATTAATCAAATTAAGTTTCATTCGAAAACATCCATTGGTTTCTTCTAAACTTCAACTATATCCGACGACTCTGGTTATTTATCTCTTTTGGTGTAAACATTATAAAAGAGACACGTATATGTGTGCTAGGTTCTTTCTTATCTCGTATCGGCACATGACATGACAGTGAGTGACATGAGAATAGTTCATGTCAGACATATCGTAGCGAGGCTACTTGGAAAGCAAAAGTAAGGTAAATCATTTGGATTTCAACTTTTTAGTCCTACTAATATTTTAAATGTAACTGACGTCACTGGTAACTGACACGACTTACGAGTTGTAGGTCAGGTTCGAACCCAGACAGGCGCTTTACTTTGTGTTAATTATTTCATCACCACTGCTCTCAAAATGGTGAAGGAAAACATCATGAGGAAACCGGCATGTCCTAGAACCAAAAAATCGAAGATATGTGACGTCTACCAACCCGCACTGGGCCCACGTGGTGGATTACGGCCCACTCCCTTTCACAGAGAGGAGACCTGTGTCCCAGCAGTGGGAACAGTATAGGCTGATTAAGATGATTATAAATGTGAAAATTTGTATGTTTGGATGTTTGTTAGTCAATCATGCTAAAACGGCTGAACGGATATGGATTAAATTTGGCACACAGACAGTTTAAAATCTGGATTAACTTAATCATAGGATACTTTTTTATCCCGGTAGTACGGTCCGTGGGATCATTTGCGACCTCCACGCGGGTGAAGCCGCCGCGCTGCCAAAAGCTAGTATTAAATAATTTTTGGAATGGATAACAAAAAATACGTTACTATAGGGAACGTGCACGACGAAGGGTCTGCCATCTGGTGGCGCAAATCCGAAGTTTTCTCGCAATCATTACTTGAAATTGACACTTCACGTTGTGTTTCTGGATGATCGAACACTTCAATGAAAAATAAAAATAAATCAAATTCTATTTACTTTCCCACAGATAGTACTCACTTTCCTTGGTTACGTGATAAACGACAAAAGTGGACAAATGCAGTAAAAAACATTTGTAATTATGAGTTTCAAAACATTTAGAAATTACATAATAAGTCATTTTATTTGTAAAAACAGCTAAGTTTTGTGTGTACTTAGTACTTGTATTCAATACAAACAAATCTGTGAGTAAACATAACCTCAAATCCTTTTAGTTAGTTTTCGATATAGGTTATCTGGAGAATTTATAAAGTAAATTAAAGCACAGATATGCTTACATTTTTGAGATAGGCTTGCCTTACATTTGCAATTTGCTCTTCTAATATTTCTATTGCAATCAAGCTGAAAACAAGGCGACATGAACATATATATTTATAATATAGAAAAAATATTTACGTGAAAAATTAGATCAGAAAATACTTTACAGTTATGTTGACATCTTAAACGTTAGAAATCGTCTTTTGAGCTACAATTTTGCTCTTTGTAAAATTGTAGCTCTTTGAATGTAGGAATCATGAAAATGCTTTCATGATTCCTAACTGTTTCTTCTATATTTAAGACATCCCCGGACTCGAAGAGTTTTTGGCCTTTTGACACATTCTGACCACGATTTAAAAAAAAGAAAAGACGATCATTATTAATCGGCCGGAACCCATATTTTATCATTTTAATAAAAACGATTTAAATATAATGTAAACATTAACTTAAACATTGACGGCAACACGACAGATCTGAAAAGTTTAATTTTTCACCACACCGTGGCGCTCGTGTCGATTTGTGCTGCCATCTATAGTTCGTGCACGTTCCCTATAATGTGATATAGATGTTACTTAGAGCAAATACAAGGTTTGTACACATAAAAACCAGATGTTTTAAGGAGCCATATTTGTTTTGCTTTTGGAATATCACATTGATCGGTATGAACATGATGTAGGAATGGAACGTTGATGTCAGCGTGTGTGAAAGAGCTGAATGCTAAGGTGTAAGTGGGATGGTGGCCTATGCTTAGGATGGCGAGGAAGATATTTATTAAAAGAGCTGAATGCTAAGGTGTAAGTGGGATGGTGGCCTATGCTTAGGATGGCGAGGAAGATATTTAATAAAACGTGTAATGACAGTGAGCTTTTGAAATACGGCAAAAGTAGTACAAAGTTTTGGCTTCACGTAATAATATACAAGCTTTTGCCCGCGGCTCCGCCCGCGTGGATGTCGGTTACCGCATAAATAAGTAGCCTATGTGCTTCTCTATAGCCCGGGCTATAACTCTGCCAAAAAACATGACGATCAGTTCAGCAGTTTAGGCGTGAAAACGTAACATACAGACAGAGTTACTTTCGCATTTATAATATTAGTAAGGATATGTAGATAGAAACCTGTTTGTGATATTTATTTTACTTTTTCTCTGACCTCAGCTCTTTATTCCCACAAAAATATTTATCAAGAAAATACTATTTTCTTCCTTTGTTACTTTGAACATGTTCGCGTTTTCATAAACACAGTAATTTTTGATCCATTTCATACTTTACTAACATGAAACACTATGTTATAACATATTGCAGCACAAAATAAATAACATGTTTTCCCCTCAAAATTCTCATTTCCACGAGCACCTATTTAAACTTAATTACTGCTTCGAGTTCCCAGAACATTTTCATATTATAAATTAAATGTAATATTAACTCTGAACATACCTCAAAATGGAGTAATATTATTCCGAGTGGGATTAATAAGTTCCGTAACGTGGAGTTTTAATTCAATATCATTTAATTGGCCGCTCGCGCTATAGTTTGGACATCGTTAATTATAAGTTGCACGATGTGCGCCTCCTTTAATGATGTACCAAGGTACGGGAGGAAGCGAGAAAAAAATGTCTAATGAGATTTTTACACGTTTTATATTAGCTTCACTTGTGTTTTTGTTTGTATGTTTGTAACCGACTCCTTAGGGCGCGATTTTGACCCACTTTAAACGGTCAGATTTCATTTAAACTTTATAAACTTATCGACGACCGATGACAATTCAAAACTGAAAAAATCACGCTTTTGTAGTTAGCAGAACTAAAAAATAGAAAATAAATAATAGTTTAAGAAACTAAAAAATACGCTTTAAAAACCAAACTAAAAAAGTAGAAAATAATTTAATTCAATTAAAAAGCGTGGGGTACTTGACATTAATTGATTATAAAAATACCTGAAAAAGCACCCCACGCTTATTAATTGAATTAAATTATTTTCTCCTTTTTTAGTTTGGTTTTGAAAGCGTGTTTTTTAGTTTTTTAAACTATTATTTTTTCTTCTGATTATTGCTTATTCATTTATAGAGCTGGCTTAGACTGAGACAGACTAAAAATACTCAGCTGTATTTCTCGATGACCGGCACCCTAGTTGCGTCACAGGCTATTAATCAGAGTCTGAATAATTTTAAAGGTTATTGCTAATCCATTGCTTCATATATTCGAAAACTTAGTCTGCTCAACAAGGTAAATAACGCAATGAATGTTGTTGAACTGTCAAAATGAAAGCTATTTCCACTGTTAGTATGTTACGTAACTACCCCACGGGTCTTGCAATGTTATGAAAACTTAAAAATCCCAATTCAATCACTTCCCAGTGTCTTATGACTTGTTCCACGTTGCAGTCTCTTCAGACAGTTTGATAATTAGCAGGGTCCAGTGAATTCGTAATTGTACATAATTAGTGACCGGCGCGAGGCGTCCGAGCTGCTAAGCCTTGTAGGTTTAACATGTGGACTAGAGTTTACTTACACATAAGTGATAATTGAATACAATATGCTTGTGTTTAAAATGTATTACTTCTGATTTTTCTCATGAAAATTGTTACCCTGTTTCGTGAAGAAAAACACAGATGCCATTACATACCTACTTGAAAAGTTAAACGGAACGTAATTTTATACCGCGCAAAACAGAACGTAATTTCATACTGCGCAACAACAACATAACTTTATACCGCGCGAAACGGAACGTAATTTTATGCCATGCAACACGAAACGCAATTTTATACCGCGTGAAACGGAACGTAATTTTTCTACACCATCAAAATACATTGAATACGATTCGTATTCTTTTCCATTTATCTACAGCATACTATCCAGAAAGCTTTGTTCATATAATGCAATGTTCGAGATTTTTAATATCATAATCGTTGTAAATACGATGCTTTACTACAATTACAACAAAGCGGATTTTCGGCACGCCCCGTTGGCTTTGCCATATCAAATATTTCAATTTATGCTAACGGTATTAGAGGAGCTATCGAAGATTCATGTGTATCAAACATTGTCAAGCTATCGAGTTCCCAGTTTCCGAAGGCAAATAATTGGAATCAAATACATCACATATTCGCGTCCGTTTTCAAGCTGCGCTCTGCTTAATATAATAGCGTTATTTGCCATGTATAGCTGTTAGTCCTTGGGTTTCGTCGCTACAATATAACAGGAATCTACCACTTTCTTATAATAATACTAACTTTACTATTGGAAAGAGCTACTACCATTGATCACCATAAGTACTTTACTCAACGCTGAACGACAATGCTGATATGACCTTTTCGTCAACTGTTACAACTTCTTCACTAGCACTTGTCTTATTTGCACTAATCTTAAGTCCTGTAGGACAGGGTCTTATAAATCCACTGCTCTTCATTGCACTTAATACAGCCGCCACAACGTCATTTTCCCAGAACATCACACAACAAACCGGATTTTTTCACAAAAATGCAGTAGGAAACGTATGGAAATTCCGCAGTGGCACCTTAACTAAATCTCGGTGTCACGGGTGACCGGCCCTGAGAAAATCGGATTGGTCGTACGTACGAGCCGTGCCCCGAATTCTGGCTCGACCCCGAATAGTTGGACCCGACGGGCCGAGTTAGCATGTAAATAGTTTAAATAGTAACTCCATACGGTTTTAGTTAAATATGTAGCCTCGTAGAAGAGTTCGGAGCAAGATTTGTTCGTTGCTTGTGTTACCAGTGTGTTTACTTTGACTGTTCAGAGGGACGAATACGTTGCTGTTTTAATCGAGATTTAGTTTTGTAATGTATTAACAGAGCCGATTCCTCAGTAGGAGCTTAGTCCGGACTTGTGCCCGGTGGACTTAAACATAGCTTGCAAAATGTGGGTGTAACCTCTCCCTAACACTTCGGGGTTTAAGGGCGTGATGTCATTTAGTAGAACCGTTTAAGTTAAATATTTTATGAGGTAGACTTTACATCAGTACAGTCATCTACCGTCGACGAAGTCATTTATCTTTTCATGGAATTACATGATCACATGAAATTCTATGAAAAGAAAAAAACCACTTATTGGCTCATGAAAGAAAACGCAAAATAAAAAGTGTCCGACTAGCACGAGCGGTTACTGCTCAAATCCGCCTTCAATTCCAAATCGGTTTGAAATCTGAAATTATAAAAGGAACAAAGTAAGTACTTAATAGGACTTTTTGTCATGAATAAATTTCGTATAAAGTTTAATAATTGTCTTCCAATCGTTCCTCACCTCCGTTCGAGTGGCAAGGAGAGGAATTCAATACGATTCCGTACTGGCAGACGACGATTTGTGTCCAAACTCAATCCGCACTAAATCGAGTTACTAACGCAACTAGCGTCAAAGTTACTGACGAAACTCGCTTCAAAGTTATTGACGCAACTCGCTTCAAAGTCGCTTTTAATTCGTTCATTTGCATCCTTTGGAACTTACTAAAGTGATTTATTTATCGGTGTTTTTAGGGATGATTCAACATATATAAATATTTCTTAGATTTGCGTTAAAAATATCTATAGCTATTCAGAGGAAAACTTTTTAGTCGTATTTTTGTGTAAAGGGATTCGAACTTTTTTGTATGGAAGCTGACATATCTCCCCACCGCCATTCTATTTTTTTTTTCGAAATCGCGGCGCACACATACCTAGACGAACAAATTATGTCAAGTAACATGGTACCCTAAAGTGTCACGTTACCGAGATATTTTTTTTCCTTTATAAAATGTCACAATAGATGATAGTTTATTCACATTACAATCTAGCCTAGTAGCTAATAAGTAATTTAAATATAACTTAAACTGCTAAGTAACTATAAAACTAAGAAATCGTCCAATAACGTCTTTCTTATTCACTGTAAGTTAAGGGGAAGACACTTGATTCACGTGTTCTTTATTAAAGTTGGATCGCCTCTACATTCACGTGATAATGAAGTCTGTGTTCATGAGCTTCTGCATATCCTTGTTATAACTATGTTTACGACCTCCATCTTGAGGTCCCGGTGGAGGTCGCTGTTTCTAATGTACCAGGGCGCGCTTACTATATCCCTTAGTACTTTGTTTTGAAAACGTTGTATGATTTGACGATTACTTTGGCTGGTGTAACCCCATAGCTGAATACCGTAGGTCGATATAGGCTTTAAAATTTGTTTATATAACAACAATTTGCTAGATGTTGACAATGGTGATTGTCTACCAAGTAGCCAATACATTTTTTTGTATCGAATATCTAATTCCGCTCTTTTCTTTTTAACATGCTCTTTCCAGCGCAGTTTTGCATCCAAGGTCATGCCGAGATCTTTAGTAGTATTCGCGTATAGTATTTGTTGATTATTTATGAATAATAGGAAGTATTGTGGCTTTTTATTCGTGAAATCAATGTGGATAAACTTGCTTTCATTAAGTTTGATACGCCATATTGCAGTCCACTCATAAACACGATTTACGGACTCTTGAACCTATTCTACCGCTTCTTCGTGACTATTTCCAACAACCATGATAGCTGTGTCGTCAGCAAAGGCTGCAATGTTACTATTTTCAGCTCAGGAATATCACAGGTGTAGAGTAGATAGAGGACCGGACCTAGTACACTACTTTGTGGTACTCCAGCTTTTATCTGCCTAAGGTTTGAATGGGCATTTCTATGTCTTATTCTAAACAATCTGTTTGATATATAGGACTCTATGATGTCTGAAAACTGTTGAGGCAGCATTGTTCTTAGCTTATAAATGAGCCCAGCATGCCATACTTTATCGAAAGCTTGTGCAACATCAAGGAAAACCGTGGAGCACACCTTCTTTTCCTCTAGTGTTCTTTCAATATTATTAGTAATTCTGTATACTTGGTCGAGCGTAGAGTGTTATTCTCTAAATCCAAACTAGTAATCGGGGATTAGATTTTCAGCTTCAATAATCGGCTTCAATCTCTTTGGAAATCATTTCTCAGAGTTTTGACAACACAGGTAGTAACAATGAGATTGGTCTGTAAGATGTTGTTGCATGAGGTGGTTTCCCAGGCTTGGCTATCATGATGACTTCAGCTACTTTCCACATGTCAGGAAGGTGTTTCAACCGAAATACAGCATTAGTAAGCGTCGTAAACTTAACTATAACTTTACGTAGGAGATTTTGTAAAACTTCTCCTGTAAATAAGTCGTAACCAGGGGATTTTCTCCGATTAAAATTACACTAAATTTCTCTAGATATACTTCTTTTGGGGTACCGAGATATTTGAAGGAAAACATTGACATAAGAATACAACGACAATCAAAATAGACTTATTACGTGTCTATAGGTGTCATAATGTATCCAAATAATCGTTCCCAGGTTGGTTATTATTATTTCTGTTTATCGAAAGATAGTAGATACATTACATGCTAATAGGAGCATGAGAAAACGACTACTACAATTAATTATTTATCCACTAAATCGCATCGCAATGAAACGCAGTTGACATGTTGCTGTCGCGTCGCATTGGGCGCAAATCATGTGACATGTTCCTCAGCTTGAAAACATTTTTTTAAGTAGGTAAGTATTGCAGCTAGTTAGATATGTAGTATCTACTTGTACCAAATAATAAGAATAGTAAAATTTATTTTACTGCCTAACTACTGGTTAAAAATAAAACAAAAGGTATGTGATTGATGTTACCATTTATCTAATACTGTAAGTATAATATCAAACATATGTGAATATATACTTAAATGTGATTTAGTAGGCACATAATTAATTACGTATAGTAGCAGTTTTCTCGTGCTCCTAGTAGTATGTAATGTACCTACTCTCTTCCAATGAACAGTAATGTGGGATCAGGCGGTGAAATAAAATGGTCAATTTTACTTGTATTGCTATATTTTTCCGAAATTAAGTATAAATTTAAAATAAAACTTAAGCACATCGTCCGTGTCCGTTCATCGTTCCACACAACGTCTCTCAAACGCCATTTCTCTCTTTTCTCGCTCTCTCTCATAACCTTTCAGTCGCACATCTGCATACGTTCTCTTTTACTCAAAATTCATTCCACACTCGGTCATCCTACACACTGTCTGCCCTCAGACACAACGTTCCAAACAACGTAAATCCCATACAATCCTAACACTTAACATAAACAATCTTGAATCATATATAATACTTTAAATTAAGTCTTACTTGTATTACAAAAACATAATGAAGTTGCAATCTTAAACAATATAATTTTGACAAACATTTTTTGTAATAGAAACGTTTACTAACTCTTATTACTTAACAACATCTGTAATTAGTTAAAATCTTAATATTTATTTTCATAGGAAAAGAAATAAAACATCATGACTCTTACAAACATTACTTACATTCACACATATCTTTGCATAGCAGCGAAATACAAAACACCTTAATGACATAATATGACCGGTTACAATTTACTTGTAATGCTAGCCCGTAACAACTCTGTGTAACTATGTATCTAGAACATAACAAAATAAAGAAAACACATTTAAAAAAACATAAAACATTTCTTAACACCTATCATTTTCATGCAGTCAACACACAACTAACATCTTCATAAACCTCACATACTGAGTAGATCTTATGCCTTGTCATCTGGCCATTTCTTCATATGATCTACAGATGTTGTGGTTTTGACTGGACCTTCTGCCATCATATCTACTGTTTCTACATTGTATCTGTCATATCGTTTGCTTTTTGTTACCTGATAAGGTCCCAAATATTTAGGTTTGAGTTTCAGTCCTGGCCCAAACTGGGTTCGTTTTATAGCAACTAACTCTCCCTCTACATATTTCCTACTCTCCTTTCTATGCTTATCATAGTTCTTTCTATTCTCCTGTTGTACTTCCAGTATTTGCTGTTTGGCTCTCTTCCTTAAATCTTCTCTATTTTCTACGTAGTTGTCCCTTCCTTCTTGTTGTAGTAGTTCATATATTTCTATATCCTCTTGTCTCTTCATTTTCTTTCCTATTAGCATCTCAAATGGAGTAGTGTTCACGCTTCTCTGGTAAGTACTGTTTAATGCCATCTGCACTCTTCCTACATGACGATACCACAATCCTGGTTTTTCAATACATAGCTTGGTAAGTACTGGTATAATAGTTCTGTGAACTCTTTCCACCTGACCATTGCTTCTGGGTACTCCTGTAGTAATATGACATAACTCGATTCCCTCCTTCATGCAATACTGTTGAAATTCGTTGCTAGTAAAAGCAGTACCTCTATCTGTAATAAATCTTTCTGGACTTCCAAAAGTTTGCTTTAATATCTCCAATTTATTCAACACTTCCCTCGTTGTAGTACTTTTACACGGAAACAACCATACGAACTTCGTAAAAGCGTCAATAACGGTAAGTATATGATTATACTGCTTATGAGTCTCTGTCAGGGGTCCAACATGATCCAAATGCAGCGTATGCAGCGGAGTGTCTCCCTTCTCAATTGGATTAAGGTAACCTTCCTGTTTTCCTTCCTTTCTATTTGTCAGTAGACATGGTATACATGATGCTATATAGTCTTCAACTTTCTTTCCAATTCTTTCAATGTAGTAATCCTTGCTTATAAGATCTAAAGTTTTCTTCTTTGCAAAATGACCATTACTGTGTGCCCTCTTTATGATTTCATTTTCCATCGTACTAGGTATAACAAGTTGCTGCTCCGGTCCTTTATAAAGCAATCCTTGTTTCAGAGTGTAATCCTTAAATGATGTTCCTTCTTCCAAAAATTTTATTATTGCACTAAGACCCTCGTCACACTCTTGTGCGCGTTTTGTATCTTGGTGTAAGCTAGATGTTATAGCTGCTACATATGGGTTTCGACTCAATGCGTCGACATGCCTCATTCCAGTACCGTCACGGTGTTCTACTGTAAAATCGTATTCCTGTAGAAATAAAATCCATCGAGCAACTCTTGTTGATGATGCTAAATCTTTCTTATTTAGTGTCATTTGAAAAGCTTTACAATCAGTGACAATCTTGAAGAATTTTCCATATAAATAGTGTCTGTACTTCTTCACACCTTCAATTATAGCTAGCGCTTCAAGCTCATAGCTTGTGTACTTGGCTTGCGCGTCCGTAGTCCTTCGACTCATATTATGAACTGGGTGTAAATTTCCATCATCCCCCTTTTGCATTAAAATAGCTGAATAAGCAATACCTGATGCGTCAGTATGGAGCTCCGTCTCTGCTCTTTGGTCATAGATCTTCAGCACTGGTTTAGTAGCCAACTTCATCTTCAATTCGTTAAAAATATATCTATGTTCATCATTAAATTCAAACTTGCATTCTTTCCTCAGCATATCTGTGAGCGGCTGTGCTATCTGAGCATACTTAGGTATAAATTTCCTGAAGTAGGAACAAAGTCCTAAAAAACTATGCAGTTGCTTCAAATTCTGAGGCTCAGGGAATTTTGTAACAGCATCTGTTTTCCCTGGCGACGGCATTACTGCACCACCTTCAATAACATGTCCTAGGTATTCTACCCTTCTGGTTAACAGTTGAGACTTCTTCCAGTTGATATGTAACCCATATTCCGATGCAGTATTTAGAACTTCCTTTAGGCGCTCAAAAGCCTGATGCTCATCTTCTGCTGGAATTAAAATATCGTCAATAAAAACAATAACAATACCTCTGGTTATCAATTCTCTGAATATAATTGTTATAAATCTTGTAAAAACCTTGGGGCAAGTAGCTAGACCAAAAGGTGCACGTAAGAATTCATATTGTCCGGTTGTTGTCACAAAAGAAGTATACTTAATGGAATCTTCATGTACGCGTAAGTGAAAGTAACCATCTTTCAAATCCAAAGCACTAAATATTCTAGCCGAGGACAACTTGTCAATATGATCATCTATTATAGGAAATGGGTATTCGTCTTTAACCATTTTACTGTTAATCCTTCTATAATCAACACATATTCTTAAAGCACCATCTTTTTTCCTCACTAATACCAATGGACTAGAGTATTCTGAGTAACTCACCCTTATAATTCCGTCGTCAAGCCATTGTTGGATTTGGCGATCCACATCCTCCTGTTCTTTGAATGAAATTCGTCTTGGCCGCTGAGATACAGGTAAGTCATCTTTGAGAACAATTTTCAACTCTATTGGGGCTTCTTTATTTTTCTGTGGCACATAACTTGTTACTAACCTTGTTACTTCTTCTTTTACAGCGGGATTACTTACGTGAGCTAAACAATCAATAGAACTAGAGAAACATGTAACATCTCTCAACCATTCATAGTTAGGGTTCATCCAATCATCTTTCGGCAATAACCAAACCATACAATCTTTCATAAACATCGTAACATTTCTTAGGAAATCATTACCAATTATCATTTGGAATGGCACAGAGTCGTTGGGCATTACATAGAACGTAGTGTCATGGTACAAACAATTATCAATAGTTATGTTGAGCGTAACAACACCACATGACTTTACTTGGGAATAACCTAAACCGGTTAACGTAATGTTGTTTTCGTTACACTGTATTACAAAATCTAACCTTTTCAGTTCATCGTAAAAATCCTTTGACATCAAGTTCACGTCACAGCCCAAATCAATTAACGCATTACCCGTTATACCGCACACAAACACTTTTTTCAGTGGTTTTATACGACTTACGAGGCGTACAACCGGTATCGTAACATCAGGTTCCTTGTTTTGTTTACTTTCATTGCACGTGTCAAACTCAACAACATGGCCGCTGTTACTACAGCCAATCGCTGTCCTGCTCCATCGTTTCATGTTGCCAACATCGTAACACAAATCATTCGCGCCTGTGTTCACATCAGTCGTTGCTATGTAAACATCTCCCTGAATTTCGTCATTCGCGCTGCTGGTGGCGCCCTCTTGCATCAAGTTGAAGAATGCTTTCTTCGACATCTGATTGGTTGATCTTCGTTGTTCTTGTTCAGCAGAAGTGCCAACCTTCGGAAGTTGTCCGTATCCTCCGATCGTACCCGAAGTCTGCCGAATGTCCGATTTTGACGTATGATGCGCCGTTTGGTTCAAAACCGAATCCGAAGTCGCCATCTTTTTCAATGGGCAATTTGGAGAAATGTGACCAAAACCATTGCAATTGAAGCATTTTTTTCCTTGCGACCGATGAGGACAATTCTCCGATGTATGCTTTTTGTCTCCACAGTTGAAACATCTCATCATTGCAGCCGCGTTTCTCCTATTATTACCACTGTTCTGAGTGTCATTAGACGGCTTACCACGTCGAATGTCCTTAGCGGAATTTTTCTTGAACATAGCGTACAACTTTAGTTTTTCTTTCAGGTCCGTGTAAGTTGTGACACCATACAACATAATCTTGTTTATCTCATCATCTATAATGCCTTCCACAATATATTTGATAGCTACGTAGTCCGGTATTCGTCCACGTTTGCCTAATTCCTTCATTATCAGCATGTAGTCAATACATGATTCGTCCTTCTTCTTACGTCTTGCGCTCATCAATTCATGTATCTTCTTCACATCTAAGGTATCCGCGAATTCTTTACCGATAGCCAGTTTCAACTCATCCCATGTTCTATATGCTTTCTCGCTGCGTAGCCATAGTGCTGCTGTGCCAGTCAGCGAACGTCGCGCCACTAGCAATAGCTGAGTTGGACTCCATTTAAATATTTCGCCGTTTTCTTCAATGTCCCGTATCCAAACTGATACTGGATACGTCTCATCTTGTGCACTGAACGATCGGATAAGCTGTTCCGTAAGATGTAGCATATTATTTTCGTGTACCGTCTGTGCCGACATAATGGCCGCCGCGTCGTGAAAATCTTGGTCGGATTTCTCCGTCATCGTCGTAATTCCTCGTAATTATAAATATCGTCGTAAATGTCGTCGTTGTCCGTAGATTTTACGTAATATCAATCGGCGTAATGGTCGGGGTCGGGCGTTGTGCGTCTCAGCGTCTGAGTTGTTCGGCGTTCCTCTTTTACTCCACTTATTTCACCTCGATCCCGGACGAGCCCCCAAGTTTGTTGGATCAGGCGGTGAAATAAAATGGTCAATTTTACTTGTATTGCTATATTTTTCCGAAATTAAGTATAAATTTAAAATAAAACTTAAGCACATCGTCCGTGTCCGTTCATCGTTCCACACAACGTCTCTCAAACGCCATTTCTCTCTTTTCTCGCTCTCTCTCATAACCTTTCAGTCGCACATCTGCATACGTTCTCTTTTACTCAAAATTCATTCCACAGTAATAATAATAATCAACCTGGGAATGATTATTTGGATACAATATGACACCTATAGACACGTAATAAGTCTATTTTTAATGATTGTCGTTGCACTCATATGTCGATCTTTACCTTTAAATATCTCGGTAACGTGACACTTTGGGGTACCATGTTACTGATATTTTTGTTCGTCTATCAAAATAGCCAGCAGTGGACGTTTTTTGGCTGAAATGATGATGAAGGATTCGATGATGATCTTTCATCATCATGACCTCACGACCTTCACATGATCTGACCAAGATTATGTCTGGACTTTAAAAGAGACTGTGACGTCTGAGTTTGTTTCGGCCTTTCTTCTCAGAGTAGTCAGATAGGAAACGCCGGCCTCATCTAGTTCAAAAATATTTAATTGACGCGTAAAGGTGTTTGTACAAACCTAGTTACAGAAATAAAATCATTAATCATTTATCATTTAATACCAAAAGTAATAACCACAAAAATTTCTTCGCATATCAACGAGTTACCGATAGTAGTAACCACCGGACTCCAGTTTGTGGCAGTTAGGTAATACGAATCGATTCCACGGCGAAATTAATTCCCCTAATATCATTGAAACTTGTTCTAAGTCTAGAATTGATTCGATGGTACTAAGTTAGACTGTTACATAGCATGTTTGTGGAGCCAAATGGGATAAGTTTAGATTCGTTTTATTTGATGGCTTTAGAAATTGATGTGTAAGGCTAGATATAGAGAGTTTTAAAACCAATTTATTACTGTCTTAAGTATTATGAGATTTTCATGAAGGAATTCATTGAATGCCACAAAGGTAAATGATAAATCTATAGACTTTTTCAATGAAGCATTTTACAACTGAAGTATGATTTTAGCTCTCCATCAGCAGTAGTTTTATTATATCAAACGGAATATGTGTCAGTACATTGACGAATGTAACTATGCCTGTGATTTATCATCGTGATAACTGTGGTAGGAAACCACAATATATGCCTGTATTACCTTACATAAACGTTTATCTTCTCCTGATTTTTCTGTTTGATCATTTTTTTATCACCACCTTCTCTTTTACTTCCAGGCATGTTCAAACATGAACAAGTGCGTATGCAACCGTGGCTGGACAGGCCCCGACTGTTCCCACCACGACGCGCTCCCCCCTTCCCCCACCCCCTACGTACCCGACAACAGCACTAAGGCTGCCTACAACATGACCAAGAAGGAAACACCGTATGGTGAGTCGAAACCAGTTATATTCGCTTTAGATAAGACTAGAATTAATATTAAGTAGAAATATTTGGTGTCATTTAGGGATTTTTGAAGAATTTGACCAACTTTTGGTAACATTGAATATTTCATAATGTTAGCAAAATAATAAACATAAATATGACGTCATGCAGTTAAATATGAAATGTTAGTTTCGATAACAAACATTAAATCAAGTCATTCATTTTCACAACGAAAGGAACTTATTAGTTGATAATGATAATATCTTTAGGCTAAGATCTTCGTTTTAAGAAACCTTTGTATAATTTGGCCCTTCATTATTTGTTTATATTTTCTACTGATATTTATGTATGTACCTAACCTGTCTACTTCTATTATATCTATTGCAGCTGTCTGCAGCGTGATCTAAAATTATGTGGGTTATTTTAAAACATTCTTACCATAAGTTGAATGCCGACAAACCTAACTTTTATAAGCAATTCATAAACTGATTTAGTTTATATAATAAATATAGTTTATGTAAAAATAACAATCAGCCAAAGAAAAAACCGAAAAACGCAAAAAGACGGTTTTTACATCAATAATTGAGTTTAGCACATCAATAATGAAGTGCTAAACTCTTGTGTTCACAAAACCATAATTTGGAAAACAGCCTTCGCTGGTGCAAGAAAATCGTTAATTAATCTGTGGCGATAATGGTCAAACGCGAACCTATACAATAGGGACACCGTAAGGGTTTCTTTTTTTACCACTTTGGTACAAAACCACAAAAACATGGCGAGTATTAGAAAGAAAGAAAGCACTCGCGCATGTTTTTTGCGCTTTATTGGAAGCATTCAAGAACCGGTCTGGATCATTTGTGCCAAATGTTTAATATACATACCAACCAAACTATATTTGTCCCACTGCAGGACAATGCCTCTTCTCAAACAGAGAAGGCAAAAACCAAATACATAATATGACAAAATCTGTACCCATAAACCAACTTTTTCACTTCTTTCCTTTTAATTTCAAAAACTATTGCTACTTCTAACACTTATATAATTTTACTATAATTCATATTTATGTTTTCAGGTGTTTTGTACTGTATTCTATTAATATTCCCCCTACTTTAAACTAAATCAATTGGCCATTACATCCGAGCACTGCTTTTCAAAATTACGCTAAACCAAGCGTTTATCGTCGGATCGAGTCGTGACTTAACTTTTGGAAATTGCGATGTTCATCAATAGTAAAAATATAGAGTTTACCGAGTCTAATGTAAGATGATGATGTAACTTGTACGTAGATTTTAAATATTTTGTGTAGATAGGACCCTTCTTGGAGTAATTTATTAAGTAACTTTTGGGGTTATTTGTAAACCCATTTCAAAGTAATTTTGAAGCCCATTTTGGGGTAATTGCAAACCCATTTAGGGGTCATCTACAAACCCGTTTGGGGGTATTAACAAACAATTTTGAAGCATTTGTTCTTGCAATTGTATGTTCATCAATTTACGTCAGACTGTTGGTACCCGCGTCGGTGGCCGTGTAGCGCAGGTGCGCACAATACGTACACACGTGTACAAGGAGCATTGCTCGGAGGGCGCGACGCGGCGGGCGGCGCCGGCGCACTAACGCGCGGGACCCCTCTCTTGCAGGTGAGCACGAGGGGAATAAGATGAGCACCATGAACATGGTGATATTGTTGCTCGCGGTCGTGCTGTCCGTGTTCGTGGGGTTCGCCTGGATGGCGTACTGCTTCAGGTAACGGACGGTAACTCGGTGTTGTCGCACTGTGTGTGTCGCTCGTGCCTGTCGTGTCGTATCGTATCGTATCGTGTCGTGTCGTGTCGACGCCGACCGCGAGCCCCCGCGGCGCCGGCGCCGGCCGCCCGCCTCGCTGACGTCACGCGATGCGTGACGTCACCGACCGCGCCGGCCGTAACTCACTTTCGTTCTGTTTGGGCGCAGAGAACTACCACGGCTCGAACACGGTTTTCCTCGTGGCGGTGCTCATGTCTGTGGTAGGGGGGGTATTCATAGTATTTGCCCTGAGCGCTCTCTGCTACAGGTCAGTCGTAGTACACAAAAACTTCTCCCTGTGCCTAAGGTTAGTGAGCAGAAAACAGACCAAAGGTAGTCTTTAAGAAGAAATTTAAATCGTCACCTTCGTATACTTGTATGTTTATTTTAGACGTTAGCGTTGGTGTTTCTGTTCGTTTTTACGTCGGCGATTGGTTTTCATTTACTTTATTATTTTTCCTTTTGGACATACGTTCTTTATGTCGTTTACTTTGTGGTCGTAGAGTTAGAGTTGGCGGGTGGCGCGTCGGCCTGGCTGGCGCGCCACAACTGCATTTGATCTGTGGTTCTGTGTCCGCGAGCGGCCGGGCCGCGCGGTGCTCGGCGAGGCCGCGCCGTCCGGCCGCCTCGCTGCATGCCGACAAGGCTTTCCTCGTTGTACTCGAGACACCTCGACTCAAACCCTTAAGATTCTGGGCTCTTGGATGTATGCATTGGCTTATGTGAACTGTGACTCGTTTTCGTTTCCTTTCTTGGTCGGAGCTCGCGTCGCCGGGCGCTCTACTCGGCCCGGCGGCGCGCTCGCGTCTATATCTTCCGATGTGTCACTCATACGTTTGCGCGCGAGTTACAGATCAGAGACCGCTCCACACGGTACGTGGTGTTGTGCCACGCCGAGGTATGTACAGAATAGTTACTATGAAACCGGAGAAGATATAGATCGCTCGACTCTAACGTCACCAATCACTTACCACTACCACTAAATTCTAACTTTTGCACGAGAAGCGAATGTGCGATGCACGGATTCTTCTTTCAAGCAGCTGTCTATCTAGTTAGCAACGCCTAATGTTACATTTAAGACTTAAGGATCTTTCCAGCAAACAATGCTAACCTTTGCTAACCTAAGCAGTAATTCAAAAACTTGCTTCTGGAAGTAAAAAATGTACCCCGTTGTCCCCCGCTTTTATTTTACTGGAAGGAGCCTACAATCACTAAGCTAAGATCGATCTCTTGATAATAATTTCCATGTGACATCATTTCCCATGAGGAATGAAACGAAAAGTTGATTCTAAAGTCCAATTCAAAAATTTATAAGTGAACTTTGATTTTGTAATATCCAAAAGCGCCAGTCTTTGTTGTCAAATCAATTTTTAAATACTTTTGAGGAATAGAAGGTGACTCTCAAATCATAAACTTTTGCTAGAACCCGATAATTATGCTCTACCACGATTACCACTAAACTTTGTCATAATTATGCTCTACCACGATTACCACTAAACTTTGTCATAATTATGCTCTACCACGATTACCACTAAACTTTGTCATAATTATGCTCTACCACGATTACCACTAAACTTTGTCATAATTATGCTCTACCACGATTACCACTAAACTTTGTCATAATTATGCTCTACCACGATTACCACTAAACTTTGTCATAATTATGCTCTACCACGATTACCACTAAACTTTGTCATAATTATGCTCTACCACGATTACCACTAAACTTTGTCATAATTTTAATTCTGGCCACCTATAGAATTATATGTTATCATCTTCTATTCCTCGCCTTTGGTCCTCGGTGACGACAGCACCTGTTGTACGTCACCGACCTCCGATTTCGTAAACTTTATCGATTGATCTGAGTGTGCGTTCCCCCGCCACGCCTGCCTCAGGAAAAAGAGTACGTCACGGAAATACGACCCGCCTTACGTCAAGAAGCCGATAGCCAAGAGTTTCCCAGCAGGCTCCACGACCTCCAACAACTCACAGGAAGACATCTCCATGGACGGAGGGAAGATGCACTCCTTCAATAATACGTTTAGGTAGGTTTGAATGGTTGAAGACGCTTGGAAAGAACTTAACGACGCCACATCCAGAAAACACATGGAAAGATAAAATGAAGAATTCGTTTTTAAATTCGAAATAAATTAATGGTGGCATTAAGTTCAAATCCAAACGGCTGCATTAAAATTAAACTCTTTTTAAATGTCTTGGTTTTAAATTCCATAAAAGTATTAACAAATTCAAACTCTCTTATTTTCTTTAAACTAAACAACTAGGTACTTACTTAACTTTTGTTTCTGTTAGTTATAAGCCCCTTTTATTTTTCCGTCTTCGTAGTTACCCATTTCCCTAACATTTCCAGGAATTGTTGGTTCAAACAAATGTTTTTCCATAGTGCCCAACGTAGTAAATATATAATTGCGGTAAATGGGTGGCTACACGATATGTGTCCTTAAATTAAAATTTTCTTTCCTCTTTTTAACGGAACTCGTCTACTCAAAGAAATCTTTTAAGGTATGTCGAAAGCTTCGCGTGGATTGGACTGCGCACCGCTGTTTATTTCCGCTCACACGATTTTCGCTTTTATTACACTGAGCTTAAGTCCCAAACGCTTTGGACTAGAGCAGATCTTTGAGCAAACTTAGCAATTTTTATTTGTGTGTTCACAACATGAGAGAGCACTCACACAAAACACGCTTCTTTATCCATTTTGGTTGATAGAAAAAAGAGATTAGTCCATACTTAGCTACACTTTGCACCTCAATTTCTTCTTATTTTACATACCTAAGTATAAAGTTTTTCAGAACAATTGTAGGTACATAATATGTGAATAATTTGCCAAACTACAAACCACAATGCAGTCTCAATAAATTAGAATGGCATAATCACATGAAAAGTACATGCTTTTTGGGTCACTCAAACCATTTTTATGATGTTTTTCGCGTTGGAATCATAACATAAGTTGACATATGACGTTGCATCATACTACTATTAATCATAAAGTATGGCAAAAGAATATTTTCTTAAAGCAATTTGTATGTACAGTCGCGGAGACTCGACGCGAGTGATCTTCCGGCATGGCAACCACATGTCAGGCTCTGGCAGTAGCAGTAGATATCCGTAAGTGCAATTTATATGTCCGAATGGAAAATACCAACGAAAAAATTCAGTACCTTCTTAGATTTCCAGGCAACTCCACGATCTAGTCAGTGTAATAAAAGTGAAATTGCATGGAAACCTCTGAAAGACCAACCGATATAGTCATTATTTTAGTTTGTTTTAATTTTTCAGAATTGAAATAAATTCCATATCCCTTCCGTTAATAGGTTTTGGTTGGATCTCTAAATCATGTCCTTTTCCTATTATTTTAGAGATCACAAACAAATGAAACGAGTGCACTCCGGAAGCGAAGACGAGCCTACACATTCAGGTGAGGGTTTTCTTTTTTTGTGAATCCGTTATAAAGTTAGTGTTTAGGTATTCATAACGCTGACCAGCCTTGTTTTTCTTTGATCACAAGATCAGAATTTTTAAAGGTTCCATAACAATGTTATTCTTCCTGCCATCCCGTTTAATGGTAGTTGGTCTTCTAATATACATATTTTGCTTTCCGACTAAGACTACGTTCTTGTCAGCAACATATTTTATACCCACCAAACCTGATTTCCAGGAGAAGAAGACATAGCGTTCATCGATGTGGCCTCCAACGCGATAGCGAAGCTCCCTGAGAAGGGGATCCTGAAGAAGCACGGCTACGGTGCCGTGGATGGCAAGGACAAGTGGGGCGATGACTCGCAGTCGGAGCAGCTGGAGGCAGGGTCGCAGTCTGATGGACAGGAGACCACCGGGGCCGCCGCTGAGGTGGCATATAAGTTTAAGGTGCGTTAAGAGGGCGATTAGGCTGCTATGGGCTGATGATGATGATGAGAGGAACCGTTGGGAAAGATTGGCATTTAAAGAACGAGTCTTTTTAGTCTTGATTAAGAAGAAAAGTAAGTTCAAAAACTAAAACCCGACTACTGAAAATTCAGGCTCTAAAAAGTATGAAACAAGAAAATATTCTCATCTGAAAGCCGTGGTCGTAAGCCACTTTGCCCTAAAGCTTATAATCGCATGCTACTGTTGAATGTATTGAGAGAGTGTATTGTTTAGATGGGGTTAGCTAACTTAAGCTAAATTTAGCCCTTTAATTTGATAGAACTACACTAGAATCATCTAAAAAAAATGTTCATGACTATGTCCACTAGAGGCTGTAATATTCAATTTAATGTGACGTCATAGTCTATACCTACGTAACAAGCAGACGATCAAGACGCTACCTCATTTGTCAAATTATGACAGGGAGTTTAAAAGTTATGGGCAACAGATTAACATACATACTGTATACCGATCATAATCATAACCGTCTTCTGCTTCGCCGTAGTCGATAACAGTCGCTTTGAAATCTTTAAATGGCTATGTATAAATTAGTTGACATTATAATTGACACACCCTGAATGACAGCATAACACATTACTGACTTCCACCTCTGCCACTTCCAGGATCTGAACGGGTACCACGAAAACATAATCGTGGCACTAAAGACTGCCGCAGCCCAACGCGCCAGCGCCGAGGGGGCGGGGGGCTCGGGCGACCTGCGCGCCTTGCAAGAGTACGAGTATAACAGAGAACGCGCGCCCTCTGCGGAGAAGATACACGAAGCCGAGCTCCGGCGACAGAGAGCCGGTGACGATGAAGAAGATGAACCACCACAGTGCGGGCCTATTAGGATCAGGAACCTTGAAGACCTCATCCGACAGCTGGAGCACCACTCCAGCAGGCACATGAGCCCCTCCGGCTCCGATGACATCAGAATGTCGGAGCCGGAGGCCGATAGACATTATAGAATTGAACCTGCAGATATGGCATCTTCGTAAGTAGATAATTAATTTTTTGAAGAGGTACCACGGAATGTTGAGAGTAGTATAGTCAAACTAACATAGACCACTAGACGTGTCGCCCCGCGCCTTCATAGAAGCGATCGTGCGGAAAACTGGAATAGAATGCGCGCTCTCGCGTATACCACCGCCATCTTGCGATCATACAACACAACACAATTTTTTTCTATCTACTACAAGGGTCTCATAAAACCGGATAAAAAAAGCATAAAGTAGTACTAAAACTGTTCTCAAATACTTTTTCTTATAATTTTTTGCATTAGTTGACGTATTCGTATTTATGGACCATTAGCCTCCTACTTGATCTAATTACTGACAACTGTACCTTAAGCCACTTGTGTATTAGGTACAAGGGCAAACCCACCATATGAATCTTCTCTGTCTGTCCTATGTACAGGGTAGTCACTAACGCTAAGTTTTACCATATCTAGGCATGTTTCACTGATAATAGCTGAATGGGTCTTCATTCATAGCATTCATGTTATAATACCATCCTTCTTAAGATTAAGCCACGCCGATGAATTTGTCTTTTTCTGTTTCCAGTCGATGCCGCGGTCGCATCGCCGGCAGCGAGGAGGAGTCGCGGTTTGGCTACCCGCGCTTCCGCGGGTCGGGGCGCCACCACGGGCCCTTCGCCGGTGCCGCGCCGCCCGGCGCCGGGCCGCTGCCCGCGCACGCGCCGCACGTGCCGCACGCGCCGCACGCGCCGCACGCGCCACTGCCGCCGCACGCCGCGCACGCCGCGCACTCGCCGCACGCGCGCGCGCCGCCCGACGAAGACGCGCTGTACGAGACAGCCGACACCGAACGTCTGCGGGACGCACCCGACAGTGAGAGGTGAGTGTCGCTTCTGATTATAACCGGCCTTTTGCTGGACTCTCACTCCCGATTGGCTGCCAGACCGCACAGGTTTTTGTTTACAAATTCTGTTAGGTTATTCACTGCACAAGTATGATTATAATAGACGTGGAAATGATACTTTAAAACAATAACGGTCTGAGAATTGATCCTTGAAGTACACCATATTGTAAAGCGGCATGTTATACTAAATGTTTCTCTTCTAATAAAATAAAGAATTACAAGGCAAGCAGTATATTTTTATTACTTATCAGTGCATTATGGTTAAACACAGTGAAAAGCTATCAACGGATCGTTAAAAATTATATTTACCTTAGAATTTAAAATGATTCGACACGGTTAGTATCTTCTGCTACTGAAAATAAACTAAGCATTCTAAATAGCTTATACAAAAAGAAACCGTCAAGAAAATTGACATGGACCTCTCCCAACGGCCTTTATAAAAATGAGATCGATTATATTATGTCAAACAAGGTAAAAGTTTTAATGATGTGTCAATTTATTATTAGCAATTTTGATTTTAACGCAGATCATATGATGGTTAGAGCAAAACTATCAGGGACACGTACCAAAAAACCAAGAAGATTTTATGATAATATGAAAACTATTGAATGTACGAGTAACACTGATTTACTTCTCAATAACCTCAAAATATCGTTAGACGATGAGAAAAGAAAATGTATTTCAATTCAAGAAAAATACGACAGATTCATTAAGCAATTTCAATCGGAAACTAGGAAAGTTAATATAAGTAGTAAGAAAGCAGTGTCATCCAAAAGTAAGCAATTATTACAGGAACGCAAATAACTTTTACTACAGGAATAAATAATAATAATAATCGCCAAAGATAGCAGAAATAAGCAAAAATATTAGGAAAAGAAAGCAAAAAGTTTAATAACACTAAAAAAACATATACAAAAAACTGGAGGTATAAAAAAGGCGCTTAAATAATTGAACTACAAAAAGGAATGGATTACAAATATTAAAATTAAAATCGGTAAATCGATAGGTATAAGACCCGAAATACTAGCAATTGCTACGGAATATTATCGTAATCTGTACCAAAGCCAAAAAGGGGAACGAGAATTGAAGGAATACAATGAAGTAGAGACAGAGCAGATAAAACCAATTCTAAAGTAAGAAACAATAAAAGCTAATAACACACAAAAAGTAGATAAGGCACCGGGATCAGATTCAATCACAAATGAACTACTAAAAACTGCATTACCGGTGATAGCTCCAATACTCACAGATTTATTCAATGAAATCATAAATACGAGAATTATTCCGGAAGACTGGACTAAATCAACCATCATATTGCTGCATAAAAAAGGAGATAAGGGTTATGTAAGAAATTACAGACCGATCAGTTTAATATCCAATACACAGGGTGTAACAGAAACTCTATTGCGATCCTTAAGCACTAAAGATAACAGCTGGTATAGAATCATTAGACATAGTTTCAGCTCAAAATAAAATACTCAAATTTTCGGTTTAATATATTTCTTAAATTTAAATCATAATAAACGTGTTACCGCACTACGTAGGTCAATAACTACCGACGCCGACGTTACTTGCCAATATTACGATGATGTGAATACGAGTGATGTGTTTATTTCAATTTGAAATGTCCGGTTTCTGAAATCAATGTATAAAAAATTCTCATAACTTCCGAAGATGTAGAGATAGGATTAAAAAACCCTTCCAATATCGTTTGATATCATCCAAAGAAACCGTGCCATTGGTACATACCTACAGGAAAAGTTTTTATTTAGTGCGCAAACTGTAACCATGAATTCAGCATATATATCATTCTAGACCCCCAGCGCAGAAATTTTTCGTAGATTATATAAAAAAAACAGCTGTTCCATACATTTGGACCGCGTAGGTATTGCACTTTTCCATGAAACTGCTGATTTTGTTTTGTAAAACCGACGAAAAATTTCTGCGCTGGGGTCTAGAATGATATGCTGAATTCATGGTTACAGTTTGCGCACTGAATAAAAACTTTTCCTGTGTACCCTTTCCGTTACACGTTGTATACATGATATTTTCAAAAATCATACTAACTAGAATTAATAATATATATAATAATACCCTAGAAAAAAACTAACCTAAAGAGCAAGCCCGTTTCCGAAGCAAACTCTAAGACAAATTCTTCAAAAATATACTATTATAGAATATAATAAAATCTACTACATAGGTTTTGTCGACTTCAACAAAGCGTTCGAGTATAATATGGGACGCTTTATAGAGACAAAGGGTACAAATAAAATATATAAGAATAATTAAAAAGGTATACATAATGAGCACTACACAAGTTAAACTCGAATCTACTGGTCTCGTATTTCCTATCAAACGAGGTGTACGTCAAGCAGATCCTATATCACTTAAGTTATTTTCTGCAGTACTGGAGACGATCTTTAGGAACATAAACTGGACTGAAAAGGGCCCAAATATAAATGGAGAAAACCTTAGCCACCTACGTTTCGCAGGTAATCTTATTTTATTCTGAGAAGACTCAAGAACCCTAGAGGTAATGTTACAACAATTAGCTGATGAAAGTCCCAAGGCCGGCTTGTCAATTAATCTAACTAAAACCAAAGTTATGACAAATTACTTACAAACGAATAAGAGTAAACAACGAACAAATAGAACGGGTGAATGAATATATATATTTATATCAACTAATATGTACTGAAGATTTTATGAATAGGGAAATAGAAAGAAGAATAGCTAATACTTGGAAACGATTCTGGTCTCTTAACGAAATAATGAAGAACAAAGAAATGCCAATGAAAGGAAAAATGAAAGTGTATGAAATGTGCATTACCTATGCCATGTTTACTATACGGTTGCTAAACATGGCCTCTGACAGAACGATTAGAAAGTAAAATACAAGTCTGGCAAAATTCGATACAAAGAAGTACAATAGGAATAAAAAGAAGGGACAGAGTAAAACTACAAGAAATAGAAAGGAAAACAAAATTGAAAAAGGTACTCACAGCTTACAGACAACAAAGATGGCGATGGGCATGGCATATGCTAAGAAAGAGTATAGAAAAATGGAATAAGTTAGTTACAGAATGGTATCCAAAAAGTAGTAAAAGAAATAGAGGTAGACAAATAAAAAGATGGGAGGACGACTTCAAGAAAATAGCTGGCTCGGCATGGACTCGTGCAGCAAAAACAGGTTTATTTGGAAATCTTTAGAGGAGGCCTTTGTCGACAGACAATCTGTTAAAGACTAACAACAAAAGGTAGCTTAGTAGTTACAATTATTAAGTTTTCTTTAGTAATTAGGCATATATTTAGTAAACAGTTAGTCATTGTAAGCAAGTCTAACAGAAATAATGGCTTTTTTACCCGACTGCGCCAGAAGGAGGGTTATGTTTTTCGAGTGTATGTATATTTCTTTGCACGCTCTGTAGCCTAAGCGGCTTGATACATTTCAGCTTGAGAGGTGCCGTTAGATTCGTCTTAAGAGTGACACTGTATATATCAAAATTGAAAAAAAAGTGACCGATTTTTGGCGCCATATTGTGTCTTATTATCTTTATATGGTCATAAGAACTTTTATTATTGTAAGTATCACCTCATGTAACTACCCATATATAAGCAAATATGAATTTGATTTGATTTTTTATTATTTATTTATTTTTCTCAAAACCTATTGAGTGGGGTATCAAAATAAAGGGTTTCATAAATAGGTCTCATTAACGTCAAAAATAATTATATTAACTGAAAAATGTGAAATAAGAAAAATATACAATTTAGGCAGTCGGGTTTTTTGATTTTTAAATATTTTTTAATGGTTCATTTTAAGCTTTTATTTTCGTTAGTTATGTTGGTAAGAATCATTTCCACGTCGTTCTCACTCCATAAGTACACTGACACACTGGCCGACACACAGCGCGGGCTCGGGGCGCCCTGGCCCCCGGGGCCCAAGGGCGCTCAGGGCCCGCTGGGGCCGCGCCGCGCCTCGACTCTCCGTTCCTCTTCTCTATCATTTTCTAGTGATGAATTTATTCAAGCTCAACAACAGTTAGCCCGGTGGGCGAGTGAGGAGGCGGTGGGCCCGGCGCCGCCGGCCCCGCGCGGGTACCTGCCGTCGCCCGCCAGCTCGGCGTCGCCCGCGCCGCCCGTGCCGCCCGCTTCCTTCCCCGAGTACACGCACTGACGTCTGGGGCCTCTCCGCGCATCTTAGGCTACTAGATATCGATGTATCCGGCTCTGTTTGCACTGTTAGGGTAAGCACGTCGACTAGTTTAACCGTTAGTAAGAAACACGATAATTATCTTCACGCGTAGTTATCTAATAAAGGAATAGTGATCAGACGTAGGGCTGGCGTCGGCTCCTGCCGGCGCGCCGCCGCTTGTGAATACGTAGTTATCAGACGTAGGGCTGGCGTCGGCTCCTGCCGGCGCGCCGCCGCTTGTGAATACGTAGTTATCAGACGTAGGGCTGGCGTCGGCTCCTGCCGGCGCGCCGCCGCTTGTGAATACGTAGTTATCGTTAGAGTATCAGTGAATTGTAAATATTATTGACCTATGACTTATTAATAAGTGCACATAAATGATATGACTGAACTTGTAACGTATTACGATTTAGAGTTACAGTCGAATGTAAGTCTCGATTGGAAGTGATTTGCCTGCCGCGCCGCCGGAGGGTGACATCTGTTACGTTGACGTGTTTCATATTATATTCGTTCATTCAATCAATACGCTTTATAACTCACCACACGCTGGCGGTGGTGCGGCAGTTTGTATTTCTAAAGTAACTGTAAGTACTCATCGATGTATGAACGTAGCGTTAAGTGGATCTGTACGGTGCCGAGGTCCTCCGACGCGTCGAGCTCGATTTCGTTTCACTTCCGACAGACGAAGCTCAAGTAGCTTGCAAATTAGATAGGCGATTAACAAATTGAGCTAATTCTTAAGCGAAGCTTTAATGTAACACAATGTTAGCGGGAGAAGCGAGGGCTGAGCTCGACGTCGCGTCTAGACGTCACGTTGTCCTAGACCCTAGGCTCTAGAGTATCATTCGCTGGTGGTTGTAGTTAAGTTGTCTGAGTTCGTCTCATCGTCATGTCAGGAGGTGGGCGACAAGCAACCGTCCCCGGAGAGCAACAACTATCGCTTTCATACTGTTATCACCTCCCCGAATATACGCCCAACTTCGTGTTCCATTTGTTACGATCGCGATCTTGACACGATTACGAACACCAATGAGAACGTCACCGCATCCTTGTGTTATAGTTATAATGTGTTGTGTTCGCGTCAGTGAGTAGCCCTGTAGTCAGTTCAGCGATCTCGTATCACCGTGCACGACATTATGACATAATTTAATTAGCCATTAACGTACACATTCTAAAACTTTAATGTGAATAAAAGTTATTTCGAGTTTATCAGAATATCTATTATTATTGACTATTGTATTGACTTAAAACGAATTTATGGCCGATACAGTTAGAAGAGGATGTATGTTTAAAAAATATGTTATAGTTTTCAAGTTTATTTTATTGTGATAATTTAGGAAGTTATTGTTTGATTCGCGTTTACGCTAGGCTAAGTGGCCCGGCCACGGATATAAACTAATTATGTAGTTGACTTACAGTTAAATTATTGAATAATTAAAAAATGTGGAGCGGCCGTGTATGGTTGCATCGCACTGGTACGGTGGCGCCGAGTGTTTTCGTAATTATTCTCCTAGATAATTGTTAAACCTTAAGTAAGTCTAAATAGGAACTATGAACACGTACAGGGTAGATGTATTTGCAATACTCTGTGACTGGGTGTGGCACTCGCCGGCCGCAGTGCGGGGTCGGCCGCGACTCCCGAGGACACTCGATATTTTCGCGTGTATCAGGCGAACCTCGCACTGCACCGTATGTCACTCTCTCGCTCCGGCAGCACGCGTCGTGTCTGTCACTACCTGTCGTCCAGTGCGTCCCCCGGGGCCGGAGCGCGCGAGTGCGGAGCACCCAGTAGGCGTCGCGTGCGCGCGTCCTGTGCGGCGCGCGGTGCGGGGCGCGCATGTCGCGTGTCGCGCGTCGCACGCGTCGCCCGTGTCGCGCCGCGCACCGCCGCCTACACGCGTAGGCCTAACACGTCAATTGCGACCGGCGACCGACGCCGCCATTGCTCACGGTAGTGCTCTGTTCTATATACGAATTCTCGTAACTAATGTTTCGGAGTTAGTTTACCGTGCTGTGCTATGACGTCATACCCGGCGTCGTCACACACAGCACTGTGAAATGATCAACTGTGGAACACTTGACTTTCCACAGGGCTGTTCTGTGTCCTTTGTCGTGGTGACTTAACTTGCAAGAGTGCTAATACGTTAATTAGATCTAGAAACTAACTGTTCTTATTTCATTACGTGCATAGCACAGTCACGGGTAACCAGCAGTAAGCATTGTATGTATCGGACAGTAATTAATCGTGTACACTGAATATTGAATGTTTTGTACTTATAATAAAGTCTCGCACAAGCAACGAGGAATCGCTCAATAAAAATGAAGTTTGTATCCTCAATCGTGAAGTTGCGACGATTCGTAGGAACCGTTCACCACTACCGAACTACTGATTTAGAAAATGTTAAACTTAAGTGATATTATATAATATAATAAAAATACGAATTTTAAACGAAAAAAAAAAACGTTAAGACGTTGTAATTTTTTCCGTTTGAATTGTCTTGTAAATAAATTTGCTATATGATTTACTAAATGAATGTAACATATTATTAATGAAAAAATAGATGACACATTTTGAGTGTTTGTTTTTCTTTACTTTATTTCCCCCTTTTCATACTTCAATGTGGGATTTCAATCCACCAAAGACGGGCAAAAAAAATCAAAAACAAAAGTCATTTATTCAATTAGGCTGATAATCAGCACTTTTCGAACGTGAAAATACTTAAGACTGCAAAAACGCCCACCCGTCACCACTTCCTAGTGCTTTAGCTGAGAAGAAGAAGTAGCGGAACAAACTCCCCAGCAGCACAGCTATCTATTTAGTCGGATAGACTTGATTCTATATATACATAGACAAAGTAATATAAACATTATGAAACACAGAACATTAATTAAATAATTAGTCATACATATTATGTCAGCCAGCCATACCAATATACCAACAACTAAAATGAAAAGTTAACTCGAGCACAAAGAACAAAAATGTAAATAAAGCATAATACCAAAATAAGAGCCTCCTGGTATTAAGGGCGTGATAGCTTACATATACAATGCAATTTCACATAGCTGTTACTACCCGAGTTACAACTCGAGGCCACAAATGATAACCTAGGACCATCGACGTAAAATAAATAAACTGGTAGGTAATTATTAGTAACAATAACAAAATCATGGTCAGCAAGACGACCAGTCACCACAAGCAGCACCCGTTCACGAGCATAACGCTAAGATCAGCCATTACCCCCCTCGCCATATTTGAGGGAAGGAGGTAACCCGACCCCCGACGCTACCGCAAACAGTAACATCTACGGGAGCATTACGAACTTGCTGCCGGATACTCAGGCAAGAATATTATGATCAATTGTCAAGGTCACTAGCTAACCACATAGAGCAATACAACTCATCATAAAAAATATTGTTATGAGTAGATCATGTCAATAACTAATTAATAAAAAAATTAAAAAATACTTAGTCAATAAAAAATAAAGTAAAAAAATATTTATATGAACCCATATATAACCTGTCACTAGTTACGCTAATTCTGGAGAAAGAACACAAACATTATCTTGAGTTAATCACAGCGACCAACTATTCTTGTCATTTAAATAGTCGTTGATGGAATAGTAAGCCTTTAAACAAAGGATGGATTTTACTTGAGCTTTAAACGCATCAAAAGGCAAATCTAGCAAAGACGAGGGAAGCTTGTTATAAAAGGTTATACCATGCCCAACAAATGAGTTATGAACCTTATGAAGCCGGTGAAAGGGAGCACGTAGTTTGTATTCCTAGTGTTAATGGTGTGAATATCACTGTTTTTAGTGTACAAGTGTATATTTTGCCTAATATATAAGATGTTAATGGGTTGATGTTGACAGGGTTGTTGAATGGGGAAAGAAGAATAAGTTAGTGTTTAATACGTCAAAGTGTTCGGTAATAACTTTAAGTAGGATGAAAATGCCCAAGAAATATGACTATAGAGTGGACAACACGTTATTGAAAAGAACGGAAACGGTGCGTGATTTAGGAGTACGCCTTGACTCGGACCTGGCATTTCGTAATCACATCGTAAGTGTTTGTAAAAAGCCTATAGGAACCTAGGTTTCGTCCTAAGAAGAGCAGAGAGTTTTACAAGCATCGCTGCGCTAACTTCTTTGTACAATGCGTTGGTAAGAAGTCAGCTCGAATGTAACGCAATCATATGGGCTCCGCATGAAGCTAAATACAGTCTCATGCTGGAGCGTATACAAAATAAATTTACTAGGTTTCTGTACCTAAAGTGGTACGGCGTATATCCATTTTATCCACTGATGTATCCAACTTTGTTTGTTATAGCCATGGTGGGATACAATAAATTGGAAACAAGGAGGGGCATAGCTCTTGCTACCTATATTTTTAAATTATTGCGTGGCAAGACTTCAAACCCAGGTATATTGAAAGAAATAAACCTGTGTGTGCCCGACAATTATGTATTGCGACGGCGACGGCCGCGTCTATTGGCGGTGCCCAGTAGTAGGACCAATCTACTGGGTAAATCCCCTTTAACTCGTACCTTGCGTGTACTCAATGACGTAGCAGACATCATAGATCTTTTTAATTGTTATCTGAGTGAGTTCACAAAAACCACGATGTACATAATATGTTATGGTAAATAATAAATCTGTAATTATGGCCACACTATTGAATTAGGAAATTCCTGTAATGATAGTGATGATGTGTTAATAAATAAATAAATAAATGTTAGTGAATATGAATTGTGATATCACCGTGAGAATACCAATATCTTTAAAAAAGTCCCTCAAGGAAACCCTGGCACCTAGCTGGTCAATTGCACGAACAGCACGTTTTTGAAGGACAAAAATATTTTGAATATCAGCGGCTTTGCCCCACAGCAGAATACCGTAGGACATAACGCTGTGAAAATAACTAAAGTAGACTAACCGAGCTGTATCGACGTCAGTATCTTGTTTTTCTTTTCTGACGGCGTAGGCGGCTGAACCGAGCCTTCCCGATAGGCTTGATATGTGTGATCCCCACTGAAGTTTGGCATCTATTTTTATGCCCAGAAAAACTGCAGAGCTACGGTTTCAAGCACCTCTTTATGTAAGACGATGTTGGGACCTAGATTTCTAACATTCAGTACGGCGAACTTTACACATTTTGTTTTCTTGGCATTGAGAACTAGGTTATTTGCCGTAAACTAATCCGTAACCATTGAGAGTGTACTGTTTACGTCGTCAAAGTCTTGTCTGTTCCTGTCTACTTTAAAGATAAGAGAAGTATCATCTGCAAACAGTACAACATCACAAATACCCACTAGATAGAATGGTAAGTCATTGATATACGCCAAAAACAAGAATGGACCGAGTATTGAGCCTTGAGACACACCTAACTGAACTGGTAGCCTGGAAGATTTTTCATCATTAATTTCTACACATTGAAATCTATTTTGCAAATAAGAATTTATTACGTTTAAAGCTTTGTTGTGAACACCATAATAACGTAGTTTACGCAAAAGGTCTCATGGTGCACGCAATCAAAGGCTTTGGAGAGATCACAGAAAACTCCAATAGCATTTTGCGAGTTCTCCCATGCGTTAAATATGTTTCAACAAAGCAACAACCGCATCTGTAGTTGAACGACCTTTCGTAAAGCCATATTGCTCATTATGAAGGATGCTGTTTAAATTAAAATGTCTTAGCAACTGCTTGAGCATTAACTTTTCAAATATTTTGCTAAATGCAGGTAAGATTGAAATAGGTCTGAAATTACGAACGTCATTTTTATTACCTGATTTAAATAATGGTATGACTTTACTAAAGTTCCTGAATCAACAAATTTATTAAAAATGACAGCTAGATAGGGGGCTACGATATCTATTATATTACTTAAAAGTTTCATGAAAATGCCCCAGAAATCACCAGTGTTTTTAGACTTAAGTGTATTAAAAACAATAACTACATCACGAGGCGTTACATGTTCGAAACTGAATAAGTCACTACATTTAGGCACATTACTATGCAAAAGGTTTTCAGCTTTAGACGGGGATGAATTTAAGGAGCGAGTCGTAGTTACAGGTATGTTGGCAAAATACTCATAAAATGCCTGTGCTACGTCAGCTTCTTTAATAATTAATTTGTCGTCGACCATAATCTCAAGTTGTTTGTCTTGTTTAACCGACTTACCCGTTTCATTGTTAATTATTTTCCAAGTGGTTTTAACTTTATTATTAGAATTTTTAATTGTGTCGCTTAAAAATTTCGATTTTGCAAAAGTACTTATCTTCTTAAATTATTTATTT